>BSBK01000141.1:1207500-1941666 GCA_027943335.1 Chamaecyparis obtusa
AGATTCACAGAGAAATGAATCTTAATGTTAGAGATGAAAGTGAGGATGAAGCCGAAGAAGAATATCAAGAAGGAGAAGCTGAAATTGTGAACCAGGAGGAAGAAAGACTTTTTTGGGTGATTTCCAAGATTGGGAAAAGACCTAAGATTAAGGTTCCTACATTTTCTAGAAATCTTAACCCAAAGGAATTGATCGATTGGATCAATGAATGTGAGGAATATTTTGAGTATGAAGATGTTGAGGATCCTGATAGGGTCAAATTTGTGAAGGCCAGATTGAAAGGTCATGCGAAGATCTGGTGGTAAGAAATTCAATTGGAGTGAAATAGAAGAGGGAAAGATAAAATCACAAGATGGGATCAGATGGTGGATAAATTGAAGTGACAGTTCATTCCTGTTGATTATGAGCTTGACCTACTAAAGAAAATGCAAAGTTTGAAGCAAGCAAGAAGATTTGTTCAGGAGTATACAGAGGAGTTCTATCGACTCCTCATCAGAACAGGCCATGCAGAAGCTGATAAGAAGAAAGTTGCCGGATACCTTAATGGGTTAAGGCCAAGCATTCAGGAGAAGTTGAATCTAGTTTGAATGAACAGTATTGAGGAGGCATACCAGTTTTCCCTAAAAGTAGAGGAAAAGCTGAACAGGAAGTTTGAGAGCAGACAAAATGGAAGAGGTCGTGGTGGAAGATCTGGCAGACAGTCATATGGTGGCCGAAATGAAGATCTGAAAAAGAAGGATGACGCCAGTAGCAGTTAGAATCAGAGAGGAAATAAGTCCAATCATTTCCAGGATCAGAGTAATAGAGATCAGAGAGGAAGAGGAAGAGGACAAGGATCTGGAAGAGCAGGCTTCCGTGGAACATGTTTTCACTGTGGAGAAGAAGGTCATAGGGCATTTGAATGTCCTCAGTGCCAAGGTAGAATAGACAGGAGAAATGATAGCCAGGCTAGAGTTGCACATGTAGATGAAGATGCTAGATCATCAAATTCTGAAAATGTTGAAAGAGGAGAAATGCTAATTAACAGAAGAGTCTTGCTGAGTGGTGAGAATGAACTTGAACAAAGGAGGAGCCTGTTTCACACTAGATGCAAGTGTGAGGGTAAATGTTGTGATGTGATTATCGATAGTGGAAGCACTGACAATTTGGTGTCAAAAGAGATGGTGACAAAGTTGAAGCTCAAGAGACAAAAACACCCACATCCATATCGGATTGCCTGGGTGCAGGATGACCACAAGGTCATGGTCAGTGAACAGTGCCTGGTAAAGTTCAAGATCGGCGGGTACCAAGATGAGGTACTATGTGATATCATCTCTATGGATGCATGTCATATGTTGTTGGGTAGACCATGGTAGTTTGATAGATGTGCTATACACGATGGTCATGTGAATACCTATTCCCTGACAAAGGATGGAGTGTGACATAAGCTAAAGCCATTGAAGGAGACCGAAGAAAAGGTATGTGGTAATGCAAGAATAACATTTGTTGATGGAAGAAAATTCCTAGATGGTATGAAGCATGAGCATGTGTATTTTGCTTTAATTCTAAAAGTTGGTAAAGAAGAAGTAGAGGATGTACCTGTAGAGGTTGCAGATTTGTTGAATGAGTTTCAGGATATTGTATCTGATAATGTACCTAATGGATTACCACCGGCAAGGAAGATCAGTCATCAGATGGATTTGATTCCAAGAGCCAGTTTGCCAAACAAGGTAGCACACAGAATGACACTAGCAGAAAGTGAAGAGTTGAACAGACAAGTACACAAGTTATTGTAGAAGGGGTTGATTCGAGAGAGTCTGAGTCCCTGTGTTGTACCAGCGGTATTAGCACCAAAGAAGAATGGAGAGTAGAGGATGTGTATAGATTCTAGAGAAATAAACAAGATCACAATCAAGTATAGGTTTCCATTGCCACGAATGGATGATATTATGGATTGTTTGAGTGGAGCTGTGTATTTCTCAAAGATAGATCTGAAGAGTGGATATCACTAGATTCAGATCAAAGAAGGAGATGAATGGAAGACTGCCTTCAAGACAAAGGAAGGAATGTATGAGTGGTTGGTCATGCCTTTTGGGCTAACCAATGCACCGAGCACTTTCATGCGGCTCATGAACGAGGTTCTGAAAGAATTTTTGGGTAAGTTTGTCATTGTTTACCTAGATGATATTTTGATTTTTAGCAAGACATTGGAGGAACATATGATGCATATTCGTATGGTGTTTGAGAAGTTGAGAGATGAGAAATTGTTGATTAATTTGAAGAAGTGCAGTTTTGTGAAGAAAGAGTTAGTGTATTTGGGATTTGTAGTTTCAGCAGAAGGTCTAAAAATGGACCCAGAGAAGGTACAGGCTATCCTTGAATGACCTACTCCAAGGAGTGCTACCAAGGTAAGATCTTTTCATGGTCTAGCTAGTTTTTACAGAAAGTTTATCAAAAATTTTAGTAGTATTTGTGGACCCTTGACTGAGACAATGAGAGGGGATAGAAAAGAGTTTAAGTGGACTAATGGGGTAGAAAAGAGTTTTCAATTGTTCAAACAAAAAGTTATAAAATAACTTGTTTTAGCACTTCCAGATTTTAATAAGGTGTTTCAAGTAGATTGTGATGCTAGTGGTATTACAATAGGAGCTGTTATGAGCCAAGAAGGTAAACCTGTTGCTTATTTCAGTGAGAAGTTAAATGATGCCAAGAGAAAATATTCTGTTTATGATCAAGAATTTTATGCTATAGTTTAGGCATTGAAAAAGTGGAGGCACTATTTGCTTCCTAAGGAGTTTGTTTTGTATACCGATCATCAAGCTTTGCAATATTTGAATAGTCAAGGAAAGTTGAATCAGAGGCATTTTAAATGGGTTGAGTTTTTGCAGAGTTATACATTTGTTTTGAAACACAGAAGTGGAAAGTGTAACAGGGTTGTAGATGCTCTTAGCAGAAGGCAACTATTATTGACAGAGATGCAGATTGAGGTGGTTGGGTTCAAAGAACTCAAGAATTTGTATCCAGAGGATCCTGATTTTGGTGAAGCTTGGAAAGCTTGTACAAAACCTGTTACTCTAGACAGGATGAAATGGCTGGATTTTATCATCCAAGATGATATGCTATTCAGAGGGAGTCAGTTGTGCATTCCATGAAGTTCTATGAGGAAGAATCTCATCAAGGAGAAACATAATGGAGGATTGGCTGGACATTTTGGTTGTGATAAAACCCTTGCTTTGGTTGGTGAAAATTATTATTGGCCACAATTGCAACAAGATGTAAAGAAGTTTGTACAGAGTTGCAGAGTATGTCAGATGGTGAAAGGAGTGAAGTAGAATACAGGGTTGTATCAGCCATTACCTATACCAGAGAAGCCTTGGGAGGATATCAATATGGACTTTGTTCTTGGTTTACCGAGGACACAGTGGGGACATGATTCAATTTTTGTAGTAGTTGACATATTTTTAAAGACGACACATTTCATTCCCTGCAAGAAGACTAATGATGCTATTCATGTAACAGAATTGTTTTTCAGAGAAGTGGTGAGACTACATGGTTTGCCAAAGACCATAGTGTTAGATCGAGATACTAAGTTTGTTGGATATTTCTGGCGGACATTGTGGAAGAAGTTGAAGATAGATTTGAAGTTCAGTTCATCACACCATCCACAGACTGATGGACAGACAGAGGTGGTGAATAGAAGTTTGGAAAATTTACTGAGATGTTTGGTTGGAGATAAGCCAACAGGATGGGATTTGATTTTACCATAGGTAGAATTTGCATACAATAATTCTGTTAATAGGAGCACTGGTAAATCACCATTCCAGATTGTATATGAAAGTAGTCCAAGAAATGCATCTGAATTGAGAAAGATAGATAAAAGAGAAGTAAGTAGTGCTGAAGCTGAGGATTTTGCAGAACACTTAAAGAACATCCATGAGGAGGTGAGGAAGCATATTACCAAGATGAATGCACAGTATAAGGCTAAGGCAGATGAGAAAAGGAGGCATAAGGAATTTCAGGTTGGGGATGAAGTCATGGTTTATTTGCGGAAGGAGCGATTTTCGGTTGGTACATATAACAAGCTGAAAATGAAGAAGTTTGGACCATGTAAGATATTGAAGAAGCATGATTCAAGAAATGCATATGAGGTAGAATTGCCTAGCGAGATGAATATTTCACCAGTGTTTAACATTTTAGATTTGACAAAGTATCACGAAGGAGGTGTTGAAGATGAGGTTGCAGCAACATAGTGGAGTATTCCAGCAACTAGTTCAGATTTCAAGGAGATTGAAGACATACTGGACAGTCGTGTTGGTAGAAGCACAAGGAACAAGACATATGAAGAGTATTTGGTCAAATGAAAAGGAGGACCCGTTGAAGATTCATCATGGCTAACAAAGGAGGAGGTTAACCGTCTTGGTTTTCCTTTGCACACTTGAGTCATGATAGGGTCACTTCTCGAATTACCCCGGGTGTCTGATGTAGGAGCATCTTGGGTGTAAGAGCAATCTTGCATCACCCAAAAATATTTCTGTTTTTGTATTCAATAAGGGCTATCTTGTGTAGAGTTGCTATTTATAGAAACTTGCTATTTTTAGTAAGTTGGTCTTACGATCTCAGAATGTTCTAATTTTACATATGGAGGTTCATCTTAGTCATATCAGCCTGCCAGCAAAGTTTCATGGCTAGATCAGGTCTAGTTTTGAAGATATTGAAGATTTTCGGTATTGGCAGCAGGGTACAGAAACTCTGAACTCAGTTTTGAAGGCTTTAGAGGCCCCGGATGAGGTTGAAAATTTGGGTGATAGGCACTTTGTATTGATCAAGCCTATAGAGCGCTTCGTGGCATTTTCAGAATGGGGTTATAATAGCCAATCGGGTCAACGGGTGATGACTTATGGTCTTCAAAAGTTGGGTCACCTGAAATGGTGGAAAATAATTTTTCTTCAAAATTTCTGTTTGGGTTTCAAAACTCATTTTGAGCTGACTTTGATGTAATAAATTGTAAAATAAAATAATTCTAAGTTTGGTCGGCCCTAAGGGCTAAATTTCTAGAACCTTCTCGGGCGGTGGAAATTGCCTATATAAAGAAGGCCTGTAGTGTTGTCTAGGGTAGTTCTGGGTAGTAGATCTAGGTATTGATTTGAGGCTTTGTCCTACAGAATATTGTAAGGGAATGCCCATGTGGCTTTGCATATTATAATTCTGAAAGTTTGTAATTCCACATTTGTGGAGATAATAAGAAGCCAATTTTCTGTTCTTGCATATTATTGTTGTTGTTTCTCTATTTCTGTTATGTGTTTGTGGTATTAAGGGGAGCACGCTTCATCATATACATATACATATACATATATATATATATATATATATATATATATATATATATATATATATATATATATATATATATATATATATATATATATATATATATATATATGTATATATATATATATGTATACATATGTATACATATATATATATATACATACATATATACATAGATATATGTATACATATATACATATATATGTATATATGTATGTATATATGTATATATATATATATATATGTATATATGTATACATATATCTATGTATATATATATATATACATACATATATACATAGATATATGTATACATATATACATATATATATATATACATATATATATATATACAGATATATACATATATATATACACACACATACATACGTACATACATACATACATACATACATACATACATACATATATAAATATATACATACATACAGATACACATATGTATTTATGAATATGCATATATACTTATATACAATTGATTCAAATTCATATATAATTTTAAAATTAATAAAATATTATAATTTGAATTGACTTATCATAAATTTATTTTAAAATCTTAACTATTATTAATTTAACAATCTTTTCAATCTCCTTTTTGTTAATCCCAAATCTACATTTTCTTTTTGGATATGTATACTTATTTTATTAATTTATTAAAAAAAAGGAGTATACATTGAACCTAATTTAGGGGAGCATATCAACAAGAAAGAACTGAGTGAAGAAAACCTCCGGTTGTAGCTCCTAATATAAACCTAAGACCTAAGACATTGTTACAATAGTTGAAAAATAGTCATGCCCCTGTACAAATATAGTTGTTTTACCCAAACCCAACCCCATGAAAAATACCCAAAAATGTATTTCAGAATTGCATCTTAGTACAAATTTTCAATTTCCTGAGTTATCCTGAGTAGAAGAAGAAGTAGAATCCCATATGTCAATCAAAGAGGCATTGCCCACACACTGTTTGTAGTGAATCAAATTAGTCTGGATAGATAGAAAGAAAACAAGAGTCAATTGTGTGAATGTGATGCAAGAATATCTTAGGTTCTTGGCAATCTTGCATCAACCAAAAATATTTGTTTTTCTAGTTTCTGCAAGTTCAATCTACGTGTTTCTTTCAACACTTAATTAGTTTGTTTTCTTTGTAGTTGCAAACCTATTGGCATATTCATGGGCTCTTCTTGAACCTTCTTCTAGGTTTGCATTCTTTTAGGTTTCTTCGCGTATGAGATCTTACAGATTCTTGGTGGGACTAAATAATTCTTCATGTTTCACGACCAATTTACATTTCTCGATCTTGCGAAGGATTTTTCTGATCAACAAAGCTTAATGGAAAATTTATTGATGATAATTCATTTGTGGCCGACCTATTTGAGGGATCATGGTTAATGTTGCATCAATTGAATAAAGATCCTTGTGATTTGGGTCATGTCCTATATTTGTAATACATTTTCTTCTCATTTGAGAATGTAATCTTTCTTAGGCTAACTTGTGGCTTGCAAAGGATTTATAAACTCTTGTAACTAGTCTCTTGAGGGATCACAAAAAATAAAGAAGAAAGAAAACATTTGTATCTAGCTCCGTAATTGGATTCTAGAATAGATGGTATAAAAAAAGATAACCTACAAATAGGCTCATAACACATGCCTATAGCCTGGAATGTATGTAAAAAATTTCTATATTTTATTTTCTAATAATATAAAGGTTGATCTTGCATTCTCTCAAGTTTCTTTCTGTATTACTTCTTTTGTGTAAATCTTGCTACAAAGATTAGACTGAATTCTTGGAGTTCCCTCAATCCTTGACTGCATCAAGTGGTATCGAATACGATAAAAAAGATTTGCATGATGGGAGATTAAATCCTTTAATAGGGTCACACCTAATAGTGTGTGTTGTAACCTTTAATAGGGTTGGCTCCTCATAGAGCTCACTTCAGAAGATTGAAGATTTGATAGCATGTTACTGGTGGTTTTTCCCAAATTGGGTTTCCACATTAAATCCTGATGTCATACTTGTGTGAATATTATTTGATGTGTTTTACAGTTAAGAGTTTTATATTCTACAAGTTGATTACTTTTGGATAGTGGACTGCTAGTTTATGTTACTAGTTATATTCTATAGAGATTGAGTGGATTGTTGAATAGATCTAAGTTGGTTGAAGTGTTTAAAAGCTTAATTGGTACATTTGGACCTAAGGATAACTAATTTACCACCCCTCTTAGTTATTCTAAAATCATTCTAACCATTGGTATTAGAGCTTGTGGTGCTTGTAAGGAAACTTTTGAGGGTACTTGGAGCTAAAGATCAAGATGTACAATGTAATACCCTCTCAGATGATTATACTTTGACTTTCATTTGGATATTTTATGGTTAGAACCACATGCTTATAGTTATGCTTAATTAGATGATGCTATGCTTATCAGATGACTAGATACACTCATTTATGATTATTATTCTATGTTGATGAAATTGGAAATCATCTATCTTTATATGTTTTGTAGAGCTAACTCAAGGATTTGAATCTAACCATTATTATCTATGATGTCTCATGTTATCATGTATATATGTGATTGATGTGTTTTCATGACTTAGAACAAAGTCATAGTTACTCACTTAGTTGAGGTCCACACAATGTATCTATCCAGGTCATCTTTTTGTATATGTCTTATTATGTATCCATGCACATGTATCTCTTCTCAGTGATGTAGGCTTGTAGGTACCAGGAGTCATCTCCACCTGGTCTCATAGGTCTGAGTGAGCCCTTAAAAGCCTCTATCATTTTTGTTGTTATGGAGATATCACCAAGGTTCCATGAGAAGGAACTCTACCTCTAACCCTTTTGATCCTTAGGTGGGGAGTTCCCGAGTCAGTCCCTTGTGTTGACAATGCATTATTGTGTATCTCAATTTATTGGTTTCTGTGGACCTTGTTGCTTTCTTCTTCTAGTTATGAATACATGATGTTGTGTTTGGTAACTCTAAATTGTGTTTATGGTATGATCTATCTTGTGTTAGTAGTTACCCTATATATATCATTATTGTACTTTGTCAGAAGCACAATTTAGTATTTGATTAAATAATAATATTCATAATAAGATGTTTATGATATTAATAATAATATATGATTTTAATAATATTATAATGATATATGTACACATAAGCATATGGGTGCACACGTATTCCTATGGTTACATATATTTCTATAATTATGTGTGTAAAAGTAATTGTGTTTTAAATAATATTAATAAATAAATTATCTACTTGGATGACTAATTAAAATATGGTAAAATCTTTTACCATAGCCTAAGTAATTAAGGTAATAGTAATTATATTAAAAGTAATAGTTACTATTTGCTTTCCTTAAATAAAGGAGACCTAAATTAGAGTATTATTAATATAATAAGATTAATATAATAGTTTATAAACTCCCTTCCTAAGAATGGCTTTAATAAATATTTTTAAGCCTAAACTATTAACCAATTTTTGGTTGGGATAGTTGCATCAGTTGGATTTTCCCATGCAACTAATCCTTCAACCTATTTATGAGAAGAATCCCTATGGTATGGGGGAGTTGGTTGAAATTTATTCTTCAGAAGCATTATCATTTTGGGAGATAGGAGATCATATTGAAATCATAGTAGTTTTGGAAGGGATTGTGCCTACATTTGGAAGGACTTGGCTAAATGATTGCTCAAGAAACTTTATTATAGTTTTAGGATATCATATTTGAGATATATAGTATTACGGGAAGAGGTGGTGTCTGTAATTAGAGGGAATCTGGTGGAGTACTCAAAGTAGGCTAAGGTTGATAGGATCTTTCTTCTTCAATGGTTTTCTCTGTCAGAATCCAAATAGGTGCTATCCTGGAAGATGCTCCTTCATATATGCTTTCTTGATTGTTTGGATTTCTATCTATTGTTTTAGATGAATATGTTTGAAGAGAATGGTAGTGCTATTTAAATTATGTCTACATTATTGTGTGAAAAATGTAGGAGAAAGGATGATAATGAATATATTGGAGATCTATGTGTCCTTGAATTATCTTTCTTTCTGTATGAGATATACATTCTCTTTCATGAATTTTTTTAAGTCTAGAGTCTTCCCAAGGTCTCTTCTATACTCTCTTATGTTTTAGAAGGTCTTTAGACACTTCCAAACTTTAGGAAGATCATCTCTCCTTCTTAGTTTGTATTCTAGAATTTGCACCTGTTTCCTTTTCCTAGATTTGGAGTAGAGATATCTGGCAAGTAGAATGGGTTTGAGGGATGTTTCAAAAGGGAAACTAGGAGATCTCAAATGGGTCTTTTCCTGATTCTACATCCATTGCCTCCATCATGCCCATTTTTACTTGAAAACCCTACTTGCAAGTTGTATTTTTGAAAACACATAGTCTCTGTCCAACTGCATAGTTCTGGAGACCAACTAAATAGTTCACATTACTAGTTGTGTAGCTCTAGGTTCCAACTGCATAGTTTGAGCAACCAACTACGCAACTCTTTGCTAGAGCCTAGTTTTGGTCATTTTTGGTGTTTTAGGGTTCCTGGGTGATATGGAGATAACCCTAAGTATTATTGGGGTATCTTGTGACACTTTTCCTTCTTGGTCTATGATATATGGTGCATTTAGATTCCTATTCAAGCTTCATGATGTGTTTAGGAATTAGGATTAGGGTTTAGGGTTATCCGGTGGACTAGGGCAATCCTATGGCTTCCTAACCATTTGTATTCTTATGTGTAAGTTCTAGAATGATTATATGAATTGTTTTACTTCATGTCTTGTGTGTTTATCATTCTTGGGTGAGGGTAGAAAACCTAAGAACACTAGGTGAGTGGCTCTTAGTGTCGTGTTGGAGCCCTAAGTGGCTAGTACTAGGATAACCCACTAATAAGTTGTTTAAACAAGTGATAACTTAATTAAAACTTATGAGAATGGAAACAAACACTAAAAATATTAATGTATTCCTTGCCCATGCCATTAGTGCTAGTAAAGGATATGGATGGGAGTGGGAGAAGGTGCCTATGTGTAGGTATGACTGAATGGCCCATGTCTGTATGAAAGGCATTTGGTTCTGCATGTGCCTACTTGGGGGCGAGGGCCAAGAGTGGCTAGTACCAGGATAACCCAAGGCGTGAGGTTTATGCGATGATACTCACCTAGCTTGTCACTTAGATTTTCTACCTAGTCTTGTGAACCTTTGGGAAGGGTTTTTGTTTCAATCTTCTTATCAGTTGTTGTTTGGGAAAGGTTACCTCAACCCTAGGAAAGGCTTGGTTGTCTTTTCTTTCATGGATCTTGGTGTTTATCTCCTAGCATGGGGGAGTGGGCCTTTTGGTATCCACATGGTTGGGTGGTAAATATTTTTATCGAGGTATCAGTTGTAGTTGCAGTATGGAAAGGATTCTTGCTTGTTCATTGTTCCAGTTTTGAAGAAAGAAGACTCTTTAATTAGCTTTCATTACTTTCAATCAAATGTAAAGTTATGTCATTGTTGTAACCTCCTAAGAGGAGATGAATGTAATGTAATATTTGATGTAATTTTAAAATTGATGTAATTTGGGATAGGTAGATTTAGGAAAATAAAAGGAAAATGTAATCTTTATGTAAAGCATGTTTGTTGAAAAGAAAAGGGCTTTAGCAAATGTTCAAGTAAATTTGAATGTTGTACTCTATTGTTAGTTAAGAAAGATTAGTAAATCAAATGGAATGGTTTCATATATGCATTTACTCTAATTCTTAAATGAATCATGAATATGGGGTTAATGCTTCAAAAGCTATGTTGTATCTAAAAGAATACATTGGAATATAGATGGATTTAAGTGTTAATTTAATCATTGAATGGAAGAATTTATATTTCCTTCTAAAGAACTACAAATGTTATGTTGGTTTAAAGTTATTCAAAGTTATTGGTACACTTATGGAAACTAACTAAATTGTTAGTATTCTAGTGGAGAGCCATGGGAGGAATCTAAGTTAAAATTTTCTTATGTTTTATGTATGTAAATATTTAAAAGCTCAAAATTTTCATATCTTGTTTCATAGGTTTTCTTTCCTAAAGAGAATCTATTCTTCTCTTCTCTGGCTCCCTTATGGGGCGTGACATACAAAAGGAGGTACCAAAAATGAACAAGGAGAACTTCTCTACATGGAAAAGTTTGATGAAGGTACACCTGGCTGGAATTGGTGATGCAGCAAAATACTATGTGGAACATGAATACATAATAGTACTGACACCTTTGACAACCTAGCAGATGAAGGAAAATATAGAACACAATTAGGCAATGTTGGAGATTGTATCAACCCTAAGTTATCCTGAATTTGAAGACATCAAGGACTATACCTTGATGAAAATAAAATGTGGGACACACTTAAAACTATCTATGATGGAGACACAAATGTATTAAGAGCCAAATCTGAAAGATTGAGAGGTAAGTTTGATGAAATGAGAATGTTAGAAGGTGAGACTATTGTTCAATATTGTGGTAGAGTTAAGGAGGTTGTAAATTCTATTAGATGAGCTAATGGAAATATTGATGATGAAACTATTATTAGAAAGGTTTTGAGAACCCTACTTACTATTTATGCTATTAGAGTTTTTGCAATACAAGAACTGAGATGTGCTCTTGGTAACAACTTAACTTTGGAAGGTCTTTTTGGTGTACTTACTACTTTTGAATTGTCAAATTTTGATAATTTCACTACTCGTAATGTTGAATCTACATTCAAATCTCAATTGGATCTTTAAAAGTATAAGAAATGAAAAGAAAGATGTGTGAACGGTGATAGTGACACTTTTCATGATGATCTTGAGGCATTAATGGCTAGAAGAGTACTGAGAGGAAAATAAAAATTCAAAGGCAAACTTCCTATAATCTGTTTCTCATCTAATAAAGTTGGTCATATTGCAGCAAGATGTCATGATAGGAATTAAAAGAATGAAAGAAGGGAAGGAAAGTAAAAAGATAAAAGGGATGAAATTTTGTTATATTGCTAAAGAAGAAAATGACAATGAATCTGATGAGACTAATGATCATGATGTAGAAGTTGTTTATGTTTCTATGAGAGATGATTCTGATGAAGATGAGAAAACTATACCTATTTCATATGTGAGTAAAGGTGATAGATGGATAATTGATAGTGGTTTCTCACATCACATGACTGGTGATTAAAGTAAGTTTGAAATCTTAAATCATTACAAAGGTAGCAGTGTCAAGCTTGGTAATGATGCACCATATCTTTTGAAAGGAAAAGGATCAATAAAATTGACTGATAAGATAAAATGTGGAAATTCTTATTCGGTTGAAGGACTTAACTATAATTTACCGAGTGTTGCATAGTTAAATAGTTCTAGTTACCAAGTTAAATTCCATCACAAAAAGGCCAAGATCTTTGATGTCACTGGTGAAATAATTGGAAGTGGAGAACATACAAGAGGTTATTTGTTCTATTTAGACCTATCTGATGAGAAATGTTTTTTTGCACAATTTGATGATGTATGGTTATGGAATAAGAGGTTGTGTCATGTGAAATTTGATAATTTGGTAAGCATTAGTAAGATGAAAAGAGTAAGAGGGTTACCAAGATTGAAGAAACCTAATAATGTGATGTGTAAGCAATGTTAATTGGGAAAAATGACAAAGTCTAGTTTCCAAAGAAAAACTTATACTTTTGATGATATTTTGGAATTAGTTCATACTATTGGAGTGAAAAATGACTATGGTGACAAATATGTCATTTTGTTTGTTGATGATTACTCTAGAATGATGACTGTGATGTTTCTTAAAGAAAAATATGGTGCCTTTCATTTGTTTAAGTGTGATGCAGGAGCATCTTGGGTGTAAGAGCAATCTTGCATCACCCAAAAATATTTCTGGTTTCTTTTCAATAAGGGCTATCTTGTGCAGAGCTGCTATTTTTGGAAATTTACTATTTTTAGTAAGTTTTCTATTCAAGCTTAGAATGGTCTATCTTCTTCCTTGGAGGTTCATTTTGGTCATATTAGCCTACCAGTAAAGTTTCATTTCCAGATCAAGTCTAGTTTTGAAGATATTAAAAATTTTCAGTATTGGCGGTAGGGTACAGAAACTTTGAACTCAGTTTTGAAGGATTTAGAGGTCCCGGATGAGGTCAAAACTTTGACTAAATGAAGCTTTTTTAATTCAAGCATTGTAGATAACTTTGTGCCCTTTTCAAAATGGGGTCATAATAGTCAATCGAGTCAACGGGTGGTGACTTATGGTCTCCGAAAGTTGGGCCACCCGAAATGGCAGAAAATAAATTTCCTTCAAAATTTCTATTTGGGTTTCAAAAGTTGTTTTGGGCCGACTATGATGTAATAAAATGAAAAATAAAATAATTCTAAGTTTGGTCGGCCTTAGAGGCTAAATTTCTGGAACCTTCCCAGGCGGTGGAAAATTGCCTATATAAGGAAGGCCCATAGTGTTGTCTAGAGTACTTCGGAGCAGTTTAGAGTAGTTATGGGTAATAATTCGAGGCTTTTTCCTACAGAATATTGTAAGGGAAATGCCCAAGTGGCTTTGCATATTGTAATTCTAAAATTTGTAATTCCACATTTATGGAGATAATAAGAAGCCCATTTTCTATCCTTGCAAATTGTTGCTATTCTCTATTTCTGTTATGTGCTTGTGGTATTAAGGGGAGCACCCTTCATCAAAGTGGTATTTGGAAAAAGTTGAGAAAGAAATAGGTAAAAGCATGAAAGGTCTGAGATCTGATAGAGGAGGAGAGTTCATACCTAATGAGTTCAACATATTATGTAATGATAGAGGAATAAAGAGGAAGATGTATACACCAAGAACACCTCCATAGAATGGTATAGTAGAGAGAAGGAATAGATCAACCATGGATTGTGCTATAAAATTGATGATAGAGAAAAATGTTGCACAAAAATACTGGATAGAAGTTGTAACTACAAATGTCTATACCTTGAATCGAGTACAAGTCAAGAAAGGTATAAATGCTATACCTTTTGAGTTATGGTATGGTTATGCACCTAGTGTGAAATTTTTTATCTTCTTTGGAAGAAAATTTTATATACTCAAGGACAATAGGAACAGAAAACTTGATGCTAAAAGTGATGAAGGCATATTCCCAGGATATTCCACTAAGAGAAAAGCTCATAAGTGTTTGAATTCTAACACTAACAAAGTTGTGGAAAGTGCAAATGTTAGAGTTGATGAATATGCAAAAAAGAATGAAATTGAATTTATGAAGGAACCTGAAGATAATAGATCATTCATATACATGAATGAAGGAGAGCCCAACAATTTATCTAAACCAAAGAAAAAATTTGTTGAGCAACAACAAGAATTTGCTGAGTCTGCACAACAAGAAGATGCTGAGAAACAAGAGGTAATTGTCAAGAAATAAGAAGAAGAAGCAAAGATAAAAAAAATGAGCCTGAAATGAATTTACAAGATGAACCTGAAGAATAACAAGAAAAAGAAAGGAGACCAGAGCCTACATTAGCACAATATGTGAGAAGATATAATAAACTTGATCAAATCATTGGAGCAAAAGATTCAAGAGTCATGACAAGAAACAAGTTGAAAAACCAAACATGCTTATTATGTGAATTTGAGCCCAAATCAATGAAATATTCTTTGGAGAATGAAGATTTGATTCAAGCCATGAATGAGAAAATAGAGAAAATAGAAAAGAACAAAACTTGGACACTAGCACCTAGACCAAAGGACAAGAATGTTATTGGAACCAAGTGGGTGTTCAATGAATATGGATAAGTCACAAGGAACAAGGCTAGATTAGTATGCAAAGGATATAGACAAGAAGAAGGCATTGACTATGGGGATACATTTGCCCAAGTTGCTAGATTGGAAGGAGTTAGAACTCTACTTGCATATGCAGCTTACAAAGGATTCAAAGTGTATCAGATGGATGTCATATCTAAATTTTTGAATAGAATACTAGAAGAAGTATACATTGAACAGCCAGAAGGACTTGTTGATCCAAGAAAAAAGAACATGGTATGTAAGATACACAAAGAACTGTATGGATTGAAATAAGCCCCTAGAGAATGGTATGAGAGATTGCATAATTACTTGGTCAAAATTAGATTTGTAAGGACAAATGACAACAACGATATGTACTTGAAGACTGAAAAAGGTAAGGGGATATTTTTAGGTGAAATATTTGTTGATGATATCATATTTGGAGGACAAGATGCACTATGCCAAACATTTTCAAATGAGATGCAACTGAATTTGAGATGTCTATATTTGGAGAGATCAAATTCTTTTTTGGTTTGCAAGTTTATCAGATGAAGAAAGGTATCTATGTTACTCAATCTAAATATATCAAGGATATACTAAAAACCTTTGGCATGGAGGACTCAAGATCAGTAAGTACACCCATGGCTACTAGATAGAAACTATCAAAGAATGATGATACAACTAAAGTGAATAAAACCTTGTATGGATCAATGATTGAAAAGCTACAATATGTTATTCACATCAGACCAAATATTGCATTAGCAGTTGGGATTGTTGCAAGATTTTTTGCAAATCCTAAGGAGAATCACATGATGGTAGTGAAAAGGATACTGAGATATCTAAAAGGAATAGAGGATTATGGATTATATTACAAAAAGAATGACAAGTTTGAGCTGAAAGTTTATACTAATGCAAATTGGGTAGGAAATGTGGATGATAGAAAGAGTACAAGTGGTGGAACATTCTTTTTAGGAAAGAGGTTAGTCTCTTGGACAAGAAAGAAATAAAATTGTATTTCTCAATCTACAATAGAAGCTAAATATGTAGCAGCAGTAGTTAATTATTCAAACATAGTGTGGATCAAGAAATTTTTGAAAGGTATGAAGGAATAAATCATTGAGCCATTTGTTATTTTTTGTGATAGCACAAGTTCTATCAATATATCAAAGAACTCTGTGATGCACACTAAGACTAAGCATATTGCTATCAAGTTCTTATATTGTTAGGAATGAATGCTAAATGTTTGGTAGTCATTATGTAGCAGTTGTTGTTGCATTCATGACTATGATTGTCATTGACGTCAACATAGTGATTTACCGGAGACTTGCAGAGAAGCAAACAGAGTTTGGATTAGCGCACGTGGGATATTGCAGTTGGAGCTATGTGATGTTGAGAATATACTCTTTGATATGTTATATGCCTATGCTTAAGAGCACATACAACAATTCATTTATTCATGGAAGTTATGAGCATTTTGGTGGAAGCAGTATTCATGCAGTGTTCCTGAGTAGCGGTTTGTGGAAATCAGATGATATCTCCTAATCGGGATCGAATCTAGTTTTGTGCAGTTAAAGGGAAGTTGAAGACACATTGATAGTGACATGGATGACAACACAAACTTTGAGGTCACACGAATGAAGATTTAGTGTATTTGGAAGCTGATAGTTTTGTGTAATTTTGATGTAGCTTGTGGAAACTTTTATTTTGTAATTGTATGCCGACTCATTTGTAATTATTTGAGTGTGGTATAAAGGAAGGAATGTGTTTACTTGTTTTGATGTAGAAGAGGATAGTAGTGTATGAATATGAAGTGAAAAAAAGAGCTAAAAGTGAAAGCGAATTGTGAAGGAAGACATGCAAAGTACATAGATCTAAAATTGAGATCTGGTGTAATAGTAAGTACAGTTTGTCATAGTTAGAGAAGATGTAACATATTATTTTTTTGAGTAATACAAAGATTATTTGGATAGTGTGTTCAGTGATCTTACCTTGAAGCTTTTTGGGCAGTGGGTCCTTCTGTCTTCCATAACTCTTAACAGGGTTAGAATCTTTTAACAGGGATTCAAAATCTCCTAACAGGGATTCATATGTACTGAATGTATTTCATAAGACTCTTAATAGAGTCCATCCTTTCATAAAGAATATTCATATTAGTGCATCTTTTTTGGGCTACATCATTCCCATCGGGGTTTACTCTTTGATCAAGAGGTTCCCTAGTCAACATATCTTGTGTCATTGTGTTACTTTGTATGAATATCTTGCTATGGTTGGTAATTATATTGCTTACATGGTTTAATGTTGTTGAAGTTGATAAAATTTATAATTATCTGATAATTGATTCATCCCCCCCTCTCAGTTATCTTGGTGGAATTTACTTTCTAACAATTGGTATTAGAGTGATAGGTCCTTGAAAAAGAAGTTTAAAAGCTTAAGGAGATCCATGGAAATTTTCAGGAAAGAAAGCCCTAACTTTGATGGAGTAAATTTTGACAGCTGGAAAGAAAAGATGAAGACACACCTACTATGTTTAGGACCAGGTTATTGGTTGATTACAAAGAATGATAAGACTATTATTGAAGAGGACAATCTTGAAACATGTACTACTGATGAGAGATATCTATTCATGTGTAACATACTTGCAAGAGAATCACTTTTGAAAGCCCTTCCAGAGAATGAGTATAGTTAGGTAAAATGTTTGAAAAAATCTCATGAAATTTGGAAAGCTTTACACTCTACTTTTGAAGGTGACGAACATGCAAAAAGAGTTAGATTACATAATTGGATATGTGCATTTGAAGATATAAGAATGTTGGAAGATGAATCTGTTAGAAGCTATATTGGTAGAATGTCAGAAATTGTTATAGGTATAAAATCTTGTGGAGGAACAAAGACAGAGAATGAAGTGATATTGAAAATTCTAAGGACATTGAATCCTGTATTTAAGAAGACAACATAGATGATTGAACAAGTTATACCTTGTACTACTAAATTTACAAGAGAGACTCTTATTGGAAGACTGGAAGCAGCAAAGATGAACCTGAGGTTATCAAGAGACTTACCTAGAATGGAGACAACATTCAGTGCTCTTATTGTTCACCCTACTTTGTCAAGAAGAATTAGTGTGAGCAGAGATTATGCCGGTAGTAGCAGATCTAGAAATGAAGAAGACAAGAAGATTAAAGAAGGTATTGCCTTGCTTGTGAAGAGAGAACTAGACGGTAAGAAATTTTTTAAATGTTGGACTTGTCAAGAATATGGTCATTTTGCATCTAAATGTCCTAAGAGAGTTAAAAAGTATAGAAACAATTTCAAACCTAGAAGATCTAAGGAAAGCTATTATGCTAATGATGAAGATCTTGAAGCTAGTATAGAAAGAACATTAAGTGAAAGTGATACTGAGAATAATGATGACATAGGATTTGTAGCAATTAAAGAAGAGAATCCTGAAACTGATGTTAAGGAAGAAAAAGTCTTAGTTTCCCAAGTTGAAAAGAAAGATGATTGGATTATAGATAGTGGTTGTTCACATCATATGACTGGAGACATGAAAAAGTTCATAAATTTTAACAAATATGATGGAGGAGTTGTTAGATTTGGAAACAATGCACCTTGTTTGATTAAAGGTATAGGATCTATTACTCTTGATGGAAAGACTAATACTAATGATGTTTATTTTGTGGATGGATTGAAACATAATCTTTTGAGTGTTGGACATTTAGTTGATAAGGGATATCAAGTTTGGTTTACTGAGAAAACTTGTGTGATAAAGGATAAAGATGGAAATCTGATTGGAACTGGATCTAGAACAAGAGGTAATGTATTTCAGTTGAATCCTACTGAGATGACATGTTTGATTACTAAAATTGATGACAGTTGGTTATGGCATAGAAGGTTTTGTCATATATACTTTGACAACATTGTGAAAGTAAGTACTACACTTGTAGTAAGAGATTTGCCTAAAATTATGAAGCCTACTAACATGATTTGCAAAAAATGTGTGATGGCTAAACAGAAAAGAAGTTCTTTTCCCAATAAGAAGTTTACATCTGCAGAAAAGCTAGAAATTGTTTATACAGATTTGAGCAGTCCTACCAAGACTAGAGGATTCTATGGAGAAAGGTATTTTATGATTGTTGTTGATGATTTTACAAGAATGATGTGGATTGCATTTCTTAAAGAAAAATCTGAAGCATTTGATAAGTTTAAGATTGTTAAGAATAAAGTTGAGAATGAATCTGGAATGAAGATTAAATGTTTGAGATCTAATAGAGGTGGAGAATTTACTTCTAGAGAGTTTAACACCTTTTGTCAAGAAAATGGCATTAAGAGAGAGTTCTCAGCCCCTAGAACACCGGAACAAAATGGTATTGCAGAAAGAAGGAAAATATCAGTGACTGAAGTAGCAAGAGCTATGATATTGGAGAATAATTTGGTGAAGATATACTAGAGAGAAGTAGTGAACACAACAGTGTATACAATTAACAGAGTACAAATCAGAGCAGACACAGACAAGACACCTTATGAATTATGGTTTGGACATGCACCCTCAGTTAAGTATTTTAGAATTTTTGGAAGAAAATGTTATATAAAGAGAGATGATGATATTGGAAAGTTTAATCCTAGATGTGATGAAGGTATATTTCTTGGATATTCTTTGAAAAGAAAAGCCTATAGATGTTATAATAAAAGAACTAAGACTATTGTTGAAAGTGCAAATGTTAAAGTTGATGAAAAGTTCAAAATTCAGGAAAGAATGCTTGATTATGAATTAGATGAAGAAGCTCATCCTAAACCTAACACTAGATCTACTAAATTATTTTATGAAATTGATAGTGATTTTTTGAATGAAAGCCACCATGAAGTCATTGAAGAACCTACACCTGAAGTGAGATCTGAGATAGTGACACCCAGCAAGAGTTTGTTAAGAAATCATCCTATTGGAAAAATTATTGGAAGCATCAAAAGAGGAGTTCTAACTCAGAATAAGGTATGAGAATAGTTATGTTTGATTTCTCAAATTGAACCTAAGACTACTAGTGAAGCCTGTGAAGATGAAAGTTGGACTAATGCTATGAAAGAAGAACTAGATCAGATTGAAAAGAACAAGACATGAGAATTGGTCCCTAGACCTAAAGATAAGAATGTTATTGGAACTAAATGGATATTTAGAAACAAGATGGATGAACAAGGAGGAGTGAGAAAAAAAGAAAGATTAGTATGTAAGGGATACTCATAGCAAGAAGGAATTGACTATGAAGAAACCTTTTCACCAGTTGCAAGAATTGAAGTAGTAAGAATGTTTTTGGCTTATGCAGCTTACAAGAAATTTGAAGTATATCAGATGGATGTGAAGTCAACATTTTTGAATGGAGAATTAGAAGAAGAACTCTACATTGAGTATCCTGAAGGTTTTCCTTTGACTCAAGAAGGAGACATGGTATGTAAACTGAAGAAAGCTTTATATGGACTTAAATAAGCACCTAGAACTTGGTATGCAAGATTAGACAAGTATTTGTTAAAATTGGGATTTACAAAAGGAATAGCTGATAGCAATCTGTACACAAAAGAAATTGAAAATGGTTTGTTGGTTATAGTTATTTTTGTTGATGACATTATTTTTGGAGACAATGAAGCTAGTGACAAATTTGCTAATTAATTGAAGACTGAATTTGAAATGAGTATGATTGGTGAAATGAAATACTTTTTGGGATTATAGATAACACAAAACAATGATGGTATCTTTGTAAGTTAGACAAAGTACCTGAATGACTTGTTGAAAAGATTTGAAATGGAGAATTGTAAACTAGTTGGAACACCTATGGTAACTAGACATAAGTTATCTAGCACAGATGAGACTCCCGCAGTAGAAAAAAAGAATTATAGATCCATGATTAGAGGACTACAATATTTGACACATACAAGATCTGATATAGCACATTCAGTTGGAATTGTAGCAAGATTTCAAGCTAAACTTAGAGAATCACATTATGCAGGAGTAAAGAGGATACTGAGATATTTAAGAGGCACAATGGACTATGGATTATGGTATGAAAAATCTGATGACTTTACCCTATGTGCATATATAGATGTTGATTGGGGAGGTAGTGTTGATGATAAGAAAAGCACCAGTGGTGGAGCATTTTTCCTTGGAGGAAGATTGGTTTCTTGGCTAAGCAAGAAGCAGAATTGTATCTCATAGAGCACAACAGAAGTAGAATATGTAGAAGCAACAAACAATTGTAACCAAATAATTTGGATGATGCAAATGCTGAAGGATATTGGAATAAATTTTTTTGAACCTATTGTCATACATTGTGACAACACCAACATAGTTAGTATGTCTAAGAATCTTGTATTACATTCTAAGACAAAGCATATAGAGATTAAGTATCATGTTGTAAGAGAGAAAGTTGCTGAGAAAGAAGTCAGACTTGAGTACATAAGTACAAAGGAGAAGATAGTAGATATATTTACAAAGCCTTTGCCTAAGGATACATTTGAGTATCTGAGAGGTATGCTTGGGGTTATGCCCTAGCCTACTTTTGAGAAGTGATGCAATTGGTTGCATTCGTCCAGTGGTATATGAGCCCTATCTTTCTTCTAGATTGGATGTTGGTACTTCCTCTATGGGGGAGTATGTGTATCTGAGTTGAGTCATGAGGACTCTAGTGACTACATTTTCTGAATAGTGTCTTTGACATTGGAGTTGTTGATAACATAGTGATAAAATTTCTATCATTGATGTCAATGGGGGAGAATTATATATGAAAAACCATCTGAAACACCTATTGGAGAGAGAACTGAATAGGATAACAAAGCAAGATTTGATTGATGAAGATGATTTGATGCAACAGTGTTGCAATATTGGATTTTTGGAACATTGTATGTTTTTTCATCTATGTTTCCATCAATGCCAATGGGAGAGATTGTTAGGAATGAGTGCTAAATATTTGGCAATCATTCTATAGCAGTTGTTGTTGCATTCATGACTATGATTGTCATTGATCTCAACACAATGATTTACCAAAGACTTGCAGAGAAGCAGGCAAAGTTTGGATTAGTGCACTTGGGATATTGTAGTTGGAGCTATGTGATGTTAAGGATATACTCTTTGATATATTATATGTCTATGGTTAAGAGAATAGAAAGCAATTCATTTAGTCATGGAAGTTATGAGCATTTTGGTGGAAGCAGTATTCAGGCAGTGTTCCTGAGTAGTAGTTTGTGGAAATCAGATGATATCTCCTAATCAGGATGGAATCTGGTTTTGCATAGTTAAAGGGAATTTTAAGACACATTGATAGTGATGTGGATGATAATGCAAACTTCGAGGTTGCATGAATGAATATTTATTGTATTTGGAAGCCAACAGTTTTGTGTAATTTTGATGTAGCATGTGGAAACTTTTATTTTGTAATTGTATGTCGACTCATTTGTAATTATTTGAGTGTGGTATAAAGGAAGGAATGTGTTTCCTTGTTTTGATGTAGAAGAGCATAGTATTTTATGAATATGAAGTGAAGAAAAGAGCTAAAAGTGATAGCGAATTGTGAAGGAAGACATGCGAAGTACAAAGATCTAAAATTGAGATTTGGTGTAACAGTAAGTGCAGTTTGGCATAGTCAGAGAAGAGGTAACATATTATTCTATTGAGTAATACAAAGATTAATTGGACAATGTGTTCAGTGATCTTACCCTGAAGCTATTTGGGCAGTGGGTCCTTCTGTCTTCCATAACTCTTAACAGGGTTAGAATCTTTTAACAGGTATTCAAAATTTCCTAACAGGGATTCATATGTACTAAATGTATTTCATAAGACTCCTAAAAGAGTCCATCCTTTCACAAGGAATATTCATATTAGTGCATCTTTTGTGGGCATCATTCCCATCGGGGTTTACTCTTTGATCAAGAGGTTCCCTAGTCAACATATCTTGTGTCATTGTGTTATTGTGTATGAATATCTTTCTATGGTTGGTAATTATATTTCTTACATGGTTTAATGCTATTGAAGGTGATAAAAGTTATAATTATCAGATAACTGGTTCACCCCCCCTCTCAGTTATCTTGGTGGACTTTAATTTCTAACATTTAGACCAGAAGTTATCGTCCAACTAGTAGTCACTCTGGGGTTGACAGGATAAAAATGTTCACTCTATGAATGAAACATCAAAAGACTTTCATAGTCCACTCAGTTAAGAGATTTGAATATGTACAATGGTTAAATTATGTAACAGTAGATGTTTTGCCTTGAAAATACTTCAATTGCAGTTTATAGATTAATGTTCAGCTTATTCATATCTTTTTGATCAATATATCACTTCAGATTCAATACAATATCAACTTACTGTCCATTGGTAATTGCTCTCTCTAACTCAATAATTGTTTTGCAGTTTGGTTCTCACTAACCAGTATGATCAAAATGCATGAAAAATTGTTCACGCTATAATTCTATATTATCTTCTTCTTCCGGTGTGTTTCAATAATGAAACCAATGTCTCTTATATAGACGAGTAAATCATTTTCTTTTTGTCCATCAGATTTTGCCCCTTAATCTCATTCATTGATTTTTCTACTTTAACCTTCTTTAGCTGATGTGTCAATAAAACGTTTCAATCTACTCCATTAGATCTTCCTTGAATTATGTTAGCCATCGATCTTCATAACAAACCTTATCTGTTACCTTGATTTCATATATTTTCCAGCTCATCAATTTATCAGCTAAGCTAATCATTTAATTCCTATCTGTTCTTCTCGGTTAACAAAGAAATGCATCGGTGAACACAAGCTTGGTTAATACTACACTTGATATACACTACACTCTGTCGGTGTATATTGGTCTGCTTCATTTACCGACAACACTGCTTTGTGTCTTTCAGCTCTATTCTTCATCATAGATGAATGCAACATAATAAAGTCGATATCATCAAGTCATAGACTCATCAACAAGTTACTCAGTGTATTCCTTATCCTCATCTGACATACACATCTTCCTCATGTAGATATTTCTATTCTTCATCTCTTTCACCTTTCTTCAGATATATCGGTATAGTAACTTACAAGATAAGTACTATCAAGCTAGTTGACATCAATGACAACATAATATTGATTTAATCATCTTTCATATCTAATCAACAACTCCTCAGTAATCTTAAATCACAAATTCTTCATTCAGGTTCTAAATCAGTTGTAGTTCATCATCTAATCTAATATGCAAGTGCAAGATTAATCTAAATGGATTGACATGGAAGCATGAGAGAAGAAGACAAGAAAAGAGAAGTTTCAATATCCAAGCTCAAGTGCTCAAGAATCTTCTCCAAACTTTCTCTCCAAACTTGCAGCATAACAATACTTAAATCTTCTATCATGCTAAATGAGAAGGAGAAGGCTCCTTATAAAGGAAAGCAGATGGTTAAGATTAAGAGGAAAAAATAAATGAGCAATGGTGGAGATTAAATCTTGGTTGATCCATTTGCTCAAGATTCTTTAAGAGGCAAAACGATGAAAAAGGCCCACCACTTAAAAGTATGTGCATTCAAAGTGGAGAGAAAAATGGATTTTTATTTATTTTTTATTTTATTTTATTTCCTTTTTCAACACAAAGAGAGATTTAAGTGGGGATTTTATTAAAAGAGTAATTTTTATTTTAATAAGATGATTTATTTAATTAATGGGAAAGTTTTCTTTTAATTAAATGAGGCTTAGGATAAAATGATCAAACCTTAGGAAATATTAAAATAATTGAATTAATTATGATTTGATCAAGGAAATTGATTTGAATTGAAAATATTGCAAAGCATTGATTCGGGAAATTGATAAATTGACTCCATCATTTGATAAATTGAAGAATGGGGCCCAAAGTCTAGGCAACCATTTTAGGGTGCATACAAACACTACTATCTTTATAATGATTTAAGGTTTCAAACTTACTTTTATCACTAGTCATACGATGTGAGCAACTAATATCAATTATGCATCTATCACCTTTACTCACATATGAAATAAGTGTTGTTTTCTCATATTCATCGAAATCATCTTTCATAGAAACACAAACAACTTCTACATCATGATCATAAGATTCATCAGATTCAATGTCAGTTTCTTCTTCAAAAATATAACAATATTTCTTACCTTTGTCTGTGTAGTCTTTATACCTTCTATAGTCTCTTCATCCCTTTTGTCTTTATACTTTCTTTCCCTTCTTTCATCTTTTTCATTCCTGTTAGGACATCTTGCTGCAATATGACCAACTTTGTTACATAAAAAATAGATTATAGGAAGTTTAGCTTTAAATTTTCCTTTTCATCTAGGTAGTCTTCTAGTGATTAGTTCCTCAATATCATCAAGGTCATCATTAGAGGAGGTTACTATCACTGTTCACACATATTTATTTTCCTTTCATAGACTTATGAAGAACCAATTGAGATTTGAATGCAGATTCAATATTATGAGTAGTAAAATTATCAAAATTTGACAATTCAAAAGCAGTAAGTCTACCAACTAGACCTTCCAAAGTTAAGTTGTTAGTACCAGGAGCACATCTCAATTCTTATATTGCAAAAAATCTATTATCATAAATAGGAATTAGGGTTCTCAATACCTTGCTAATAATGGTTTCATCATCAATATTTCCATTAGCCCCTCTAATAGAATTCACAACCTCTTTAACTTTTCCACACTATTGAACAATAGTCTCACCTTAGAACATTCTCATTTCATCAAACTTACCTCTCAAGATTTAATATTTGGCTCTTAGTACATTTTTGTCTCCACCATAGATAGTTGTCAGTGTATCCTACATTTAGTTTGCATTGGTACAGTCATTGATGTCTTCAAATTTAGGGCTGATGCAATCTCTAACATTGCATGATTGTGTTCTTTCTTTTCCCTCATATGTTGGGTTGTCAAAGGTGTCAGTACAGGTATGTAATCATTTTCCACATGGTATTTTGTTTCATCTCTAATTCCATCTAGGTGTAGCTTCATCAAACTTTTCCATGTAGGGAAGTTCTCCTTGTTCAACTTCGGTACCACCTTTTTGTACATCTTGATCTTTAGCTCCAAGTACCTTCAAAATTTTCCATACAAGCACCACAAGCTCTGATACCAATTTTTAGAATGATTTTAGAATAACTGAGAGGGGGGTGAATTAGTTATCCTTAGGTCCAAATATAACAATTAAAATTTTAAACACTTTAACTAGCTCAGATCTACTCAATAATCCACTCTGTCTTTGTAGCATATAAACAGTAACATAAACTTGCAGTCCACTATCTAAAAGTAATCAACTTGAAGAATATAAAACTCTTAACACATAAAATAACATTCACACAAGTATGACTTTAGGATTTAACGTGGAAACCCAATTTGGAAAAAACCACCAGTAACATGCTACCATTTTTTTCACTCTTCTGAAGTGAGATTTTTGGGGAGCCAACCCTGTTGAAGGTTACAATACACACTATTAGGTGTGACCCTATTAAAGGATTTAATCACCTTATCATAAGTGGCCTTGTTAGAGGACTTAAGAACATTCCATTAGAATGTCACCTTCATTAAAGGATTTACAAGTGACTGTTAGGTCAACCTTGATTAAAGGATTTAAATTGATACAATGGTTAGAAAGTAACGGTAGGTTTTGATCTAATATATACAACTCACTTTGCAAATATAGATCCAATGTATCTCTTATGTTGATCTATTGATTGTCCTTCATTATCATCTCCATCTCAGATCTTCTTGGAAACCCTTCAAACAATCACCACTTCAAAATTCTTCACATCTCTTCTCAGCCTTCTGCTTAAGTTCACCAATCAACATAGTCAACCTCCTCCATAACCTACAATTAGGTTATCCTTATACCTTCTTAATTAGATAGTTTTATCTTTTCTGCTTAATCATATCCATAGATCTTAGGTTTAGGTCAAATTCATTAGATCCTTCCAATATTTCATTCTCCCTCTAACCTTCTAGATACTTCTCAAAACTTCTCCTTGAACCCATGAATAAAAATGGTTTACCATGCATTAAATACTCTAGGTCATCTATCCTTATCTTCAACACATTTTACATATTCCAAGAATTCAATTGTGATAGCTGGAAATCTCAATCCCTTTACAAATTCTAAAATATTGACACTCGGACATCATTGTGTTCTTCTTCTCAGTCTTCACTGGTTAACTTAGTCATTGCTAAAATTGTCCTTCTTAGCACTCACTATCTTCTCTTGGTCATTATATGATACTTGGTTATTACTGATGCTCAATTGACAATATATATTTTTAGATTATATTGGTGCTTAGTCAACACTAGCATCACTCAGCTTATACTTAAGTTCCTTAATATTCTTCTCTTTTGCATGGTTAAGCCTATGCTTTTAGTCTTTCTTTCCTCATGTCTTTCATGCTTCAAACCAATTTACTTCTTCACTTAGTGTTATAGATAAACAACATATTATCTTTCCAATGTTCCAACTAATCAAGTACCCATTGTAGTTTCTCATAACTCAACCTTTTCACTAGGTCTTCTTGTTATCTCCTATTTTCAAATCCTCTTCATCAATCAAATGATATGGCACTCTACTAGATAGAAACTATCTCACCAATTAAGGTTTGACATCAATGACAATATAACAATTATTTCAATTATAGTTTCCAACACATTCCACCATGATGGTTTGACTTGTTGTTCATAAGGTCTTGATTCCAACGAAATGATGATTTTATTAGCAATGAGAGTTCTTAATGATTTCTCCAAAGGCTCTCCCAAGGGTGTAAACTTCCTTATTTGAGTTATGTTAAAGAAAGTTCTTGGATCATTACCTCCTTGATTATTAAAAGAATTATTTTTATTATTTAAAGGGGCCTTGTATGTTTGATTAATATTATTGGTTTGATTAGACCCACTTTATAAATTAAAGGGAGTGGCTTTAAGGTTGTTATCTTCCACAACACCATTAGTCACAAAATTCATGTTGTTATTATTTAGCCAAAACCTAGGTTTTTTGTTGTTGTTATTACCACCCCTATTATTGTTAAAATGATTATTAGTGTTAGAAAAACCTTTATTTTCTTTAAAAAGTTTTATCTCTCCTTTCTTTACTAAAACTTCTTGAATTGTGATCCCATTTTTAATAATCTTCTCAATATTTCTCATGATTTGATTCCATATTGTACATCAAAATAAAATGTTTTTAGATTTAATCTAACTTTTAATTGTTCCAATCTTGTGAAAATATTCTCTAGAATGGGCAAGTGTTCCTTCCTTGTGTGTTTCTTTTCTAGAATATCATCAACATAGTCTTCCATAAAGGTATGCATCATATCATGAAATATTATTTTCATGCTTCTTTGATATGTGGCACTGATATTTTTGAGACCAAAGGATATCACATTCTAACAAAATGTTCTCTAAGCACCTGTGACTGCAATTTTGTCTTGGTCTTGAGGAGCTGTGTTTATTTGGTTATAACTGTTGAATACATTCATAAGTAAAAATATTGAGCACCCTCTTGTTAGGTCCACCATTGTGTCAATGCTTGGTAAAGGAAAATTATCCTTAGGGTATGCTTTATTAACATCCCTAAAATATGTGCATACTCTTATGCTTTTATCTAGTTTTTAAACTAGCACTATATTTAAAATCCATTATGTGTAAGCAATGGTTCTTATGAATCATGTATCTAACATATTTTTAAATTCCTCTTTGACTAAGAGTGCTATGTGGGGATACATTTTCCTCAATTTTTGCTTGACTGGCTTAGCCATTGGTGCTATGTTCAAGTGATGCATGATGAGATTTGAATCTAGCCCGGACATATCTACATATGACCATGCAAAATTCACTTGTCTTTATTTAAATAATTCAATGAAATCTTATCTTTCTTCACGAGTTAATGATGTAGCTAGGTTGATGATCTTTGGTTCTTCCATGGTCCCAATGTTGACATTTTTTGTTGGCTTGATTAAAATAGAAGACCTTTCTTCATAGCACTCTAGTAAGGTGTCAATATTTTCATCTTTAGGTGCCACAATTGGGATTTCACCTTTAGATTCATAATTTTTAAATTTTTTTTCATGATCTAGTACTGCCACATAATGGTTTTCACCA
Organism: Chamaecyparis obtusa; assembly: GCA_027943335.1. NCBI lineage: Eukaryota > Viridiplantae > Streptophyta > Pinopsida > Cupressales > Cupressaceae > Chamaecyparis > Chamaecyparis obtusa. The sequence continues at coordinate 1,236,680 of BSBK01000141.1, forward strand.
CTAGATCTTTTCATTTTCCTTTTTATTTAATTTTTCTCTTTTTAACTAAGAATATTGACACCTCCCTCACTTATTTCTTTCTGATATGATCCCATGGTGAAAGAAGGTTCAACCATTTTTAGGTATAAGTCCAAAGAGTGGCTACTTTGGCAAATAGGTAATTTATTTGGATCTAGTTGATCCCAGTTGATAAATTCAAGATAAAAAAGTGGTAACAGATCAATATCATTTGGGTTCACAAGGTTTAGGGTCATGATTTAATTTTAAGGCTTATACATTGTAGCATTTAAGTCTATAGCTTGGGCTTCTTCTAATTGATCCATATAGTTTAGGTCAAGATCCTCCTCATTAGAGACTTCTTAGGTTTCTTGTGGGTGTTGGATATCACTAATGCATTAGGGAGATTGTTGGATACATTTAATATGTTTAATCACTATGTTGAGTGATTCTAGAAGTTATTGTTGTTCCCATTCATATTTTTTCATTGATGTTAACATATGTTTCTATGAAGAGAATAGGCTGGTTATTAAAATGTACAAATACTATACGGATGTTTCAGAATGTTCGAAGTCAGTTGTGTGTACAAGAAGTGTTGGAGATTTTCTAGTAGGCTAGTACTGACTGTATGTTTGTCATTGATGCCAACATATGTAAAGTAGCATGTTTGGAAGTCTTATGTAGTAAGAGTTTAGTATATGTAGCATGGACATGATATCATCATGATATCATGGGCACATAGGTTAACTGTTAGTACAGACAGTTATATAGCAGCTGGTGTCAATAGTGTTCCTAACAGAGTAATAGACAATGTTCTATGTATGGTTGTTCGTACAATTATCATGGAGCCTTACGTGCTTGGATACATGTTGAAGACATGTTAGTGATGTTTTAGTTATAGACACATAGTCTGTTGATGAGTAGAAGTGAAGTTATGCAATCATTATTCACCAACAATAGTTTCTTGTGTTTGTTCAAAAGAGCCGATAGAGATTTTATTGGTTCTTGAGTTGCGCCTGTCTTTATGGTATGTGCCCTTGGAGTTAAGCTTAGAGAAGAGTTATTGATGTTTGGTTAAGAGCGCATGAGTAATTCAGCTTACAAATAAAGTTCTAGTTGTTTTGGTCAAGTCAACAGTGTGTAGCATGCGTCTACAATTATCTTATTGGACAGGTCCTAGAATGTGTTGCATGCATAGTAGAGTCAAAAAAATGTTTATTGGAGTTTGTTATGATTTCTCTAATATGATTTCAAGGTGGTTCTAATAGGCTAACTTGATTATATCATTTAGAGGAAAGATATTTATAGGAAACCATTTGTGATTGTTGGAGTGTGGTTCATAGTTGATTAAGAAGAGCAAAGTAGAGTGTATGAAGTGTTGAGCCATCAGAAGAAGGTCTATGTGACCAAGTAAAGTATTTGTGCTATTAATTAGAACTGATCTAGATAGTAGGTCAAAGTGAAGTTCACCAAGATCCAGATATAGTGTGTATCTGTTATTCAGAAGGCTGTAGCCTTCACCCATTTCAGCAATGAGCTCTCGGACAGTGCATCCTCTCCCCTAACAAGGAAAATTATAAAAGAATCCTAATAGGGTCTGACCCTTGACCAGGTCTACTGTACTTAATATATTGTAAAGCTACTCTTAACAAGGTAAAAGATCTTCTAACAAGGATCATTATACAGTAGTATAAAATATTAGTGGGTATCAAGTCCCGCTGAGGTTTTTACCTATTTTGGTTTCCTCGTGACCAAAATATTGGTGTTGTGTTCATGTGTTCTTTCATTGTGGTTATGCTTTACGTTTAAGTATAATTAGTTGGATAAAGAATTGAATCTTGTAGATAACTGATTCACCCCTCCCCCCCCCCTCTCAGTTATCTCTTGGGACTATTCCTAACAATTGGTATTAGAGCCAAGTGCCTCGGAGAGAAAGCTTAATAGCTTGAGGTTGATCAGATGGCACACTTGAGGAAAGAAAGTTCTAATTTTAATGGAGAGAATTATCTTGATTGGAAGAACAAGATGGTGACTCATTTGTAGTGCATTGCTTTTGAAGTTTTTAATGTAACTATCAAAGCAACCAAGAGTCCTACTTTAGAAGACCTTACAAAAGATGATGCTACTGACACACAAAAGGAATTGTTTCATCAAAATGCTATTACTAAAGAGCCCTTATTAGCACCCTATCTGATGGTGAATTTTTAGAAGTAAAAAAGGTAGATACAGCCCATAAAATATGGAAGCACCTAGAAGACATATTTGAAGGAGACAAACAAGAAAAGGATGCACACAGAAAGACATGGAAGAAAAGATACAATGCATTAGAGATGCTGCTTGAAGAAAATATCAAAGCTTATAATCAAAGAATCAATGAAGCAATTGCTAGAATCGGGAACAATGGTGGAGAGATCTCAGAGGAAGATATTATGGACACGTTGATGACTACTCTTACTCCAAAATGTCAAAGCAAGATCAACATCCTTGATGAGACCATGCAGCTTACATCAAATTTCAAGAGAGAGACTTTGATCGGCAAAATCTCAACTTTTGATATTTCAAGATTGAAGACAAAACCAAAGAGTGAGACGACTTTCAAAGCAACAGTTCATGGTAAGAAATTTGCAAACACTTTTGGTAATTTTGATGATGATGATGAAGAGAAAACATTAGATGATTTTATTGCTATGATTACCAAAAGAGAAAAGAAAGGAAAAGGAAAATATGAAGGTCAATTACCATTTAAGTGCTTTTCATGTAATAAGATTGGTCATTTTGCATCGAAGTGTCCCACTGGAGCTAGAAAGTTCAAAAAGGATTACAAGCCTAAGTATTCTAAGGAATGCTACTATGCTGGAGATGGAGTTTCAGATGAAGAATCTGGTGAAGAAGAAATTGGATTCATTGCTATTATAGACAAGATGAACAATAAGATAGTTCATGATAAAGGAAGGTTTGTTCATTTGGACAAATACAATGGAGGTATGGTCATATTTGTAGAGAAAAATCCTAAACCAATAGTTGGTAGAGGAGCCATCACCTTGGATGGAAAGAATAGTACTGATGATGTTATTTATGTTGATGGTTTGAAACATAACCTTCTCAGTGTTAGACAGTTACTTGGAAAAGGCTATTAGTTGGAGTTCAAAGATGACAAATGCATCATTAACAACAAAGATGGTGTTATGATTGCATCAGGCTCAAAGACAAGAGGTAATGTTTTTCAACTCAATTCAGAAGAAAGTTGTTTTGTTGCTAAAGTTGATGACATTTGGTTGTGGCATAAAAGACTATGTCATATCAATTTTGATAACATAGTAAAGATAAGAAATGTTAAGGTAGTAAGAGATCTACCTAGCATAGCAAAGCCAGTTGATACTATATGTAGGGAATGCATGATGGGAAAGCATGTGATAAATTCTTTTAGGAGAAAGCAAAATTTAGTAGAGAACAAGTTGGATCTGATTCATACCGACCTATGTGGTCCAACTCAAACAAGATCATACTATGGTGAAAGGTTTTTTTTGTTGATGATTATACTAGGATGATGTGGGTTGTGTTCTTGAAAGATAAGTCAGAAGCATTTGAGAAATGCAAAATATTCAAAGCTAAGGTTGATAATGAATTTGGACTAAAGATAAAATGTTTGAGATCAGATAGAGGAGGATAATTCACCTCTAACAGATTCTATGAGTACTATGAAGAACATGGCATAAAGAGATAGTTAGGTGCACCTAGAACCCCTCAGCAAAATGGAATTATAGAGATAAGGAATAGGATCATTCTTGATACAATGTGCATGATTATGATAGAAGGAAAAGTTGCACACACCTATTGGAGAGATGTGGTCAATACAACAATCTATACCATCAATAGAATTCAATTGATGTTAGGAACTAACAAAACATCATATGAGCTATGGTTTGGTAATGTTCCCATAGTAAAATACTTCAGAATCTTTGGAAGCAAGTGCTACATCAAGAGGGATGAAGCAGTAGGGAAGTTTGATGCAAGAAGTGATGAAGGTATTTTTCGTGGTTACTCTACTAAAAGTAAAGCTTATAGATGTTTCAATTTAAGATTGAAAAAGATCATTGAAAGTTCTCTTGCATAGATTGATGAAAAATTTATGATTGAAGAAAGATATCATGATTAATCACCCATGATTGAAGAATAACCTATACCCTCCACTAGTGAGATAGTTATTGAGGAAATGTTTGGAAGTATTGATGTGTTATTCAATGACCCTAAGATAAGTGAAGAAAATACTCCTATGGCTGATGAGTCAGCATCACCTAAAGTTCTAAAGTTTACATCAAAAAATCATTCCAAGACAGACATCATTGGAGATCAGAGTGACAAAGTCTTAACAAGATCACAAGCAAAGAACTCAGCTAGCAGTGAAGTGGTATGTTTACTATCTTAGATTAAACCTTTAAGTGTTGAAGATTCTTGTCATGATTCAAATTAGCATGATGCTATGAAACAAGAACTTGATCAAATTATTAGGAATGACACTTGGGAACTGGTCCCAAGACCTAGTGACAATAATGTGATTGGAACAAAGTGGATATTCAGAAATAAGATGAATGAAGATGGTAAAATAGTACAAAATAAAGCAAGATTAGTATGTAAGGGATATGCACAAAGAGAAGGCATTGATTATTCAGACACATTTGCACCTATGACAAGATTAGAAGCTATTAATTTGTTTTTAGCCTATGCTACAGTAAAAAACTTCAAAGTTTATCAGATGGATGTCAAGTCAGCATTCCTAAATGGAGACTTGAAAGAAGAAGTATACATTGAGTAGCTGAAAGGAGTCACCTTATCAGATAGACCTGATATGGTATGTAGATTAAATAAGGCCCTCTATGGACTTAAGCAAGCCCCTAGAGCATGGTATGAGAGACTAGATGGATACTTAACAAAGATTGGATTCAAGAAAGGAGTAGGAGATTGTAATCTATTCATTAGAGAGACATCTAAAGGTTTACTACTTATAGCAATATTTGTTGATGACATTATCTTTGGAGGTAATGACAAGCTCAATGTTGAATTTTCCAAAGAAATGTAGAATGAGTTTGAGATGAGTATGATTGGTCCTATCAAATAATTTTTGGGACTAAATGTGCATCAGATAGAAAAAGGAACTTTCATTAATCAATCAAAGTATGTGAAAGAAATATTGAAGAAATTCAAGATGGATGATTGCAAGCCAGTAGGAACCCCTATGATCACTAGATGCAAGCTTACAAAAGAAGATGACTCACCAGTAGTAGATATAACATTGTATAAGTCTATGATTGGTAAACTCATATATCTTACTCAGACTAGACCTGATATTTTGAATGTAGTTGGCATAGTTGGAAGATTTGCAGTAGAACCTAAACAAAGTCACCTCATGGCAGTAAAAAGAATATTTAGATACTTGCAGGACACTGTAGATTATTGTCTATGGTATCCTAACTCAGAAAATGTTGAGCTTGATGTATACACTGATGCAGATTGGGCAGGATGTGTTGATGATAGAAAGAGTACATCAGGTGGAGTAGTGTTTCTTGGTGATAGACTTGTCACTTGGACAAGCAAGAAACAAAATTGTATTTCTCATTCAATAGTAGAAGTGGAGTATGTTGTAGTAGCCTTGAATGTTTCTACAATTGTTTGGATCAAGAAGATGATAAAGGATTTTTGAATTCAGATTGATTATCCTATTGATATTCACTATGATAACACTAGCACTATCAATATGTCAATTAACCCTGTGATGCATGCAAAGACAAAGCACATTGAGATCAAGTATCACTTCCTAAGAGAGAAAGTAGCAGAGAAAGAAGTCAAGTTGGACTATGTAAGTACTAAAGATGAGTTGGCAGATATATTCACAAAGCCCTTACCTAAGGATACTTTTGAGTATCTTAGGGAGAAGTTGGGAGTCATTCCCTTCTCTGATTCTGCTTAGAAGAAAGAAGGAAAGGCATCGGTCCTCAGGGACTGGTGGAAGGTTGACTATTATACCTCAGGAGTAGTAACGGTGCTTAAAATGAATGGCACCCTTTGCCACTGATGTCAAAGGGGGAGTAATATATAGAGTCATGAAAAATAGAAGCAAAAAGAGGAGTAATATATTAAGGGGGACCAACATTTAGTTATGACAGCAGTACAATTGAGGAAATGGAGAATATCAGAAAATATTGTAGCAGATGGAGGATTCATCTTTAGGGGAGTTTTGAAGTGGAAATGGAGAATGTTATAAAAGAAATGTTCATTTGGGTTGGTGGTGGTTTTTCATTCCACATGTTTCCATCAATGCCAAAGGGGGAGATTGTTGGAGATTTGCTAGCAGGCCAACACTGACTGTATGTTTGTCATTGATGCCAACATATGGAAAGTAGCATGCGTGGAAGTCTTATGCAGTAAGATTTCAATATATGTAGCATGGACATGATATCAGCATGATATCATGGGCACAAAGGTTAATTGTTAGTACAGATAGTTATATATTAGCTGGTGTCAATAGTGTTCCTGACAGAGTAAAAGATAGTGTTCTGTGTATGGTTATCTGTATAGTTATTATGGAGCCTTAGGAACTTGGATACATGTTGAAGACATATTAGTGATGTTTTAGTTATGGATGCATAGTCTGTTGATGAGTAGAAGTGAATTTATGCAATCATTATTTGCCAACAGCAATATACTATGTTTGTTTACAAGAGTCGATAGAGATTTTATTGGTTCTTGAGTTGCACCTATCTTTATGGTATGTGCCCTTGGATTTAATCTTAGAGAAGAGTTATTGATGTTTGGTTAAGAGTGCATGAGTTAATTTAGCTTACAGAGAAAGTTCCAGTTGTTTTGGTAGAGTTGACATTGTGCAGCGTGCGTCTACAATTATCTTATTGGATAGGTCCTAGAATGTGTTGCATGCATAGTAGAGCCAATAGAATGTTTATTGGAGTTTGTTATGATTTCTCTAATATGATTTCAAGGTGGTTCTAATAGGTTGACTTGATTATATCATTTAGAGGAATGATATTTATAGGTAGTCATTTGTGATTGCTGGAGTGTGGTTCATAGTTGATTAAGAAGAGTAGAGTAGAGTGTGCGAAGTGTTGAGCCATCAGAAGAAGGTCTATATGACCAAGTAAATTATTTTTTCTATTCATTGGAACTAATCCAGACAATAGGTCAAAGCGCAATTCACCAAGATCCAGATATAGTGTGTATCTATTATTCAGAAGGTTGTAGCCTTCGCCCATTTGAGTAGTGAGCTCTCGGACAGTGTGTCCTCTCCCCTAACAAGGACAATTGTAAAAGACTCCTAATAGGTCTGACCCTTAACCAGGTCTACTATACTTAATATATTGTAAAGCTACTCCTAACAAGGTAAAGGATCTTCTAACAAGGATCATTATACACTAGTATAGAATATTAGTGGGTATCAGGTCCCACCAGGGTTTTTACCTATTTGGGTTTCCCTGTAACCAAAATATTGGTGTTGTGTTCATGTGTTCTTTTATTGTGGATATGCTTTATGTTTAAGTACACTTAATTGGATAAAGAATTGAATCTTGTAGATAATTGATTCACCCCCCCCTCTCAGTTATCTCTTGGGACTATTCCTAACAAGAAGGTGGTGTGATCTTATATCTAAGATCACATGATGTGATATTGCATATTGGCTGAGTTTTTGATGAAGGGTGCTCCCCTTAATACCACAAACACATCATAGAAACAGAGAACAACAACAATTTGCAAGAACAGAAAATGGGCTTCTTATTATCTCCACAAATGTGGAATTACAAATTTGAGAGTTACAATATGAAAAGCCACATGGGAATTTCCCTTACAATATTTTGTAGGACAAAGCCTTGCATTATTACCTAGAACTACTCTGAACTGCTCCTAACTTCCCTAGACAAAACTATGGGCCTTCCTTATATAGGCAATTTTCCACCATCTGGGAAGGTTAAAAAAATTTAGCCTCTAAGGCCGACCAAACTTAGAATTATTTTATTTTTCATTTTATTACATCATAGTCAACTCAAAATAAATTTTGAAGGAAAATTATTTTTCGCCATTTCAGGTGGCCCATCTTCCAGAGACCATAAGTCATCACCAGTAGACCTAGTTAATTATTATGATCCCATTTTGGAAAGGGCGCAAAGTGCTCTACAATAACTAAAATAAGAAAGCTTCATTTAATTGAATTTTTTACCTCATTCGGGTCCTCTAAAGCCTTCAAAACTGAGTTCAAAGTTTTTGTACCCTGCTGCCAATACTAAAAATTTTCAATATCTTCAAGACTAGACTTGATCTAGCAATGAAACTTTATCGGCAGGCTAATATGACCAAAATGAACCTCCAAGGAAGAAAATAGAACATTCTAAGCTTGAACGGGAAACTTACCAAAAATAGTAAATTTCCAAAAATAGTAGCTCTTCACAAGATAGCCCTTATTGAAAAGAAACTAGAATTATTTTTGGGTGATGCAAGATTGCTCTTACACCCAGGATGCTCCTGCATCAGACGCCTGGGGTAATTTGAGAAGTGACCCTGTCACATCTCAAGTGTGCAGAGAAAAATGAAGATGGTTAACCTCCTCCTTTGGAAACCATGATGAATCTTTAATAGGTCATCCTTTCCATTTGACCAGATATTATTCACATGTCATGTTCCTTGTGCTTCTGCCAACATGAATATCTAGTATATCCTCAATCTCCTTGGTAGCTAGAGTAGTTGGCGGAATACTCCACTATGCTTCTATGATCTCATCTTCAACACCTCCTTCATGATACTTTGTCAAATCTAAAATGTTGAACATTGGTAAAATATTCAGCTCAGTAGGCAATTGTACCTCATATGCATTTCTTGAATCATGCTTCTTTGGTATCTTACATGGCCCAAACTTCTTCATTTTCAACTTGTTATATGTATCAATTGGAAATCACTCCTTTTGTAAATGAACCATGACTTCATCTCCAACCTAAAATTCCTTATGCCTCCTTTTCTCATCTACCTTAGCCTTATACTGTGCATTCATCTTGGTAATATGCTTCCTCACCTCCTCATGGATGTTCATCAAGTGTTCTACAAAATCCTCAGCTTCAACACTACTTATCTCTCATTTATCTATCTTCCTCAACTCTAAAGCATTTATGAGACTACTTCCATATACAATCTAGAATGGTGATTTACCAGTGCTCCTATTGACAGAATTATTATATGCAAATTCTGCCTATGGTAAAATCAAATCCCATCCTATTGGCTTGTCTCCAACCAAATATCTCAGCAAATTTTCCAAACTCCTATTCACCACCTCTATCTATCCATCAGTCTGTGGATGATGTGATGAACTAAACTTCAAATATGTCTTCAACTTCTTCCACAATGTGTGCCAGAAAAATTCAACAAACTTAGTGTCTCGATCTAAACCTATGCTCTTTGGCAAACCATGTAGTTTCACCACTTCTCTCAAAAATAATTCTGCTACATGAACAACATCATTAGTCTTGTTGTAGGGAGTGAAATGTGCCATCTTCAAAAATTTTTCAACTACCACAAAAATTGAATCATGTCCTCGCTGAGTCCTTGGTAAACCAAGAATAAAATCCATACTTATATCCTCCCAAGGTTTCTCTAGTATAGGTAATGATTGATACAACACTGTATTTTTCTTCACTCCTTTTTCCATTTGACAAACTCTACAACTCTATAAAAACTTCTTGACATCTTGTTGCAACTGTGGCCAGTAATAATTCTCACTAACCAAAGCAAGGGTTTTATCTCAACCAAAATGTCCAGCCAATCCTTTGCTATGCTTCTACTTGATGATGTTCTCCCTCATAGAACTTCGTGGAATGCACAACTGACTCCCTATGAATAACATACTATCCTAAATGATGGAATACAACCACTTCATTCTGTCTAGAGTAAAAGGTTTTGTGCAAGCTTTCCAAGCTTCTCCAAAATTAGGATCCTCTGGATACAAATTCTTGATTTCCTTGAACCCAACCACCTCAATCTGCATCTCTGTCATTAATAGTTTCCTTTTGCTAAGTGCATCTACAACCTTGTTAGACTTTCCACTCCTGTGTTTCAAAATGAATGTATAACTCTGCAAAAACTCAACCCATTTCAAATACCTTTGATTCAACTTTCCTTGACTATTCAAATACTACAAAGTTTGATGATCAGTATACAAAACAAACTCCTTAGGAAGCAGATAGTGTCTCCACTTCTTTAATGCCTAAACTATAACATAAAATTCCTAATCACAAACAAAATACTTTCTCTTGGCATCATTTTAATTCTCACTAAAATAAGCAACAGGTTTACCTTCTTAACTCATAACAGCTCCTATTGCAGTACCACTAGAATCACAGTCTACTTGAAACACCTTATTAAAATATGGAAGTGCTAAAATAGGTTGTTTTGTAACTTTCTATTTCAACAGTTTAAAACTCTTATCTACCCCATCAGTCCACTTAAACTCTTTTCTATCCCCTCTCATTGCTTCAGTCAAGGGTCCATAAATACTACTAAAATTTCTGATAAATTTTTTGTAAAAGCTAGCCAAACCATGAAAAGATCTTACCTCTATTTCACTCCTTGGAGTAGGCCATTCAAGGATAGTCTTCACTTTCTTTGGGTCCATTTTTAGACCTTCTGCTAAAACTACAATTCCCAGATACACTAACTCCTTCACAAAACTACACTTCTTCAAATTAATAAATAATTTATCTTCCCTTAACTTCTCAGACACCATACTAATATGCATCATATGCTTCTCCAATGTCTTACTAAAGATCAAAATATCATCTAGGTAAACAATGACAAACTTACCTAGAAATTCTTTCAAGACCTCATTCATGAGATGCATGAAAGTGCTTGATGCATTGGTTAGCCCAAAAGGCATGACTAACCACTCATACAGTCCTTGTTTTATCTTGAAGGAAGTCTTCCATTCATCTCCTTCTCTAATATGAATCTGATGATATCCACTCTTTAGATCTATCTTTGAGAAATACATAGCTCCACTCAAACGGTTCATAATATCATCCATCCGTGGCAATGGAAACCTATACTTGATTGTGATCTTGTTTATAGCCCTCGAATCTATACACATTCTCCACTCTCCATTGTTCTTTAGTGCTAATACTACAAGTACATCACATGGACTTAAGCTATCCCAAATCAATCCCTTCTATAAAAACTCATGTACTTGTCTATTCAACTCTTGACTTTCCACAGGTGTCATCCTATGTGCTACCTTATTTGGCAAACTAGCTCCTAGAATCTATTGGCTATTTGTCTATACTAGTGTATATGACTTAATATAGTTTTGTCAATATGGCAATAAAGTCATATAGTGTTTTGGAGTCAACACACTTGATAAGAAGATCATAATTTTTCTAAGTGTTGAAGACTGGATAGTATATAGAGTACTTGAAGGTCAGAACATCAGTGCATGTGCATATGATAGAATTATGGTATGTGCCCTATAAGTTAAGTTGGTAATATCATATTCATGCTAAGTCTAAGAGCACATGATCAAAAGATTTAGTATGATGAAGATACAGAGAGTTTAAGTTGCACAGACAGTGAATACCAAAGAAGAACAGTGCAAGCAGCCGACTGTTGGTATTTTGGTTTGCAGTTATATTATTATGTTGTAAAGGCTATGGACCTATTGTAATTAGGTTTCTAGCATGTAATTATGTTTGTTTGTAAACAATCTTGATCCAATTCAATGGGAAGCATTGTATGTAATTGGTTAAAAGGCTGACCTAGTTATTTGTTTTGCATGTGCATATAAATATTAGATGCGCCCATTCTAATTAGGATGAGAGTTGATATAATGTTGAGATAAGTAGAGTAGAAGTGTGCAAAAAGTTTATAAGATGTATTAGAGCTTTGCAAGAGGTCAAAGCATCAGCACATTAAAGGAACTGATTAGACAAGCAATGTCATAGTGACAGTTCATTCAACAGATATAGTGTGTATCTGAGATCAGAAGGTTATAGCCTTCACCACTTGAGCAGTGAGCTCTAGGACAGTGCATCTACACCCCTAATAGGGTTTATTCTAAAAGACTCCTAATAGGTCTAACCCTTGACAAGGTCACTGTACTAAATATATGATAAAGAAACTCCTAACAAGGTTAAGAATCTTCTAATAAGGATAATAAAACACTAGTACAGAATATTAGTGGGTGTTGATTCCCATCGGGGTTTTTACCTTTTTGGGTTTCTCCGTAACCATATTGGTGTTATGTGTTTTTTCATGTTTCATGTTTATGTTGATGTTCATTTCAGTACTTAAGTATTCAAGTTAATTGTGGACAAGGCTTTTGAGGGTACCTGCTTTGAAGGACTTCAAGCCAAACAAGGATTAGATGTTAGTCTAAGCATGATATCAATCAAAAACAAGTAAAAATCTAAACTAAGCCACCTCAGATTGAGCTAAAAATAGGTGCACCCAAGCACTGTTTGATTTTCTCTGATAAGAGGGATGTGAGTGTGCTCTCTAAGCACTTGGAACATACTCTAATGCATTCTAAGATGGTTTGAGACTCATGAAAACCCCCAAAAAATGGCACAATAATGGGTAGAACACCCAAAATTGCCCCTAAGGCCTCAAGAACTCAAACTATGATGCTTAAATGGAGATTCAATGTAAGTGTGATTATGCTAAGATTGATTTTAGACCAAATAGAGATGTGATATGATGCTATGCTATGCAAAACAACAATAAAAACTATGTTAATCCATTATTACTAAGCTATGATGAGCTAAAATGCTTGAAAGTAAACTAAATTAGAATGATTTGTGCTAAGTCTAGAAATAAAAGGGCATGATAACAATGCATGAGAATAAAAGTTAAGCTAATTGATTTTCTCTTGAAAGGAGGGGTATTTATAGGATTTGGGAAGGAAGAATGAGTGGCCAGGATTGAAATCCTTAAGAGAGGCCAAGATTCATTCAAAGGGGAGCACATGGATTGTGCTAGTCTACAACCAATCAGGAGGTGACACATGTCACAAGGTGAGTGGATGAAGGGAAGGGTAAAGATGAGTCAACAAAGGGGGCTCAAAGCTCATAACTCCCCTCATAAGTGCTTGTAAGAGCATTGAATGAGCCTTTAAGGGACTTTGATGACTTTGTGGATGCATTGAATGCTTTGTGGTTGAGATAGTTGGAAGGGGAGACTTTGCTTTGGCTTAGGAAAGTCTTAAGCTTGGTTAGGATTGTGCAAATGTTTAGGGGTAGGATTAGGATTAGGATTAGGGGGATTTAGGATTAGGATGGGTGAAGAGGTTGGGTTGAGAAGTTTCTAGAAGAGTCTAGAGTTTTCCTTGGTTTAGGGAGAATGAATAAATGTTTATTCATTCCAAAGGTTTTAGTTTTGGGAATATTTATTAAAATATATTTAATAAATATGAAAAATAAATATTTAATCTTAATTAAATATTTTGAGTTGGGATTAGGGTTAGAAAAGGATTAGCCTTTAATCGAAATTAAAGAAGGATTAGAAGATTCTAGAAGAGGTTATTGGTTTTAAGGAAATTGGCCAAGTTTTGGGCAAAAAATAAATTATTTATTTATTTTGGGATTTTTGGTCAATTTATTAATTAAATAATTAATAAATAAGGAGAATAATGTTTAAATAAGATTTAAACATTTTTGGGAGGGATTTCTTAATTAAATGTTTTTAATTAAGATAAAGGGATTTAATGACATAAAAATAAATAAATAAATTAAATAATTAATTAATTAACAAATGATGATGTCATCAGGGATTTTTCAGAAAATAAAAATACTTTATTTTTTAAAGGATTTTTAGGTGTCTACATTAATATTAAAGAAAAAAGATAAAGATAAAATACAGTGAATACTAATTCACTCCCCCCCCCTCTCAGTGTTCCCATTCCTAACAATTGGTATCAGAGCTCTAGTCCTCAGCAAAGAAGTTTAACCACTTGAGGAGATCATAGCCAAAGCAAAAATGAAACATCTAAAAAGAAATATTGAAGCTTCTCTTGAAGACCTGGAAAAATTTGAAAAAGAAATTGAAGAACTAAAAGAAAAAGTCAGTGATGCTCAAGTAGTCATAAAAAGGCTAAGAAAGGATTTGAAAGAATGCTCTACCAGTAATTTAGGGATAATGATCAAGAAGCTGAATGAAGAAAATTTATCTCTAAAAGAACAGATTGAAGAATTGGATGATAAGCTAACTAATAATCAGGAAGTCTATGATGAACAGATCAAAGAGAACCTTCAACTCAATGAAGAATTGAGGCAAGAAAACATGGAAATCTTGGAGCTAAGGAACAACAAAGAAAGCTTGAAATCTGAATTGAAAGAGGCAAAGAATCACATTGATAAATTGCACACCAGTTCTAATTTGATAGAATCTCAGTTGTATGCAAGAAGAGTTAAAGGAGATACTAGCTGCATTGGATACAATGAAGCACAAAATTAGATTGACAACATGCGAGCAAGAATGAAAGCACCAGAAGACACCTCAGATGCTAAGGAGACTAGAAGTCAGACTCAAGATCATGTTGAACCATCCAAGAATGAGCGCAAGCTAGTAGATCAAACTTTTTATGCATGTAACAAGCATGGACATATAGCAAGGAACTGTATAGAGGTAAGACCTTTTAATGGTTACTATTATTCAAGCAATAAATTTGGTCATAGAGCTATGAATTGTAAGACAAGTCAGAATAACAAGACTCAGCATAATCAGAGAAATCAAAATTAGCTAAATGTAAGAAGTTCTCAGAATGTTACATGTCAGATATGTAACTATAATGGTCACTCAGCAAGATAATGTAAAATGGTAATCCATATCAATGCGCGGAGGAATATAAGGCCTCTAGTCATTTGTCACTTTTGTAACAAAGTTGGACACATCTCAAAATTCTATAGATCAAGGATGCAAGGTCAGCCCTAAAAAGCCTGAAGAACTAGTATTGGATACCGAAGGAGAAGTCAAGTTTGTGAAAGCTTCAGAGGATGCAAGCTTGATTTGGTCAGAGGAAAAGAAGGATAAGGTTGATGAGAATGTATTGGATGCATCAACATTGGACACACCCTCTACATCAAGATGAATGGCCCTTAGGGTCATAGGGGGAGATAATTTAGCTCTAGACCCCTATGTGGCTGATATAATCACCCTTAGAGTATGTGACTTTGGACTTAAGATTTTGGAGACTAGAAAAACCTATATGCAAGAGCACACAAGCTGATTGTTTGTAGAATGAAAGTTAGAAATTTTTAGTGACAACCTGGTTTACGTAGCAAGCATTAATGGAAGAATTCCTACTTTAAAGTACATAGAAGTTTGTAGATCTCTCATTGCATTTGAATTCAGAGTGATTAGAGAGAAGAAGAGCCCTAGAATTTGATTGTGAAGGATTGTAGATTGATTCATCAATGATTTGTAGTGCATTTGATGAGTTGTGGAAACCCTAGTTTGTCACACCGATTCAAAAGTCTTTAAAGATCATTTGGGAAGTGATATACAAGTAAGTAATGGCTACTCCCATTTTATTTGATGTGGTAGAGAAGAAGAGATAAGTGTTTAAGAGGCATCCATTTAAATCCACACTAGATGACCTAAAAGGTGCATTCTACCATACTCCCATAATAGGGCACGTGGAAACCATGATGAAACCTGATAAAACCTTCATGGATGAGTAGGCACAGTGGAATAATCATCCTATAGTGGAATATGCTAGGGTATATGAGTTCTATGAGTCAGAATGGATCAAAATCCTACTCAGCAGGATCCATGATGACCTATTTTGGATAGGTGATGTGTCCATCAAGATTATAGGAGACATAATTCATGAGATGATAGGCCTCTCAAGGACATGCACCATTCTTCCAGCGAGAAAGGATGTGAGAAAAATCATTGAGAAAACATGAAAATCAAGAAGTGATAGGCGCAAAATTACTATAGAGCCTATTGAGAAAAATGACATCAAATTGATATCCATGATACTAGGGTATAGGTTTCAACACACTAGCAGGGTGAATAGTGTGTTTGTGGCCACAATTCTTGCAACAATAAGACTTGTGAGAGAGAATGGAGAGTTCAAGTTGTGTGAGATCCTATGTGCACAACTAATAAACAACATCAAAGATATTAAACATGACAAGACCAAGATATTCAGATTTGGGTCTTTGATCATATACATGTACTTCCACATTCTTGGAAAAGTGTCAGATTTGTATTTGGACAAGAGTTTTCCTACAATGCCATAGATATCCTTTAAAGAAACTACTGAGAGTAAACCAAAGGATTACATAACACTAGAATTGAAGACTTTCAGGGTTAAGATGTAGATGAGATATATAATACCAGAGAGTATTGTAGAGAAATACAAAGATAGTATTTGTTTCATGGTTGAGACTGATACAACATGCATGGAGGTAGTTGAGCCAAGAACAAAGTGGATCCATCCACTTAGATATGAGGTTGATGAACAAGTCCTAGAAGCATATGCACAAGTATTTCTATCAGCCCCTAAAGACCCTAATGAACCTAGATGGGGAGCCTATGAAGAGAAAACAAGAGAAGTTGATGCAGTTTTGAACAGCGCTACAACAAAAAGGAAGGTTGCCAAGGTTACTTCAGAGATTTTGAGAGTTCATGGAGTATCACAAGAAGATTTAGATAAAGCAAGGCAATAGAAGATTGCTTTGGAAATAGAGATAGAATCTGAGGATCCAAAGATGAAGAAGGTGAAAATAGAGAAATCAGATGACAAGAAGGTTAAAATTGATATTACTCCTCCTACGCCCACAATAAAAATTGACCTTACTGATCCTATTGAGTATAAGGAAATGCCTAAGAGGAATAAAGAGATTAGCATTGGCCATCCATCCTCACAAGTAACAAGGAATAGGAAAAATACTCAAGCTTCAAAAGTAAGCTTCAAACCCAGTCTAAGTATGTTGAGTACAAGGATCATTGATGAAGGCATGATAGATCAAGTAGGGAAGTTCTATGAAAAATATAGTGAAATTGACAAATCAAAAATCCATGGAATGATTGTCAAACATATGCTGAAGTTCAAAAAGACAGTCCTAGAATTGAAGACTACAATTCCAGATAATGTGTGGAACATCCTAGAATTCCTAAAGAGACAGGCCATTGAAGAGGACCTAAGGATAAGGGAAAATAAGTTAGATGAAACCCTCCCAGTATGCTCGCTAGAAGAAAATAAGTTATTGTTAGATTTGGTGAAGCCACATCTTAGAACCAAGTCAAGGACCCTGCATATAATGGACAAGAACTATGAATTGGTGGCTAAGGAAACAAAGAAAGCATTTGAGAAGGTTTTTATGAATAGGTACATGTTGCCATATATTGTGTCTATAGCTTAAGTAGCCACAAAGGTTTCAAAAGAGTCAGAGACCATAAATGTACCATCTACAAGTTCACAAGATTCAGTGCATGTAGTTGATGCATCTACAGAGGAAGATAAGTTTGTGCCCATGACAAAGACACTCAAGGACGACTCAATTTTTATTGAAAATATAAAAGTTACTATAGTGGCCACAGACATGGATTTGGACAAGTTTTAAGAAGCCTTTGTAAGCACTCAAGAGGCTGAGAACTTATGTAGTAACGCTCCTCCTAGTCAATAAGAAGTACTGATTGATGATATAACAGAAAAGAAAGAAGAAGAAAAAGAGAAAGAAAAGTTAGAAGAAGAAAATGGAGAAGTAGAGGTAAAAAAAAGTGAGCCAACAGATAAGCCATCTATTGAAATGCTAATCAAAGTAAAAAAAGAAGTAGAGGACAATACTCCTATCGCTCCACTACCCTCAGAAGCATTGTTGTCAAGTTTGACACCTGACACAACTAATTTGGATTCATGGGGAGAAAAAGACCTGATCAAGTTCAGTGTCTTAGCTATGGAGAAGGCCAAGGAGAAATAGGTAATGAGGAATCCACTATTTTTTGAGTTAGTAAACATATTAAACAACCTATTGTCTTTAGATAAGAAAGTGTTCTAGGTCAGTATAGTTGATGATGTTAGCAACATCCTCAGCCTTTAAGACTAATTTTACCAGCTTGGATGAATCTGCATCTCAAGTTGCAAAAGAGAAGTACATGAAGAAGAGACTCAGTGAGTTGGTTAGTAACTTTACGCTTGACCTGAGCTCACTAAAGATTGGACAAGCATCTTTGAAGGAGTTTGCATAAAAAGGAAGAAAAATCATTGCTGATTGTATGGATCAGGACAAGTTAACTGATGACCATTTCAAGAAGATACAAGAGGAAGAAGCTATGATAGAGTGGGTAAAGAAATCAGTGAAAACCCATCCACTGATGTAAATATGTGAAATAATGTATATCAAGGACAAATTGACAAGATTGAGAAGGCGGAAAAGGAGATGTCAAAAATAAGGGCTAGGCAGACTCATCTTAGAAATGCTCTTGCGCCCTCAATAGATATACTTAATTAGAATATCAAGGAGATTGATGCCACAATGGTGACATATGATCTTGGTCCTAGCAGAGATTTGGAGAAGATGGAGAAGCTACAGTCTGCACTATGCACCCATCTCGAGATTGTTAATTCATTGATTACATTTTGGAAGAAAGAGATCCAAAACTTACAGACAACATGTCTTGATGTTATCTCACTATAAGTATTTGTAGATACAATTTTGAAACACTGTTGTATTTAATTTCAAAGGGGGAGTATGTATAGAATATAGATTTATAGATATGTATAAGGGAGATATAAGATAGAATTTTTTTGTATAAGAGATCTGTTAGCAACTATGCCATATTCCTTTGTTGCCATCAATGACAAAGGGGGAGATTGTTAGAAATTTTTCTATACTAGTGTATATGACTTAATATAGTGTTTTCATTATGGAAACAAAGTCATATAGTGTTTTGGAGTTAGCGCAATTGATGAGAAGATCATAAATTGGCTAAGTGTTGAAGACTGGACAGTATATAGAGTACCTAAAGGTCAGAGCATCAACGCACATGCATAAGAAATAATTATGGTATGTGCCCTAGAAGTTAATTTGGTAAAACAATATTCATGCTAAGTCTAAGAGCACATGATCAGAAGATTCAGTATGAGGAAGATACAGAGAGTTTAAGTTGCACAGACAGTGAATGCCAGAGAAGAACAGTGCAAGCAGCCGACTGTTGGTATTTTGATTTGTAGTTATATTATTATGTTGTAAAGGCTATGAACCTATTGTAATTAGGTTTCCAACATGTAATTATGTTTCTTTGTAAACACGCTTGAGCCAATTCAATTGGAAGCATTGTATGTAATCGATTAAAGGGCTGACCTAGTTATTTGTTTTGTATGTGCATATAAATATTAGATGCACCCATTGTAATTAGGATGAGAGTTGATATAGAGTTTAGATAAGAAGAGAAGAAGTGTGCAAAAATTTGATAAGATGTATTAGAGCTTTGCAAGAGGTCAAAGCATTAGCGCATTAAAGGAACTGATCAGACAAGCAGTGTCACAGTGACAGTTCATTTAGAAGATATAGTGTTATTTGAGATCGGAAGGTTGTAGCCTTCATCACTTGAGTAGTGAGCTCTAGGACAGTGTGTCCACACCCCTAGCAGGGTTTATTGTAAAAGACTCCTAACAGGGTTCGACCCTTGACAAGGTCACTATACTAAATATATTATAAAGAAACTCCTAACAGGGTTAAGGATCTTCTAATAAGGATCATAAAACACTAGTACAGAATATTAGTAGGTGTCAATTCCCACTGGGGTTTTTACCTATTTGGGTTTCTCCATAACCATATTGGTGTTATATGTTGTGCTCATGTTTCATGTTATGTTGATGTTCATTTTAGTACTTAAGTATTCAATTTAAGATTAAAGAATAAAGAAAAAGATAAAATATAGTGAACACTGATTCAGCCCCCCTCTCAGTGTTCCCATTCCTAATAGAATCATATCCATCTGATGGTTGATCTTTCTTATTGGTGGTAATCCATTAGGCACATTATTGGATACAATATCCTGAAACTCATTCAACAAATTTGCAACTTCTATAGGTACATCTTCTACTTCCTCTTGACCAACTTTTAGAATTAAAGAAAAACACACATGATCATGCCTCATACCATCTAGGAACTTTCTTCCATCAACAAAATGTATTCTTGCATTACCACATAGCTTTTCTTCTATGTTCTTTAATGGATTTAGATTATGTCACACTCCATCCTTTGTCAGGGAATAGGTATTCACACGATCATCATGTACATCACACATGTCAAATTTCCAAGGTCTACCTAACAACATATGACATGCATCCATAGGTATGATATCACATAGTACCTTTTTCATGCCCCACAAGGGAATCAGGGAAGAGAACAAATATTCTCTTTGTAAAAGAAAACCTAAGTAATGATTTATGAATTTTTTTGAATTTTTAAAAGAATTACATAAAAAAAACATAGTTTAACTTAGATTCCTCCAAGGTTCCCTTCTTATTTAATGCACAATTCATTTAAGTCTATTTAGTATACTAGCAACTTGATTTACTTCTTAAGAAAATTACATCACAACATTTGTAGATTCTTTATAAAGAAATACAAAGTAGTTTCATTTCAATTTTCCAATTAAATCCATCTATTTTCCTAAGTATCCTTTTTGAACAATATAACCTTTAAAGCATTAATACCATATAATAGAATCATCCAAACATTTGATACATTGAAAATATTACATTTGTTTCCAATAGCTTTTCCCTTAATCAACAATAATGAGAAACATACTACTTTACTTGAAATGTTACAAAATCCTTTTCTTTTCCAACATACATCATATGCATAAAGTTCATGCTTTCCCTTTTCATTTTTCCTAAGTCTACCCATTCCAAATACATCATTTTGAAATACATTAATGATTACATTACATTCATATCCTTTTGGGAGGTAACACTAATTTTACATCATAAAAGATAAATACAAGTCTTCATTCTTCAAAACTGGAACAATATGCAAGCATGACTCCTTAAGCACTACATCTACAAAAAGTACCTTGATAAAAATATTTTCCACCCAACCACATGGATACCAAAAGGCCCACTCCCCCGTGCTAGGAGATAAACACCAAGGTCCACAAAGAAGGGATAACTAGGCCATACTTAGGGTTGGGTAACCTTTCCCAAATAGAAAATGAAAAGAAGATCAATGTATAAATCTTTTCCCAAAGGTTCTAAGGCTTGGTAGAAACTCTAAGCAACAAGCTAAGTGAGTGTCATCACATAGCCCTCACCCCTTGGGTTGTCTTGGTACTAGCCACTCTAGGCCCTGACCCCCAAGTAGGCACATGCAGAACCAAATGCCTTTCATATAGACAAGGGCCATTCGATCGTACCTACTCATAAGCACCTTCTCCCACTCCCATCCATAGCCTTTACTAGAACTAATGGCATGGGCATGGAATACATTAATATTTTTAGTGTTTGAACCCATTCCCATAAGTTTTAATTAAATTATCACTTGTTAAAACAACTCTTCAGTCAATTATCCTAGTACTAGCCACTTAAGGCCCCAGCCCTGCATTGAGAGCCACTCACTTAGTGTTCTTAGGTTTTATGTCCTTAACCCAAACATCACATACACACCATACATGAAGTAAAACACATCATAAACACATTTGAGAACTTAGATTAAAGAATAGAAAAGAATAGGAGAGTTTAGGGATGTTGTTAGAAAGTAAAGATCCCCAAGATAACTGAGAGGGGGGGGGGTGAATCAGTTATTAGATAATTTATCCATTCAATAGCTTTAAACAATATAATCAATGTACTGATCAACCATAGAAAGATAATCATACACAATTGCACAATAACACAAGATATGTTAACTAGGGAACCTCTTGAAAAGAGTAAACCCCAGTGGGAATGATGCCCACAAAATGATGCACTAATATGAAAGTTCCTTGTTAGAGGATGGACCCTGTTAGGAGTCTTATGAAATACATTCAGTATATATAAATCCCTGTTAGGAGATTTTGAATCCCTGTTAAAAGATTCTAACCTGGTTAAGAGTTTATGGAAGAGAGAAGGACCCACTGCCCAAACAGCTTCAAGGCAAGATCTCTGAACCCACTATCCAAAAGATCTTAGAATTATTCAATAGAATAATATGAAATATATTACCTCCTTCACACTGTGCCAAAACTACACTCTCTGCTACACAAGATCACAATTCTAGATCTCTGTACTCACAAGTCTTCCTTCATCACTGAATTAGCTCTTTTTTTCACTTCATGCATATATTCACATCTCACTCTTCATAGTACACATTACAATAAGGAAAAAATTCCTTCTTATATACCAAACTCAAATAATTATAAATGAGTCGGTCCTCAATTACAAAATAATAAATTCTACACGCTACACAGAATTCACATAAAATTGTCAGCTTCCAGATACTATAACTTTCTCCAAACATATCCTCAAAGTTTGCACTTTGAACCAAATCATCATTAATGAGTCTCCAAAATCCCTTTAACTACACAAAATTATATTCCATCCTAGCTAAGAGATATCCTCTGATTTCCAAACATCGCTACACAGAAACACTGTCTAAACACTGCTTTCACCAAAATGCTCATAAATCTTACAAATGAATGAATTTATTTTTGCGTTTTAACCATAGGTTAACACACCAAAGAACATACCATCAACTATGCAAAAGCTAATCTACAATAAAACATGTGTGCAAAACAAAATTGTACCTACTTTCCTGCTAATATCGAGAATATCACTGTGTTGACATCAATGACAATCCAAGTCACGAATGCAACAACAAATGCTACAGAATGACTGCCAAAACACTTTGCATTCATTCCTAACAATCTCCCCCATTGGTATTGATGGCAACATAGATGAAAAACATCCAATGTTCCAAAAATCCAATACTGCAACATCACTACAAAATATCAAATCAAATCTTGCTTCGTTTTCCTATTCAGCTCTCTCATACAATCCACAATGTTTTTCATGTATATCTCTCCCCCATTGACATCAATGACAAAAATTCTATCACTAAGTCAAGAACAAATTAATGTCAAAAGAAACTTTTCAGAAGAATACAATAACAAGAGTCCTCATGACTCAGCTCATAAACTCCCCCATAGAGGAAGTTCCAACATCTAATCCGGAAGAAAGATAGGGCTCATATACCACTGGATGGATGCAATCATCTGCATCAATTCTCAAAAATAGGTTGGGGCATAACCCCAAGCATACCTCTTAGATACACAAATGTATCCTTAGGTAAAGGCTTTGTAAATATATCTGCTATCTGCTCCTTTGTACTTATGTACTCCAATCTTACTTCTTTTTCTGCAACTTTCTCTCTTACAACATGATACTTGATCTCAATATGTTTAGTCTTAGAATGTAAAACATGATTTTTTGATATACTCACTGTACGGGTGTTATCACAATGTATAACAACAGGCTCATCAAACTTTATTCCAATATCCTTCAACATCTGCTTCATCCAAATAATCTGATTACAATTATTTGCTGCTGCAACATATTCTGCTTTTTCTATGCTTTGTGAAGTACAATTCTTCTTCTTACTTAGCCAAGAGACCAATTTACCTCCAAGAAAAAAGGCTCCACCACTGGTGCTTTTCTTGTTATCAATGCTACCTCCCCAATCTGCATCAGTATAGGCACATAAGGTAAAATCATCAGAATTCTCATACCATAATCCATAATCCATTGTTCCTTTCAGATATCTCAGTATCCTCTTTACTGTTGCATAATGTGATTCTCTAGGTTCTACTTGAAATCTTGCTACAATCCCCACTAAATGTGCTATATCAAGTCTTGTATGTGTCAAGTACTGCAATCCTCCAATCATAGATCTGTACTTTTTCTGCTCAACTATTGGTGTCTCATCTTTGCTAGATAACTTATGTCCGGTTACCATAGGTGTTCCAATAGGTTTAGAATCTTCCATTCCAAATCTTTTCAATAATTCATTTAAATACTTAGTCTGACTTACAAATATACCTTCCTTTCTTTGTGTTATCTGTAATCCCAAAAAATATTTCATTTCTCCAATCATGCTCATCTCAAATTCAGTCTTCATTTCATCTGCAAATTTGTCACTAGCTTCATCTTCTCCTCCAAAGATAATATCATCAACAAATATAACTATAACCAAAAAACCATTCTCAATTTATTTTGTGTATAAGTTACTATCTTCTGTTCCTTTTATAAATCCCAATTTCAATAAATACTTAGCCAATCTTGCATACTAGGTTCTAGGTGCTTGTTTTAATCCATATAAAGCTTTCTTTAACTTACATACCATATCTCCTTCTTGTGTCAAAGGAAAACCTTCAGGAAGCTCAATGTAGACTTCTTCTTCCAATTCACCATTCAAAAATGCTGACTTCACATCCATCTAATACACTTTGAATTTCTTGTAATTTGCATATGCTAGAAACATTCTGACTACTTCAAGTCTAGCCACAGGTGCAAAAGTTTCTTCATAGTCAATTCCTTCTTGTTGTGAATATCCTTTACATACCAATCTTGCTTTGTTTCTTATCACTTCTCCTTGTTCATTCATCTTGTTTTTGAATACCCACTTTGTTCCAATCACATTCTTGTCTTCAAGTCTAGGGACCAATTCCCATGTCTTGTTTTTTTCAATCTACTCTAGTTCTTCTTTCATAGCATTGATCCAATGTTCATCTTCACAAGCTTCATTAGTAGTCTTAGGTTCAATTTGAGAAATCAAACATAAATGTACCTTATTTCTAGTCAAAACTCCTCTATCTAAACTTCCAATAACTTGCTCAACAGGGTGATGACTTGAAGTATACCTGTTAGGTGTCATAGTGACTGATCTTGTTCCGACTGTAGATTCTTCTCTGCTTTCTTCTCTATTTTCTTCTCTATCTTCTTCAGCTTCTCCATCAGATTCATAATCAAGCATTCTTTCCTGAATTTTAAACTTCTCATCAACTTTTACATTTGCACTTTCAACAATAGTATTAGTTCTTTTGTTATAACATCTATATGCTTTGCTTTCTAAAGAATATCCAAGAAATATTCCTTCATCACTTCTAGGATCAAACTTTCCTATACCATCATCTCTCTTTATATAACATTTACTTTCAAAAATTCTAAAATACTTAATTGAGGGTGTATGTCCAAACCATAATTCATAAGGTGTCTTGTTTGTATCTGCTCTGATTTGTACTTTTTTCATAGTGTATACTGCTGTGTTCACTGCTTCTCTCCAAAAAGTTTTAGCCAAATCATTTTCAAACAACATAGCTCTTGTTGCTTCAATTATTGACCTATTCCTTCTTTCTGCAATACCATTTTGTTCTGGTGTTCTAGGGGCTGAAAGTTGTCTCTTAATGCCATTCATTTCACAAAAATTGTTAAACTCTCTAGATGTAAATTCACCACCTCTATTAGATCTTAGACACTTAATCTTCATTCTAGATTCATTCTCAATTTTTCTTTTCATGATCTTAAATTTATCAAATGCTTCAGTTTTTTCTTTCAAAAATGCAATCCACGTCATTCTTGTAAAATCATCAACAAGAATCATAAAATACCTTTCACCATAGAATCCTCTAGTCCTAGTAGGACCACTCAAGTTTGTATGAACAATCTCCAACTTCTCTGCCGATGTGAACTTCTTATTGGGAAATGAACTCCTTTTCTGCTTTTCCATCATACATTCTTTGCAAATCATGTTAGTAGGTTTCATAATTCTAGGTAAATCTCTTACCGCATGTGTAGTGCTCACCTTGACAATATTATCAAAGTTTATATGACAAAACCTTTTATGCCATAACCAACTGTCATCAATCCTAGTTATCAAACATGTCATCTCAGTAGGATTCAACTGAAATACATTACCTCTAGTTCTGGATCCTTTTCCAATCAGATTTCCATCTTTATCTTTTATCACACAAGTTTTCTCAGAATACCAAACTTGATAACCCTTATCAGCCAATTGTCCAACGCTTAGTAGATTATGTCTTAGTCCATCAACAAAGTAAACATCATCAGTGTTAGTCTTTCCATCAAGAGTAATAGATCCTATACCCTTAATCAAACAAGGTGCATTGTTACCAACCCTAACAATTCCTCCATCATAATTATCTAACTTAACAAACTTTCTTTTATCTCCAGTCATATGATGTGAACAACCACTGTCTATAATCCAATCAGATTTCTTTTCAACTTGTGAAACTAATGCTTTTTCTTCCCTTTTATCAGATTCAGAACTTTCTTATTTAATTGCTACAAATCCTATTTCCTCAAAGTTATCATTATCACTGTCACTTAAATGTTTTTCAATTCCTGCTTCAAAATCTTCATCATTTGCATAATGACATTCTTTAGATCTCCTAGGTTTAAAGTTGCTTCTATACTTCTTAACTCTTTTAGGACATTTAGATGCAAAATGACCATATTCTTGACAAGTCCAACATTTAAAGATTTTCTTACCATCTAGTTCTCTTTTTACAAGTAATGCAATACCTTCTTCAATCTTCTTATCTTCCTCATATCTGCTACTACTGGCATAATCTCCATTCACACTAGTAATTCTTGTAGGTCTAATGCTAAGAGCACTGAATGCTATTTTCATTCTAGGTAGCTCTCCTGATAATCTCAAGTTCATCTTTGCTGTTTCTAATCTTCCAAGAAGAGTCTCTCTTGAAAAGTTTGATGTACAAGGTATCACTTGTTCAATCATTTGCATTGTCTGCTTGAATACTGGTGTCAAAGTTCTCATAATTTTCCATATCACTTCATTCTCTATCTTATCACCTCCACAAGACTTTATTCCTGTCACAATCTCAGACATCCTACCAATATAACTTCTAATAGATTCATCTTCCATCATTCTGATATCTTCAAATGCACAAATCCAATTATTTAATCTAGCCTTCTTTGCATGTTCATCACCTTCAAAAGTAGAATGTAAAGCTTTCCAAATTGCATGAGATATTTTCAAACATCTTACCTAACTATATTCATTCTTCGGTAGTGCTGATAAAAGTGCTTCTCTTGCAAGTATGTTACACATGAATAGATCTAGTTCATCTTTAGTTCCTACCTCTAGATTGTCTTCCTCAATGATAGTCTTCTCATTCTTTGTAATCAACCAATAACTTGGTCCTAAACATAATAGATGTGTCTTCATATTTTCTTTCCAGCTATCAAAATTTGCTCCATCAAACTTAGGGCTTTCTTTTCTAAAATTCACCATGGATCTCCTTAAGTTGTTAAGCTTTTCTTTCAAGGATCTGCTACTTTGATACCAATTGTTAGAAAGTAAAGATCCCCAAGATAACTGAGAGGGGGGGGGGTGAATTAGTTATCAGATAATTTATCCATTCAACAACTTTAAATAATATAATCAATGTACTAATCAACCATAGAAAGATATGTTAACTAGGGAACCTCTTGAAAAGAGTAAACCCCGGTGGGAATGATGCCCACAAAATGATGCACTAATATGAAAGTTCCTTGTTAGAGGATGGACCCTGTTAGGAGTCTTATGAAATATATTCAATACATATAAATCCCTGTTAGGAGATTTTGAATCCCTGTTAAAAGATTCTAACCCGGTTAAGAGTTTATGGAAGACAGAAGGACCCACTGCCCAAACAGCTTCAAGGCAAGATCTCTGAACCCACTGGCCAAAAGATCTTAGAATTATTCAATAGAATAATATGAAATATATTACCTCCTTCACACTGTGCCAAAACTACACTCTCTGCTACAAAAGATCACAATTCCAGATCTCTATACTCACAAGTCTTCCTTCATCACTGAATTAGCTCTTTTCTTTAGTTCATGCATATATTCACATCTCACTCTTCATAGTATGCATTAAAATAAGGAAAAAATTCATTCTTATATACCAAACTCAAATAATTACAAATGAGTCGGTCCTCAATTACAAAATAATAAATTCTACATGCTACACACATAATTCAAATAAAACTGTCGGCTTCCAGATACTGTAACTTTCTCCAAACATATCCTCAAAGTTTGCACTATGAACCATGTCATCATTAATGAGTCTCCAACATCCCTTTAACTGTGCAAAATCAGATTCCATCCCAGCTAAGAGATATCCTCCGATTTCTAAACATCGCTACATAGAAACACTGTGTAAACACTGCTTTCACCAAAATGCTCATAACTCTTACAAATGAATGAATTTCTTTTTGCGCTGTTAACCATAGGTTAATAACACACCAAAGAACATACCATCAACTGTGCAAAAGCCAATCTACAATAAAACATGTGCACAAAACAAAACTATACCTTCTTTCCTGCTAATATCAAGAATATCACTGTGTTGACATCAATGACAATCCAAGTCATGAATGCAACAACAACTGCTACATAATGACTACCAAAACACTTTGCATTCATTCCTAACAGATGTTTAGGAAAATTAGGAGCATTTAGGGAGGCCTAGAATAGTCTTGATCCTCCAGACAATCATAAACCCTAATCTTGCTTCCTACACACCTCCTAACCCTTATTAAAGCATCTAAATGCACCATATAACCTTCACCAAACAAGTAAGGAACATATATCATTTATACAAAATTTCATATGCAAAACACAATGCTCCATATATGGAAACCTCCTGTGCCTAAAATTTAACTAAGTCTACATTTTTTTGAAATTTCCAAAATCTAGAATCTGCATCTTAACTCCTATTAAGCTCAAACCTATCCTAAACATCCTAAAGTATTGATGTTTTATAATTTATACAAATATAACTTAAAGTATAAGTTGGATTTAAATAAATTAATCTTATACTTAAATGTTATATTTATATAAATCCTACCTAAACCCTAATCTGGGATCAACTGCGCATTTGGTAATGAGGACTATGTATTTATATAGAATAGCAGAAAATAAAACAAAAATGACTGTCAGATCTGACTTGCAGGTAAAACTGGGCATTATAGGGACTGTGTATGCTAAATATGGGAAAGACCCATTTGAGATCTCCCAGTTTCCATACAAAAATGACCCTCCAACTATGATTACCAGCCATCTACACCTAATCTAGACTTGAATGATGAGAAGTGGTGTACAAACTAACATGAATTGGCAAAGATGAAACAATAGCTCTAAGACCTCGAAGCACTCTTAAAAATTATGAATAAGAAAGTAGATACAAGGAGAATACTAAGGAGTCTATAGACTCTTACAAATGCAGGGAAGAAGAAATATTCATATACATACAACATAGAAAATAATTCCATTTAAACATGATCCTAATCTCCAAATCACTAATACAGGCACAATGATATATATACATATAACATAAACATTCTAAAATTTACGTAGACAACAAAGCACATGGAGAAAAAATTCAACCAGACTTTTATCAAATACATATCACAAAGGAGAACTATCTCTCAGGATGGATTCCAACATGGAATCCTGCGAGGATTCAATTTAATGAAGAAGGATCCAATCCTCTCAATCTCTTTCAGCACTCCTACAAGTTCTTCTAGATGCAATCTCTAGCCTCTACCGGAAGCAACCAAATGACAATCTTAGAGAATAATAAATTCTCTCCTCACAACTATATTTTTTTCTACAAATAAAATTACCAACCAAACAATATCACTTCTCGAATCCAAACTCATATACCAACCCCCCCTCACACAGGAGATCTTTCTATATATAGATTGGAGGAAGTAGTTATATAGGTAATCCAACCAATGCAACCATCCCAACTATCCACCAGTTATTCGTTAACAATAAATTTTATTTAATAAAACTTTATTCTAACTCCTAGATTTAAGGGTGGCAAAATTAGATAGTATATTTTAGGAATAATTTACTAAGTTACATAACCATGGTAATAGAATTTACCAAAAAAATCTTCCATTAATGAAAGTCACTAAGATTTATTATTATCTAATAATAATTTCCTTCACAAAATTAATTAATTTATTATATAATAATATATATTTATATATGTATTCATAGGCATATGTGTGCACCCATATGCTTATGTGTACATATACCATAAGTCAGACACATTATTATTAATATTACAAATATTTAAATATTATGACTATTATTATTTAAACCAAATACATTATAATTTAAATCCATTACTAATTTATATTGACAAAATGTAATCACACACACACACACACAGATATATATATATATATATATATATATATATATATATATATATATATATATATATATATATATATATATATATATATATATATATATATATATATATATATTTGTGTGTGTGTGTGTGTGCATCTATATATTTACTAACATAAAATAAGAAATTCCTTAACACACATAATCATGATCAAAATATAAACCTTTTCAGACATGAAAGCAACAATCCAACAAACTAGAATGCATCATCCACACAAGAAACTGACTCAGGAATTCCCCCACCTAAGGATACAAGGGTCAGGGGTAGAGTTCCTTCCCATGGAACCTAGTGATATCTCTGTAACAACAACAATGATCAAATATTTTGAGGGATTGCTCAGACCTGTGAAGCCAGGTGGAGATGATACCTGGTACCTGCAATCTTGCATCACCATGAAGAGATACATGTATAAATATTGTTAGGAATGAATGCTAAATGTTTGGCAGCCATTTTGTAGCAGTTGTTGTTGCATTCATGACTATGATTGTCATTGGTGTCAACACAGTGATTTACCGAAGACTTGCAGAGAAGTAGACAGAGTTTGGATTAGCGCACATGGGTTATTGTAGTTAGAGCAATGCAATGTTGAGGATATACTCTTTGATATGTTATATGTCTATGGTTAAGAGCGCAGATAGTAATTCATTTATTCATGAAAGTTATGATCATTTTGGTGTAAGCAGTATTCAGGTAGTGTTCCTGAGTAGCGGTTTGTGGAAATCAGATGATATCTCCTAATTGGGATGGAATCTAGTTTTGCATAGTTAAAAGGAAGTTGAAGAAACACTGATAGTGACATGGATGATAACACAGACTTTGAGGTCACATGAGTGAAGATTTATTGTATTTGGAAGCTGACAGTTTTGTGTAATTTTGATCTAGCGCGTGGAAAATTTTATTTTGTAATTGTATGCCGACTCATTTGTAATTATTTGAGTGTGGTATAAAGGAAGGAATGTATTTCTTTGTTGTAATGTAATAGTGATCTGGTTGAGAGTGGTTGTGTATGATGCTGTATGTATGAAGTGAAAAAAAGAGCTAAGTATGAAAGCGAATATGTGAAGGAAGACATGCGAAGTACAGAGATCTAAAATTGAGATCTGATGTAATAATGATTGTGGTTTGGCATAGTCAAAGAAGAGGTAACATATTATTTTGTTGAGTAATGCAAAGATTATTTGGATAGTGTGTTCAACGATCTTACCCTGAAGCTGTTTGGGCAGCGGGTCCTTCTATCTTCAATAACTCTTAATAGGGTTAGAATGTTTTAACAGGGATTCAAAATCTCCTAATAGGGATTCATATGTACTAAATGTATTTCATAAGACTCCTAACAAAGTCCATCCTTTCACAAGGAATATTCATATTAGTGCATCTTTTGTGGGCATCATTCCCACCGGGGTTTACTCTTTGATCAAGAGGTTCCCTAGTCAACATATCTTGTGTCATTATGTTATTATGTATGAATACCTTTCTATGGTTGGTAATTACATTGCTTATATAGTTTAATGCTATTGAAGATGATAAAAGTTATAATTATCTAATAATTGATTCAGTCCCCCCCTCTTAGTTATCTTGGTGGACTTTACTTTCTAACAATTGGTATCAGAGCGGCAGGTCCTTGAAAAAGAAGTTTAATAGCTTAAGGAGATCCATGGCAAATTTTAGGAAAGAAAGCCCTAAGTTTGATGGAGTAAATTTTGATAGCTAGAAAGAAAAGATGAAGACACACCTACTGTGTTTAGGACCAGGTTATTGGTTGATTACAAAGAATGATAAGACTATCATTGAAGAGGACAATCTTGAAACATGTACTGCTGATCAGAGAGATCTATTCATGTGTAACATACTTACAAGAGAAGCACTTTTGACAGCCCTTCCAGAGAATGAGTACAGTCAGGTAAAATGTTTGAAAAAATCTCATGAAATTTGGAAAGCTTTACACTATACTTTTGAAGGTGATGAACATGCAAAAAGAGTTAGATTACATAATTAGATATGTGCATTTGAAGATATAAGAATGTTGGAAGATGAATATGTTAGAAGCTATATTGGTAGAATGTCAGAAATTATTACAGGTATAAAATCTTGTGGAGGAACAAAGATAGAGAATGAAGTGATATGGAAAATTCTAAGGACATTGACCCCTGTATTTAAGTAGACAATGTAGATGATTGAACAAGTTATACCTTGCACTACAAACTTTACAAGAGAGACTCTTCTTGGAAGATTGGAAGTAGCAGAAATGAACCTGAGATTATCAGGAGACTTACCTAGAATGGAGACAACATTTAGTGCTCTTAGTGTTCACCCTACCTTGTCAAGAAGTATCAGTGTGAGCAGAGATTATACTGGTAGCAACAGATTTAGAAATGCAGAAGACAAGAAGATTGAAGAAGGCATTGCCTTGCTTGTGAAGAGAGAACCAGACGGTAAGAAAATATTTAAATGTTGGACTTGTCAAGAATATGGTCATTTTGCATATAAGTGTCCTAAGAGAGTTAAAAAGTATAGAAACAATTTCAAACCTAGAAGATCTAAGGAATGTTATTATGCTAATGATGAAGATCTTGGAGCTAGTATAGAAATAACTTTAAGTGAAAGTGATACTAAGAATAATGATGACATAGGATTTGTAGCAATTAAAGAACATAATTCTAAAACTGATGTTAAGGAAGAAAAAGCCTTAGTTTCTCAAGTTGAAAAGAAAGTTTTTTGGATTATAGATAGTGGTTGTTCACATCATATGACTGGAGACATGAAAAAGTTCATAAAGTTTAATGAATATGATGGAGGAGTTGTTAGAGTTGGAAACAATGTACCTTGTTTGATCAAAGGTACAAGATCTATTACTCTTGATGGAAAGACTAATACTGATGATGTTTATTTTGTGGATGGATTGAAACATAATCTTTTGAGTGTTGGATAGTTAGTTGATAAGGGATATCAAGTTTCATTTACTGAGAAAACTTGTGTGATAAAGGATAAAGATGAAAATCTGATTGGAACTAGATCTAGAACAAGATGTAATGTATTTCAGTTGAATCCTACTAAGATGACATGTTTGATTACTAAGATTGATGACCATTGGTTATGGCATAGAAGGTTTTGTCATATAAATTTTGATAACATTGTGAAAGTAAGTACTACACTTGTAGTAAGAGATTTACCTAAAATTATGAAGCCTACTAACATGATTTGCAAAGAATGTGTAATGGGTAAACAGAAGAGAAGTTCTTTTCCCAGTAAGAAGTTTACATCTACAAAGAAGCTGGAGATTGTTCATATAGATTTGAGTGGTCCTACTAGGACTAGAGGATTCTATGGAGAAAGGTATTTTATGATTCTTGTTGATGATTTTACAAGAATGACGTGGATTGCATTTCTTAAATAAAAAGCTGAAGCATTTGATAAGTTTAAGATTGTTAAGAATAAAGTTGAGAATGAATCTAGAATGAAGATTAAATGTTTGAGATCTGATAGAGGTGGATAATTTACTTCTAGAGAGTTTAACACCTTTTGTGAAGAAAATGGGATTAAGAGACAGTATTCAACCCCTAGAACACCTGAACAAAATGGCATTGTAGAAAGAAGAAATAGATCAGTAACTGAAGCAGCAAGAGCTATTTTGTTTGTGAATGATTTGGAAAAGATATTTTGGAGAGAAGCAGTGAACACAATAGTGTATACAATGAACATAGTACAAATCAGAGAAGACACAGAAAAGACACCTTATGAATTATGGTTTGGACATGCACCTTCAGTTAAGTGTTTTAGAATTTTTGGAAGAAAATGTTATATAAAGAGAGATGATGATATTGGAAACTTTGATCCTAGAAGTGATGAAGGAATATTTCTTGGATATTCTTTGAAAAGCAAAGCATATAGATGTTACAATAAAAGAACTAAGACTATTGTTGAAAGCGCAAATGTTAAAGTTGATGAAAAGTTCAAAATTTAGGAAATAATGCTTGATTATGAATCAGATGAAGAAGCTCATCCTAAACCTAACATTGGATCTACTAAATTATTTTATGAAACTGGCAGTGATTTGTTGAATGAAAGCCATAGTGAAGTCATTGAAGAGCCTTCACTTGAAGTGAGATATGAGATAGTGACACATAGCAAGAGTTTGTTAAGAAATCATCCTATTGAACAAATTATTGGAAGTTTCAAAAGAGGATTTCTAACTTGAAATAAGGTACAAGAATAATTATGTTTGATTTCTCAAATTGAACCTAAGACTACTAGTGAAGCTTGTGAAGATGAAAGTTGGACTAATGCTATCAAAGAAGAACTAGATGAGATTGAAAAGAACAAGACATGGGAATTGGTCCCTAGACCTAAAGACAAGAATGTTATTGGAACTAAATGGGTATTCAGAAACAAGATGAATGAATAAGGAGAAGTAGTAAGAAACAAAGAAAGATTGGTATGTAAGGGTTACTCTCAGCAAGAAGGAATGATTATGAAGAAACCTTTGCACCTGTTGCAAGAATTGAAGCAGTAAGAATGTTTTTGGCTTATGCAGCTTACAAGAAATTCAAAGTCTATCAGATGGATGCAAAGTCAACATTTCTAAATGGAGAATTGGAAGAACAAGTCTACATTGAGCAGCTTGAAGGTTTTACTTTAAATCAAGAAGGAGACATGGTATGTAAACTAAAGAAAGCTTTATATGGACTTAAACAAGAACCTAGAACTTGGTATGAAAGACTGGATAAGTATTTGTTAAAATTGGGATTTACAAAAGGAACAGTTGATAGCAATCTGTACACAAAAGAAATTGAAAATGGTTTGTTAGTTATAATTATTTTTGTTGATGACATTATCTTTGGATGAGAAGATGAAGCTAGTGACAAATTTTTTGATGAAATGAAGATTGAATTTGAAATGAGTATGATTGGTGAAATTAAATACTTTTTGGGATTACAGATAACACGAAATAATGATGGTATCTTTGTAAGTCAGATAAAGTACCTGAATGACTTGTTGAAAAGATTTGGAATGGAGAATTGTAAACTAGTTGGAACACCCATGGTGACTGGACATAAGCTATCTAGCACAAATGAGACTCCTGTAGTGGAATAGAAGAAATACAGATCTATGATTGGAGGATTGTAGTATTTGACTCATACAAGACCTGATATAGCACATTTAGTTGGAATTGTAGCAAGATTTCAAGCTGAACCTAGAGAATCACATTATGCAGTAGTAAAGAAGATACTAAGATATTTAAGAGGCACAATGGACTATGGATTATGGTATGAAAAATATGATGATTTTACCCTATGTGCATATACAGATGCTGATTGGGGAGGCAGTGTTGATGATAAGAAAAGAACTAGTGGTGGAGCATTTTTCCTTGGAGGAAGATTGGTTTCTTGGCTAAGTAAGAAGCATAATTGTATCTCATAGAGCACAGGAGAAGCAGAATATGTAGTAGCAACAAACAGTTGTAACCAGATAATTTGGATGAAGCAAATGCTGAAGGATATTGGAATAAAATTTGTTGAACCTATTGTTAGACATTGTGACAACACCAACATAGTTAGTATGTCTAAGAATCCTATATTACATTCTAAGACAACACATATAGAGATTAAGTATCATGTTGTAAGAGAGAAAGTTGCTAAGAAAGAAGTCAGAATTGGGTACATAAGTACAAAGGAGCAGATAGAGATATATTCAAAAAGCCTTTACCTAAGGATACATTTGAGTATCTAAGAGGTATGCTTGGGGTTATGCCCTAGCCTACTTTTGAGAAGTGATGCAGTTGGTTGCATCCATCTAGTGGTATATGAGCCCTATCTTTCTTCTAGACTAGATGTTGGTACTTCTTCTATGGATGAGTATGTGTATCTTAGCTAAAGCATGAGGACTCTAGTGAATGTATTTTCTGAATAATGTCTTTTGACATTGAGTTTTTGTTGACATAGTGATGAAATTTATGTCATTGATGTCAATGGGGGAGAAGTATACATGAAAACCATCTGAAACATCTGTTGGAGAGAAGTGAATAGGATAATGAAGCAAGATTTGATTGATGAAGAGGATTTGAAGAAGCAGTGTTGCAGTGTTGGATTTTTGGAACATTGGATGTTTTTCATCTATGTTGCCATCAATGCCAATGGGGAATATTGTTAGGAATAAATGCTAAATGTTTGGTAGCCATTTTGTAGCAGTTGTTGTTGCATTCATGACTATGATTGTCATTGATGTCAACACAGTGATTTATTGAAGACTTGTAGAGAAGCAGACAAAGTTTGGATTAGCATATGTGGGTTATTGTAGTTGGAACTACATGATGTTGAGGATATAATCTTTGATATGTTATATGTATATGGTTAAGAGCATAGATAATAATTCATTTATTCATGAAAGTTATGATCATTTTGGTGGAAGCAGTATTCAGGCAATGTTTCTGAGTAGCGGTTTGTGGAAATCGGATGATATCTCCTAATCCGGATGGAATCTAGTTTTGTGAAATTAAAGGAAAGTTGAAGACAAATTGATAGTGATAGAGATGATAGCATAGACTTTGAGGTCCCATGAGTGAAGATTTATTGTATTTGGAAGCTGACAGTTTTGTGTAATTTTGATGTAGCATGTGGAAACTTTTATTTTGTAATTGTATGCCGACTCATTTGTAATTATTTGAGTGTGGTATAAAGGAAGGAATGTATTTCCTTCTTGTAATGTAATAGTGATATGGTTGAGAGTGGTTGTGTATGATGCTATATGCATGAAGTGAAGAAAAGAGCTAAGTATGAAAGCAAATATGTGAAGGAAGACATGCGAAGTACATAGATCTGAAATTGAGATCTGATGTAACAGTGAGTGCAGTTTGGCATAGTCAAAGAAGAGGTAACATATTATTTTGTTGAGTAATGCAAAGATTATTTGGATAGTGTGTTCAGTGATCTTACCCTAAAGCTATTTGGGTAGTGGGTCCTTCTGTCTTCCATAACTCTTAACAGGATTAGAATCTTTTAACAGGGATTCAAAATCTCCTAACAGGAATTCATATGTACTAAATGTATTTCATAAGACTCCTAATAGAGTCCATCCTTTCACAAGGAATATTCATATTAGTGCATCTTTTGTGGGCATCATTCCCACCGGGGTTTACTCTTTGATCAAGAGGTTCTCTAGTCAACATATCTTGTGTCATTGTGTTATTGTGTATGAATATCTCTTTATGGTTGGTAATTACATTGTTTATATAGTTTAATGCTATTGAAGATGATAAAAGTTATAATTATCTAATAACTGATTCAGCCCCCCCCCTCTCAGTTATCTTGGTGGACTTTACTTTCTAACACATATGGATATACATACAAATCAGATATATGCAAACATATGACCAGGATCGATACATCGTGTGGACCTCAACTAAGTGAGTAACTACAACTTCATCCCAGGTCATGAAAACACATTAGATACATATCCATGAAACATAAAACATCATGATAATGATTAGATTCAAATCCTTGGGTTATCTCCATAAAACATATAAAGATAGATGGTTTTTTTCTAATTTCATAAACATATAAATGATCATATCAATCATCTGATTAATATATCATCATCCACAAAACATAAATGTAAATATATAGTTCTAACCATCATAATAGAATGTCCAAATTAGAAAGTCCAAGTATCACCATAGGAGAGGGTATTACAACCTCATCATGGTATCCACCAATATTGAACTTCACTAGGCATTGTTCACTGACCATGACCTTGTGGTCATCCTGTACCCAGGCAATCCAATATGGATGTGGGTGTTCTACCTCTTGAGCTTCAACTTAGTGGCCATCTCTTCTAACACCAATTTTTTAGTGCTTCCATTATCGATAATCACATCACAACACTTATCCTCACACTTGCCCCTGGTGTGAAACAAGATCCTTCTTTTCTCAGGTTTGTTCTCACCCCTCAGCAAGAATTTTTTGTTAATTAGCATTTCTCCTCTTTCAACATCTTTATAATGTGATGATCTGGCATCTTCATCTACATGTGGAACTCTAGCCTAGCCTTTAGTTTCCTATCTATCCTTCCTTGGTGTTGATGACATTCATATTCCCTATAACCTTCTCCATAGTGAAAACATGTTCCATGGAAGCCTCCTCTTCCTGATCCCTATCATCTTCCTCTTCCTCTCTGATCTCTATTATTCTAATCATGAAAATGATTGAGATTGTTTCCTCTTTGGTTTTGACTAACTTTTGGCCTCATCCTTCATTTTTGAATCTTCATTTTGGCCTCCATATAATCATCCACCAGATCTTCCACCATGACCTCTTTCATTTTGTGTGCTCTCAAACTTCTTGTTCAACTTTTCCTCTACTTTTAGGGCAAACCGGTATGCCTCTTCAATACTATTCATTCAAACCAAATTCAACTATTCCTGAATGCTCAGTCTCAACCCATTAAGGAAACAGAAAAATTTCTCCTTGTTAGCTTCTGCATGGCCTATTCTGATGAGGAGTTGATAGAATTCCTCCGTATACTATTGAACAAATCTTCCTGCTTGCTTCAAACCTTACATTTTCTTCAATAGACCAAGCTCATAATCAATGGGAATGAACTGTCACTTCAATTTATCCACCATCTGATCCCATATTGTGATTTTATCCTTTCATCTTCTATTTTTCTCCCATTGAATCTCTTTCCACTAGATCTTCGCATGACCCTTCAGTTTGGCCTTCACAAACTTGACTCGATCAAGATCCTCAATGTCTTCATACTCAAAATATTCTTCTAATTCATTGATCCAGTCGATCAACTCCTCTGGGTTAAGATTTCTTGAAAATGTAGGAAACTCAATCTTATGTCTTTTCTTGATCTTGGAAATGGCCTGAAAAAGCCTTTCTTCCTCTTGGTTCATAATTTCACCTTCTCCTTCTTGATCATAATTTCCCTCTCCAGATTCATCCTCACTTTCATCTCTAACATTAAGATTCATTCCTCTACAAATATCTTCTTTCAATTCTCGTACTTGTCTTTGGAGTGTTCTAACCTCAGGTGTCACACCACTAGCTCTTCCGCCATGTTCCCTTCGTGGAGGCATTTTTGCACTGCTCGCTGAAACCCTAAACCATGGTCCTAGTGCAAACTACCTCATAGTCGGTGATCTGTTTACACACTCAGGAACTCCCACTCTAATGCCACTTGATGAAGGGTGCTCCCCTTAATACCAAAAACACATAACAAAAATAGAGAACAACAATAATTTGCAAGAACAGAAAATGGGCTACTTATTATCTCCACAAATGTGGAATTACAAATTTTAGAATTACAATATGCAAAGCCACATGGGCATTTCCCTTACATTATTTTGTAGGACAAAGCCTTGAATTATTACCCAGAACTACTCTGAACTACTTGTAACTACCCTAGACAAAACTATAGGCCTTCCTTATATAGGCAAATTTCCACCGCCTGGGAAGGTTCCAGAAATTTAGCCTCTAAGGCTGACCAAACTTAGAATTATTTTATTTTTCATTTTATTACATCATAGTTGGCTCAAAATAACTTTTGAAACCCACACAAAAATTTTGAAGGAAAATTATTTTTTGCCATTTTAGGTGGCCCAACTTCTAGAGACCATAAGTCATCACTCGTTGACCGGATATGATGACCTCATTTTAGAAAGGGTGCAAAGTTCTCTACAACACCTAAATCAAGAAAGCTTCATTGAGCCAAAGTTTTGACCTCATATGGGGCCTCTAAAGCCTTCAAATGTGAGTTTAAAGTTTCTATACCCTGCTGCCAATACCAAAACTTTTCAATATCTTCAAAACTAGACTTGATCTTGCAATGAAACTTTACCAGTAGGCTAATATGACCAAAATGAACCTCCAAGGAAGAAAATAGAACATTCTAAGCTTGAATGGAAAACTTACTAAAAATAGTAAATTTCCAAAAATAGAAGCTCTACACAAGATAGACCTTATTGAAAAGAAACTAGAATTATTTTTGGGTGATGCAAGATTACTCTTACACCTAGGATGCTCCTGCATCAGTTTTAGAAGATTTGGTGAAGATAGTTTACTAGATAATGATAGTGGAAGTTGACAGAGTAAGTCTTTGAGTTTTGGGTACATCTTACAAGTGATAATGATTCAGTGTATGTGAGATTAAGGAATGACAGATAGGGTACTGAAGAATGTTTGATGGTTTGTGCAAGGCATGGAAAGCAGGATGATGTAGGTTGTGGCATGTGTTCTTGAGAAGACCTATTTGGAAGTTGACTTGAGAGTTGTAGCATATATCATGAATGGTAGGCATGATTTATGGATGTCAGTCCTTAATTATTGAATTGTAATTGTTGTATACTTGTTTTAGATATCATGTATATCTTAGCAAGGAGTTATGTAATTATTTATATATTAGGAAAGCCTAGTCGGCCAACCTGATGGTTTATTTTGAAATAGGGTATATATGTAAGATCTTTTCTTTTGAAAAGATATATGGGAGATTGTATGTGATGTAAAAGAGAATTGTGAAAGCTATGATCTTGAGTCTGTTGGATGTAGAGCAGAGGATAAACCATATACATCATTGGAACTGATCAAGAAAAGATAGTTGATATTGGACAGTTCAAAAGATTGTGTATTTCTTAATATACACTTGTGTTGCAAACAGTGAGTTCTAAAGGTGGACACAACCTTCTTTAGGTAGTGAGCCTACCCTTCTTTTTCTTAACTCCTAACAGGGTTTTTCCTCTAACAAGGACTATGTACTGTAATGTTTTAATCAGCTCCTAACAGGGTTAGATCTTCTAACAAGGATACTATATTCTCAGTACATCATTATTGGGTGTTAATTTGCACTGGGGTTTTACCTTCAACAGGTTTTCCTGAACAACAAAATATTGTGTTATTGTGTTGGCATTTCATTGTGTTCATTGGATTTGATATTCCTACTATTCAAAGTTTAAAGTTTAATAATCTATCATACAACTGATCTACCCCCCCCCCCTCTCAATTGTATTGGTGGACTATTATTACTAAGAATTGGTATCAGAGCTATTGTTCCTTAGAGAGAAAGCTTAATAGCTTGAGGTGATCTTAGAGATGGCATTCTATAGGAAGGATAGTTTGAAATTTGATCCTGAAAACTTTGACAGTTGGAAGAACAAGATGCAAAATTATTTGCTATGTTTGGGCATTGACTACTGGATGATTACAAAGAATCAGGTGGCTATGAAGTCTAAGGATGAATTGGAAAAAGCTACTGATGACGAAAAGAATATATTCTCATATAATATGGTCACAAGGGAAGCACTCACAAGCGCACTCTCTGAAGGATAATTTATTGAAATAAAGATTTGGATTTGGCACACAAGATATGGACAAGACTAAAAACATTGTATGAAGGAGACAAGTTTACAAAGCAAGCAAAGTTACAGAACTAAAAACCAAGGATGGAGAAGCTAGTAATGAAGGATGATAAAAACATTAGGGCTTATGTACAAAGAGTTATAGAGGTTGTGATTGGAATCAGAATTCTAGAGGCACTTATGAAGAGGAAGAAGTCATTGCAAATATTCTTAGATCATTGACACCAATCTATAAGACTAAATTTTAGGCTATAGAAGATATTATACCTTTGACTCCAAACTTTAGTAGAGAAATGTTGATCACAAAGCTAACTACCTTTGAAGCTGTAGAAATGGGAGATTCTTTACCTAAAGTTGAAATAGCATTTAAATAATCTACACATAAGAATATAATGTTTTCACTTTTGAGCACCATCAGTGAGAACATAAAAGAAGAGCTTGGTGAATATGATGATGAATGGGAATAGATACAAGAAGAGGAAAGAAAGCTAGATGAACTTGTTGCACTAATTGCTAGAAGAGAAAAGAGAGGTAAGGGTAAATTTGAAGGAAAGTTACCTTCAAAATGTTTTTCATGCAATAAGATAGGTCACTTTACATCTATATGTCCTACAAGAGTTCCTAAGCACAAACCTAAGTTTTTCAAGTCTAAGAATTTAAAGGATAAAGAATGTTATTATGCTTGTGAAGGTATTTCTTATGATGATGATTTGGATTATGAGGAGATTGGATTTATTGCTATTAAAGATGAAAAACCAATACATGAGGAAAAAGATTTAGTATCACATGTTGATAAGAAATCTGAATGGATTATAGATAGTGGTTGTTCACATCATATGATTGGAGACAAAAAAGAGTTTGTTAAATTAATGAAGTATGATGGTGGTGTTGTAAGATCCGGAGACAATGTTCCTAAACCTATGATAGGAGTAGGATCTATTACTTTGGATGGAAAGACTAATAATGACAATGTACTTCTTGTTGATGGACTTAAGCATAACTTGTTGAGTGTTGGACAACTGATGGATAAGCGATTTTAATTAAAGTTCTTTGATGGGAAATGTTTTATCAAAGGTAAGAAAAGAAGCTTGATTACAATTGGTACTAAATCTAGAGGTAATGTATTTGAGTTAAATACATCTAGAGCTTCTTGTTTTGGTGAGAAGGTAGATGACAGTTGGTTATGGCACAAAATATTTTTTCATGTTAATTTTGATAATATTGTGAGTGCAATCTTTACTAATGCAATAAGATATCTACCTAAGATTGTGAAACCATCTAAAACCATATACAGAAAATGTGTTATGGGAAAGAAGACTAGAAGCAATTATAAAAGAAAATCATATACAACAAAAGGAAATTTGGATCTGGTACATACAAACCTATGTGGACCTACAAGGATAAGATCATACTATGGTGAAAGGTATTTTATAATTGTTTTTGATGACTTTTCTAGAATGATGTGGGTCACTTACTTGAAAGAGAAATTAGAAGCATTTGACAAATTCAAGATATTCAAAGAAAAAGTAGAGAATGAATCGGGCTTAAAGATAAAATGTTTGAGTTCAGACAGAGGTGGAGAGTTTACCTCAGATATATTCAATTCATACTACTAAGAGCATGGAATACAAAGATAGACATCTACTCCTAGGACTCTAGAGCAGAATGGGATAGTAGTGCAAAGGAATAGAACACTATTTGATGCTACTAGAACAATGTTTCTTGAAGGAAATATATCTCATGTGCATTAGAGAGAATTTGTTTGGAAAGAAGTGTACACATTGAACAAAATTCAAATCAGAGAAGGTAAAAGTAAGACTCCTTATGAATTGTGGTTTAATCATTCTCCTACTGTAAAATATTTTAGAACATTTGATAAGAGAGATGATGAGATAGGGAAATTTGATGCTAGAAGTGATGAAGGAATTATCCTTCGTTATTCTACTAAGAGAAAGGATTACAAATTTTTTAATCTCAAATTAAGGAAAATGATTTAAAGTAACGATATGAAGATAGATGAAAGGTTTTAGATACAAGACAGAATGTATGATTGTAATCATATTACAGAGGTCAAGGAGGCTTCTACTATA
Organism: Chamaecyparis obtusa; assembly: GCA_027943335.1. NCBI lineage: Eukaryota > Viridiplantae > Streptophyta > Pinopsida > Cupressales > Cupressaceae > Chamaecyparis > Chamaecyparis obtusa. Next base: position 1,280,377 of record BSBK01000141.1, read on the forward strand.
GAAGAAGAAGAAATTGTTGAGATTGAATGCAAAAATGAGACTTGTGATGATGATACAAATGAGGCTACTGAGATTCCTAAGACTTCGAGGTATGTAAAGAAAAACCATCCTGAAAATCAAATTATTGGTAATACAAGTCAAGGAGTAATGACTAGATCAAAGACAAGGGAAGAAATTTGTTTCATTTCTCAAGTTGAACCAAAGAATACAGATGAAGCTTGTAGAGATGAATCTTGGATAAAATATATGAAGGAAGAGTTAGATCAGATAAAGAAAAATAATACTTGGGAATTGGTTCCTAGACCTAAAGAAAAAAATGTAATAGGAACTAAGTGGGTTTTCAGAAACAAAAGGAATGAAGAAGGATTTGATGTAAGAAACAAAGAAAGATTGGTATGTAAAGGTTATTCACAACAAGAAGGCATAGATTTTGAAGAGACATTTTCTCCTGTTTCTAGGATAGAAGCTATGAGATTATTTTTCACTTATGTTGCACATAAGGACTTCAAGGTATATCAAATGGATGTGAAATCTGCAATTTTAAATGGGGATCTTGAAGAGGAAGTATACATAGAACAACCTAATGTATTTCCTCTATGCGAAGATGAAGACATGGTATGCAAGTTAAAAAAGGTGCTATATGGACTAAAGAAAGCTCCAAGGGCTTGGTATGAAAGGTTAGACAAATATTTACTTTGCCTTGGGTTCAAAAAAGGTAATGCTGATAGTAACTTATATTTAAGAACTAGTGAAGATGGATTTTTGATAATATAAGTTTTTGTGGATGATATTATCTTTGGAGGCAATGATGAATTGTGTAAGAAGTTTTCAAAAGGGATGGAAAATGATTTTGAGATGTCCATGATAGGTGAAATTAAATTCTTTCTAGGACTGCAAATAAATTAGAACAAGAATGGCATTTTTATTTCTCAGACTAAGTATCTTAAAGAAATGTTGAAAAAGTTTGGAATGGAAGACTGTAAACCAGTTGGCACCCCCATGGTGACTGGTCATAAACTGACAAATATTGATGAGTCAAAGTGTGTTTTTTAGACCAAGTATAGATCAATGGTTGGAGGATTACAATATATGACTCACACCAGACTAGATATTGCTAATGCTATTGGAATTGTGGCTAGATATCAGGCAGAACCTAAAGAGACACACCTAGCTACTGTGAAAAGGATATTTAGATATTTGAAAGGAACAATGGAATATGGCTTATGGTATGATAGAAATAATAAATTTGAATTACATGATAATATTGATGTTTATTGTGTTGGAAAGTTGACTATACTATTGTATATGACTCAGATTAGTGTTTTCATTATGGCAACAAAGTCATATGGAGTTTTGGTGTCACCACACTTACTTAGAAGATCAAAATTTGGCTAAGTATGGAAGATAGAGTAGTCAGTGAAGCACCTGATGATCAGAGCATCAACACACGTGTATGACCAAGTTTTGGCATGCGCCCTTGAAGATAAGCTTTTGAGTATGTAATCATGCTAATTCTAAGAACACATGATTAGATGAGTTAGTATGAAGAAGTTACAACATGTTGAAGTGACATAGTCAGTGAGCAACATAACATAACATAGCATGAAAATAACAGACAATATTTTGATTAGAGGTTATTATTTTGTTTTGTAAAGGCTATGCGCCTATTGTATTTATGCTATAGACTTGTTAATATTGTAATACCCCAAAAATGGGCTATAGGTTCATTAACCTCCTACATCTTCAAATCAAATGAAATTGATACAAAAGTCCTAACCTAAGGCACATCTGCACATTATCAAATTTAATTGATTTTATCCTAAATTCTACATCAGGGAATATACCTAGAAATATTCTTAATTTATCCTAATTATCTTTAATTTAATAATTATTTGGCGAAAAATCTTATTTATCCTAAAGTTTGATTAATTGAATATTCTAAATATTTAATTAATTAGATTTAATACTGCCACTTAATTATTTAATTACATTTAATTATATTTATTCCTAAATTGTATTATTTAATTTTAACAATAAATCAAAAAACCTTGACTAATTGATTAAATTCCTATTTAATTAATTAAAGTTACTTGTCAATATTTAATAATATAGTTTTTGAATAAAAGTTTGATTTAATAATTGATTAACCATAAATCAATTGTTTTAATTCAAAATCTGTTAAGTTGAGAATAAATCACTTTATTTATTAAATTAATTCATATTAAATCATGCACAATCAGAAAAGTAGTTAACTTTAAATCAATTTTCAATTTCAATTTGTTAAATTTCTAATCTCAACATCTGATGATGAGTTGAAAAGAAAAACTAAAACTCTATTTTGAGATAAAAACTACTTTTGCATGATTTTCTGAGTTTATTTATTCTTAATTTCTTGTTAACTCAAAAATCAACCTGAGTTTATCAAGAGTGATTTATGGCTTTTATCAATGCATCCTCAAGCCCTAGATTTCTATAAAAATAAGGCTCATCTCTTCATAATAAATCTCTCAAATTTGCACAATACATCTCTCAAGCTTTCAATCTCTCAAAAATCCCTCAAGCTTTCAATCTCACATCTCTCGAATTTGCACAATTACTCTAATGAATTTACAACTGAAGAACAAAGAAATTGCAATAGGCAATTTTGTGAGATCAATTCATAGTTTTTCATACTTTTGCATTTATCTTCATATAATTCTTAGATTAATTTGCATATCATTTCAATTTCATTCTAGATTAATTTCATATAGTTTTTCATCCTATTGCATTCAAAATCCAAAAAAAAGAGATTAATTTGCATTCATTTCTTTTATCATTTTAAATCCTTCATTTAGGTGTTGCATTGTCATTGATCTCAATTTCAATCTGAGAACATCATACTCGCACCTACTAGAAGGCAGTAAATTGCCTAGTTAGCATAGTTTCAATTACTTGCAGATTTCGGTTTTTGCTAACCTCTAATATTTTACTGAAGTGTTATGTCCACAAATAGGTACAAAATTTAAACACACATTTCTAGCACCCACCATGGGGCAACCCACCTTTACATGTTGGTTTTGGTTATTTTTTTGGAGCTAACCCCCTTGTGCAGATTTACTTGGAGACTAAAACCCTAAATTTTCAAAGATTTAATTTTATCTCCCAAACAGCTTGGATTTTTGGTCTAAAATGTTTCTTGTAGCTTGGAGACATATCATGGAAGCTTCAGTAAAAAATTCAAAATTGTTCGAGATTTTTTGAATTTTTAATAATTTTTTCTATATTTTTCATAAAAAATTAATTTTTAGTGCAAATAAGCATATTTTTTAGAAATTTTTACATTTTTGAAAGTCTCTTTAAATTATATAGGGGGTCCATTCTTTGTGTTTTAAATTTGGATGCAATATAATATCTCAAATAGTCGATTTACTAAAACTAGTCTATTTTCGTAAAATGGGTCTCTAGGGCACAAATGAAGAGATTTTTCTAAAATTTTTACATTTTTGGAAAGCTCTCTATTTTCTAGTAGGGGTCTATGTTTTGAATTTTTATTTTTGTGGTCGAAATCATATCAAAAAAATTAGATCTTGTTGACTAGGTCAAATGCAAAAAGGATAAAAATTTTGTGATGGGTATGCACTTATTTTTCGTATGATTCAATGCATGATATGAGTTGTTATTTGGATTATTTTCTGGTTATTATTGCTCCTAACAATTGGTTTTTAGATCTAACCCTAGGGTTTGCATAAGTTGAATATACATTGCATATCTTATTTGCTTGTTTGCTTGTTTGCTTATTGGCTTGTTGGAGAGTTTGTGGCTTACTTGCATGGAAAAGCTCAACAAAAATTGATAAAAATTAGGTAAAAATATACTATGACCATTGCAAGGAATTTAGGTATTCTACTGTGATCTAATAACACTTCAATTTGGACATTAAAATGAGCATCTCATGTGTCGAGCTTGTGTGACTTTTCCCGCTTTCATATCATAGACTTCATTTTGGGCTCTAAAATGAACATAGATTTTCTTTCTACATATCTATTACACATAGTAATTAGGCCCTATGAACACTACTTGCGAATGATCTTGAGAGAGTGGGCTTCTTTCACTTGTTTACATGTGAAGCTCTTCTTCACGAAGGATACCCTTGTAGGTAGGGAGGATACTGAGATTGTCTCACATTCCCTTGATTTGCTTCCTCATCTTTTGATTAATACATTCCCTCTCCAAAGAGATTGATAGACCATGAGTTGTTCACATAATAGATCTTGGTGAGATAATTTTAGTCTTAGCGTGTCAGATTAATCTGTTTACTTTATTTTGGTGAAGTGAAGAGGCTAGGGGATTATGCTCTACTTCCTTTTTGGATAGTACCAGAAACCTAGATCCTTGAATTCGATCTAGTCCCCATGTGGTAAATTTTGTGAGTCATCTTTAGAGAGGGTTAACCGTAGTGGACATTCCCTTAATTGGGTCAACCACATGGATGGAACCTCAAGCGGTAATAGCCATTTTCACCGTGGTAGCAGCAACTGCTATATAAATGTCCTTTTGGAAGAAATCTTCATAGGTGCAGTCTCTTGTTGGGCTATTAGATCTCCCTAGTAGCTCTTGATTGATTAAATTCTCAGACTATGTCAAAACCCCAGTGCGCTAGGATTGGAGTTTTCCCTCTTGAGATCACAAAAATTGCAGAGTCAGACCATTACTAAAAACCCTAGCAAGGCCAAATTTTTCATTTTCTAGGTCTATGTGCTTGATTGCAAAACTTTTTGAGAACATACACAAGTAGCATTCCTTGGGATTATAACAATAAAGTCACTTGATTGTTTATGTGCAAGGTTGCTTTGTCCCTTGCTCATTATTTTCAGACATGCTTGAAATCCCTTGCTTGCTTTTCTATGTGTTTGATATGTAATTGGTTATTTGAAAATGAACAAATCCAACCATCAAAATCAATCAACAATCTAGAAAATTTTCAAAATCTGAAGAAAAATAATCCTTTTCTGGTGTTAGACTGAATATTCTATTAGAGAACATCCAACGCTGTGTCTTAAAATCTATTCCTACCTCAAAAACTATACCAAAATTGTCAGACTTTTTTCTTTTCTCATGCGGACCTATCCTGCAGTTTTGTCAAAACAGTGAGCTGATTCCTATCATTTCTAATCTTCCTTGGTCAGTCCAGTCAGATCTTAGGTGCTATGACATGTTTCTCAACATCCAAATTAATGTAAATGGTATCAAGTTGCACAAAATGACTCTTGGTCTTCTTTCTTCCACATTTCCCATGTCTTCCTAGTCTCTCATTTCCATCCTTTCTCTTCTTCCTTCATGCTTCTTCCTCTTCTTCCTAAACTCTTCACATCTTCTTGATTCTTTTCCTCTTATTATCTAGGCTATCTTCTTCTATTCATCTCTTCTGTCACTCCTATGCTTGATTCCTCCTCTTCCAAAACCATGAATTTCAACTATCTTGTTATGGAACCTCTCTTGAAAATAGATGATCTTGAACTGATTGCTCAATTTGAAGAGTTTTATTCCTTCAATAGTCCTTCTAGATATTGCACAGATGATAAATTTATGGAAAGAATAAAAAAAAATTGATTGAATCAGATGCCTTTGCTAGGACCATATGCATGATCTTGTCATGACCTCCTTCTTCCAAGTGTCTTTCATCTTCTAAGTCTTTTCATTCTTCCTCATCTTCCAAGTCTTCTTCCTCCACTAGGTCTTTACCTTCCTCTTCTCCACGACCTCATGCCTCTTCTACTTCTCCCAAGAGTCTTACTTCTCTTCTCAAGACATACCATAATGAGAAACATGACAATCCTTATGATACATCTTCCACGAAGAGTGACATACCCATATTTGATGACTATGATGATAGACAATGTATTCACACCTATGACACCTCTATTCCTAAGAATCCTCCTAGTCATGTGCTTGTGATTACTAGAAATGGGTCATCACATTGGAAAGATCGTGATGGTGATCCATATGATTCTGATTTTGAAAGATAATTTGATGATTTTTGTGAACAATACCTAGAGGATACATCTACTTCTATTGAGGAAGAGAAAGCTTACCACACTGATTATAAATGTAAATGCTATAAGAATCTCTCCTCTAAGAACTCTCATGCTGAAAATAAAGATTACACTCTCAAGCAAGATCATGGTAATGTTGACCCTTTATTTTGTGATGATTCCCTTCCATCCTCTACTTCCTCCAATACCCATACATCTCCTAAAGTTGCTAAGTCTTTCAAATCTTTCACAAATCCTTCATCCGACAAAAATCCTAATACTTTTCATGCGGTTCCCTATAGTTATCCTCAAGGGCTACCTCTTAAAGATACTCAAGCTAACCTTCACTTGGCTGCAAATACTTTCAATAATGCTAAACCTAAAGAGCCTAAGCCTTTATATGCTATAATGCCTACTTGATCTAGTCCTTCACCATCTCTTCCAAAGTCTTCCATACAATTCCAACATGCTTCCTTGTCCTTAGAAGTGGCTCCATGTCCAGAGGACTCTAAAAATCATAAACAAAAGAACATAAAGAAAGATCAAGATCAAGAAACCTTCATTTCATCCAATCCTTTTCATGATGTCTCTTATCCATTTCATGGTTCTTTTGATCCCACACACCCTTTCTCATTCATTCCACCTTGTCTTAAGTCTTCTCCTAAGGAAGATCAAGTTACTACTTATACCGTTGAGCTTATTGACAATCAAAATAACCTTACCCCACTTCCAATTTCCAAAGATGATACTTCCATTAAGGTTGGTAAAAATGGTGTTCTTACTTCCAATGTTAAGCCTATTGAAAATCAAGAGAAAAATTATGCACTTATGCTATCCAAAGATCCTTGTCAAGATCAAAGTCTTCCATCTTCTTATTCTACCACTCCATGTTCATTTCCACTTTCTACTCTTCCTAAGTCTTTGCAAGCTTTGAACAATCCTATCAAAGAAGGTACTCATATTCAAGATGTCCATGATTCTATTGAAAATCCTAATGCTCACTCTAAAGATGCTGATGTCCTTGGTTGTCATATAAATGTTGATGAGCTTGTTGATTATCCTTTTGCATCTTCCACTTCCATCCTTGGACCTCTTCCACCACTGCTAAGGGCTTCACGTATGCCTTCCATCTTGGGTCCTTATTGTAGACACAGAAAATTGGACAAGGGCTTTTAAAATGGTAAAAATCAATAAATGGCTCAAAAATCAATAAAATGCATTAAAGGGATTTAATCAAGTAAAAAGGGACATAATTAAATAAAGAGGGAAAAAATCAATTAAAGCAAAGGAGAAATTAAATAATGATGTTAAATAATTAAATCAAAGATTAAAGGGGCCAAAAACAATATATAATTGATTTTAATCAATTAATTGTATAGTTGTTTTAATCAAAAATCAAAATGAACCCATTACCCATACATGGCTAAATTTAATTAATTAATTAAATTTAATAAATCCTATTTTCTTCAACAAAGTGATTGACCAATAAGAATTGAGGACAAAAAGATACAAACCACTCAAACATTTAAATTGTCCAAAGCTTTGAAACCATTTAAAGGCTTGTCCCCTCATTTGTCCCCCCATTTATGAACAATGCAAAGTATTTGACTCAACCAAGGGATAACCATGATTACTTCACTGCACCCTCTATCCTTGGACATTTACTTTAAATATAGGCATTTTGGAGAGCATTTCCATCTTAGAATTTCATTTGCAAAGCATTGTTACTATAGGCAATTAAAAGCATTCTAAGAGCATTTTAGCATAATAATTGTGTCAATTTGAGCTAGATTAAGCATAATAGAAGCATAGTAGAAGCATATAGCAGCATAATTCTCATTTTAGAGGTGTCACTAGTGAGGATCTAAGCTGAGAGCTTCATTTACCACTTCTTTCTAAAGAACCATGAAATGTTCTAGATTATAGTTTCATTTTAAATTAGATTTGCATTGTATTTTCTTTAAATTGATGCTATTAGATCTTAATTTCATGAAGGTGATCATAAAGCATTTATCCTTTGTATCTTCAAGTCACGCCTGTGACTTAGGGAGTATCGCCTGGCTTCATTTTAGTGTCGCTTATCTTAAAGCTTTGCTCCACACTTTTAATTAATAATCACGCTTATGATTCTTGAAATATCGATTTGTTGAAATTTTGTTGTCGCTTAAGTCAAAGCTTTGCGTTACAATTTTCAAATTACTGTCATGCTTTGGATATTTCAGTTTCCACTTTTTGTTAGTTAAAATGTCACCTTGTAGTAATAATTTTTTACAATTTAAAAGTTCTGTTCACGCTTAGGAATAATTTGTACACACTTTTGTGATTTTTAGTATCACCTGTGGCACTGCAGAGTGTCGCTCGGTATTTGTAAAATTACACCTGTGAACATTTTGTTAACGCCTATTTGTTGGACAATGCCACCTTTAGTTTTCTATCAGAATTTGTTTGCAGATTGATTAATTCTATCATTTAACTTTCTGATTGTACACTTTGACAGTAAATGAACAGGCATCCAAAAGTGCAGAAGCCAGAAACCAAGTTCAACAAAGAAGAGAAGGCACTAGCTAAGAAAATCAAAAGGGAAAACAAAGGACACATCAAAGCTATTCTTGAGTTAACACAAGATGAAGACAATCAGGTATATCAAAAATACCTTACTGTAATTGAAGCTTATAAACAAAAATTTGTCTCTTTAAATTGGATCTTTAGCCCTTAGTTCAAATTTTTGTTTGAAAATTTGCAATTAGAGTGCTTAAAAATTCAATTTCATAAATCTTTGTGTTGTCAGTTTCAATTTTGGTTTCCCCTCACTTTGATTATTAGTGTTGACTAACTTGCTAGAGTATAAGCACATTAGAAGGAGCTATTGCCAAGGTGAGTGAAAAATGATAAAATTCTCTCAAAAATGCCCCTAGCTTTATGCTAGCTACAAGAAAAAGGTATTCTCCTAATCAAGCTTGCATTTGATTAAATTGCGGCATTTCATTTTGATATAAGCTTGGGATAAAATAGGAAATGAATTTCACACTTCAATTCTAAGAATCTCCTTGTCAAGAGATTGGGAAAGAACAAATGTGTTTTTAAGTGTGTGGAACAAAGAAAGACAATAGGGATATGATCTTCACTCTTTGATTGAACCAAATTCCCAAACTTGTCAGCCTAAGTTCATTTCTTGTTTTTCATATATATGCTAGACCAATAGTGGGCTCGCCTCCCAAGTTTTCCTTAACGAGGCTAGTGAGAGGGACGACCCAAAGTGGGATACACTCACTTTTGCCATAGGAATCCGACCCACTCTAAAATGAAATGCATGTATCCTTAATGGGGTGCATGACAAATGAATTTTGATTTTTCAACCTTCCTCTAGTAGTCTTAATGGATTGCGCAAAATTGTACTTCGGTGTGTATGGGAAGCCTCCTTGGAGGATGAGAGATTGAAGTCTATTTGAATGGAATATTTATTAAAACCTGAATAAAATAGCAAGGCCACCTTTTAGAGGCATGTTTACAAGCCAAAATTGACTTTAGGTAGGCTGTTTGGAATTCTTTCTTGTGATATACTTGTGAAAAACATTGGAGAACATACACATTAGAATGTTTTTAGGGACATGATGACAAAGTGATGTGTGTGTTGTGATTGTTTTTCTGTTTTCAAACAAAGAAATTTCCAAAGACTGATCTTAAACTTTTAAAAATCCAAAATCTTACAAACTGGTCAGAGAGGTGCCACCTATGCACAAAATAAACTCACCTATTAGAGGTTCAATCATGCCTGTGACTTGTTTAAAAATGTGTAGACACAGTTAAGTCACACCTAGATAATTTTCAAACACGCCTGTTAAAACTAAAAAGTTGCTTAATAATAGTAAAGTACCACCTGCATATCTACAGTCTGTTGCCTAATGAGAAACCAGTTCATGCGTACAAAAGTTTTGGTCATGCCTACACTCAGGCCAGTGATGCCCAAAAATATAAAAAGGAAAACAAAGAATATTTATAGGAGAGGTCAAAAAATTTTGATCACATATTTGAGTACCCTTTTTCACGTTCTTACTGCTCCAATTTTTAGTTTGGTCAAAACTCCTATTTCTACATCATTGTAGCAAATCATAAAAAAGATTAAACCCCGAGTAATATCAACTCTTACTCTCCAAGGTTCATGCCTACTTTCACTAGATCTTACTATATTAAATGAACCTTGCAAGCAGACGGGACCTATTTGAGACAAGAGCTCCCTTACCCAGGAGATGAGTCTACCACTCCTAGAGTACCCCAAAAATCACCCGAACAAGAAGTGGAAGACAACATGATGTATTATGGTAGTTTGGGTGGTAAAGATAATAGTGGTATTGATCTCACTAACCAAGGTGATGCCAATAATGGGGGCATTGGCATAAATAACCAAGGAAATACCAATAATGGAGGGACAGATCAAAATGTTCAAGGGATTGACAACACTCACAATAAAACTAACATTGAAGAAATGACAAAAGATGCCATGGATGAAAACGTTAGTGAGGCTATCCAATGTCCTTATTTCTGAAAGCTCATGGAAAAGGCAATGGATAGAGATAGAGAAAAGTACTTTCTAGACTTAGCACAAAAAGGCCTCAAGCTTCCCTGTGACTATGATGTTAACCAACTCAAACTACTAGAAGTTGAGGAGAGTACCTTAGACATCATGAATAAGTAGTTCAAGATGTTTCAAATGCAATTGGATACCATTAAGAAAAGTGGAGCTCCCAAGCCTTTCTCCATCAAAGCATTGTGTCCATTCCCATTTGATAAAAGCTTGGTCATGGTGCCATTCCCAATCAATGTGGTGTTCCCCAATTACGACAAGTATGAGGGAACGTCAGATCCCCAAGACCACTTATGTGAGTTTTTTGCATTGAGCTTAGAGTTCATGCATGATACAACATATTTAATGAGGCTATTCCCATGAAGCTTAGGAGGCATGGCTATGGAGTGGTTTTCTAAGTTACCCTCTAGCATTAAGACCTTCGAAGAGTTAGCTTTGAAATTCATGGCCCATTACTCATATAATATCAAGCATGAGGTCATGATGATAACATTATGAAACACTAAACAAAAGGATGGAGAGGCATTCCTCAGTTTTCTACAAAGATGGAGGACAGTTTTTACAAGATATCCTAGGAGCATGCCTGAAAAAGAGAAGATGGATATCTTCATAAATAGTTTAAGCAATGAGTTGAGCTACCGATTATGAATGCAATGTCTCAAGACCTTATAGGATTTAATTGAAAATGGAGTAACAATGGAGGAAGTGATGGTCAAAAGTGGAGAACTAAAATTGTATAAAGATAATAAGAATAACTCAAACAACAATAACTCCAACAATGGTAACAATCATAAGAATAATTGGTTCAATAATAATAGTTGGTATAAGAACAACAATAAGGGAATTGTTAATGATGGTATGGTGGAGTCTAGCAACTTGAAGGTGGTCCCATTTTCTCTTACAAGGACACCTAATCAAGTGAATAATACTAATCAGACATCCAATGCACCTTCCAATAACAACAATACCAATAAGGGCAACCAAGGAAATAATGCAAGAAATAATAAATTTGATAAATATTTGGTGCCCACTCCTCAAAGGAACTTCACACCCTTGGGTGAACCCCTCAAAAAGTCATTAAAGACTCTCATGGCTAATAATGTCATTACTTTACCTAGCATCCAGCCTTATGAGCCAAATAACAAGCCTAGTTGGTGGAGTGCCAGTAGCCATTGTGAGTACCATAGGATTCGAGGGCACACAACAAATGAATGCTTGCAGCTAAATAATATAGTGCAAGACTTAATCAATAATGGCACGATCACCATTGATGGACCTCAAAGCAATGAAGATCATACATCATTCAAACAGCCTTTTTACAAACATGACAAAGGGGAGTCATCTAATGGCAAGAGACAAAGCGCCAATAACATTAACTTTGCACCACCTTATGATAACATTGTGAATGCTATAATAATTAATGAACAACCCCAAAAAGAGGCATTAAATGTCATTACAAGAGGGAAAAATTCTAGAATGACCCTACAAGGGGCTGCTCCTAAAGTTATTAGCACTCCACAGTCCAACATTGTGGTCAAACAACCTTCTACAGTAGCAAAACTTTATATCTTGGTTGATCAGTTGCAAAGAACTCCAATGCAAATCTCTATCTTGGAATTGTTGAAGTTATCCCCTAACCATAAGGATATTTTGGAAAAAGCTCTAATAGAGACAAACATTCCTACTAACTTAGAAGAGGAAAAGTTCCAAAATATGGTAGGTCATCTTGTGGCACCTCATTGTCTCTCATTTTCTGACCAAGATGACATGTCTATAACCCATCCTCAAAATCTACCATTGCATATAGAGGTCCTAATAGAAAGGCATAGAGTCAAAAGAGCCCTCATTGATGGAGGAGCTGGCCTTAATACTTGTACATTAAGTCTTGTTAAATCCTTAGGGTTGTCTGAGTCTTGCATTGACCCTATGAAAAAATTCACTATCAAGGCTTATGATGAAGCCGAAAGGGCCTCTAAAGGCATGATCGTATTGCCCATACAAGTGGAACCCATCAAGAAGGATACCAATTGCCAAGTATTGGACATGAAGTTAACTTATAATATTTTGTTGGGGAGACCATAGATTCATGAGATGCAAGCAATCCCATCCACGTACCACCAATGCATCAAATTTCTATACATGGGTGAAGAAATCAGGGTTGGAGGGGACTCAAACCCATTCCAATATTGCAATGCACTCAAACCCCTTCATGAGTTATATATTCCACATAACCAGGAAGGAATCATTCAAAGAGTCACCATTGAAGATACCAAAATGGATGATCTGGTCATACCATTAAATGCTACTCAAAACCCTCCTCAAGATAGCTCAACAACATCAACTAAGGGAAAGGAAAAGATGAGCTACGAGGGTCCAATTACTAATGAGGGTTCATATCAAACTCCCAAACTAGAGATAGTACCCTACAAACCTACTAGAGAAGAAAAAGATGAAGCTAAAAAGGAAAACTACAAGAAAATGGATAAGATGATGGAGGCATTTGACAAACAATGCAAAATTAGTTCAAAAGGAGTAGGGGAATACTCTGTTTCCCTATTTGACATGTCCACATCTCCAAGGACACATGGAAAACCATCTAAATAAAACTTACCTCATAAGTACAATTCTTACTTCATAAGAGAAAGTGACAAAGCAACATTCGACAAAGAGGAGAATGAAGTCCTTCAATGGCTTTATCATGATGAGGAAGATATTTCAAACACTCCCATGGAAAGAATTCAGCATGTTAATATACAAATCGAGCAATATGGGAAAGGGTTTGAGATAATGAAAAAGATGGGATACAAGGGAAGAGGACCCTTAGGCCAAAGGAATAGAGGATTACTAGAACCCATTGAACCTACTTGGAGGGTGAAAGAAGAAAAATCTGGAGTAGGCTACCAATACAAAGGTGAAAGCTCCAGCCCAATGCAAGACTTTTATCCTCAAGTAAATGCCTTAGAATCTGATGGAGATAGTGATGAATCCCAAGATTATGAGTGGGATACCCTATCAAATGAATCATGTCAAGATAAGGAGGTGATTGCAATACATACTTATGCAAAAATCCCAAGGTAGGAAATTCAAATAAATGAAGAACCTAATATCCAAGATATTAACATAGGGCATGCACCTACCAATCAAGCATGGATAGAGACATTTTGGATGCCTTCAAAGGAGGGAAATTCAAACGTTAGTTTTAATCTGCTCATGGCTTTTCCCATGTTGTTTTCTATAGAATTCGAAGAGGACTCAAGTAAAGGGGATTTTGACCCTTCTTCCATGGACCATCTCGAGGAAACTCACATCATAGATCTAAATGATACAATGTATGAACCCTCAAATGAAGTCATGTCCATAAACCCTATTGATGAAATTTTACCCAATGAATCCTTACTTTTGATGCATCCAAACCTCATTGATTGGGACCAAACCGAGCCAAATGACTTACTTTATTTTCCAAATGACCAAGCAATGAGCCAATACCTTAATGCGGTTGAACCCTCTTCCACCAATGAATTCTATACGGACATGATGAGAACAGTGGGGATCCATTCTCTTAGTCAAAAGAAAAAAATGAAAAAAATAAAAAAATGAAAATTTCTAGTGATGAAAACCACTATGTGGCACCACTAGAACAAAAAAAATAAAGATAAAAGACATTTCCTATGGTGAAAATCCAATTGTGGCACCAAAGGAAGAGAGATTGGATACCTTGCCCAAACATGAGGAAGAAAGGTCACCTATTCTTATAGAACCGATAGAAAAGGTCAAAATTGGGACAAAATTGGATCCAAAGTTTATACACCTGGCAACATCACTTACATCTCTAGAAAGAGAAGATTTCATCAAGTTTTTCCAAGAACAAAAAGTGAACTTTGCATGGTCATATGCCGACATGCTCGGATTGGATCCTGATTTCATAATGCATCATTTGAATGTTAGACCTAGGGTTAAACTTGTGAAGCAAAAGTTATGAAAAATGCACCCACATGTGGCTCTCCTAGTGAAGGCAGAATAGGAAAAATTGTTAAAGGTTGGATTCATAAGAGCAATAGCATATGCTAAATGGATCTCTAACATTGTACCAGTCACAAAAAATGATAAATCTATTCATGTGTGTATGAATTTTAGAGACTTGAATCTTGCATGCTCTAAGGATGATTTCCCACTCCCCAACATAGATGCCATAGTGGATTTGACAGCAGGTCACTCCATGTACTCATTAATGGATGGTTTTAGTGGTTATAACCAGATAAAAATTGCACTTGAAGACCAAGAAAAGACAACTTTTACTTGCCCTTGGGGCACCTTTTGTTGGAACGTCATGCCATTCGGCCTTAAAAGTGTCAGAGCCACATATCAAAGGGCCATGCCAACTATCTTCCATGACATGACACACACCTTTTTAGAGGATTATGTGGATGACATACTAGCAAAGTCTCACAAGAGAGAAGAACACCTCCAAATTCTAAGAAAGATGTTCATTTGGTTGGAACAATTCAAAGTTAGATTAAACCCAAAGAAATGTTCCTTTGGTGTCCAATCTGGCAAGTTATTAGGCTATATAGTTTCTGCTAAAGGAATTGAAGTGGACCTGGAGAAAGTACAAGCTATAATGGACATGGAGATACCTAGGAACATCAGCCAAATGAGATCCTTACAAGGCAAAATAAAATCCATAAGAAGGTTTATTTCTCAATTGGCTGAAAAGTGTCATTCCTTCACCATATTGCTACATAAGGATACTATATTCATGTGGGATGAGGAATGTGATCAAGCTTTCACATTATTGAAGACCTATTTGATAAATCCACCTATTCTCATGCCACCAATCAAAGGCAAAGCATTGCTTCTATACATATCTGCTATCGAAAGATCCCTAGGAGTGCTTTTGGTGCAAGAGGATGAACAAGGAAAGGAAAGAGCTATCTACTATTTGAGTAGGAATTTGATCAAATATGAACTTAATTAAAGATTCATGGAATGAGCTTGCCTAGCAGTGGTGTTTGCATCTCAAAAGTTGAGACATTATATGTTGATGCACAAGGTCAATTTAATTGCCAAAATTGACCCTCTCAAGTATTTGTTAAGCAAAACTTCCTTAATGGGTAGGATAGCCAAGTGGGTTATGATATTGAGTGAATTTGACATTGAGTATGTCAATAGAAAGGCAATAAAAGGGCAAGTGATAGTGGATCATTTAGCTGAGAATCCCATAACTTCTACACAAACTATTCAAGTGGAATTTTTGGATTCCACCATTGTAACCATAGAAGCAAAAACATGGAAGTTATACTTTGATGGCTCTTATACTCAAGGAAGTTCTAGGGTCGACATACTATTGGTCACTCCTCAAGGTTACACTATTCCTAAGTCCTACAAGCTATTGTTTCCAAGCACAAATAATATAGAGGAATATGAGGCACTAGTTATAGGCATCAAAATGGCCTTAGAGTGGAATATCACAGAGCTACAAATTTATGGAGATTCTCAACTCATCATCAATCAAGTCAACAATGAATATAACACTAAAGATGAAAAGTTGATGCCATATAAGACTATGATTGATGGATGGAAGAAGTATTTTTCCTTGCTCACTTTTGAGTAGATTCCTAGAGAGAAAAATAGAGCAGCTGACGCCATGGCCACCTTGGCTTCCTTGTTACAAAAACCAGATCAAAATGAGAAGTATGAGTTCTTGGTGGAAGAGTTGGTGAAACCGGCATTCGACCTTCCCAAAACCCAAATTTTTTCCCTATTACATGGACATGACTCCCCTTGGTATGACCCTATATACACATATCTCAAAGACCAAGTGCTACCTTTAGACAAATCCTGAGCCCAAAAATGCAACTTCATATGCCAATCAGCCCATTATGTAATCCTTTCAGAAACATTGTATTGTAAGGGTCTTGATGGGACGTTACTTAGATGTCTAGAGGAAGAAGAGTCTAAGTTAGCTTTACACGAGATTCATGAAGGTATTTTCTGGTCACACTCAAGAGGTGCCAAGAAAATCCTTCGCTTAGGGTATTTTTGGAAGACATTAGAAAAGGATGCTTGCCATTTTGTAAAGATATGTAGCAAATGTCAATATCATGGCAACATGATACATGCACTGGCACAAGAATTACACCCATTTGTTACACCATGGCCTTTTTACCAATGGGGATTTGACTTGATTGGGGTGATCTACCCACCTTCTTCAAATGGGCACAAATACATCATAACCGCAACAGAATATTTCATTGAGTGGGTAGAAGCAGTTCCTTTGATAACGACAACAGGCAAATAAATTTCCATGTTTATCTTAAATCACATCATTTGTTGATATAGTATTCCTCATGCCATAATAATAGATAATGGAAAACAATTCAAAAACAAGGATGTTGATGAACTTTGTGCAACATTTCATATCACGCATCACTGCTCATCAATCTATTACCCTCAAGGAAATGGGCAAGCTGAAGCCATGAATAAGAATATTTTGAAAATCTTGAAGAGGTCGGTCAATAAATCAGGAAGGGATTGGCATGTGCAAATTAATACAACATTGTTGGCCTATAGAACTAGCATAAGAACCCCTACAAGAGCCACGCCATTCTCATTAGTCTATGGGGTTGAAGTAGTTCTACCATTAGAGGTTGAAATACCATCTCTATGAGTATCATTACAAGGATTGATCATAGATGAAGACTATAGATTTGCTAGACTTCAACAATTGGAGTTACTTGAAGAACATCAAACACAAGCTTATGAGCACCTAAAAGTGTATCAAAATAGAATCTCGAGAAAATATAATAAACATATCAAACCGAGAGTCTTTCAGGTAGGAGACTTAGTGCTGCGAGAGAACCCAAAAAATTAGGTTGAAAGAGAGAAGAAAGGAAAATGGGAAGCTAATTGGCTTGGCCCATTCATCATAGTATCTTCATTTGGCATAGGAACCTATAAGTTATTAGATTGTGAAGGAGAAGAACTCCAAGAACCCATCAACAGTATTCATCTCAAAAGGTTCTACACATGAGTCAGATGAAAGAGTATAAAGAGTATCAGATGAGAGAGCATCATATTTATTGTACATAGTTCAAAAGAGATCTTGAAAATACCAAAAAAATATGGAAAAATAGAAAAGATCAAAAACATTCAAATAAGATGTTGTCTTGGTGAAAACCTAACAAATAGGCACCTTGATGATAAAAAAAGAAAAAAATTGAAAAAAAAGAAAAATACAAAAAAATTGGACAAAGAAAAAGTGCCTTGGTGAAAACCTAGAAAATAGGCACCTTGGTAGCAAAAAAAGAAAAAAGAGCTTGATCTATCCAAAGGGTGAAAACTTGGTAAACAAGTGCCTTTTGTTCCCTTAAGTTTGTCGTTCCTAGTCACATGTGTCCATATTGCATTTTCAACATCCCATTTGTAAACCTTCATTGCATTCGTCATTTGTATATAGTCATAATAAAGCTTTCAGTCACATTGTTGCATTGCCTACAGCCCTAAGTTTGTCCCATGATCGCATTTATCACTTGGGGTAGGAAAGGATTGGAATTTTGGTACCATACGGATTCAATAAGTGCTGCAATCAGTCATGTTAGAGAGAGATTTATCAGAACTTTAGAGAGAGTAATTTTCATGAACCTTTGATGGCTATCATTGTTCACCACCCAAGTATTTGATCCTACAACCTGATCTATGAGCCTTCATTGACTTTATTATTCAGGATTAAAAATTGGCAAAAACATCTTAAAGATCAAAATGCTTTGAAATACTTTTTGAAAATCATGAAAACATGGAAAAACACTTAAAGCTTTTGATAAATTTTCTTTTAGGAAATTGAATTTTTATCACATCTCTTTAGCTAATTGATGATGTTTTGACTAGATTGGCCATGATAGAGGCGTGATATTTTCTTGCCTTTGAGTGACTATTTTGAGGAAGATTCATCAACTTATGAGAATTCATCTAGCAACATGATCATCAAAGAACCATCGAGGACTATCTCATAAGAGGAATTATTAATCTTTTCTTGTTTACGCAAATGGATCCCTTGGCTATTTAGATCTTCCATATCTTAATACCAAAAATCCACTTGCAACATTGAATTCGTTGACACCGGTATTCAGACTCCCATAGTTTGGTCATCCAACTAGTGAGGGTTGTACTAGTTTCAAAATGAGGTTACCAAAAAGTGATAAAAAGTGGTATTCATATCATCATGATGTGGTCAATGATGATTGTACTAGCTTTCCAGTCCCAAAATGCTCAATGATGAAAATTTATCCTTATGGCATTTATTTTCTAAAAGCTAGTGACACTTAGGTTGCATTATCATGTTAGATTAATTGCATCACATTATCATGTTAAGTTAATTGCATTTATTTATGGTTAATTTCCAAGGATAAAGGGGGGCACATCAATAAAACACAAGATTTGTTTCAAACATCAAAGAAATGGGGGAAGATTAAATTCAAACATTCATCATAATCCTTGATTTCAAACAACGCAAGTGAGATTATCTTTTACATTCATACATAGTATTAATCATTATTCATTACTCATATATTAGAATAAAAGAAAAGAAAAGAAATCATGTTCCATACATCATACATTCATATAAATAAGAGTTCGCATTGCATACATCTAAATACTTGAAAAATCATCAACAACATAGGAACATACATGTGCATTTCCATCAAACATTTTGCATGCATACATTGAAAAATAAAAAAGCATACATCATTGCACTCACTTATCTATATCATAACATAAGATAACTACATCCATAGCATAACTCATAAATACATAATGTTAGCATGTGCAAAAAATTTCATGGCCCTAGCATGTTTCTTCTAGTCCCTGTAGTCATTTCTTCATGTCTCTGGCTAAAGCCCTAAGCAGAATATTCAAAAAACTAGCCATTACATCAAAAACCCTTTGTTTTTACCCTGGCCTTATTATAATTTCAAGTTAACTTTTTGGGCCACTTAAAACCTTTTATCTGCATGTGCTATTTAAATGGGTTCACTTTATGTCATGCGGTTAGGTTCTTCATGTGTTGGTGGGGTCCCCTTTATATTTCCTGAGCGCCCATGTTTTAATTTTTCCTAAGCCCTATAGTTCCTTGCCGAAATATTTTCCCTAAGTCACGATAGCATTTATTTTCCCTGGGCCCAGCTCTAACACCATCTCCATCTAACGGTGGGCATATCTTCTCAAGCGATGTGTTAGATGAATAAGATCTTGAGACGACTATCGATTCTTTGTATGACGTAGCTTTTATTTTCAAGCGGGTCCACTTGACAGGTAAGCTAACTTGGTAGTATCTCATTGGTCCATGGGAGTATGAGGTGAAATGTTGTTAGTGGGACTGGTCTTCTTGGTGTTCAGGCAGATTAAAGTTCATTTTAATCTTGTGGCTGCTGTTATACCATTGATATAACATGCTCGACCTTTAGTGCAATAGTATAGTGATAGTCGTTGATTCTCATAAGGAAGGCAGGTGGGTCCGTTGACACGTATGCTCAGTTGGTGGCTTCTGGTTGGTCCATGTATTAATACATTGGCATGTTGTTAGTGGGACCTGGTTCCTAGGCTTGTTAGAGGGTCCTGATCCTGTTAATGAATCGATGAATGACATATAATCTCATCGAGTGTGTCAGAGGCTTAAGGTATAGTGATAGCCATTGATTTTCCTGCTATGGGCCCCAGTAGATTTCTCTATCTTTTTAGCGGTTTTGATAAATGTTTGCTTGGTTTTCTGATTCACATGATGATTTGGTGGAGGCTCTTAAGATTTAGAGATTTGGCGTATAGTGTTCACAAAATCGCTAACCTTTCTAGCAGTGCCCTCAAAGTTCTTGCAAATGGGTGAGGATCCCTTTGGTCGCGTGTTCACCAAATAGAAAGAAGGGTAAAGGTTTGCTAGGAAGTGGGACCATCTGGTGATTCATTGCCGAGGTGTCAATTTTTGACTACCTGAGCTTTATGGTGATAGGGATCAGTCAGTGGGACCTGCAGAGAAGGATTTTTGATCAATGGTCGGCGCATGATCTCAAGGAATATTCCTACCCTATGAGATCATGCGCCATCCATTGATCTCACATCTTACTTGGATGTGTCAGTGGGTCTTGTGTTAATGGTGACTGGGTGGAGATAGCAAATGATATAATGACATGTGGTAGTTTTTAGGCGGGCCCAGGTGGGGTCGAAGGGTCTTGGCAGTTCTGACAAAGTGGTTAGTGGCCTGACAAATTTTCAATGGGTTTTTCTTATTCGCAAAAAGAAATGGCAATGTTCTAAATTGGTTAGTGATTTAGCGAGTGTGCATTCGCGTGATCGCTAAAGTATCTGGTGGTAGCATAAAGTTTTCTATGAATGGCCGACTGCCCTTCGGTCACTAGTTCGCTAAAAGGGACTGAGGTCAAATTATTTCCTACAGTCGCTAATTCACTGGAGTTAGACATGAGTTAAGGTTTCACTCTGTAATAAGAAAAGCATTATCGCATGGTCGCTAAATTTAAACCAGGATTCCTATAAAGGTTAAATCATAAAAGAACGTGAAAGGGAGAGATTGAATGGTCATGACTTAAAGTTGATGGAGATTCAAATTTTGATCATTGATTTGCTACAAGTGCCATAAAATAGCTATTTATTTTCAAATTTGAATTTGTAGAGGGTTTCCTACAACCAGAAGGACTAAAATTCAATGTAGAAGTGACTGGTGCTGGTGGGAGATGATCTGTTTGCCATTGCAGTGTGGTCCAGGGTGTTGAGTGATTGTTTATAGGGTTTGTACCATGTGGTTTTATGCTCGAGGCATGTTGTAGGGTTGAAAAATTTAAATTTTTCATGATTTGCAATACTTTCCCAGAGATTTATCATGAGTGCAGATCTTCCTCAGGCATGGCCGACTGGTTTTCTTCCCCTATAATTAATTTATGACCATTTCTAGTTGGTTGGGTGGTTGAAACCCTAACCCTAAGTCATTCATAACTTGTTGCATTCTCTTTGAGAATTCCAAGATGACTAGGGAGTATAAGTGGTAGAATTTTTGATTTTGTGTGGGTTCTAAAACTTTCTTTGGTCCCAGGCTGGTTGTTCATGTTGTTTTACTGATAGAGGAGCTGAATTTGGTATCTTTTCTTATCCTTGTGTTGTTTTGATTATGTATTGATTCTGAATATATTAATGAGAATGTTATTGAGTTCTAATCTTGCATTTGTGTATGTCTTCTTGTTTCAGTTCTAAGCTCATATATGTTAATGTCACAAAGTGTATTAGCATATGGTAAACAAAGAGTATTGTGAAGTCCTCTCTGAGTTCCTAACAAAGTTAGGATTAAAGTCTTTTAGGTGGGTTCAGTGAGTTTGCAACCAAGTAAGAATCTGATGTCCTTATGTCTAAGGGAGAGGGGTAATAGGCAAAGCACTTATCCTAGATTCAATTGTGTTTGAATTAAGGTATTTAGTTGATGTATGTAATTGGGTGACTCTTTACCCTAGGTTAAGGCACTGGTCCATCCTCTGGAGGCATTTCACTATTGTCAACCACACACACACACATTCAAATGATCAAATCTTACATCAGTTAGTAATGAGTATATTGATATAACATTTTGGATTCCTTTTCAAAAGTGAATCAAGGGTACACCCACCTAAGCATTAAGGCTCAAAGTGTAGGAGGATCTCTTTTGATCCTTGTTAATTGGCCCTCTTCCTTGTAGACTTTGGAGTGGTGATAGAGTCAAAGTTATATTAGGTTATCCATCAAAGTATAAATTTGGAAGTGAAGATCAAAGGGAGAAACCAACAAATTAGTGACTCTGTTGGGGACAACAACAATGAATAAATATATCTATTAGGATCTCTGGTTGGGACTATATTGTTAAAATCAAAATCTTTTGTTGACCAGATTGATTTACCCATCTGAGTCACCAATGAAATGGCGACTCTGTTGGGGAGAGTCTAGAGATAAAAGGCTATTAAATGCACTCTTGTTTTCCTATTGTATTCAGTTAAAGGATTTCCCATCTAGGTGGGTGGTGACTCAAAAGGTTTGAACTAGTGCTATAAACTATAAATCATGGATAAAAGGAGGAATACTAGGTCCTTTGTCAGAAAGAATCCCGAGGTCACTCTGGAACAATTGCTTAGATAGGAGAAGAAGAGTTGGATTAGAAGGAATGGTGAGTCTACTAGTGCTCCCATCAAAGAAAAAAGAAGTACTAGAGGTAGAGCACCACATGTTTCCTCAAGTGAGGAAGGTTCACCAGATAGAGTTTCTAGATCAGATGGTGGTCGCTCTGAGGATAGATTTTATGATACCCCAGAGGCTGTATTTCAGGACAAGGGTCCATTGCCTATAGGTCAAGATGAACAAGCTAGAGAGATGGGTTTGGAGATTGATTTAGATCTTGATGAAGATAATTTTAGAAGAGAACCCATGAGACCTAGGCAAGTGCACTTCACATATCAAAATCTTTCTGCTATGAATGTGTCATCAGGTTCTGATGACATTATGGTAGATCTTGATGATTTAAATGCACTAAGGTTACAATTGGTAGATCATGATGGCATACATAAGAGGTTACAAGAGGAGAGAGAGGCTGAAAAGGTGAATGCTCTGATAGAGAGATAGTCTCTCCTTAGAAAGATTAATGAAATGAAGGAGAGAAACAAGATGCTTGCTTCTACTCCTAAGACTTTGCAACATGATGTCTTTGGTGATCTTGAAGCTTTGAGGAGTGAGAAAGAGTTCTTGCTGCAAGATCATGAATTTGATAAGGAGGGCCCTATGCCAGTTGGACAAGTGCAAATTTATCTTCCTTTGGCTAAGGACAAAGATGGGCATGAGATCACTAGGCCTACTATTGTGGCTGGTGAGAAAGGAAAGCAAAAGATGGTGGGACATCAAATAAGTAGATCATTTACAATACCAGGGGTCCCACCACCCAATTCAAGTAAGGACATAGAAATAGAAAGAAGAAGACAATAAGATGAGGACCTTGCAAGAGAATTAGAGAAGGATAAAATTGAAGCTTCCATTGCAGAAAAGAGAAGAAAGATCCAGTTCTTGAAGGCTTCATCAGCTAATGCTCTTGGTCCATTTGCTACTGAACTAGGTATGCCATCTATGACTACTACTGTTCCACTTAGTAATGCTACTAGCTCCTTTCCTTCTTCATTTGCTAGGATAGGTGTTGATCCTAGGAAGCAATCAAATGCACAAGTAGATAGAAATGTAAATGCTAATGTTGATCCTAGGGTTAACACTAGTTCAAGTTTTCAAAGAAAACCTATGCAATTAGAAGGCTATAGGAAAATTAGTTTTGATGGAATTCCTGGTTACCCAAATGCTTTTCTAAATGATATAAGAGATAAGGTACCTAAGTTTGCTGGTAATAATGCTATTAGTTGTGAGGAGCATCTTAGGTTATTTATTGATATGCTTAATGATTATGAGGTAGAGCATGAGGATGTAATCATGAAATTGTTTGTTCAATCTCTAATGGAGGATGCTAGAGATTGGTTTAAGAGACTTCCTGATAAATATATTGATACTTGGGATTCCTTTGAGAGATGTTTTAAAGAGAAGTATGGTGATAGGCCTAATGCTAGTTTCATGTTGAATGAATTCAATGCCATAAGAAAAAATCAAAATGAGACTGCAGCTGAATTCAACATGAGATTTCAGAAGGGCATGCATAAGTTGTTCCAAGTTATGCGGTTAGATGACAATGTTTGTTTAACCACATACTTCAATGCATTTGATGGAAAGATGGGATATTTGTTGAGGGACAAACAACCAAAAAATCTTAGGGATTCTTTTAGGATTGCTATCAACATTGAGAACAATATGAAAATATCAAGAAAGTTGGGTGGAAAAAGAGATGACCCTAAGTTGTTTGGGGACAGAAAATACAAAAAAGAAAATGATAAGAATGTTGGAGCTAGGAGGAAAGAAGAAGATAAATTGGATAAGGTGCTCAATGCATTGAAGGATTTGAAGGCACCTACAAATAGAAACATCAGTGCTCCTACTAATGAAAGGCCTCAGTTCAACAACAATTTCAATAAGTAGAATAGATTGCAGAACTACCCCTACAACACCCAATGGAAGGATGGAAAGCCTATTGTCCCCGCTGCAAGAGGAAACAATGATAAAGGTGTCCCTGACCCTCTACAAAAGGCTTCAATAAATGTCATGGAGGACATATCTTGGTGTGTTGGATGCTAGTCCCCTCATTCTGAAAAGCATTGTGTAGTTGCACACTCTATGGCTGCAAATCAGGATTGTGACAATGAGGAGATATATCAAGAAGAAGATCAAGATAATGTTGGATGCAACATGGCTTCTTCATATCTAGGATATGAAGAAGATTTTGATTTTGATAAAGATGCAGATGTAAATGTGAAGAGACACAATCAGACCCTTTTTCATCAAGAAGTTTTTTCTGATAGTGAAGACATTGATAGGAAGACATGTAACATGAACTCTTCTTTTGAGTCAGTAAATTTGAGAAGACCTTCTAGAGAAGAGATGGATATGATTACTATAAAAATGATTTCCCAGGTGCAAACTAGAGACATGATGGCAAGGAATACAAATGAGAAAGTTGCAGGAATGTTTATAAAGAGTACCAACTCTGGAGAGAATATTGAGAACAAATCAAAAGGTGATCGCATGGTGAAATTCAAGAATGTAAAAGGTAAGAATTGTGAGCCTAAGGGAGTTGGAGTTGAAAGAATTTCTAATGAGATTGAGAAGCTAGTTAACACAATGGCTAAGACTGAAAAAATGAGGGTGGCCAATACATCTAATGTATCATATAAACAAAAGGATAATAAGGTAGTGCAGATTGAGATTCCTTATTCTACTCCTATTGATATGTTATTTGTATTGTCCTAAATTACAGTTAAGGTTCCATTGTCAGAATTGTTGAGGATCCTTGAACACAAAGATAGAGCTATTGCATGGGTAGATAATGTTCATAACACTGATGTTGCATGCAATAGATCTCAGGATAAAGCTTTGAAAGGTGTTGCTGCTCAGGGAATTGTGTCTCAAATTCCTCCAATATATTTGGACAATTCTATCAATGCCAGCCTTGAAAATATTGATCCATTCTTTTTAAGTGTTCTTGTGAATGGAATGAAGTTGAGGAATTGTATGATTGATAGTGGTGCCTCTAATACTATCATGCCTTTCAAAATCATGGAGAAGTTGGGCCTTAAAGTTGATACAGTCCAAGGTAGATGTTGTGTAATGGATCAGAGGGAGGTACCAGTTATTGGGACTATCAATGCAATGCCATATAGGCTGGTAGGATATCTAGAGAAAGAGTTAACAATGAGTGTTTTGGTAGTGGACATCCCTCCTCATTATGGGATGCTACTATCTAGAAGATGGAGTGCTGCCATGGGTGGAAGTTTACAATGTGATCTGTCCTATGCCACTTTCAAGATTGATGATTAGTTTGTTAAGATTGAACGAGAGCCAAGAGTATGCCACATGATTGAGAGAAATATTGATAATGAAACTACATGTTTTGTGGATATTGGTATTAATGCTTTTAGGGCAGAGATCCCTGTATTTGAGAAGGAAACTATTTTTTCACCTATCTCTATTGAGGTAAGTGCTAATTCTGTGAAGGGTGATTTGTGGGTAATGTACTTTGATGGTGCAAATTGCAAGGATGGAGTAGGAGTAGGTATCTTACTTATTTCTCTTGATGGAAAAACCTACAAATTTTCTTTCACATTGAATTTCTTTTGTACCAACAATATAGTAGAATATGAGGCTTTGTTGTTAGGACTAAGGTTGGCACAAAAACATGGTATTAAATACATAAGTGTTGTTGGTGATTCTAAGTTGGCAGTGTCCCAAGTCAGGTCAATATATGCTTCCAAGAATAAAAGGCTAAAATAATATAGGAATGCAGTTTGGGATTTGCTTGAACATTTTGATGGCTTCAATATTGAGTGGAAGGATAGGAATAACAATAAGATGGCTGACTTGTTAGCCAATATTGCAATCAATCCTAATGATATTACATTTTTTGGTATCTCTAAAGTTGAAATTCAGGCTAGGCCTAGCATACCAGACAATATTGAAAATTGGTAGGTTTTTGATGATGATAATGATATTTTGAAGTTTATGAGTTGTGAAGATCACTGTCATGGTCAGGAATTTGATTGTTCAGCCTTGGTTGAGTCAGTAGAAGGAAAGGAGGTTGTCTTTGGCAATGAGGTCATTCAACTTAGAACTAACAAGGTGCCCAAGGGGCTTGTTGTTTTGCAAACTATCTTTGATAACCAGTATAGAGTTCAAAAGAATATCAAAAGAGAAGATTATGCTGATCTAGAGGAGATAAATATTGGAACACATGAGGCACCCAGAAAGGTATACATTTTTAGAGATATATCTCAAAAGGTAAAGAAATCTTTGATTGAATTGTTAAGAAAATTCAGGCATGTTTTTGCATGGTCATATGATGACCTAAAGGTTTATAGAGAAGATTTGTTTCAGCATATTATTCCATTGAAAGAAGATGCTAAACCTTTTCGGCAAAAACAAAGGCCTATTAATCCCACTTTGGCACCCTAGATGTAAGAAGAGTTGATGAAATTGAGAGATGCTGGAATTATCAAGCCTATAAGGCACTCTTCTTGGGTTTCAAACCTTGTTCCCATGAGAAAGAAAAATGTTGACACCAGGCTTTGTGTAGACTTCAAGAATTTGAACATCAGTTCATTAAAAGATAATTATTTTCTGCCCAATATGGAAGCTATGTTGCAAAGGGTAATCAGATTAGAATTGATGTCTATGATGGATGGTTTCTCTGGTTACAATTAGGTCATTGTTAAGGAATCAAAACAATTCAAAATAGCTTTCACAACACCTTGGGGGACATATGTTTATGTGAGAATGCCTTTTGGTCTCACAAATACTGGTGCTACTTTTCAGAGGGCAATGGATGTTGCCTTTTTAGATTTCATAAATGATTTCCTTGTTGTATATTAAGATGATTTAATTGCCTATTCCAAGAAGGAAGAGGACCATTGTACTCATTTAGAGAAAATATTTGTGAAGGTAAGTTGCTTGGCCACTTAGTTGGGAAGCAAGGAGTGAGAATTGACCCTGAAAGGGTAGCGGCTATTGATAAAATTTAGAGACCAAAGAATGTTAAAGGAATCCAATCCTTCTTTGGTCAGGTCAATTTCTTAAGGAGGTTTGTTACAAATTTTTTAGAGGTTACTAGACCTATTTCTAAGATGTTGAAGAAGGGATCTACAATCAATTGGGAGGGTGAGCCTGATGAGGCTTTCAAAAATATCAAGCAGGTGATCAAAGATGCACCAGTGCTTAAGGCACCTGATTATAATGTCCCAATGCACATCTTTTCCTTTGCATCTTTTCACACTATTGCTACAGTTTTGTTACAAAAGAATAAGATTGGTTTTGAGTAGCCTATTGCATTTTTCAGTAAATCTTTGCATGCTGTAGAATTGAAATATGATATAAATGAGAAATAGGCATATGTGCTTGTGAAGGCAATCAAGGCTTTTAGGTGTTACTTGATGGGAGCAGTTGTGATTTCTTTTGTGCCAAGTGTAGCTATGAAGGATATTTTCTCATAGCAAGAGGTGTTTGGAAGAAGATGTAGATGGATTAATAGGATCCAAAAATTCAATGTTGAGATCCAGATTACTAAGTTGGTTAGAGGACAAGGATTGGCAAGACTGATGGCCCAATCCAATCTTGATGCAAATCAAGTAAATCATTTTGAAATTGATTATACATGTGATATGGATGATTGTATCTGGTACCAAGATATCATCTATTACTTGAGAAATATGAGATGTCCAGGTAACATGAATGATAATCAGAAGAGGACATTGAAATTACAGGCCATCAATTATGTAATTGTGAAGTGTAAATTGTATAGAAAGAATTTGGATTGCATATTGTTGAAGTGTGTAGATGAAGATTAGGCTAACAAGTTGTTGAAGGAAATGCATGAGGGAGTTTGTGGTGGACATTATATGGGTAAAAAAACTACTCATAAAATCTTGAGAGCAGGATTCTAGTGGCCTACAATCTTCAAGGATGCATAACAGTTGGTGAGGAGGTGTGATGATTGTCAAAGGTTCTCCGGTAAGCTTAAATTTTTAGGTAATATGCCATTAAAACCAGTAGAAGTTCAGGCTCCTTTCCAACAATGGGGAATTGATTTCATAGGGGAGATACCAAACAAGTCCAGTGGAGGACACTCATGGATCTTAGTTGCCATTGATTACTTTACAAAATGGGCAGAGGCTATACCTACAAGAAATGCAACTAGTAGGGTGGTAATTGATTTTCTGATGAATAATATTGTTACAAGGTTTGGTTTCCCTGAGAGGATAGTAAGTGATAATGCAATTTGCTTTAGGTCTGCTGAATATAAGAACTTTTGCAAAGGTTTAGGAATTCAGATTTCTAATCCCTCACCTTATCATCCACAAGGAAATGGTCAGGCAGAATCTAATAATAAGAGTTTGATTAAGATCTTAAAGAGGATTCTTGAAAAGAGTAAGAGGGCATGGAATTCAAAGCTTCCATTAGCTCTATGGGCTGATAGGGTAACTATGAAGAGGGCAATTGGTTGTGCACCATTTGACCTAGTATATGGAATACATGCAAGGATGCCTCAGAATAATTTATTGGAAATGTATAAATTTGTTCAGTTATATGATGATGACATAGATGATGAGATGCAGTTGAGAATTGAGGATCTCATTAGGCTGGATGAGACTAGAAGAGAGTCAGTTGCAAGAAATGCCAAATTGCAGTTTCAAGTTAAGAATTTGTATGATAAGAAAATTGTTGACAGGAAGTTTGAGCCTAGTGATTTGGTGTTAGTTTGGAATGCAAGACTGGAGGATAAAGGGAAACATGGTAAATTTGATCCCATCTGGTTAGGGCCATATCTAATTCATGAGAAATGGGGCCAAGATTCATACATTGTCAAAGAGTTAAATGGTGATATTCAGGAATTGCCTATTCATGGACAATTCTTGAAGAAATACTTCAATTGAAGGTATTATGTTTTCCATGAGCAGTAGTTAGGTTTGTATATATTATAAATTCTATAAATAGCTGCTTGCCCCTATCCTATTTTTTCTTGTTTCTATTGTTTTTGGCCTTGTTTCTCTCTGTTATTCAAAATTTTGCTTGTGGGATGGTCTACTATAACCAATGATTCTATATTCTTGTTGTGCCTACAAGAGCCACACATCCCTAGAAAGAGCCACTGTTAGCACGTGCAAAAAATTTCATGGCCCTAGCATGTTTCTTCTGGTCCCTGCAGTCATTTCTTCATGTCTCTGGCTAAAGCCCTAAGCAGAATATTCAAAAAACTAGCCGTTACATCAAAAACCCTTTGTTTTTACCCTGGCCTTGTTATAATTTCAAGTTAACTTTTTGGGCCACTTAAAACCTTTTATCTGCATGTGCTATTTTAAAAAGTTCACTTTATGTCATGTGGTTAGGTTCTTCATGTGTTGGCGGGGTCCCCTTTATATTTCCTAAGCGCCCGTGTTTTAATTTTTCCTAAGCCTTATAGTTCCCTGCCAAAATATTTTCCCTAAGTCATGCTTTAATATTTTCCTATGTTTCGGCAGCCTTTATTTTCCCTGGGCCCAGCTTTGATACTATCTCCATCTAACGGTGGGCATATCTTCTCAAGCGATGTGTCAGATGCATAAGATCTTGAGATGACCATTGATTCTTTGTATGACATAGCTTTTATTTTCAAGCGGGTCCACTTGCCAGGTAAGCTGACTTGGCAGTATCTCATTGGTCCGTGGGAGTATGAGGTGGAATGTTGTCAGTGGGACTGGTCTTCTTGGCATTCAGGAAGATTAAAGTTCATTTTAATCTTGTGGCTATCATTAAACCGTTGATAAAACATGCTCGACCTTTAGCGCAATGGTATAGTGATAGCCATTGATTCTCCTAAGGAAGGCAGGTGGGTCCGTTGACATGTATGCTCAGTTGGCAGCTTCTAGTTGGTCCATTTATTAATAGGTTAGGATGCTATTAGTGGGACCTAGTTCCCGGGCTTGTCAGAGGGTCCTGATCCTGTCAGTGAGTCGATGAACGGCGTATAATCTCATCGAGTGTGTCAGAGGCTTAAGGTATAGCGATAGCCATTGATTTTCCTGGTGCGGGCCCCAGTAGATTTCTCTATCTTTTTAGCAGTTCTGATAAATGTTTGCTTGGTACGCTGATTCACGTGATGATTTGCTGAAGGCTCTTAAGATTTAGTGATTTGGCATATAGTGTTCGTGAAATCACTAACCTTTCTAGCAGTGCCCTCAAAGTTCTCACAAATGGGCAAGGATCCCTTTGGTCGTGTGTTCGCCAAATAGAGAGAAGGGTAAAGGTTTGCCAGAAAGTTGGACCATCTGGTGATTCATTGCCGAGGTGTCAATTTTTGACTGGCTGAGCTTTATGGTGACAGGGATCGGTTAGTGGGACCTGCAGAGAAGGATTTTCAATCAACGGTCAATGCATGATCTTAAGGAATATTCCTACCCTATGAGATCATGCGCCATCCATTGATATCGCATCTTACTTGGATGTGTTAGTGGGTCCTGTGTCAATGGTGACTGGGCAGAGATAGAAAATGATATAATGTCTATGTGATGGATTTGTGTCACACTTCTGTGAATCCTTGCATTCAAGGATACTCAATAATGAGCTCTTTAATATCAATTCATAGCTCTCTATCTATGGAGTGCATGGCTTTCTATGAGGCCCTCAGATTGAACCCATGCAAGTACACCACAAAACGAGAGATTCAAGGAGGAGAATCAAGAATGCTAATCTCCATTGAATCGAGTTCTTGCATGCAAATGAAACTAATCTATATGATTGCAAATGTAAGAAAATAAACTAATTTATTAAAATGAAGATTAAACTATATGATTGCAAGAAATAAACTATTTTATTGAAATTAATCTATATGCAAAACAAGAAATAAACTACTTCACTAATTAATCTATATGAAAATTAAACTAAATATGCAATCTAAAATGATGATTTCTAAAGCTCTAATGTTGTCAAGAAAATCTTTAGCATAATGATAATATGAAAATTCTAGATTTTTTTTTGAGAAGGAGAGAGCTCCTTATATAAGAAATTGTGGAAGATATTGCATCTCCAAGATCAATGTGGGATTAATGCAAAAGGAGGAAAGAAATCTGACTTTTAGAAAGTATGGAGAGAAAAGGAAATCTCTTTATTTTATTTATTTTTATTTCACTTATTTCCTTTTTCATCACAAAAGATCTTTTGAGAGGATTTTATTTATTTTAAAAGAATAATATCTCTTGTAATAAAATAAAATAAGATTATATAATTTAAAGATGAATATTAATTAAATAAAATAAAATCATTTAATTAAAAAAGGATTTTAATTAAATAACATTATTTCATTTAAGGAATATTAATTTCAATTAAATAACATTATTTTATTTATTTAAAAGGGGTTTATTTCTTTTAATTAAATAAAATTATTGATGACAGGATTAAACCTTAGGAGATTATTGAAATGATTGAAATAGTTATGATTTGATCAAGGAAATTGATTTGAATATATTGTAAAGTATTGATTCAGAGAATTGATATTGGATAAATTGAATAAATGGGGCCCAAAGTCTAGGCGACCATTTTAGGGTGCATACAATGACATGTGGCAGTTTGTAGGTGGGCCCAGGAGGGGTCGAAGGGTCTTGGCAGTTCTGACAAAGTGATTAGTGGGCCGACAAATTTTCAATGGGTTTCTCTTATTCACAAAAAGAAATGGCGGTGTTCTAAATTGGTTAGCGATTCAGCAAGTGTGCATTCGCGTGATCACTAAAGTATCTAGTGGTAGCATAAAGTTTTCCGCAAATGGCCAATTGCCCTTCGGTTGCTAGTTTGCTAAAAGGGACTGAGGTCAAATAATTTCCTGCAGTCGCTAATTTTTTGGAGTTAGACATGAGTTAAGGTTTCACTCTGCGAATAAGAAAAGCATTGTCGCATGGTCGCTAAATGTAAACTAGGATTCCTATAAAGGTTAAATCATAAAAGACTGCGAAAGGGAGAGATCAGACAATCACGACTTAAAGTTGATGGAGATTCAAATTTTGACTGTTGATTTGCTGCAAGCACCATAAAATAGCTATTTATTTTCAAATTTGAATTTGTAGAGGGTTTCCTATGACCAGAAGGACTAAAATTCAATGCAGAAGTGACTGGTGCTGGTGGGAGATGATCTGTTTGCCATTGCAGTGTGGTCCAAGGTGTTGAGTGATCATCTGCAAGGTTTGTACCATGTGGTTTTATGCTCGAGGTGTGTTGCAGGGTTGACAAATTTGAATTTTTCATGATTTGCAGTACTTTCCTAGAGATTTATCATGAGTATAGATCTTCCTCAGGCATGGCCGACTGGTTTTCTTCCCCTATAATTAATTTATGACCATTTTCAGTTGGTTGGGTGGTTGAAACCCTAGCCCTAAGTCATCCATAGCTTGTTGCATTCTCTTTGAGAATTCCAAGATGACTAGGGAGTATAAGTGGCAAATTTTTTGATTTTGTGTGGGTTCCAAAACTTTCTTTGGTCCCAGGCTGGTTGTTCATGGTGTTTTACTGATAGAGGAGTTGTATTTTGTATCTTTTCTTATCCTTGTGTTGTTTTGATTATGTATTGATTCTGAATATATTAATGAGAATGTTATTGAGTTCTAATCTTGCATTTGTGTATGTCTTCTTGTTTCGGTTCTAAGCTCATATATGTTAATGTCACAAAGTGTATTAGCATATGGTAAACAAAGAGTATTGTGAAGTGGTCTCTGAGTTCCTAACAAAGTTAGGATTAAAGTCTTTTAGGTGGGTTCAGTGAGTTTGCAACCAAGCAAGAATCTGATGTCCTTATGTATGAGGGAGAGGGGTAATAGGCAAAGTACTTATCCTAGATTCAATTGTGTTTGAATTAAGTTATTCAGTTGATGTATGTGATTGGGTGACTCTTTGCCCTAGGTTAAGGCACTGATCCATCCTCTAGAGGCATTTCACTATTGTCAACCACACACACACACATTCAAATGATCAAATCTTACATCAGTTAGTAATGAGTATATTGATATAACATTTTGGATTCCTTTTTAGAAGTGAATCAAGGGTACACCCACCTAAGCATTAAGGCTCAAAGTGTAGGAGGATCTCTTTTGATCCTTGTTAATTGGCCCTCTTCCTTATAGACTTTAGAGTGGTGATAGAGTCAAAGTTATATTAGGTTATCCATCAAAGTATAAATCTGCAAGTGAAGATCAAAGGAAAGAACCAACACATAACACATCATATAGTTGCATAAAAGATAATTTCATAAACAAACTCATCAAGAGAACAAGGAGTATATCATCATATATCATCAAAAAAGTGTTCATCAATGATCTAGTACATCAAGTATATCAAGCTACAATATCATCAAAAGGGATACATCAAAGGTCCTGATCAATCATAGAGCATAAAATATGAAACAAAGGACATCAATGAGGGATGAGTCTATTAGCAGTCAATCATGATCTTGTGGCACCTAGATCTCTACCATCTGGTGGAGGAGGAGCCTGAGATGTGCTTGCTCCATCCTGTCAAACTGCTACATCAAGGAAGCAACCTAAGATAATTTCCCAATAATAATGGACATATCAGTCCTCAGTAACTGCATATCTTGGGCTAAGGAACCAATCGTGGGAACATCCTGTGCATCCAGCCCCTGATCCTATGGCTGCTAAACTGGTGGAGGCACCTATTGTGCCTGATCTTGCTGAACATCATCATCCTGATGTGCCAAAGCTACTCGCTATAATTGCACCAATGGATCTAAACCTCTAGGAATCTATCTAGCAACATCAATGTGAGCCTATCTTTGAGCTCTCTATTGTTTATGAGCTCTATCCTACCTAACTACTACTCTAGGATGAACCACCGAGACTGCATCAACCTATATATCTCTACCATCATCCTGACCATGTCTATCATCATGAGGATCTCTATGTCCACGTCCTCTCCTATGTCTACCACCACCACCAATCGCACCACCACCATCACGTCGACTAGGAATAGGCTCTGAGGGATCATTAAAATGAATGAACTTGTTATGGGCCCACCAATCCTCATACTCACGAGACATACTGGCATCTTCCATACCATCAAGCATCTCCCATCTACACATAGTCATACCTTCAATCTAATCCAAGGCAAACTCATAATCAATGCAAGGCCCCCACATAGATGTCTCTACCTGTACTCATGCATATAAAGCATTTCCCTGAGGCATACCCTGCATCCAACCATACTGTCTCAAAACTCTGCTAAAGAAGAAGTGCTCAATAGTAGTAGTAGTGTGCATAATCATCCATTAAGGGGCGAACATATAAGATAACTCATCCTCATCCTCCCTCCATCGATCACAACCAAGGTAGGGACACCATATCACCTAATCAATATCATCTATCTATCAGCCCCAATAGTCCAGATGACCCAAATGATGTTGAGTAACCATCCTAGTATATAGAAAAACATAAGGATATCCCTGTGACTGTCTCCTATCAGAAATGGGCCTAGTAATGGGAAGATGCTCCCATATCCATAACTGAAGAACAATAGCACTAGCTGATAAAGCAGAACTCTATCTGTACACTACCTCATGTAAATCATGATAAAGCTGAGAAAGGATGCGAGAACCCCAATCAAAGCATCAAGGATGAGCAAGAAAATCCTCCAATATTGTGCCCCATCTGATAGAAAAATTGTGACCTCATCGGTCAAGAAGGAGCAAACCACCAATCAAGGCACCAAGTATGGCTGGCAATCTCAGAAAAGAAGAAAACTGAGGCCATGTGATAGTATCCCCATCACCTATAGTGTTGTCCTTGAACACTCATCGGTAGATAGTAGAATCATAGAGTGAGTCATAGTATACCAACTCCCCTCTGCAAGGGATCCATAGTAATCGATACACATCCTCAGGCATGATCGTCATCTCTCCATATGGTAAATGAAAGGTGTTGTGGTCGGAGTGCCATCACTCTACCACTATAGTAAGTAACCCATGGATTAGCTGAAATCATGGGAGATCAAGCAGGAAACTCAAACCACATCGCTCAACCACGTGATACTCAGCCACGGTCAGTGCTTGACCTAAATCAATAACCCATGATGCAACTGAACGGATATATAAGGTAGGAAAGTGAGCCTGTTGGCAAAGCAAATAGAATCATATCAGTATATCATATCAAGGAATTATCTCAAGTCAATCTTATCAATAGTATCAAGTAATCACACTCAGTACCATTTGTTCATGTCTCTGTATCTTGAGAATGAACTAAGTAGTATCAAAATCATATCGGTTTTCACACTGATTGATTTATCCTATCAATAACTATCCTCATCAGATTGACAAATCATATTCAGTGATACCACTATCTTGATATCCTAAACCAATTGTTTTGTTGAAAAACAACAAACCTAACCTAATCATTCACACCTATCATCAAAAGTTATCAAATTCTTCATCAGACACAATCAGGTATAAGTGACAATTTTTCAAAAACATCACCAGGCATGATTTTACCTATGTCAGGTGACATTTTACCCCAGGTGATAATGAAAATAGGCAACATGACACTATTCTGGTGTTAGGTGATAGTTTACCTGATACGCGACAGTGAATCATGTTACACGACAAATAATGTTAGATTAGGTGACATCAAAATGGCTAGGGTTTTCATACATGATAGCATATAGGAAAAGGGGCATTTTAACCTAGCTTTAGGCATGAATATATTATTCCTAGGAAAGAATGAAGGTTTCTTAAGTGGTATTAAAACACATGAAAGCGGGAGAGAAAAGCATAGAGGCGATAGTTAAACAGTCTAGGCGAGATTTTGCACATTACATGCAATGATGAAATAAGGAAATTGTAATAAATGCTAATAAATGTACCATAAATGTAAAGATGAAGTTGGGAATGACTTATCAAAGGTCCATACTTAGGTGGCCTTGCATATCTCTGACACCTCTCAAATCTATGCTCACGAATCAACACAACCATCTCAAAATTCACCAGAGGATCAGAGAAAAATTACCAAAGATGAAAAGTAAAAATGAATAGTAAAACAAGGGTTATCAACCTATTTAAGGTATTTTGACCTAATTTTGGAGGTGAAAATGGACATGGACCTATATTGACTAATAAAAATAAATGGGGCATATTTTTAAATCATGACAAATAATCAAATTTTCAAAAATGAAAACATACTCGAGAAATCAAACATCACCAAATTTTTCAAATCAAGAAATTAATATGTTTTAATTTCTGAGGGGGCATCGGGGTATCAAATGGAAGTTGCAATCAAACATCATGGAATCAGTGGGGTATCATAAATTTTTTTGTATCATCAGAGGTAGCAATCAATCAGTATCAGAGGCATAGCAATGAACTAGCAATTAGGACTCATAAGAATCTTTGAATTAATATTCTTCGTACATCAATTCAAAGAGGGGCATTTGTAGACACAAAAAATTGGACAAGGGCTTTTAAAATGGTAAAAATCAATAAATGGCTCAAAAATCAATAAAATGCATTAAAGGGATTTAATCAAGTAAAAAGGGACATAATTAAACAAAGAGGGACAAAATCAATTAAAGCAAAGGAGAAATTAAATAATGATGTTAATTAATTAAATCAAAGCTTAAAGGGGCCAAAAACAATATATAATTGATTTTAATAAATTAATTGTATAGTTGTTTTAATAAAAAATCAAAATGAACCCATTACCCATACATGGCTAAATTTAATTAATTAATTAAATTTAATAAATCCTATTTTCTTCAACAAAGTGATTGACCAATAAGAATTGAGGACAAAAAGATACAAACCACTCAAACATTTAAATTGTCCAAAGCTTTGAAACCATTTAAAGGCTTGTCCCCTCATTTGTCCCCCCATTTATGAACAATGCAAAATATTTGACTCAACCAAGGGATAACCATGATTACTTCACTCCACCCCCTATCCTTGGACATTTACTATAAATATGAGGCATTTTGGAGAGCATTTCCATCTTAGAATTTCATTTGCAAAGCATTGTTACTATAGGCAATTAAAAGCATTTTGAGCATTTTAGCATAATAATTATGTCAATTTGAGCTAGATTAAGCATAATAGAAGCATAGTAGAAGCATATAGTAGCATAATTCTCATTTTAGAGGTGTCACTAGTGAGGATCTAAGCTGAGAGCTTCATTTACCACTTTTTCTAGAGAACCATGAGATGTTCTAGATTATAGTTTCATTTTAAATTAGATTTGCATTGTATTTTCTTTAAATTGATGCTATTAGATCTTAATTTCATGAAGGTGATATCCATCATCACACACTTATGTCCCTTCACTTTCCCCCCCTAACTCTCCTAATTCATCATCCATCTTGGGTCCTTACGTCCCTCCATCTCCTATCTTTCCTCAAGATCAACATAGATGCATACCCTTGAATCCTTTTCATCCACCCACCCATCTAAACCAGTCATATCCTCCTTCTTCTTCCACAAGTCCCAAGTCTTTTGGAAGCAACTTGAATGTTGAATACAAGAAAAAGAAGCAATACAAGAATCCATCAAAAAAATAAGATCACCATGTCTCCTCTAATCAACATGGAGGCATAAAGTCAAAAGAGATATCTAAGAAAAAAATTACAAGACAAGTATGGGTTCCAAAATCCATCATTGAAGATATTCTCTCTAAATCATCAAAAAGAAATGAAAAGCCTATGGCTATATGGATTCCAAAATCTCTCTTGAAAAATTCTAATGTTGAGCAACAAGTGAAGTTGACATTCAAGATTCCAAAGACTTCCACTTCATCATCTTCCAAAAACATTCTTCCATTCCATGCACCTAAACCACAACCTCTGCTATCCATTCACCATATTCCTTCACATATTCCTTCATTCACATTTCCTCCATCCTCTCACCACCCTTCAAGGTGTGTGTTGATGTTGATCTTTCCTTCCTTTCCATCTACCCTTTCACAATCCTTCCATTCATTATCCTTTTACCTTCTATCCTTTTTCCTCACTTGCCTATTCCTCCTATCTTCCAACCTCACTTGCTTTACATAAAACCTTATCCTCCATTTTTCTCTTCCATCTTCCTTTCCCTATCAGCATCTTTGAGAATATCATTTTGAATCCTTGGCATGTAATTGTTTATCCTTTCAAGGAGAATTATCTAAAAATCTTGCCTTCTTCCAAAAATTAAAAAAATTAAAAAATTAAAATATTAAAAATTAAAAAATTAAAAAATTAAAAAAATTGAAAATGTGCCTTGGTGAAAACCTGGAAATAGGTGCCTTGGTAGCAAAAGTAAAGAGAAATAAACTCATCCTATGGTGAAAACCACTCCCTTGTGGTGCCTTGGATAAGTACCATGATGAAAACCTGACAATCAGGCATCATGCATAGTTCTTCTACATATTTCATCCATTCCATCTTCTCTCTTTGATCTTGACAATGTTGATCTATACACAAACATTTGGCTATCTTGTGAGCTATATTACGATGATCTTGATTTCATTCCCTTCCTATTTAGCCTTCATATTTATTTTCCTCCATTCATTCTAGCCTTTCGCTATCCTTTTCCCCTTTGGTCTTGATCTAATAACAAAAGAGTAGAACATGATGCTTTGAAACCTCTTGACATGTCTACTCCTTTGGACTACATCCTTTCCTTCTTTGGCATTACACTTTTGTGACTTATCCTATGCTGGCCTTTCATTGCTTGTCCAAATATGCTTTACATGACAAATTTTCCCTAGCTTGGGTACCCTTGAGGAGTTTTCCCTTGAGGATTCTTTCCTTCATTCTCCTTCATTCTCTTGTCTTCCATCTCTTCCACTAGCTTGCTAATCCCTCTTGTTCTCCACCTTGCTAGATATTGGGACTACATGATGTGATCTTGCTTGGGAGTTCGATGCCCATTCTGTTTAGGGGCATCCTTTGCACATACTAATTAGTACTACCTATTGAGGTTGAAATCTCATCATTAAGAATCAAAATGCATGGTCTAGTAACTGATGATGACTACAGAGTGTCTAGGTTGCAAGATGAGTGCATACAAGTAGTGTATGATCATATTAGAGTATATCAGAAGAGAATGTCTAGAGGCTATAACAAGAAAGTCAGACATAGAGAATTTCAGGTTGGCGATCTAGTCTTGAGAGAGAATCTTAAAAATCAATCACATAGAGAATGCAAGGGGAAGTTTGAACCCAATTGGCTAGGTCCCTTTATAATCACTACTACTTTTGTCTCTGGAGCCTATCAACTCTCAATGACTGAAGGAGATTAGCTTCGAGAACCAATCAACATTCTCCATCTGAAGAAATTCTATGCCTAAGACATTTAGTGTATGGTAAAATATCCTGAAA
Organism: Chamaecyparis obtusa; assembly: GCA_027943335.1. Lineage (NCBI taxonomy): Eukaryota > Viridiplantae > Streptophyta > Pinopsida > Cupressales > Cupressaceae > Chamaecyparis > Chamaecyparis obtusa. The sequence goes on from BSBK01000141.1 coordinate 1,320,489, forward strand.
AAATCTTAAAAATTTGAAAAAGTCTTTAAAAAATGAACATCTTGGTGAAAACCTTGATGATTCACAAAAAAATCAAAAAATATAAAAAATATCAAAAAAATTGGAAAAATGAAAAATACAAAAAAAAAAGAAAAAGAAAAAGTGCCTTGGTGAAAACTTGGAAACAGGTGCCTAGGTAGAAAAAATAGAATCTCTACCAAGATGGTGAAAACCCAGCAAACAGGTGCCACTTGTTTCAAAATACTCCATCTATCAACGCAATCTTGGTCTTTCCCAACTTTTAGTCTGTATATATCCTTGTTTCAATAAAGTTGGTCTATACACCAATTAGCTCAAGCGTCTGTCCTATCAATGCTTAACACTTGGGGGAAATCAATGTCATATCCTATGGTCTCCAGTACATCTTAGATGAGTCATATCTAGTGAGAGTCCTTTGAAGCTTCATCTGAGTTAGTCTATCTGTCTCCTCTCCAAAAAGGATTTTGCATCTACAACAATGCAATCAAACACAAATTGAAAACAATCTATGCTTTTTACATGCTTTTATCTCCTTGTATGCTTACTAATTCGCATTGAGATTTTTTCATATTGTGTCCTTTGAGATCTTCGATCATGTCCTTTATAGAATTTAGAGAGTGATGACTAGGGGCATAATCTTTTCTTTGTCTTCTACTTGTATGTGAAAATCTAACAACTTTGAAAATTCTGGATTGAAATGGTGTCTGTTTGTAAGACCCTCTATCTCGAATTGGATGGCCATGCGTACCTCGACCGTTGATACCCTAAAAATTCAAAGAAGTTTGATCTAATTATTGTCTTTTGAGTGATTTCTTACTCCTACTATGAAACATAATCTTACCTAAGGATGTGAAAGATAAAGGGTCACTACGGGTAATTCACATTGGATTTAGAAGGATCTCTTGACTGCTTGATGTGTTTGTAACACAAGGCATATTTAGGTCATCACGACATTTATGTTTTGATGCTTATACAAATTGCTATATCAAAATGGACATGATATTCAGGTCATTTTGGTGTTTGTGCCTTGGTGCTTATATCTAATCCAACATTCCAAAAATAAAATCAATATTCATGTCCATGGTTGCCTAACTAGTGGGTGTTGTATTGATTCATGTGCATACAAATTGATATTCATATGTCTATGGTTTCATAACTAGTGGGCATTGTATTGATTTATCCGGTTACCTAAAAGTTCAATGATGACAACAAATTGACACATGATCAGTGACTAGGTCCTAGGTCCTAGGTTTGCATTTCATTCTGCATTTCATTTTGCACTTTGCATGATCTCACAAATTTCTTGAACACTTAAATGATTCTTCAAAAAAAAAAATGCTAAACATGACATAAGGACTGAGCATTGTATGAGGGTTCCTCCAACAAAAAAACAAGTAGAATCCTTTTTTAGGATCAAAATCAAAATTTGAGATCATTCATATTATTAACTACTTGCATAATCAACCTTCAATCATCACAGAAATCTAGAATTCAACTTAACTAATTATCTTACATCAAACTATTGAAATTTCAACTTGGTCAACTATGGTCAACTCATGGTTTAACCTAGTCAAACTTGGTCTCCAAGACCTCTAAATGATGTAGAACATGTTGTTGAACATGTATAACCACTTCTCAAATCAATTAACATGCTTCTAAACTATAACATTGACTTTTCTTGTCAGATTTCAATTTTAATCCTGAAGGGGGCATGGTATTGCATATCATTCAAGTCTGTAAATATAAATCTACAATCAATCTTTCCTCAGTAATCAAGACAACAACCATGTCTAGTTGTTGACTCATCAAAAGTCCTCATCACTTGGGGAAAATCTATCATCACTTGGGGCATATCAAATTCATCAAGATCAATATCAATATGGTATCCTAATCTATCTTGTAAACTATATTAGCTTTTTGTAACCATCGGTTCATTAGTGTTATTTCCTTGGTTCTTCGTAACTAATGGGTTCAAGATGTGATACCACTATGATTCTTTTGGACAATCAGGCTTGGAATCCGTCACTCACTTCTTCGCAATCATAAGGTTCAAAATTAGGGGTTTTGGAACTTTTTCATAATCACCAGTTCGTTGCGGTTATAGTTAACATTATCTTTGGTCATTCATGACCTAACATCTTCAAATCTTTCAATCAGTTTCTATCACGAAATCGGTTCATCTATCAAATCAGTTTCAATCTCAAACATCTTTATCATACATAGACTATCTTTGAACCACTACACTTCACATAGTAATTCAAAGAGGGGCAAAATGTAATACCCCAAAAATGGGCTATAGGCTCATTAACCTCCTACATCTTCAAATCGAATGAAATTGATACAAAAGTCCTAAGGAACATCTACACATTATCAAATTTAATTGATTTTATCTTAAATTCTGCATCGGGGAATATTCCTAGAAATATTCCTAATTTATCCTAATTATCTTTAATTTAATAATTATTTGGTGTTAAATCTTATTTATCCTAAAGTTTGATTAATTGAATATTCTAAATATTTAATTAATCAGATTTAATACTGCCACTTAATTATTTAATTACATTTAATTATATTTATTCCTAAATTGTATTATTTAATTTTGACAATAAATCAAAAAATCTTATGACTAATTGATTAAATTCCTATTTAATTAATTAAAGTGAGTTGTCAATATTTAATAATATAGTTTTTGAATAAAAGTTTGATTTAATAATTGATTAACCCATAAATCAATTGTTTTAATTCAAAATTAGTTAAGTTGAGAATAAATCACTTTATTTATTAAATTAATTCATATTAAATCATGCACAATCAAAAAAGCAGTTAACTAAAACTCTATTTTGAGATAAAAATTGCTTTTGCATGATTTTATGAGTTTATTTATTCTTAATTTCTTGTTAACTCAAAAATCAACCTAAGTTTATCAAGAGTGATTTATGGCTTTTATCAATGCATCCTCTAGCCCTAAATTTCTATAAAAATAAGGCTCATCTCTTCATAATAAATCTTTCAAATTTGCACAATACATCTCTCAAGCTTTCAATCTCTCAAAAATCCCTCAAGCTTTCAATCTCACATCTCTCAAATTTGGATAATTACTCTGGTGAATTTACAATTGAAGAACAAAGATTTTGCAACAGGCAACTTTGTGAGATCAATTCATAGTTTTTCATACTTTTGCATTCATCTTCATATAATTCTTAGATTAATTTTCATATCATATCAATTTCATACAGTTAGGAAATATATGCTGAAATGAATTATATCATATTAATATAATTCTTATATTAATCTATTGCAAACACTTAGGAAATGTGAATAGAAAGACTACAACACCCTTGATGCTATAATCAATAAGTTCAAAACTCAAATGGAGACAATCTGATAGAAGTACAAATGTATTGAAATCTTATACATAAGACAGTTGTTACAATTTATATCATATTCTCAAAGATAGAAAGGAAAGAGGGATCACCCTATATGTAGAAAAGAAGAAAATATATTATAAGAAGAAACTATTCAAGGCCAGCTCTTTGAAGAGAAACTAGAACCTGGAACCAAAAGATTTGGAACCGTTCTAAATGATCCTAAAAATCCTTTTCTAAGAACAAGGATTGCAACAAGCTATAGATCATTTAGAGAAAAATTTAGGTCTACAACCACCCAGTACAAAAAGAAATGAAATAATGCAAAAAAGCCTAGAAACCTAGGAAGATCAGATGCAATCCGATGTACAATTATTTGGTTTCATTATCAAGGCTTACTGCAGATACAAACTCAACTAATTTCTTATTACAAGAAAAATCAGCTTTAATGCCAGAGCCAACTAGATGACTTCATGTGTACATAGCATGAAGATCACTGACATCAACCAAACTCTAGCCGCCTGAGAAAAGAAACAACCAACATGGCACCCTAGGAAGTAAAATCAAGTCAGTACGACCACCTAGATCCTCTTCATCATCTTCACAACTACTACTATCCTAGAGAAATCAATTTTGAACAACCCATTTGTCACATACAACTCACTATGAAAAAATATTGGTAAGAGACCTATGAGAAAGATTTAAAATTTAGCTCCAACAGCTAACCAATCAACATTAAAACATGATCGTTGACCTCAGTCCTTCTCGACAAATCAAGCGGTCCTTAAAATTTATCAACAGTCGACCAACTCCTTTGAAAAGTCCACGGCCACATCACCACCTCAACAACCAATAAAAATCAAGAACCTCAGCATGATTGGCACCCTGGACCCACCGTATCATTAGCCCTTTGATGCTGGAAGATCGAATGATTGTCACATGATCGCGAAGGGAAAAAGATTCCTTACGATCATGTGACAACTGTAGGATTTATAGGTGTCTGACTGTCAAGAATAAAAAAAAAGCACATCTAAAACACCTGACAACAGACCCACCTATCAATAGTCATTACCTCTTTTGGAAAATTAGATGGTTGTCGTGATGCCACGATGATTAACATTTGAGCACCTTGCCTTAGCGACAATGCAACAATCGTTGATCGTGGAAGAACTTTAACTACATCAAACAACACTAAGGAAGCGGGCCCACCAGGATAGGTGTCACTAAGTTGTAACAACATGAAAAAGAAATGCTGAAGTCAAGGAAGAACTGTGAGCATGCAAAATGTCAAAAACATCCAAGGTTTTATGCTTGGACAAATTTTGAAACCCTGCGACATAAAACAAGCTATTTCCTGCAAATCTTAAAACAACCATAACAACCTGGTTGTAATATTTTACAACATGCACTCTTAACTAGACCTTGGAAACTCAATAATCTATCACATCCTAAGGGTGCAAGCTAAGAAACATAAAAAATTTAGCTCACATATCAAGACTGTGTCACAACTAGGGCATGGCAGCTCACTTGGATTTTTTGCATATTAGACCATGCACCATGGATTGAATCATACTGACATGAAAAAATACCTTTGGATAAGGGCACAAGCTAAAAAAAATTGCAGAAGGGCAGGACAACTTCACAAGACATTGCAAGGAAAGGCTATTTTCATAGGGTTTTTGCATTGATAGGAAAATGGCCTAACAGTGGCTCTGTCTGGGGATGATGGGTAACTTGTGCCCATGCAATAATTTATAATTTCTTAAGGAAGTAGACCACCCACAAGACAAAAACACAAGGGAACCCTCCACAAAAAACTGACAAACAAAATAGGAAAGCAGAAAAGGAAAACACACAACAGAACAGGAAAATATTTACAAATATTTACAAGATTGAAATTTTACTTGGTGGCCCCCGGCCAGCATAAGAAAATAAAAAACCCGTTGAATCAAAGGTTTGATTCTCATCCACATATGTGACCAAACACCTGAAACTATCTTGACCATTCTGTGACCAACACATGTGAATAACCGTGGGCTGCAGAATAAACTTATAATGATCACTGCCCACACTCTTCCAGTAACAACCATTTTCATGTTCATACTCCAAGAAGTATGGAACATCATTCACCTCTTGTTGTGGATAGGAAATACAAAACTTATCTTGTAATGCATCAGAAAATAAAACATAGTAATCATCATGCATTACAACAACAATACCTAGCTAAGAAAGACTTGAATCCTCAGATTTACCTTCATGAATTGCTTCAGCCACTGAGTAGCTTGGTTCCTCCCTGATGTATTCATGAAATAGATCATGAACCAAGTGAAGGTATTCTTCATAAATATTGTGACAGTGGGACAAATGATCAATATCATCATTTTTATCAAAAGAAATTTTGTCCCAATCATTGAAGACTAGGTCCTCAACATTGTCACACTCAGTATCATATTCATCAAAAGAAGGAAAAGGATATGAATAAGAAACTTGTTCATCACTAGAATCTCTATGATAGGAAAACACACTGTCACTTCCTTCTACCTCTTCTTTTGTAGAGTCACTATAGGAGGGGATCTCTGGTGAACATGAATCATCATCATCACTTTGAACACTCACCTCATTTTTAGTGTCAAAGGATATGTCAAAGGGAAACTGCAAGTCAAAGTCCACATCAGGTGTATACCTCTGAAATTCTTCAGCCAAGAGTGCTGAAATCTTCTCACTGCTCAATGGACTTTGGAACTTGCTCTCATCTTCATTAGCCTCACCCTTAGAGCTGCAAACATCATCCCTTCTAGGAACACAGATAGACATCTCTGGCCTCAAATCTCTTATGTAAAGAAGTCTATGCAAAAATCATCATCTGCATCATATTCTATTTCTTTCCCTTCACACAAAACATCATCAAACTAGGACAAAGAGGAAGCCTTCTAATGCTGACAAGAAGAAGAATCTACAAATAAATTGGAAATATTGTCAACCTTAGATTCATCTTCAGCACTCTCATATGCATTGAACTCAATATCAGCTTCATAGTCAACACTTTCTGCATAATGAGAATCCACATTAGAATCAATGGCCTCTTCATGATCAACATAAAGAATGGCCAATGCATACAATCTCTTGTCCCCCTCTAACTACCATATCTTAGCACTTCTCATTGCAACTTCCTTCTTGAGAGCAGTAATTTCAATGAGCAAATTTTCATATTTAATATCTTGGATGGTGGGATCAACAAATACATTAATGTCTTGCATTTGAACTTCATTCCTTTCTTCACACCCATCCATATCAGCTCCTTCATCAAAATGTGTAATGAATGTTGCTCTTAGTACATCCCAAGAAGGGATTGAGCATGAAGACAAGGAAAAGAACCAATTCTTTGCATCATCAAGAAAAGGTCTACACAAGCAGCCTCATAGCAACATCTTCATGTTCAATATCCATGTCACTAAAAAGATCCATGACATCATATACATGCTGGCTTGCCAAAATAGATCCATCAGCCATGAATCTAGGCAAGAACTCCTCATCCTCAGTAGGGAACTCATTAGGGGCACCTTCAATGCCATCAAACTAAAAGGGCATGTATTCCTCCATAAGGAACTACCCACTATCTTATCCCTCTATAGCAATGCTAAACACTTGATAGGGAAACATTTCTCAACAAAAGAATGCCTGGAAGTTTTGCAGTAGAAACTTAACATGTTGACTGGAAGCAGGGTAGATCTAGAGCTCACTTTGTAGCTCCATCAGGTTCTTTTCTTTTTAGAGTCTCCACCTCCTTGAAGAGGAATTTTTTTTATGTTTTTGTATCTCCTTCCATCCAACTAAAAACTTCACTAGGATTTTACACTGTTTATCAGGAATTGCACTGATCAAATAGAGAAATCATAGTCGCCACTCAACACTTAGTGAGAAGATTTTAGAAAATGATTTTTTGTATTTTTTACTCTATATTTTTAACCAAGACTCTGGGATGATCCACCCAAGCAAGGAAACTTTCTTCCTTTTACTTCTTCCCCAACGGAGTCACCATTTTGTTGGTTCCCACTTTTTCCCCCACCGTCAAGTTTACACTATGATGACAAATAGGTTAGTAACCTCTCCAAAGTCTAACAGGAAAAAGTGTCAATTGATGAGGACTGAAGACATCCTCCTTCTTCTTTGAGCTCCACATCACTTAGGTAGGTATTGCCTCATCTGCACACTCATGACTCCTCATGAAAAACAAAAGGCCTACATATATATTATTGTGGAATAGCTTTCAAACCCCTATAGGTATCATGTACCCCAATGAAACAATAACCACATGCAATAGCCCTACTTGCATGGAATGAATCTGAAAACTAGAATGGACCTCCTACTACCTACTACCAACATGAAAGGAAAAATATTTCATTTGAATGAGTTTGATGTTGGGTTGAATGGACCCCTGAAATACCCTAAGTCTCTCATAGACCAGTGCCTTATCCAATGGGTAGCAGAGTCAAATACATTACTGCAACAGAGCTATGAAAGAAGAAGACAACACATCCCAATATGTCAGTGCCTTACACCAAACATACACCATTGATCAAATCATTCTTCAACAATCCACCTGTGTACCCAAATGTGCTATCACCTATTCAAAAGATTTTAACCCTCCACTTAGAAGAGACCTAGGAAAAAACAATACATTAATCAACATCCACTGAAAGACAAACATGAAATACCCTTGATATCCCAACTCATACACATCTAAAAACTAGTCCAAATCTCAGTTGTTTTTGCAAAAAAAACTCTATTGCAAACACTTAGGAAATGCGAATAGAAAGACTACAACACCCTTGATGCTATAATAAATAAGTTCAAAACTCAAATAAAGACAATCTGATAGAAGTACAAATGTATTGAAATCTTATACATAAGACAGTTGTTACAATTTATATCATATTCTCAAAGCCAGAAAGGAAAGAGGGATCACCCTATATGCAGGGAAGAAGAAAATATATTACAAGAAGAAACCATTCAAGGAACTAGCTCTCTAAAGAGAAACTAGAACTTGGAACCAAAAGATTTGGAACCCTTCTAAATGATCCTAAAAATCCTTTTCTAAGAACAAGGATTGCAACAAGCTACAGATCATTTAGAGAAAAATTTAGGTCTACAACCATCCAGTACAACAAGAAATGAAATAATGCAAAAAAGCCTAGAAACCCAAGAAGATCAGATGCAATCTGATGTACAATTATTTGGTTTCATTAACAAGGCTTATTGTGGATACAAACTCAACCGATTTCTTGTTGCAAGAAAAACCAACTTTAATGCTAGAGCTAATTGGATGACTTCATGTGTACATAACATCAAGATCACTGACATCAACCAGATCCTCTTCATCATCTTCGCAATGCTACCATCCTAGAGAAATCAATTTTGAACAACCCATTTGTCACATACGGCTCACTGTGAAAAAATAATGGTAAGAGACCTATGAGAAAGATTTAAAATTTAGCTCCAATGGCTAACCAATCAAAATTAAAACATGACCATTGACCTTGGTCCTTCCCGGTAGATTGGGTGGTCCTTAAAATTTATCAACAGCTGACCAACTCCTTTGAAAATTCCATGGGCATATCACCACCTTGGCAACCAATAAAAATTGAGCACCTTAGCATGACCAACACCCCAGACCCACCGTATCATTAGCCCTTTGACATTGGAAGATCGAACAGTTTTTGTATGATCATGAAGGGAAAAAGATTCCTTGTGATCATGTGACAGCTGTAGGATTAAAAGGTGTCTGACTGTCAGGAATCAAGAAAAAGCACATCTGCAATGCCTGACAATGGACCCACCTGTTAGCAGTCATGACCTCTTTTGGAAAATTAGATGGTTATCATGATGCCATGATGATTAACATCCAGGCACCTTGCCTTAGTGACAACACGACAACCGTCAATCATGGAAGAACTTTAATTGCACCGAACAACACTGAGGAAGCGGGCCTGTCAGGATAGGTGTCACCAAGTTGCAACAAAATGAAAAAGAAATGTTGTCGTTAGGGAAGAACTAGGAGCATGTGAAATGTTGAAAGCATCTAGGGTTTTATGCTTAGACAAATTTTGAAACCCTATGACATAAAATAAGCTATTTCCTGTGGATCTTAAAATAGCCATAACTCCCTGGTTGTAACATTTTAGAACATGCGCTCTTAATCAAACCTTGGAAACTAAAAAATCTATCACATGCTAAGGACGCAAGCCAAGAAACATAAAAAATTTAGCTCATAGATCAAGACTATGTCACAACTAGGGCATGGCATCTCAGTTGGATTTTTTGCATATTAGACCATGCGCCCTAGACTAAAGCATACTAACATGAAAAACTACCTCTAAACAAGGGTGCAAGCAATGAAACATTGTGGATTTTGGGTGCAAGCTAAAACAAATTGCAATAGGGTAGGAAAACTTCATAAGACATTGCAAGTAAAGGCTATTTTCATAGGCTTTTTGCATTAACAGGAAAATGGCTTAATAGTAAAAATGTCTATCAAGGTCAAATAGACAAGATTGAGAAGGCAAGGAAAGAGATAGCTAAGATAAGGGCTAGGCAAGCATAGTTGAGGAATGTACTTATGCCCTCATTGGATGTATTGAATCAGAATATCAAGCATATTGATGCTACCATTGTAACATATGATCAAGGTCCATGTACAGACTTAGAAAAGATGGAGAAGCTAACTTATGCACTATGTACCCATCTACAGACAGTAGATGCATTCAAGGCATTTTGGCAGCAAGAGATCCAAAACCTTACGATTGCATACCCGAATGTACTATCTATGTAATTACTTGTAGATTCATTTTTTGATAGCCTTTGTCATTAATGTCAAAGGGGGAGTAGAGTAACATGGAGTAGTAGAAGGGAGATATAAGATAGAGTATATGATGTACAGTATATAGGAAAAGATAAGAGTACATGTTAGAAATGTTTTGTGTAAAGATGTAGTTTAGCAACTTCACCATATTCCTTTGTTGTCATTAATGAAAAAGGTGGAGATTTTTGGAAAGTTGAATATAATAGTGTATATGACTAAGATTAGTGTTTTCATTATGGTAACAAAGTCATATGGAGTTTTGGTGTCAGCACACTTACTCAGAAGATCAAAATTTGGCTAAGTATGGAAGACACAACAGTCAGTGAAGAACCTCATGATCAGAGCATCAACACATGTGCATATGACCTAGTTTTGGTATGCTCCCTTGAAGACAAGCTTTTGAGTATGTAATAATGTGAAGTCTAAGAACACATGATTAGATGAGTTAGTATGAAGAAGTTACAGCGAGTTGAAGTGACACAGTAAGTGAGTGAAAAAACATAACAGAGCATGCAGCCGATAGACAGTATTTTGATTAGGGGTTATTATTTTTTTTTGTAAAGGTTATGCACCTATTGTATTTATGTTATAGACTTTTTAATATCATTTTATGTAAACACACTTCAACCAATTCATTCGGAAGCATTATATGTAATAGGTTATAGGACAACCTAGTAGTTAGTTTTGTTTGCACCTATATATAAGACATATGCTTTTGTATTTGATGAAGAGATGATATGATGCAAAGATAGAAGTTGATAAAGAAGAGAAGAAGTATGGAAAGAGCAGTAAGAATGATTTAGAGCTTTACAAGAGGTTAAAGCATCAGTGCACAAAAGGAATTGATTATACAAGTAGTGTCATAATAGTAGTTCACCATTGTAGATATAGTGTGTATCTGATATCCAGGAGGTTGTAGCCTTCTCTATTGAGAAGTGAGCTCTGGCAGTGAGCCTTCCACCCCTAACAGGGTTTTTTACTTCAAGAATCCTAACAGGGTCTGAACTTTGACTAGGTCATTGTACTAAAGCATTGTAATGATTATTCCTAATAGGGCAAAGGAACATTAACAGGTTCATAATACACAAGTACAATTATTAGTGGGTATTAATTCCCACTGGGGTTTTTCCTTTGGCCCAGGTTTCCCCGTAATCATATCTGGTGTTATGTGTTATGGTTGTTTACTTTACTTGCTTTAATATTTAGTTCAGTAATTCAGTTATTGAGTTAAGTTTCAGGCATCAGAAATTAATAATATATAACACTGATTCACCCCCCCCACACTCAGTGTTCCCATTCCTAATAGATTGGGTAGGGAATATTGATGATAGGAAGTGTTGGGACTCTAAAATTTTGATACATTTTAGACTCTATACTCTGAAAATTTTATTAAGGCTCAAATCAGTGCTTCAAAAGACCATGTGAAAAAGTCCTAGTTCAAGTGCACGTGAAAAGAAGGCCTGATGATTTTTATGTGATGGGGCTTAGGACATGTGTTCTTCACCTATCATTTAGCATATGCAGTTGTTTTCAACTCTCAGAATTCAGTTTTGATATGTTTCGGAGATACCCATTTGGAGGTCAGTGCCCAAATCTACACTTTGCATTTTGTTTGATTATTTCTGAATGACCTACTTTAGAGGTTTTCATCTAACACTGGGTTGATAGTCATGGCATAAGGAATGTTGCATCATATTTTAGGCATGACAGTGTGTCTCCATGCCCATTTTCAGATTCCCAAGAGTTTGTATGATCAGTTTACTAGGGCACTTCTGATTGCATTTCATTTAGTTTTACCGAATGTGTGAATGCAATTTTTAAGTGGTCTACTTTGAGATCATGCAAATTGCACCTTATAAGTGATTAGGAGGAATTGAAGGTTAATTCATGTTTTAGATATGGAATTGTTTCCCCTTGATAAGTTTCAGATCATGACTAATCTGATTGACCCCTTTGTTCAATCAATTCCAAATGCAATTTCTACAAATTTGATTGTTTTTAGTTCTGGAGAGCTAACTTTGAGGATTATTTCTGGATAATTGGTTGATAACTTTTGGAATTCAATTATAACCTTATTTTATATGTAGAAGAGAGATCAATCATCTAGGGTTTCAATCCATGAGGTTTCCATCTGTCAGGTTTGCAAGGTCAGACAAAAAGTGGTTTGTGCTGATAAAAAGTGCAGATAGAATCGACTTTGCAAAGTAACCATTTTAAAAAATTCATATCTTATTGTAAGATGCTCATCTCCAGTTGAGGGTTTTTTGTTTCTTTCCTTGCCCATGATTCTTCTACTAGTTTTAATGGCTCACCTTCAACTCGCCTTTTGATATTTTTATCCATCTCCTTCCGAGGTAGTTTCCAGTGTTTTCAGTTTGCATTTTCCAAACAATTATGAATAGGTGTTTTCAAGTTTTAAAATCTCTTTCCCTATTCATCTTTATGGGAATCCCTTTGAAAGAATGTTCCCCTATAGTATAGAGTTCATACTCATCAATTTTCTACCTCCGGTGATGAGTCTTGATCAATGTTTTGATGGCGTGACTGAGGGCATTTTGTTTAGATTTGGCGAATGGCAAAGTAATAGAATTTGAAGTTTTTAAAGTATCCGATTATCCAGATTGGATCCGGTTGCAAACACCAATTATTTTGGTTGTGTTTGACATCTGAGTGTTTGAATTCAAAAAAAAATTAGGCGGGACCCGCTTGGGGTCCAACCTACCTCGTCATTTTAAAGAGCATTTTCTGGAGTTTATCTTCTGACAATTTGAAGAAAAATGCATTGTTTGTAATACATTTGTTTTCTTGACAAGAAAGTATGAGTCCATTTGGAAATAATTTTTGGGAAGTGTATTAGTCGTATGTGTGTTCTACATGCACCAGCTCTCAGAGAAGCTTCGTGTGCACCTAAATTGAAAGGATTGCAAGGAGCTTAATGCACCAAGGGGCACTCACTCCTGAAGGAACATGTTGGATTCATGTACTATTTTGCAAAGAGTTGTGTGTAAAATATTGTGAAGTGCACACATTTATGAGTTTGCAACTTATACATTCAGAGGGAGTGCTTACCATTTTAATAAAGGTTGTAGACTTATTTGAGGTAGTTGGTGTGTGCTATTAGTTAAAGTATTGTGCATACTCCTTCCCCTCTTTCTCCTTTGCTTGCAAGCTCCATGCCTAAAGAGATAAAAAGACCAGGCACCAGTGTATGAAACCAATGGAAGCCAACATTTAAATCAAAGGCACCACATAAGTAAAAGAACACATTAGCATTTGAAATGATGGCACCAGCATTTAAATTGAATGGTGCCAACATTTGTAAAAGAAAATGCCAGTGTAAGAAAAAAGCATGCATCAGCTTTGGGTGCTTCATGAGTCCTTTTGGGTGCTGTGTGGGCCTTTTTGGGTGTTGTGATTGGCTCCTTTTGGAACTTAGGAAAATGATGTGTGTGCGTATGGGCCAAGGGGAGGCTTGTGTGCTCTAGCATGTGTTTGCAGGCCCCATGCAAGAAAAGGCACTAGCATATAAATTAAACACACTAGCATATTAAATTGAAGGATGCTAGTTTATCCAAAGGCACCAACATAAGAAATAGAGGAAGCCAGCGTAGAAAAGGAGGATCTGGGTGGCTAGCACAAAGGGCTTGCATATGTAGGGCTTTTTTATCCCACACTGGCCAGAATTTTTTAAAAATGGGCATTTAAATGCAAGGACACTTAGTTAGGCTAGTAAAGAGAAGAAAGAGGAAGGAACATAGGCTCTTTGTGGGCCCGAGTAGTGCATGCCAGTTGGCCAGGCACGACAGAGCATAATTTGGAAGGAAAATTTAATAAAACCAATGGGATTTAATCCCACATTTCCCGTGTAGAAGAAAAGTAAGTTATTTATAAGGAAGAACACATAATATGCTACTGTCCAAGTCTGGACACTTATATAGAGGCCAGCCCATGTGTGCATGGAAATCAAGGCATCCAACTAGCAATAAGTTGGAGATAATGTGGTAGGTGGGTCTCACAGAAGGTAAGATAATTTTGACGAAGTGTGTTCTATAGGTTTGAGGCTTCAAGATGCATGTCCAAGGATCCTACGGTGGTCACATCTTCATGATGAGGGGAGATGCACCATTGTGATCATGCTACAGGATGACATGTGGCAGGGTGATGATCTGGCAGTGTGGTTGTACTTTAGTGCCCAGATGGAGACTGTAGTGAACTAGATGTTAACATGTGGCAAAGATAGTGATGTGGTGCCAATGACATAGCAGGGTGATGAGGTGGTCGGCGAAGAAAATCAGTTGATGCCATGTGGCACATGTGGGCCCAATCAAATTCAAATGTCAGCAGAAAGATTTAAAACAAATTGCTATAGTCTCAACTATGCAAATTTTGAATTTTTGAGTTTGCAATTGCTCACCAAAGCTAGAATTTGAAAATGATGTTGCAGGGTGTAATTTTGCCCAAACATAGGCATATATTAAACTGTTGGAAATGGCAAGAAATGACAGTTTCAATGGTGACAATAGAAATCAATTTTGGTCAAGCAGGAAAGAGCAGTAAGAGCTTTTAATTTTGAAGTCAGTTTTGGAGGGAAGATGATTGTTTGCAGAATTGATTCTCTAGAAAGAAACAAGTGTCATGGTTGAAATATCTTTTAGGTCTCTTTCCCCTTCCCCATATATTTAGATCTTTTCATTATTGTAAGGGTTCCAAAATCTCTATATTTTTCTTAGAGTTGGTCCCAAGTGCTCTATGGACTGGGTAGGAGATGTAGGTTTTGTCTTATGTTTAGTTTCAGAACATCAACTGATGACTTTGCTCTCAGTCTAGGATGTATCAGACTTTTATCTGATTTTGTTGTTCTATCAAAGGGAAAACTTCTTGATTATTTGTTGTTATTGAAGTGGTTTTAAATCTTGAAGAAGGGTGTATACAGAGGCATGATCCTCATGCATAATATAAATACCGTCTCTCATTTCTCTCTATTTGTGTCAAGTTTATGAGTTTTGCATTTTCTGATTCATTGCATAAAGTTATGCATATATTTTCATTCTATAGTTTTGGTTTAGGATCAGATTAAATGATTCTATAGGTGAGGCATAAATTAATTTGGTTTTCACATGGATGTTTGTAAGCAGTGTGGGTTTGGGTATTTGTGTAAATGAATTGGATTTGTGATGAAGAACAGTAGTCAGATTCTGTATACTATAGTGCATTAGGGGTTTTTCCCAATGGATAAGGCACTGATTAGAAGTGAGTATATTCTGCAATGATGTGTTTGGTATGGTCTATTATATCCCACAAAGTTTTAAATCATAACCAATCTTGAATCATTTAAAATATTGAGGTTATAGGGCCTATTGTTTAAATCATGGTGATTGAGAATCAATGAATGATTGGTTTCCATTTAGTATTTTCTCACCATTCCATTTCATCTTCTTTGTTCAAATCTAGTCCTGGTGTCATAAGGAGTATTGTTTTTATTTGACTGGATTAGGAGTACTCTCCTTGGTTTTGCAAAGCCAGAAGTGCAGAGGGCGGTCTTATCCCTATAGTTGGTCCAGTCATCTTAGAGCTTATATTTGGATCTAACAAATCCTTAAAAACTATAGATGTATTGGTTGCTACCCAAAGCATAAAGTCCGGTTTGAGGAACCAATAAAATGGTGACTCTAGTGGAGAGAACATACCAAAGATTAAATTTGTTGAGAATCTCTGGTTATATCACATATTGTAAATTTGTTACTATCCAGATTGATTTTACCCATCTGAGTCACCAACAAAATGATGACTCTATTAGGGAATAGAGATGCAATAGTCATGCTAAATCTAGTTTGATATATCTGGTGTTATAGTAAAGTTTAAATAACATGGTTACGAGTAGAGCTAGACTCATGGCCATTGTATTTATCTATCTAGTGGCTACTATTGAAGTATAGAGTCAGAATTGAAAAGTTTTAATATCATCTCACCAAGACAGTGAGTGGTGACTTTGAGATCCTCTGTTTGATTAGTGCAAATTCAAAATAAAAGATATGATGTATCTAGATTTGATAAACAGTGTGTAAAAAACAAATCTTGGTGAAGTTTTGTGTTGGCTGGGAAAAGATTGTGAATAAGTGAAGTATTTTCCTCTTCAAGGAGGTGGCAACTATACGTGAAAAGAACTTGATGGAGCTACAAGGTGAGCTCTAAGATCTATCATATTTTTACCCAATAAATAAAAAATAGTAGTAGCAAAAGGGAAACACTAGGTATTTCTTGTTTTGTAATTTGTGTATTTGCATGATCCTTATTGGGTGAAGAAGTCACCATAAAAAGGATTTTCATTTGTGGATCTGCATATTTCTCTGGTTTTGTTTAAAATTTTGGTTATGTTTTGGAGGAGTGTGTGTGATTTGAAGAATCCTTATGGCTGCATAAGTCGTTCATAATAAGAATTTTAAATTGTCATTAAGTGAAAGTGCAGCCCATAATGGATTCATGTAGAAGCTTTTATGTACAAAGGTATACACCATTATGTTTTGGTGGCATACATGGTTTCCCAAATGAAATTCCTATTGAGATTAGGAAGCATCTACAAGAGTTTAAAGGGAAACAATCAGATTCAACATGTAAACATTTTCAAGAATTTACTGATCTGATGGAAGACTTCAAAATTTTCCATGAAGATATCTTCATGAAGTTATTGGTTCAAACTTTCAAAGAAGATGCCAAAGTATGGTTCTACTCCTTCCCAACAAGTTCTATTTCTTCATGGGAAGATTTCAATTCATCTTTCATGGAGCAACTTGCTGAAAGAATAGGGGCAAGTGTTGTGTTGAACAAATTGATGGAGATTGAGATTCAAGAAGAAGAAGAGTTTGTTCTATTGTTCAACATTAGATTTTCCAAAACTTTATATGATATTCCCAAAAGCTATAGGCCCGATGATCAAGTATGTCTAATACTTTATTTGGGTTCTTTTGGTAAAAATTTATTACTAAGAAATAAAGAGCCAAAGACTTTACATCAGGCTTTTATGACAGCAATGGATATAGAAAATAACTTGAAATATGGGATCACCAAAGGCTTTCTATCTATTGGTGTTTGTTGTCATAATGAATCAAATGCAATAAATGGGTGTGTATCAAGAAATAAAAATCAATGTAAAGGTATCTCTATCCCTACCGATCTTATTAACTATGTTTCAGATTATGCTTTAGAATGAAATGAAGAATGTTTTCAGCAAGATGTGGTTGTCCCTCACCTGGGAGTTAAAATGGTTAATGATTGCAAAATGTATTTGGTGTAGAGATAGGCATATACAAAGGTTACACACCTAGTAAGTTTGAAACTAGTTTTTCTAGTTATGAGGTTGTAGAGACAAATTGTTTGTAGCCAAGTTTTGAAAGTGAAGAGGGGGAAGATCTTTGATCGGATGATGATAAAGCCCCAAATGATGAGATCCTATCAAACTCTTATAGTGATGATAATGAAGAAGAGGACTCATGGAGCCATAATGACCTTGATATTTTTCAAGACAAGGAAATGGTTTATAGGCAACCTTGTGAAAAAGACAAGGAGTTATCACGTGTTGAAGATGATTTTGAAAAAGCTTATTGGACTAAAGTAATAATGAATTCCTTTGTTTCAACTAATAATGAAGATAAAATTGATTTTTCAATTTGTATTCTTTCATCTTTCGATCTATCATGTGAATTTATTAATCCTAAGATGGATGAAGGCTTCTATGAACCAGAATATGAAACCATGGTGGCTCAATTTAAAATTAAACCATAAATGGAAGTCAGCATATTTGATGTGAACACTAATGATTTGGATATTCTTAATATTTTTGAATCAATGTCTTATCAAGAGGAGGTTAATAGTGTTGACAATCTCATAATATGAAACCATGGTGGCTCAATTTGAAATTAAACCAGAAATGGAAGTCAATAGATTTGATGTGAACACTAATGATTTGGATATTGTTAATAGTTTTGAATCAGTTTCTTATCAAGAGGAGGTTAATAGTGTTGACAATCTTCCCTATAATAGTGAATTATGTCAGGGAGATATATGCTAAAAGGATGACCTGAACAATGGGTGGGATACTGACTTGTTAGAGCCACAATTTGAAACATTTCATATGGAGCTAAAATATTTTTCAAATTCTATATCAAACATTTTGTTTCCACTAGAGGTATGTTCTTTGATCAAGGAATGGGATGTAAAAAGTATTGATGCTCTATTTTTAGAAGACATTAAAACAAATCAGCAAGGACATATCAGTTGTCAGGAAGAATATGGATCTTTTCTTTTTCAAATCCAGCATGTCAATGTCCCTCAGGACAAACTAAATCTAAATCCACAAGTTGTACAGTTCCTAATGGTTTTCCTGAGCACTTGTGTGATGTACAAGGGTTTGAATTTCAAAACTTCCTTTTTGATTTTCAAGCATATAAAAAATAAGCCAGCTTGTTTCTAGTTATGAAGTTGAGATGGATTGTTTCTTTCCTCAGCTAGTTAGAAATTTAAAAAGATGTGACAACCTCATGTTACAAAATCATCAACACTTCAGGTATTTTGGTGTTTTCCAAATGCCTAATGATATTGAGGGAGCTGACTACTGTAAACACTAGAATGTGTACTTCTCTAAGCCATTACTTCCAAGAGAATCCATGAGTGGGAAACCTTGAGAAAGTGACTTAGAGCTCCCTAGGCATGGAGTGCAAGGGTGTTAAGAATGCTCTCAGCTAGAGCTATTAAGCCAATAACCTTGCTAGTAAACCATGCAATGGGAGATTAAATGAGACAAGGGAAAGAATGCCAATATCCTCAAGAATCCAAATGGAAATGCAATGCAATGCTTAGAAATGAAAATGCAAGCTAAGCTATGAAAGGAAAGATAGAAGTATTACAAATCCTTGCTAATTAAGCTATGTGAGCTAATCTAGAGCATGAAAGGAAACTAGATTAAGAATGCAATGAAAGAAACTAAGCTATGATGCAAGAATGAAAGATAGATGCGAGAATGTCTCCAAAAGCTCCAAAGTCTCCAAGAAATCCTACAGCATAAGATTAGCATAAAAGGTTGGGGATCCTAGAATGAGAAGAGAGCTCTTCTTTTATAGAAAATGAGAATCAACAGACGATGGAGATTAAGAGGCAAAAGATTTAATCAAGGGTGGAGCTTGAAAGAGGAGAAATCCATCTGCACAAGTTTCCTCCAATGAGAAATAAGTGTTGACTTTTGTGCCCCGTATGAGACAAAAAGGCCTTTTCTTATTTTTATAAAATAAGAATAATGCTTTATTTGTGCAACTTAGGATAAGAGGTAAGTGGGAGATTTTTATTTAATAAAAGGGGAGGAAATTCCTTTTAATTAAATAAAGACTTAGGATAAAATGATTAGCCTATAGAATATAATCAAATAAATGACATAATTTAGGATTTGATCAAGAATAAGCAATTGATATTTTAGCAAATAATGCTAGCAAGGGGCTAATAGTCTAGATGACCATTTTTGGGTGATTACATTTGCCCCTCTTTGACTAATGTGTGATTGATCTAGGAACACATTAAATCAAAGAATAGATCAACCAAAAAGGCAATAGATAGAGATCTGACTCCAAAGAATGAAGTGCAGAGAGATAGCAAATCCTGCATGGTCAGCCTAGTAGCGACAGTACCTGAACACTTAGGAAAAAGATGGATAGTATCAGAACTTGAGATGAGAACTAACATGTCAAGCGCAAAGATAGATCGATCAGAGTGAATGGAATGGTCAAGCATATTCTCTAGAGAATAGCCAATAGGATATTATGTGTCTGCCCCCTCAGGATCGAAAGTGAAATTGGGTAGAGGGAAGGCATAAGCAAGAGCAACATGATCAAATCACTAGAAATCATAATCGAAGATGAAAGATGATAGAATAACCATCAAGTAGTGAAGATATGCCCTAGTCAAGACCTTAGAGAGATGAAATGAATGAAATGAGTGAGAGACTAGAAAGGTGAGAGAGATGGGGGTGAAGAGGTGAAGATGCCCCAGCAAAGATCAAAGGATCAGGCCTTAAAAGGTCAGCCAACTATGTGAAAGAAGGAAAAATATGATTTTGATGATCAAGGTGAACTCAGATTTTGGTTTCAATCCTGAAATGAATAGAAAATGATGTGATATGAAAGACAAGAAGTGAAAGACATGATTAGGAAGAAGTGAAAGGTGAGTGCAGTTTGACTAATAAGTTCGTTAAAGATGAAAGGAGAGCTCTCTCCATATGCAAGATGCAAAACTAACTATTATGAACTTAAGAATGCAAGCTATTATGAAAAGTGGTTTACTTGCAAGGTTACAAAGCCATTAGATTCTAATAATCATCATCAAGCATTGTTGGTAGTGTCACAAGATCATACAATACACACTAGTATAACTATGTGAATCTGAATACGATCTATATCAGATAGAAATGTGGGAATCCCACCTAGGCACCAAAGACACATAGGTCAAGATGACTAGTGCAATGAGGTTCTCTAAGTTTGATGTAGCAAGATTATACTCACATTGAGACACAAGGAAAGTCAAGATGACTATAAGCATGCACTTGTGGAAAAAATAGTCAAGGATAATACTTTGTAGATCCTAGTGTCAAGTGGAACAAGCATAAATGCTAATGACAATTAGGACCTACAAAATATACCCACAAGTAGAAAAAGAAATAAAATGTGTCCTTATGCCCCCAGTCTTCTAGCTCAGCATAATCAAAAACTATTAGGGAGAGAACACTCATCAAAGAAATAATCATAGACAACACACAAAGAAATAAAGTCAAGAAAATTTCAGCAAGTCAAGTGTTTAAGTGTGTGTGTGTAGGTCATAGAGTCAAACTTTGAGTATCACATCTGCTAGTGAGAAATATTGCATTATTTGAGACTATAGGTAGGATATCTGATAAGTGTTGAGATACACTTGATGCTAGGGGAGTGTTGAAAAACAAAATTGGAAAGATGTTGAAAAACACCATTGGAACCAAGTTGCCCAAGAAACCCAGATGCACAAAGAGACCCAAGATAAGCTAGAGCAATGTATGCCCCCTAAACTAAGACAAGAGTCAATTCTAGGCTAGGAGAGGCAAAGCAAGAATTGGAGCGAAGGAGCACCACACAAGACTGATAGACATAGGTGCAAGGGTCTCAAGCAGCACCTATTTCTAGGTTTTCACCACTTGATAGATTTTTTTAGGACCTTTTTTCAATTTTTTTGTATTTTTGCAACCAAGGTGCCTGTTTCCAGGTTTTCACCAAGGCACTTTTTCTTTTTTTTTTTGAATTTTTGAATTTTTTGATTTTTTTGGTGAGACATCAAAGCACCTATTGCTAGGTTTTCACTAGGATGCTAATTTTTTTAGTACTTTTTATGCTTTTTAGGATTTTTTCAGCATCACATATGAATTTTTTTTAAAATTTTTTTTCAGGATCAATAAAAATATGTACAAAGAGCTCAAGAACCTTAGGCATAGAACTTTTTCAGATTTAGAACATTGATAGGCTCAGTAAGCTCTTCTCCCTCAAGGGTAGATAGATGATAGGCTCCAGACCCAAATGCTACTGTGATGATATAAGGTCCTAACCAATTTGGCTCAAACTTTCCTTTCTGCTCCCTATTCTGCTGATTTTTGGGATTTTCTCTAAGAACTACCTCACCCACTTGGAACTCTCTAGGATGAACTTTCTTATTGTAAGCAATAGACATTCTCTTCTGATAAGTGTGGATGTGATCAAAAGAGGCCTTGTTGTGTTCTTCCAAAGTAGTGAGCTCATGCACTCTCATAGCCCTCTGGTCTTCATCGGTAATCAAACCATGTAGAGAGACTCTCAATGAAGGTATTTCAACCTCTAATGGTAAGACAGCCTCAGAACCATAGACCAAGGAAAAAGGTGTTGCACCTGTAGGAGTGCAGATAGAAGTTCTGTAAGCCCATAGAACAAGATTGATCTGTAGATGCCAATCCTTGCTTGATTTGTGCACTGTTCTATGGAGAATTATTAGCAATGTTTTGTTTAAGGCCTCAGCTTGGCCATTCCCTTGAGGGTAGTAGATAGAAGACCAATGTTGTTTGATTTTGAACTTTTTGCACAAGTGCTTCAAGTCTTTTTTTCCAAACTCGCTGCCATTATCCGTGACTATGGAAGAAGGAATACCATAGTGGAAAATGATGTGATTCAAAATAAATAGGGCAACATGTTTTCCTATAGCTATAGATAGTGGGACAACTTCAACCCATTTAGTGAAATATTCAGTAGTTGTAATGATGAACTTATGCCCACTCAAAGAACTAGGATAAATTTTGCCTCCCAAGTCAAAGGCCCATTGCTCAAATGGCTAGTAGGTAATAGAGGGAATGAGCTTGCATCCAAGAGCATGAATGAGATTCCCATGTAGTTGACATTTCTTACATGACTTGGCATATTGAACAACATCATTTTGCATAATAGGCCAATAGTAACCAGCCCTAAGTAATTTTTGAGCTAGCACAAGACCGTTAGAGTGTGACCCACATATGCCATCATGGACTTTAGCTAGCACCTTTTCTAACTCCTCTATTTCTAGACACCTACAGAGAGTTCCATCTAGACCCTTCCTATACAAGTCACTAGAGATGAGGGTAAAGTGTGAGGCATTATGGATGAGCTAGCGCTTCTCATTGCATGTTAGATTTTTGGGGATAACTTGATCTTGGAGATAGGAAAAGATGGTGGCACAGTGGGAGGAGTCATGACCGACCATAGTGTAAATGACACGGTCATCAGGGGAATTGTAGGTAGGATAGCACAATTCTTCCACCAGGAACTCAAAGCATGATTCGTGCTCTTCCAGTTACAAAATGGATGCCAAAGTAGCCATGGCATCAACAACCTTGCTTTTAGCTCTAGGAATTTGTTGGAATGTGATAGATGTGAAATAATTCCTGAGTGAGTCTATCATCCTCTTGTAGGGAATCAACTTGTCATCTTTTGTTTGGTAATCATCATTTACTTGGTTTATGACAAGTTGAGAATCTCCAAAGTTATGAAACTCAGTGATCCTCCATTCAAGGGAAATCTTAACACCATTTAGATGGGCTTCATATTCAGCTATGTTATTGGGACATGGAAAGAGAAGCTTATAGGATTTAGGAATGGTGTATCCGTGAGGGGGTAACAAACAAGATTCTAGCACCAACCCCATTCTGTGTATAAAAACCATCAAAGAACATTTTCCATGCACACCCTATGATATGCATGACTGAAGCATCTGGGAAGTCTATCTAAAGAGGAGCATTATCAATCATGGGGAACTCAGTCAATTGATCCACAATTGCTTTCCCTTTAATAGCTTTCCTTTCAACATACTGAATGTCAAATTCTGAGAGAATCAACATCCATTTAGCAAGCTGTCCAGTAAGTCCAGCTTTACTTAGGGGATACTTTAAAGGATCAATTTTGGCAACCAGCTACATAGTATGTGTAAGCATGTAATGTATGAGTTTTTGAGATGCAAACACCACTGCTAAACAAGCCTTTTCAATGCTGGTGTAATTGATTTCATAAGAAACCAGAGTGCGACTGATATAGTAGATAGCTCATTCTTTGCCCATATCATCATGTTGTGCAAGGAGAGCTCCTAAGGAATTTGTCGTAGTAGAAATGTACAGTATCAAAGGTTTCCCTTGGATAGGTGGCATAAGAATAGGAGGTCATGCTAGGTAATCCTTGATCTAGTCTAGGTTCTTTTAACACTCCTCATTCCATATACAAGTAGCTCCTTTATGCAAATTTAGATTGAAGGGTTGAGCTCTATCAGCTAACTAAGAAATGAACCACCGAATAGATTGGAGATGGTCTTGGAGACCCCTTAATTGTTTGATGTTGTGAGGAGGTGGAATCTGCATGATAGCATGCACCTTTTCTGCATCTACCTTGATTCCTTTTGTCGATATGATGTACCCTAGTAGTTTCCCAGAAGTGACACTAAAAGAACATTTTTTAGGATTTAATTTGAGTTGGAATCATTCCATGTGGTCCAATATCAAACTCAAATCAGATAGATGTGTGCTCCTTTGTTGAGATTTAGCAAGTGTGTCATCAACATAGTCTTCCATGTTCTTATACATCATATCATGGGATATAGTGGTCATAGAACTTTGATAGGTTGCACCAGCATTCTTAAGACTGAAGGGCATGACATTCCAACAAAAGGTACCCCATGCATAGGTGAATGCTATCTTCTCTTGGTCTTCAGGGGCAATTTTGATTTGATTATATCCGGAGAAGCCATCCATAAGAGAGTACATTTTGTAGCCCATTTTCATGTCCACTATCATGTCAATGTTTGGAAGTGGAAAATCATCCTTAGGGCATGCTTTATTCAGGTCCCTAAAATTAGTGCATATGCGAATGGACTTTTCATGATTGGAAATAGGGACAATGTTAGAAATCCACTCAGCATAGTCGATAGCTCTGATAAAGTTGTCTTTTACAAGCTTCTCAAGTTTAGCCTTAACTAGTAATGCCACATGGGGATGCATCTTTCTGAGCTTCTTCTTAATAGGTGTTACCCTTGGAGCAATGGAGAGATGGTGCATGATAAGCTCAGTGTCTAAACTAGGCATGTTAGAATATGTCCATGCAAAGATGATCTTTTTCTCTTGAAAGAATGTGGCAAATTGTTCTTTCTCCACTACTGAAAGGGATTGAGCCACATGTATGTTTTTAGGAGAGTCATCTATCCCTAAGTTGATGGGCTGCATAGGCTCTATTAGAATTGAAGATCTTTCTTGAAAATAGCTGGGCAGACTACCAAGTAACTCATCCTCGGGCACCTCAAAGAGGTTTTCACCCTTAGATACATCTTTATTTTTAGGTTCAGATACTGCCACAATGTGGTTTTCACCATCTGACCATTTCTTTTTTTGTTTGATTGTATGATCGAGGTACTTGATATCTAATTCAGTCATGTTTGTCACTGATTCATTGGTGGAAGAAGTAATAGGTTCAATGGCATTGAGGTAGCAAGTGATCTCATAGTCATTTTGGAAAGAAGGCAATGCGGGTCTTTGGTCCTGGGTAGACCAATCTATGAGATCGAAGTGTATTAGAGGAAGTGAAGTGGTAGGTGGGTTCCAAAAACCTTGCTAGATAGGCTATCAAGCCTATAAACTTGCTAGTAAACTACACAATGGGATATTCAATGAGATAAGGGCAAGAATGCCAATATCCTCAAGAATCAAAATGGAAATGCAATGCAATGCTATGCTAGAAATGAAGATGCAAGAATGAAACTAAGCTATGAAAATGGAAGTATTACAAGCCTTACTAATTAAGCTATGTGAGCTAAGCTATAACTTGAAAGGAAATCTAAGCTAAGAAAGCTTAAACATGAATCTATGATGCAAGAATGAAAGCTAGAATGCAAGAAGATCTCCCCAAAGCTCCCAAGTCACCAAGAAATCCTACAACATAAGATTAGTATTCAAAATTTGGTGTTCCTAGAATGAGAAGAGAGGTCTTCTTTTATAGAAAATGAGAATCAATGGATGATGGAGATTAAGAGGCAAAAGATTAAGACCCACATTGCCTTCTTTCCAAAATGACTATGAGATTGCCTACTACCTCAATGTCATTAAACTTGTTACTTCTTCCACCAGTGAACCAATGACAAACATGATTGAATTAGATATCACCCAATTAGACCAATCTAGATGACCATTTTTGGGTGAAGTGATGGTGGGTGCCAAAAATGTACACACTAGAATGTGCACTTCTCTAAGCCATTACTTCCAAGGGAATCCATGAGTGGGAAACCTTGAGAAAGTGACTTAGAGCTCCCTAGGCATGGAGTGCAAGGGTGTTAAGAATGCTCTCTATTATCACTTAGAAAAATTTTCATGGCTTCTGGTCTTTTCCTTTGGTCTCTGCAGTATTTTTCATGCTTCTGGCCTTAAACCCTAAGCAAATTTTCAAAAATCTAGCCATTACTTTGAAAAACCCTTTGTTTTACCTTGGCCCTATTCTAATTTGTTGTTACCTTTTTGGGCCACTTAAAACCTATTAACGCATGTGCCCTATTATTTTATCACCTTGCAGGGTCAGCTATTAATTTTCCTAAGTTTCTATCACCCGACGGTCTTTAATTTTTCCTAAGTCCCTAACGCTTAATATTTCCCTAAGCTTAATGTCCTGACAGCCTCTATATTTTCCTGGGCCCGGATCTCTGACACCATCTTGATCCAATGGGGGGCACATCTTCTTATGGACTGTGTCAGAGGCATGCGATCTTAAGATGACCGTCAATTCTCCTATTTGACGTATCTTTTAAACTGAGCGGGTCCACTACCTTGTTGGTATAGTTGACAGTTTCTTATTGGTCGGCATGTTACTAAGAAGGATCTTGTCAATGGGGCCTATAGTGAAGCCTTTTAATCAATGGTCAGTGCATGATCTTAAGGAATATTCTTCCCCTTTGAGATCATGTGCCATCCATTGATTTTGAATTTGACTTGGACGTGTCAGTGGGACCTGGTCGCTAGCATATCTGTCAATGGGACCTGACATCTGCAAAAGATCTATGGTTGGTGTGAGTTCTCATGGAAGTTGTTAGAGCCATGAGGCCTTATGCCAGCCGTCGATTCTACTTTTTCTCAGATGACTAACGAGGGTGGGTCCTCTGACATGTGGCGTTGACTTGCATTTTTTTGATTGGCTGAGAAGGAGGGTGATTAGGATTTGTCAGTGGGCTTGAATCTTTCAAAAGGGGGGTTGATAGTGTGGTAGAATCAACGACTGGCACATGATCTCATGGGTGGTGTTAGAGCCATGAGATCTTGCACCCGCTGTTTGATTTGAAGGTTTGTATGCGGTGGGTCTTGTGTCAGTGGTGATTGAGAAATTACTGCGAGTAGCGTAATGACAAGTGGCATAAAGCGGGCCCAGGTAGGGGTCTAAAGTTTGGTAATCTGGATAAAAGTGTTTAACGACTTGACAAAATTCAAAGGGGTTCGCTCATTCGTGAAGAAAAATGGTGGTGCCCCAAATTGCTTGGCGATTCAGTGAACAAGTGTTCGCATAACCGCTAAACTAAATGGTGGAGAGATAAATTTTTCTGTGAATTGGAAAAGGTCTTCGGTCGCTAATTCGCTAATTTGATTGGGGTCTTTTTAAAAGGTAAATCATAAAGCCCATGAAATATGAAGATCTAACGGTCAGGACTTAAAGTTGATCCAAATTTAAATGTCGACGGTCGATTTGCTGCTGGCACCATAGAAATAACTGTTGTAATTCAAATTCAAATTTCTTAGAGGGTTTTCCACAACAAAAAGGACTAAAATTTATTGTTTAAGTGGCCAGATCTGGTAGAATTGGTTTTGCCGACTGTTGTAGTGTGGTCTAGGGTGTTCCATGATCATTTGCAGGGGTTTGTACTATGTTTTTTGTGCTTGAGGTGTGTTTGCAGGTGGCTGATTTGATTGGTTTTCATGGCAATTCCTTGTTGTTCTGTACTATTCTCATAGATTTTGATGATGGCAGATCTGTCTGAGGTTCATTTTCTCTGGGTTTCCTGTGTTTCTTCCCCTACAATAAATTTTGTTGTATTTTGATTGGTTGGGTAGTTGAAACCCTAACCCTAGTCACCCAAAGCTTGATGCATCCTTTTTGAGGATTCCAAGGTGACTAGGGGTATAAGTAGTCAATTTTTTGATAGAGTAAGGGTTTGGTCCTGAGGTTCTATTCTGAATTTTGGTTAGTTCCAGTGGTTATGATTGTATGAACATTTGAGGAAAGAGGAGCTAGATTTTTGGGTCTGTTTCCTATCTTTGTGTTACTTTGATTGTATATTGATCTTGAATATGTTAATGAGAATGCTATTGAGTTCCAATCTTACATTTGTGTATGTCTTCTTGTTTTGGTTTTGAGCTCATATATGTTAATGTCACAAAGTGTATTAGAATATGGTAAACAAAGAGTATTGTGAAGTCATCTCTGAGTTCCTAACAAAGTTAGGATTAAAGTCTTCTAGGTGAGTTCAGTGAGTTTACAACCAAATAAGAATTTGATGTCCTAGTGTTTGAGGGAGAGGGGTAATAGGAAAAGCACTTATCCTAAGCCCAAGAGTGTTTGATTTAAGATCTTCAGCTGATGTATGTAATTTGGTGACTCTTTTCCCTAGGTTAAGGCACTGGTCCATCCTCTGGAGGCATTTCATTGCCATCAACCACACACACCCAAATTTAAATGATAATATCTTTTAGTCAGTTAGTAAAGGACATAGTTGTATATTGTTTTGAGACTCCTTTGGAGAAGTGAGTCAAGGGTACACCCACCTAAGCATTAAGGCTCAAAGTGTAGGAGGATCTCATTGTTGATCCTTGTTAATTGGCCCTCTTCCTTATAGACTTTGGAGTGGTGATAGAGTCAAAGTATCATTAAAGTTATCCATCAAAGTATAAATCTACAAGTTGAAGATCAAAGGGAATAACCAACACAATGGTGACTCTACTGGGGAGAGTCTAAAGGTAAAGTTTTCAAAGTGCACTCTTGTTTTCTTTTTGTATTCAGCTAAGGTTTTCCCACTTTGGTGGGTGGCGACTCAAAAGGTTAGAACCAGTGCTATAGATTGTTGAAGATGGACAAAAGGAGGAATACTAGGTCTTTTGTCAAGAAGAATCCAGAGATTGCTCTGGAATAGTTACCTAGAGCTAAAAAGAAGAGTTGGATCAAGAGGAATGAAGAGTCTACCAGTGCTCCTGTGAGAGAGAAAAGAAATACTAGAGGTACAACACCACTTGTATCCTCTAATGAGGAAGATTCAAAAGACATAAGTTCTAGATCAGACAGTAGCTACTCTTAAGACAAATTTTATGATACCCCAGAAGTAGTATTTCATGATAAGGGTTCATTATCTGCAGGTCAAGATGAACATGCTAGAGAAAAAGGTTATGGGCCAAATCTAGATCCTGATGAGGACATATTCAAAAGGTAGCCCATGGAACCAAGGTGAGTGCATTTCCCATATCAGCATCCTATTGATGTGGAAGTATCATCAAGCTTTGAAGACAACATGATAGATCCACATGACCTAATGCACTTAGGTTGCAGTTGGCAGAGCAAGATGCCATATACAAAAGGTTACAAGAGGAGAGAGAGGCTGAAAAAGTAAACGCTCTAATGGAGAGGCAGTCTCTTTTAAGAAAAATTAATGAAATGAAGGAGAGAAACAAGATGCTTGCTTCTGCTCCTAGGGTGTTGCAACATGATGTTTTTGGTGATCTTGAAGTTCTAAGAAGTGAGCAAGAATGCTTGTTGCAAGACCATGAGTTTGATGAAGAGGGCCTTGTGATTAGACAAGTGCAAAGTTATGCACCTTTGCCTAAGGGTAGGAATGGACATGAGATCACTAGGCCTACTGTAGTTATTAATGAAAAGGGAATAACCAACACTCTCAGCTAGAGCTATTAAGCCAATAACCTTGCTAGTAAACCATGCAATGGGAGATTCAATGAGACAAGGGCAATAATGCCAATATCCTCAAGAGTCCAAATGGAAATGCAATGCAATGCTTAGAAATGAAAATGCAAGCTAAGCTATGAAAGGAAAGATAGAAGTATTACAAATCCTTGCTAATTAAGCTATGTGAACTAATCTAGAGCATGAAAGGAAACTAGATTAAGAATGCAATGAAAGAAACTAAGCTATGATGCAAGAATGAAAGATAGATGCAAGAAGGTCTCCAAAAGCTCCAAAGTCTCCAAGAAATCTTGCAGCATAAGATTAGCATAAAAGGTTGGGGATCCTAGAATGAGAAGAGAGCTCTTCTTTTATAGAAAATGAGAATCAACGGATGATGGAGATTAAGTGGCAAAAGATTTAATCAAGGGTGGAGCTTGAAAGAGGAGCAATCTATGTGCACAAGTTTCCTCCAATGAGAAATAATTGTTGACTTTTGTGCCCCATATGAGACAAAAAGGCCTTTTCTTATTTTTATAAAATAAGAATAATGTTTTATTTGTGCAACTTAGGATAAGAGGCAAGTGGGGGATTTTTATTTAATAAAAGGGGAGGAAATTCCATTTAATTAAATAAAGACTTAGGATAAAATGGTTAGCCTATAGAATATAATCGAATAAATGATAGAATTTAGGATTTGATCAAGAATAAGCAATTGATGATTTTAGAAAATAGTGCTAACAAGGGGCTAATAGTCTAAATGACCATTTTTGGGTGATTACAACTACTTTCTATGTGATGTGCTGACAATTCATGACAACATGTTTGATTGTGTTGGCAGAAGTAATAATTTCAGTCTACCTTTGATCAATGAAGATGAAAATCAATTGCTTGATAGAGGTAAGAGGTGATTTTAGTTTGATGGCTTTGGGCCATTTGTAAATGGTTTCCTCATTGTATATTTTCTTCTTTTACAGTCATGTGGTGTTTTTCTTTCAATAAGGTTCCCTAGTTTTGAGAAGAAAGAGCAAGAAGTTTGTTTCTTTTTTGAGTGGTCTTCTCTTCCAAAGATTTTGATTTCTCTTCATGCCCACAAGGGGAACATGTCCCCAGAAAGAGCCACTATTGGGACTCTAAAATTTTGATAGATTTTAGATTCTATACTCTGAAAATTTTCTTAAGGCTCAAATCAGTGCTTCAAAAGACTATGTGAAAAAGCCCTAGTTCAAGTGCACGTGAAAAGAAGGCCTGATGATTTTCATGTGATGGGGCTTAGGACATGTATTCCTCACCTGTCATTTAGCATATGAAGTGGTTTTCACCTCTTTGAATTTAGTTCTGATATGTTTTGGAGATACCCATTTGGAGGTCAGTGCCCAAATCTGCACTTTGCATTTTGTTCGGTTATTTCTGAATGACCTACTTTGGAGTTTTGCATCTAACACAGGGTTGATATTTATGACATAAGGAATGTTGCATAATATTTTAGGCATGAGATTGTGTCTTTTTTCCCATTTTCAAATTCCCAAGAGTTTTTATGATCAGTTTACCAGGGCACTTTTGATTGCATTTTATTTAGTTTTACTGAATGTGGGAATGTAGTTTTTAAGTGGTCTAATTTGAGATCATGTGAATTGCACCTTATCAATGATTAGGAGGAATTGAAGGTTGATTCATGCTATAGATATGGAAGTGTTTCCCCTTGATAATTTTCAGATCGTGACTAATCCGATTGACCTCTTTGTTCAATCAATTCCAAATGTAATTTCTACAAATTTGATTGTTTTTAATTCAGGATGTTCTGGAGAGGTAACTTTGAGGATTATTTCTGGATAATCGGTTGATCACTTTTGGAATCTGATTATAACCTTATTTTCTATGCATAAGATATATCATTCATCCAAGGTTTTCATCTGATAGGTTTGCAAGGTCAGACAAAAAGTGTTTTATGCTCATGAAAAGTACGGATAGAATCGACTTGCAAAGTAACCATTTTTCAAAATTCATATCTTATTGTCAAATGGTCATCCCTAGTTGAGGATTGTTTTTTTATTTCCTTGCACATGATTCTTCTACCAATTTTAATGGCTCACCTTTATCTCACCTTTTGATATTTTTATCCATCTCCTTCTGAGGCAGTTTCCATTGTTTTCAGTTTGTGTTTTTTGAACAATTCTGAATAGGTGTTTTCAAGTTTTAAAATCTCCTGCCATGTTCATCTTTATAGGAATCCCTTTTTACAGAATGTTCCCCTATAGTATAGAGTTTTTACTCACCAACATTCTTCCTCTGGTGATGAGTCTTGATCAGTGTTTTAATGGCATGACTAAGGGCATTTTGTTTAGATTTAGTGACTGGCGAAGTAATAGAATTTGAAGTTTTTAAAGTATCCGGTTATCCAAATTGGATCCGGTTGCAAATGCCTGTTATTTTGGTTGTGTTTGAGGTTCGGGTGTTTGAATTCAAAAAAATTTTAGGTGGGACTCGCTTGGGGTCCAGCCTACCTCATAATTTTAAAGAGCATTTTCTGGAGTTTATCTTCTGACACTTTGAAGAAAAATGCATTGTTTGTAATACATTTCTTTTCTTGAGAAGAAAGCATGAGTCCATTTGGAAATAATTTTTGGGAAGTGTATCAGTCCTATTTGTGTTCTACATGCACCAGCTATCATAAAAGCTTCGTGTGTACTGAAATTGAAATGATTGCAAGGAGCTGAATGCACCAAGGGAGACTCACGCATGAAGGAACATGTTGGATTCACACACTATTTTGCAAAGACTTGTGTGTAAAATATTGTGAAGTGCACACATTTATGAGTCTACAACTTATACATTCAGAGGGAGTTCTTACCATTTTAATATGGGCTACAAACTTATTTGGAGGCAACTGGTGCGTGCTTTTAGTTAAAGTGTTATGCATACTCCTGTGTGTGTGAAAATTGTTCTTGATCTGTAGACACAACACTTCAGTAAAACATTAGAGGTTAGCAAAAATCAAAATCGGGCAAAATTGAAATCTAATTTAACCAAATGATTTACTACCTTCTAGTAGGTGCGAGATTGATGTTCTCAGATTGTTATCAAGATCAGTGACCTAGACGACACCTAAATGAAGGATTTGAATGCAATTGATTTGGATATGAATTGAATGCAATTAATCTATTTATTTTTTTTGATATTTTTTATGCAATAATATGAAAAATGATATGAAATCTATGATATGTAAAAAATGATATGCTATGAATTGATCTAACAATAATATGAAAACAAAAGTGATCTCACAACAATGTTGATTCACAATAAGCTTTGATCCTTCCAATTCCAATTCTCCAGCATGATTGTGCAAAAATATGAGATGCTTTGAGATGAGCTGAGGCTTTAATTTTATAAAAATCCAAGGCTTTGGAGGTGCATGGAAAAAAAGCCATAAATCACTCAAATTAACTCAACTTGATTTTTGAGTTATTTGATAATAAAGATAATTTAATTCACAAAAACATGCAAATCATGCAAAAATAGCTTTTTAATTCAAATTAGAAGTTTAGATCAGCTTTTTGAACTCCAAAAGGATGTTGAGTTCTAAAAAGTCAACACTTTGCATTGATTTTCTAATTTGGAGTTTAACTGTTTCTTTTGAATGTGCATAATAATTATGAATTAATTAAATAAATAAAGTGATTTATGCTCAACTTAACTAATTTTTGAAAATAAATAATTGATTTATGGGTTAATCAATTATTTTTTCAAACTTTTATTCCAAAAATAATATTATTAAATATGACAACTTGCTTTAATTAATTAAATAAGAATTTAATCAATTAATGATAGGAATTTTGATTTATTGTCAAAATTAAATAATAATAATTAGGAATAAATATAATTAAATTCAATTAAATAGTTAAGTGGCAGTATTAAATCCAATTAATTAAATATGAAAATATTCAATTAATCAAACTTAGGATAAATGTGATTTATTGCCAAGTAATTATTAAATTAAAGATAATTAAGATAATTAGGAATATTCTCCGATGCAGAATTTAAGATAATCAATTAGGATTCGATGATGTTTAGATGTGCCTTAGGTTAGGACTTTGATGTTGATTTCATTCGAATTGTTGATATAGAAGATTAATGAATTTATAGCCCATTTTTGGGGTATTACATTTTGCCCCTCTTTGAATTACTGTGTGAAGCGCAGTGGTTCAAAGATAGTCTATGTTTGATAAAGATATGAAACTGATGTTTGAAATTGATAATTGATATGAGATAGAAG
Source organism: Chamaecyparis obtusa (assembly GCA_027943335.1). Taxonomy (NCBI): domain Eukaryota; kingdom Viridiplantae; phylum Streptophyta; class Pinopsida; order Cupressales; family Cupressaceae; genus Chamaecyparis; species Chamaecyparis obtusa. Next base: position 1,354,464 of record BSBK01000141.1, read on the forward strand.
TTGATTGATATTGATTTGATATGGAGATAATAGGTCCTGAATGACCAAAGATAATATTCACTATAACAGCAAATGAACCTATGATTGCAAAAAAGTGTCAAAATGCCTGATTCCAAACCTTAGGATTGCAAAGAAGTGAGTGACCGGTTCTAGACTCGATTGTCTTAGCAGAACTAGCAGGTATCACATCTGAATCCTTCAGTTTCTGAAGAACCAAGGAAAGAACACTATGATTCGATGGTTGCAAAAATTGATACAATTTACAAGATTAGGAGAATACCAGATTGATATGGATCTTGATGAATCTGATATGCCCCAAGTGATGATAGATTTTCCCCAAGCGATGAGGTTTTTTGATGAATCAATAACTAGATGTGGTTGTTGTCTTGATTACTAAGGAAAGATTGATAGAATTTGATTTACAAACTTTGAATGATGTGCAATACCATGCCCCCTTCGGGATTAAAATTGAAATCTGACAAGAAAAGTCAGTGTTGAGAGTTCAGAAGCATGTTAATTGATTGGAAAAGTGGTTATACACGTTCAAGAATGCATTCTACATCGTTAGAAGGTCCCAAATGACCAAGTTTGACTAGGTTAAACCATGAGTGGACCATAGTTGACCAAGTTGAAATTTTGATAGTTTGATGTTAGATAATCAGTTAAGTTGAATACTAGATTTCTGTGATGATGGAAGGTTGATTATGCAAGTAGTAGACCGTCCTAGGCCCAAAAATTTTAAATCATGATTTTGACATATTAAAAAAAATCAGATTTGAATTTGGATCCCAAAAATGGATTCAAAACGTCGAAATTAGCTAGGGGTACAATTTTTGTGAAAAATAGAGCACTTTTGAAAATTAGGTCAAATGCTATATAAAGGCTTGAAGGGTTAGTTTCAATTCATTTCAACCATTTGACTTTGGAGATTTTTTGGAGCCCTCTGAGCAAGAAAATGGTAGAACAACGAGATCTGAAGGTTCCTATGAGTTCACATCATTTTGAGTGCAGCCGGAGATACCAGAGACCCCGACAGTATGGACATTTGGTAGGTGGACCTCTGTGCCCCTCTGAAAATGCAAAATTTTCATGTTTCATAGCATTTTTAAATTTTTTCATACACATTTTTCTTTTTTAATTTTTGCATGTGTGAAAACTCATACGAGTCCCATACCAAACTCGTATGACATTCCATTTGAAATTTATGTGTCGTTTCAAGTCCACCCAAGTGTCGTATGACAAGGACCCCTGTGTCATACGACATTTCATCGGGTCCCTCAATACTTGTATGACACCGTGCAAAGTGTCGTATGACTATGAAGTGTCATTTGGTATACTGTGGAATGTCGTATGACTTTCAGAGCCAGTCTGGAATGTCATTTGAGAAACAGTGAGCCTAGAACTGATATTTAGGTCAAAAATTTGATTTTTGATAATTTTGCCTGATTGCTGACTCTTTGATCCACCATCAGAAATATCAATTTGTTCCATTCTTGTACTATTAGCCTGATTTTGAACTTTATTTTTGATAAAACACCTCGTTGCTATATGATTTAGGTCACATATCCAGATGTCCATGTTCGTCATTCTTACTCGGTGACATAGAGACTGGGTGTCTCACTTCCTGACCCTATGAGGGTTCATCTTGCTGCATGTGGTTTTGAGAATCTCATTCATTTACCTGATATTAGGGTAAATCATGGCCTATTGACTGCCCTGATAGAGAGATTTCACTCAGAGACTCAGACCTTTGATTTACCGACTGGAGAGATGACTGTGACTCTAGAGGATATTTATAGGATACTTCGCATTCCATTCCATAGTAGTTGGCATCCTGAGTATGTGAGTTCCAGCCAGACTAGTCTTCATGCCTTTAGGCATCTGTTTGGTGATGATACATAGTTGACGGGGTCCATTTCCTGGGAGACCCTTGTACAGAGATATGGTCAGATGCACCATTTAGAGTGCATTATTACTGGTATGATCGGGGAGCTCATCATGCTAGGCCATCAATAGAATAGCTTTTTGATGGGATGGGCTTTGATGGTAGCCCTTCTTATGGCCACGCCTACTGAGCTTGCCTGGGGTCAGTGCCTATTGGCCCTCATGTTTTCAGAGATGCATGAGGTTGTGTATCGGGATTGCAAGAGCTTCACTTCTGGAGCTCTTGTATTACAAATATGGGCATGGGAGCATATCCCAGTGCTGAGACCGGTTTGCCAAACACAGCAGTAGCCATAGGAGCCAATGATATATACTTATGCTAGTTATGTCACACAGGTCCGTATGGGTCATACTAAGTATTTCATATGGTGCTTAGATGATATGACCTTTGTGCATTGGAGACCCTATTTGTAGATAGAGGCCTGGCCCTCTGCGAGGGAGCAGTACAACTTTCTTTTTCAGAGTCAGATACTTATTGGCTGGTCTCCCACTATGTTGGAGAGATTCTTGATTACCAGAGTGTGGTGTTAGTATGGATGTAGATAGGATGCCCCATAGGAGTATACTGCATATGCACGCATTATTTGTGAGATCGGTCTTGGATGGATAGTTCGACTTACATATTCCTTATGCACAAATGAGTACAATCATATCATAGGGTGAGATTGGGACTACCATCCATAGGTTGTTGATGTAGGGGTCACAGATGGATACATTGCTTGGCGAGCTGATCATCCCATTCCTAGATTCTCAGATCCTACTGAGTTGATACCCTCCATGGAGGAGGCGATGGATGTTGTAGGTAATCCTGCGGGATAGGGCCCGAGACCTCAGTAGTGCATCCTACACCACCTAGAAAAAGAGTGATGACTCCACTTTAGAGACCGTCAGGACATATGAGGCCCCCTCGTCCTTCTACTTCCATAGCAGGTATATCCACAAGTTCACAGAGATGGAGCAGGGGTGAGAGGGGTACTTTGGGAAGTGTTGGGTCTGCAGATGAGGTTTTAGCCGCTGAGCAATTTGTGGGTGGTGAGATAGATCCTTCACAGGCAGATACCACTTTTGATCTGGGAGCCGAGGTTAGATGCCACAAGGTGCATAGGGAAAAGACTACTGAGCAGTAGCCAGAGTAGCCACAGGACATAGAGATGCTAGCAGTTGAGGCCGATCCTACTATTCCTCTTACTTCATTAGAGATCATCAGATGTCTTAGAGCTTAGGTCTGGGACCTAAAGGTATAGATTGCTAGGTGGGAGGAGAGATATCGAGAGGCAGATAGGTAGTGCACAGAGCTCTGTGCAGAGTTTCGCTTAGAGGTTTGGAGATTATAGACTGAGGTGACCCATCAGACCTCACGGGCTTCATACTGTGTGTCTGCATACTATGCTATTGTCCCTATTGTGCAGAGAGTACCAACATATTTTGAGTACATGGCAACCTCAGAGGGAGCTAGGTCACTAAGAGTAGAGGCCATGCCAGATGCACCACCACCTCCTCCACTAGATACTGAAGAGCGTGTTGATAGTTGATTCCTGTGCTTATGTTTTGATATACTCTATTCTTTTTTATCATTGACATACTATTCTGATTCTGATAGCTTTCCAGAGCTCATTCTTTTGTACATTGTGCCAGTAGTGCACCCCTAACACATTTCAATATTTTTGCTATATATGAGATTGATATTTTGATTGTGACTTCATTTGTACTTGTCATGTTTCAATTTTATGATGATATCATGTGATGTTTATGCTATGAGTAGTGTAGAATGTATGTATGGATCAATGCAATGCAATGATTTCTATCATATGTATGGATGTTATGCAAATGTAATTGATTATGAAGATGTATGCATGATTTATGCTTTATGCAGTGGATGGAAAGTAATGCAACAAATGGTAATGATATGAGATGTAAATGATAAACATGATATGTTTTTGTAGGTTGATGGAGACAAGTACTCGGTCTTATGTCAAAAGGATGTTTAACTCCAGAGGGTTACTGCTTGCAGTTTGATGAAGAGACCTTTGAGTGAGACTTAGCTCTCGTTAGATGTGAAGAATTGATATGAAGAATTGTTTAAGCTTTGAAGTGTTTCCAAATAGTTGTGAGATATGCAAACATGAAAAATGCAAAGAGACATGCAAAATGAAATGCAACTTAAGACCTAGGACCTAGTCACTGATCATATGTCGATTTGTTATCATCATTGAACTTTTAGCTAACCGGATAAATCAATACAATGCCCACTAGCTAAAAAAACCATAGACATATGAATATTGATTTGTATGTGCAAGAATCAATACAACACCCACTGGTCAACAACCATGGATATATGAATATTGATTTTGTTTTCAAAATGTCAGATTAGATATAAGCACCAAGGCACAAATGCCAGGATGACCTGAATATAATGTCGATTTTGATATAGCAATTTGCATTTAACATACACATCAAATGGTCAAGAGATCATTCTAAATCTAGTGTGAATTACCCGTAGTGACCCTTTAGTGTTCACATCCTTAGGTAAGATCGTGTTTCACAGTAGGAGAAAGAACTCACTCAAAAAGACAATAGTTAGATCAAACTTCCTTGAATTTTTTGGGTATCAATGGTCGAGGTACGCATGGCCATCCAATTCGAGATAGAGGCTCTTATAGTTGGACACCATTTCAATCTAGAATTTCCAAAGTTGTTTAGATTTTCACATACAAGTAGAAAAGAAAGAAAAGATTATGCCCCTAGTCATCACTCTCTAAATCCTATAAAGGACATCATTGAAGAGCTCGAAGGGACACAATATGAAAAAATCTCAATGTGAATCAGTTGCATACAAGGAGATAAAAGCATGAAGCACAGATCATTTTCAATTTGTGTTTGATTGCATTGTTGTAGATGCAAAATCCTTTCTGGAGACAAGACAGACTTGACTAACTCAAATGAAGCTTCAAAGGACTCTGACTAGATATGATACGTCTAAAATATACTAGAGACCATAGGATATGACTATGATTGCCCCCAAGTTTGAACATTAATAGGATACAGACACTTGAGCAGATTGGTGTACAAACTAACTTATTGAAAACTAGAAATGCAGAAACAAATTGGGAGATATGTACAAACTAAAGCAAGACTGAAAGCTAGGAAAGACCAAGATTGCGCTGATAGATGGAGCATTTTGAAACAAGTGGCACCCGTTTGCCAGGTTTTCACCATCTTGGTAGAGATTCTATTTTTTCTACCAAGGCGCCTGTTTCCAGGTTTTCACCAAGGCACTTTTTTTTTTTTTCATTTTTTTATTTTATTTTATTTATTTTATTTATTCCTAACTAAGATATTTGATGTCCAACTCGGTCATGCTGACGCTCCATTAACTGATGGAAGTCCTCATAGGCTCAACTACATTGAGGTAGCAAGCAAGGGCTTAGTCATTTGAGAAGGTATAAATACCATGGCTCGGATTCGTGGAGGTTCGATCAATAAGTTCTGGATATTTGATAGTCAAAGTAGGGAAAGATTGGGAGATAGTGTTTACAAATATGGATCTGTCATCAATGGGCCTAACCTGACACTCGAGTTCAAAGGTGATACTACAACTTAAGACATCCAATTCATGAATAGGCTCAATAACATCATGGGAGTCCAATTCAGCCATAGGTGGATCAGACTCGATAGGTTCATCATTTCGCTCTAGACTTACGTTGGTTTGAGGTGCATATTGGTGAATAACATCAACATGTTTCTCTATGATAAGCTCATCTAGTTTTGGGATGACTCCCCATTCATAGTCATTAGATTCATCTTCTGATTCAGGATCTCTAGGAAATCTTAGAACATGAGTAAAGTCAGGGTGAATACACCAAGAAGGGTTACCCTCAGATTCTGATTTGTATTCATACTCATGAGAATCTATCTCAGAATCACTACCACTTCCCTCTTCTTGATTATTTTTGAGATTAGCTAGTTCTTGTGTTTCAACTATCTCTTGATTGATAGTAGGTTCTTGTGTTTCTACTACATTAATTCTCTTGAGAGGATCATCTTTATCATCAAGAAGGTCTTTGATCTCTTTAGGCAATTTTTCATAGGGGATGAGTTCTGAACTATCTGAATCACTATCTGATGGTTTTTTTTCTTCTTTCTTAAGAAGAGGTTCCCTTGGTGTGATCTGCTCTATGACATGAGAGCAATTACCTTTGAGGTGATAGGGTTTCTTCTTAAGGCCTAAGTCGACTTTATCTTTATTTTCTCTACCAATATGTGGGAGAGGTGCCACGAGACCTTTTCCTCTAACTCCTAGAGGCCCTTGACCTGAATATCCCATCTTAGCTATTAATTTACCTCCTAGACCATATGACTTAGAAAGGATTTTGGATACTATAGAGTCACTAGTTTGAACAACTTGAGATTCAGGTTCATCTTTGTAGAGCCATGATAGAATAGCTTCATCCTCTTCAAACTCTTGCTTGGATACTTGTTCTACTACAAAATTATTTTTATATGCTTTCAGAGGTTCTTTAGAGTCTGGTTTGGATTGTTTCAAAGATTTCCCATAAGACTTAGGCGAGATAGGGAGAGATGTCAAAGATAAGACTGGCTCAATAGTATATTCTCCCATACTATTTTCTTTAATATTAACCTCTTTGGCAAGATCTTCCATTTTAGATGTGGATGCTTCTTTAGTTGGTTCAAAGGGAGATTCTCTGTTATTAGGCACAAGCTTATCTGCACTTTCCTTCAAGGTGTTGCAAGTTGTATTCAGATCCATGGGGATATTAACCTCTACTCCTTCATAAGGGAACTTCAAACATTGATGGTATGTAGAAGGAATAGCTTGCATTTCATGTATCCATGGCCTCCCTAGAAGAATGTTGTAAGCCAAAGGTAGATCAAGCACTTGACAGATGGTATCTTTGATAACTAGACCTGCTTTGATAGGTAAGACAATGGTGCCTTTAGAAGATCTTTCTTGTTCATCATAGGCTTTTATGGTGATCTTCTTTCGAGGATCAATAGCCAATTCTGAAAATCGCAATTGTGTGATCAAGCTATAAGAACAAATGTTTAGGCCAGCGCCCCCATCTATCAACACATGTTTTACTCTATGGTTCTAGATCAAGACTTCTATATGCAAAGGCTGATTATGTGGGTGACTCAAGGAGTTTTCATTTTCCTCTGAAAAGGAGATATATTGTGGAGATGTAAGATGTCCAACCATAGTCTGGAACCTGTCTAAATCAAGGTCATCAGGAACATTGGAACTGAGTAAAGCTTTATCGAGAATGGCTCTATGAGCTAGAGATATTTGAAGAAACTCAAACATGGAGATTTTTGCATTAGTGTGTTGGAGTTTTTGAACAATGCTATAAGATGTAGGCCTTGTATCCTTTGGATTGGAAGATTTGGAAGCAGCCTTTTGTTTAGAAGTAGATGAAAGATTAAAGGGCACCTTAGGGATATTTGATGAATCTGGGATTTGTCCTTTCAGATGTGTTTGAGCTTGTGATCAAGTAACTACATTAGCTAAGGAATGATCTCTGTCTCTTCATACAATTGTGATGACATTGCAACTTTCAGGGAGACATGGTTCAACCATATTGATGATAGCATTATTTCTAGGGTAGGCATGGTTGACTTTTGCCCCTATATTAGGCTGAGAAGTTGAAACTTCTTGACCATGTTTCAGAAATGGTTTTATGAATGTTGTATGATTGTTATTGCTCTGGGGATTGTCAATTGTGATGTCTGCACTATTGATTAGATCTTGAATGGTATGCTTCAAGTGGTAGAAACTACTAGTTTTATGACCTTTACTCTGATGGAAATCACAAAATTCATTTTCTCTCCACCATTTTGGTTTGGGCTCCTGATCATTTGGTCAGATTGGTGGTAAAGAGACGATGTTATCAGCCAGTAGAGTTTTCATAGCTGATTCTAAAGACTCTCCTAGAGGAGTAAACTTTCGATGTTTATCCCATCTTTTGTATTCTGGCTTCTTTTGAGATGGTTCAGAAGACTTTTTCTTTGAAGCTTTAATGGCTTGAGTGCCAAGAGTGAGATTGTAGGTAGGTGCCTTTGATGGGGCACAAACAGTGTCAACAATGCCATTTGTGATGATGCCCTTGTTCTTGTTCCAATTTTTGTTCTTGTCTTTGGAACTAGATCCAGATTTGTACTTGTCTTTTTGAAGTGTGATTTCTCCTTTTTTTACAAGCACTTTTTCAATTTTGATAGCATTATCCACCATCTTGTCAAAATATGTTTGATCTTGCATTTGTAAAGGATAATTGATTTCTAGAACAAGGTTATTGATGAAGATTTCCAGTTTTTCTATTTTTGGAATAGGTTTGGCATATAGAGAGAACTTCTTCCTCCATCTCTTGATAAATGTTAGGAATGGTTCCCCTAGATATTGCTTGAGATTACAGATATCAATCATGGTGACTAGATGTTGAATATTGTAGGAGTATTGCTGGTAGAACAATTTGATCAACTCCTCAAAAGTTTTGATAGTAGAAGGCAGTCTAGAGAACCAGTGGATGGTTGCTCCCCCTAGAGATCGAGGGAAGAGACGCATCAGATAGGTTGATTCATGCATGAACTCCATTGATTATGTACAGAATTCTCTAACATGATCTTGAGGATCAGAGTGTCCATCATACTTTTCATACTTTTGCATCTCCACTCTTTTTGGAAATGGTGGCATATACAAGTTTTTGTCAAAAGGAAAAGGGCATAGAGCTTCCATGGAGAGCTCTTTGGGTTCCTTTTCTTTCTCAAGGCTATTAAATTTGACTTGTAAAGCATGTATCTGTTTCATCATAGCTATGAGTGGAGTTTCTTCCTCATGCGTAATGATATCTTCAACATTAAAGTTGGGAGGAAGTTTAGCTCCTTGATGAGCTAGTTGTAAAAAGTATGCTTTTCTTTCAAGAAATGCCTCATCATCTTGTTAAATTCATCATCATTTTGATAGTGAGCAATTTCTTCAGGTGTGTGTTCCTGATCTACACCATGTTGAGATTGAGCTCTCTAAGAGCCAAAGTTTGTCCCGGCTTGAGACATGGTAGGAGAGTGTGGACTCCCTAGATTAGATTGATGGGGGGTATGCTGAGTACCTCCGTGAGTTGATGGAGGAGGTATGTAACCAGATTTCAATCGATAGTTGCCAAGACCATTGTCCTCGTAAAGATTGAAATTGATGAGTTGCTCAAGAGTTGGATTTTGGAGAGTGGTGATAGATTTCTTGTGAGAGGAAGCTCTAGTCTCCACCATTCACCTCAAGTGAAACAAAAGAATAAGATCTAGATAATCAAAGAATGAATTGAATCAAGATGATCAATTGACGCAACCTTGTCAAGGTTTGATTGATTTGAAGATTTGATTAGATGTGGATGAAGGATACTATGCCCTGGATGTATGGGTAGGTTCCCAAAAGATAGCGGACAAGATATCACAACACTTAGTCATTTTGATGATTGATTGAAGATTGATAGTTATGACAAGGTTTTGACATAGGATGATAAGGACTCAAATCGATTAAACAGAAGGCTGAATCAAATTCAAAAGGCCACTTTAGGAAAATGATTGGATTCTTAATAGCTACTACTCTATTCTTGACACAGTGATTCATTCGACAGATTCTGAAATTAGGCTAAAAAAGCTAAATATCTGGCAATTTTAACAATTTTTTGACAACTTTCAAAAATTTCCCAAACAACACTCTACAGACTCATACGACAGTGCGTATGCTATGAAAAAATAGTTGCAAAACTTGTATGATAGTTGGGTAGCAATGAAAGGACAGTTTAAAAACTCGTATGACAGCTAGGTAGCAATGAAACGACAGTTGAAAATCTCATACGACAGTTGCAAGATTTTGACTTTGAGAATTTGCTAGCATGGAAACTCGTACAACACTGGGTACTCAATCATATGACAGATGGGTTGTAATGAAATGACACTTGGAAAAAATCGTATGATTTTTGACTTCCTGAAATGATTTTTGACTCTAGAAAGGATTTTACGTCAATTTTTGCAAAATTTTGAGTTTGTAGATTCGGATTGTTTGCAAATTTCAATGTCCAGATTTGAGGATTGTAACAGATTTGTTTGTTTTCAATAACCAGATAGATAAAAAAGAACACAAAATAGCAAGCAAGTGATTTCAAGCATGTCTGAAAACAATGAACAAGGGTAAAAGCAACCTTGCGCATGAACAATCAAGTGACTTATTCATTCTAATCCTCATAAGTGTTAATTGTGTATGTTCCAAAATGTTTTGCAATGACGCAAATATACCCTAGAAAATGAAAATTTGGCCTCGCTAGGGTTTTTAGTAATGGTTTGACTCTGCATCTTTTATGATCCAAAGGGGTGAACTCCAATCCTGGCACACCAGGGTTTTGACACAGTCCAAGAACTTAATCTTCAGGAGCTGCTAGGGAGATTTGAAAACCCAACAATGAACCATACCTATGGAGATTTCTTCCATAAGGACATTTATATAGCGGCTGTCACTACCACGGTGAAAATGGCTATTACTGCTTGAGTTTCCGTCAACACAATTTTTCCTATGAAGGGAGTGTCTGCTATGGTTAACCCTCTCTCAAGGTGACTCACAATAGTATACCACAAGGGGACTTGGCTCCAGATCCAAGGTTTTTGACACCTTTTCACTTTTAACCCAAACAAAGCAAGCAGATTAATCTGACATGCTAAGAAAAAGTTTTGCTTCACCAAGGTCTATGATGTCAGCTCCACATGATCTATCAACCTCTCCGGGGAGAAAATGTATCAATCAATAAGAGAAGGTGCACTAACCAATTTTGATTCACCAAAGATTGTGATGTCAACCCCATGTGATCTATCAACCTCTCCTAGGAGAGAATGTATCGATCAATAAGAGAAGATGCACTAACCGAGTTGAATGTGAAACACACTAAGTATCCTCCCTACCTACAAGGATTCTATCATCAAGAAGGATTTTGATAGGAATCCAATCTCTCAAGAATCATGAATAGTGTTCATAGGGCCTAATTACTATGTGAGCACAGATGTATGTTTCCAAAAGCAAATCTACCAAAAGTACCCAAAAAGCAGAAAGAGGAACACTTAACGCTTAAAGTGAATATGAGATGAGTCCACAAGGTGGAACAATTAACACTTCACAAAAGCTGAAAATGAGTCCCCAACTTAGAAAACAAGTGAGTTCCTAAAAGCACAAATGGGTTACCAAGTGGAACACTTAACGCTTCTATCCTGTTGACCCCTCCCCTTTAATGTGGCACTGATATTGCAACCACGGGGTAGAATGAGGGGTCGGCGGATTAGCAAGTCCAATAATCCCAAATAGCAATCAAGATCAATCACAAGTAATCTAAGACTGCTAATAAATACTTAAGGTGTCACAACCTAGTATCAATTATGCAAGTGTGTAAAACAAAAGCATGAAAAGAATCACCCAAGCTAGACACACGAGAGATTTATTTTAAGCCCAAATCGAAATATTATCAGCACAAGTGGAATACTTGAGATCCTCACAATGCGCTTAGTAGATTTTTACCTGATTTTAGCAAACTTTACGCTTTTTTCAATCAAAACCAGCAACAGTCAATCAAAAACAGAGAATTCCAACTGTTAAGATTAGCTGTTAGTCAAAATCTGAAAATCAAATCTAACAAACTACTTGCAAAAATGAAATGACAATTGAAATCTGATGCCTAAACTTGTACGACAGTGGGTCTATTACCAGATGACAGTAAGAAACTTGTATGATAGTGGGTATGCTCCCAGATGACAGTTTGGAAACTCGTATGACACTGGGTGTCTGATGAAACGATAATCCAACTTCCAAACGACAGCGGGTGCTTGATGAAATGATACTCAGTCAACTGTCATACGATAGTAGGCTCAAACTCATATGACTTTTGTCAGAAACTTGTACGAAGATTGTACGGACAAAAAATAAAAATCATATTTTTGCACAGAAACTGAGGAGAAAAAGACAAAAATTGATAGAATTGAATTGGAAACCCATTTCAGGGCCCCACAGTGGGTGCCAGAAATGTGTGTGAAAATTGTACCTGATCTGTAGACACAACACTTCAGTAAAACATTAGAGGTTAGCAAAAATCAAAATCGTGCAAAATTGAAATCTAATTTAACCAAACGATTTACTACCTTCTAGTAGGTGCGAGATTGATGTTCTTAGATTGTTATTGAGATCAGTGACCTAGACGACACCTAAATGAAGGATTTGAATGGAATTGATTTGGATATGAATTGAATGCAATTAATCTCTTTTTTTTTTGATATTTTCTATGCAATAATATGAAAAATGATATGAAATCTATGATATGTAAAAATTGATATGCTATGAATTGATCTAACAATAATATGAAAACAAAAGTGATCTCACAACAATGTTGATTCACAATAAGTTTTGATCCTTCCAATTCCAATTCTCCAGCGTGATTGTGCAAAAATATGAGATGCTTTGAGATGAGCTGAGGCTTTAATTTTATAGAAATCCAAGGCTTTGGAGGTGCATGGAAAAAAAGCCATAAATCACTCAGATTAACTCAGCTTGATTTTTGAGTTATTTGATAATAAAGATAATTTAATTCACAAAAACATGCAAATCATGCAAAAACAACTTTTTAACTCAAATTAGAAGTTTAGATCAGCTTTTTGAACTCCAAAAGGATGTTGAGTTCTAAAAAGTCAACACTTTGCATTGATTTTCTAATTTGGAGTTTAACTGTTTCTTTTGAATGTGCATAATAATTATGAATTAATTAAATAAATAAAGTGATTTATGCTCAACTTAACTGATTTTTGAAAATAAATAATTGATTTATGGGTTAATCAATTATTTTTTCAAACTTTTATTCCAAAAATAATATTATTAAATATGACAACTTGCTTTAATTAATTAAATAAGAATTTAATCAATTAATGATAGGAATTTTGATTTATTGTCAAAATTAAATAATAATAATTAGGAATAAATATAATTAAATTCAATTAAATAATTAAGTGACAGTATTAAATCCAATTAATTAAATATGAAAATATTCAATTAATCAAACTTAGGATAAATGTGATTTATTGCCAAATAATCATCAAATTAAAGATAATTAAGATAATTAGGAATATTGCTAGAAATATTCCCCGATGCAGAATTTAAGATAATCAATTAGGATTCGATGATGTTTAGATGTGCCTTAGGTTAGGACTTTGATGTCAATTTTTTTTGAATTCTTGATATAGAAGATTAATGAACTTATAGCCCATTTTTGGGGTATTACAACTCCTTCCCCTCTTTCTCCTTTTCTTGAAGGCTCCAAGCCCAAAGAAATAAAAAGACTAGGCACCAACATATGAAACCAATGGAAGCCAGCATTTAAATCAAAGGCACCAGCATAAGTAAAAGAACACACCAGCATTTGAAGTGATGGCATCAGTGTTTAAATTGAACGGTGCCATCATTTGTAAAAGAAAATGCCAGTGTAATAAAAAAACATGCATTAGCTTTGGGTGCTGCGTGAGTCCTTTTGGGTGTTGCATGGGCCTTTTTATGTGCTATGATTGGCTCCTTTTGGCACTTAGGAAAATGGTTTTTGTGTGTATGGGCAAAGGGGAGGCTTGTGTGCTCCAGCGTGTGTTTGTAGGTCCCATGCAAGAAAAGGCACTGGCATATAAATTGTACACACTAGCGTATTAAACTGAAGGATGCCAGTTTATCCAAAGGCACCAACATAAGAAATAGAGGAAGCCAGCATAGGAAATGAGGAGTTGGGTGGCTAGCACAAAGGGCTTGCATATGTGGGGTTTTTTATCCCACATTTGCCAAAGTTTTTAAAAAATAGGCATTTAAATGCAAGGACACTCGATTAGACTAGTAAAGAGAAGAAAGAGGAAGGAATGGAGGCTCTTTGTGGGCCGGGGTAGTGTGTGCCAGTTGGGAAGACAGTATGGAGGATAATTTGGAAGCAAAATTTAATAAAAACAATGGGATTTAATCCCACATTGCCCAAGTAGAAGAAAAGTAAGTTTTTTATAAGGAAGATCACACAATATGCTAGTGTCCAAGTTTGGATGCTTATATAGAGGCTAGCCCATGCGTGCACAAAAATTGAGGAATCCAACTAGCGATGAGTTGGAGGTAATGTGGTAGGTGGGTCCCATAGTAGGTAAGATAATTTTGACAATGTGTGGTTTGTAGGTTTCAAGCCTCGAGATGTGTGCCCAAGGATTTGATGGAGGTCACATCTTTGTGATGAGGGGAGATGCACCATTGTGATCATGTGACAGAGTGACATGTGGTAGGGTGGTGACATGGTGGTGTGGTTGTAGTTCAATGCCTAGGTGGAGACTGCAGTGAACCAGATGTTGGCATGTGGCAAAGATAGTGATGCTCCAATGACATAGCAAGGTGATGAGGTGGTCGGCGAAGTGAATCAGTTGATGCCACATGGCACGTGTGGGCCTGATCAAATTCAAATGTCTACAAAAATATTTAAAACAAATTGCTATAGTCTCGACTATGTAAATTTTGAATTTTTGAGTTTGTAGTTGCTCACTAAAGCTGGAATTTAAAAATATTGTTGCAGGGTGTAATTTTTTCCAAACATAGGCATATAATATACCATTGGAAATGACAAGAAACAACAGTTTCATTGGTGAAAATAGAAATCAGTTTTGGTCAAGTAGGAAAGAGTAGTAAGAGATTTTAATTTTGAAGTTAGTTTTGGAGGGAAGAAGATTATTTGCAGAATTGATTTTCTCGAAAGAAACAGGTGTCATGGTTGAAATATCTTTTAGTTCTCTTTCCCCTTCCCCATATATTCAGATCTTTTCATTATTGTAAGGGTCCCAAAATCTTTGGATTTTTCTCAAAGTTGGTCCCAAGTGCTCTGTGGGCTAGGTAGGAGATGGGGTTTTCTATTCTACTTAATTTTTGAACATCGACTAATGACTTTTCTCTCACTCTAGGATGTATTAGACTTTTCTCAGATTTTTTTGTTCTATCAAAGGGAAAACTTCTTGATTATTTGTTGTTATTGAAGTGGTTTTAAATCTCGAAGCAGGGTGTATACAGAGGTATGATCCTCATGCATAATATAAATACCATCTCCCATTTCTCTCCATTTGTGTCAAGTTTATGAGTTTTGAATTTTCTGATTCCTTGCATAAAGTTATACATATGTTTTGATTCTATAGTTCTAGTTTAGGATCAGATTTAATAATGTTATAGGTTAGGCATAAATTCATTTGGTTTTCATAGGGATGTTTGTAAGCAGTTTGGGTTTGGGTATTTGTGTAAATGAATTGGATCTGTGATGAAGAACAGTAGTCAGATTCTATATACGACAGTGCATTAGGGGTTTTTCCCAATGGATAAGTCACTGATCATAAGTGAGTATATTTTTCTATGATGTGTCTAGTATGGTATGTTATATCCCACAAAGTTTTAAATCATAACCAATCCTGAATTGTTTAGAATATTGAGGTTATAGGGCCTATTGTTTAAATCATGCTGTTTGAGAATCAATGAATGATTGGTTTCCATTTAGTATTTTCTCACCATTCCATTTCATCTACTTTGTTCAAATCTAGTCCCGGTGTCATAAGGAGTATTGTTTTTATTTGGCTGGATTGGGAGTACCCTTCTTGGTGTTGTAGATCCAAAAGTGCAGAGGGTAGTCTTGTCCCTACAGTTGGTCTAGTCATCTTAGAGCTTATATTTGGATCTAACCCATCCTTAAAAACTATAGATATATTGGTTGCTACCCAAAGCATAAATTCTCATTTGAGGAACCAATAGGAAGAGTACTAGTGGAGATGCATTTTGTTAGGAATGGGAACACTGAGAGGGGGGGGTGAATCAGTGTTCACTATATTTTATCTTTTTACTTTAACCTTTAAATTGAACTTAAATGCTTAAGTACCGAAATGAACATCCATATAAACATGAAACATGAAATCAACACATAAAACCAATATGGTTACAGGGAAACCAAATACGTAAAAACCCCGGTGGGAATTGACACCCACTAATATTTTGTACTAGTGCTTAGTGATCCTTGTTAGAAGATCCTTAACCCTGTTAGGAGTTGCTTTACAATGTATTAAGTACAGTAGACCTTATCAAGGGTTAGACCCTATTAGGATTCTTTTACAATAGTCCCTGTTAGGGGAGTGGTCGCACTATCCTAGAGCTCACTGCTCAAGTGGTGAAGGCTACAACCTTCTGATCTCAGATACACACTATATTTTTTGGATCAACTGTCACTGCTTGTCAGATCAGTTCCTTTGATGTGCTAATGTTTTGACCTCTTACAAAGCTCTAATACATCTTATAGACTCTTCACACACTTCTACTCTTCTTAGCACAACTCTATATCAACTTTCATGCTAAATACAATGGGTCCATCTCATATTTATATGCACATATAAAATAAACAACTAGGTCAGCCCTTAGACCTATTACATATAATGCTTCTGAATGAATTGGCTCAAGCATTTTTACAAATAAACATATATACATGTCGAAAACCTAAATACAATAGGTGCATAGCCTTTACATTAGTAGAATATAGCCACAACTCAAAATGATAACAATCGGCTACTTACTCTATTCTTCACTGGCACTTACTGGCTGTGTAACTTCATCTGTCTATATCTTCCTCATACTTGCATATCTGATCATGCGCTCATAGACTAAGCAAGAATATAGTCTAACTAACTTAACTTTTAGGGCGCATACCATAACTTGGTTGTACGCACGTGCACTGATGCTCTGAGCTGCAAGAACTTTATACACTATCCAGTCTTCAACACTTTACCAATTTTTGATCTTCTCATCAAGTGCACTAACTCCAAACTGCTATATGCCTTTTTTTCCATAATGAGAACACTATATTAAGTCATATACATCATTATAGCCAACTTGCCAATAATCTCCCCCTTTGTCATTGATGGCAAAAAAAGAATATGGCCAAGTTGCTAACTGTCCTTAATTCAAATTTTTTTTGTCTTCTATACATATACTTATATCTCCCTATACATATTATGATCCATATTCTATACATAACTCCCCCTTTGACATTAATGATAAAGGTGTTTCAATAAATTTATGTACATATACTCACTGAGGGAAAACATCCGGATATGCTATCTTTAGGTTTTGGATCTCCTTCTTCCAAAATGTGATCAAGGAGTTTACTATGTAGAGATGGGTGCATAGTGCATACTATAGCTTCTCCATCTTCTTCAAGTCAATGTTAGGACCATGATCATATGTTACCATTGTGGCATATATGTCCTTGATGTTCTGATTGAGTATATCTAATGAGGGTGCAAGAGCATTCCTGAGCTGTCTTTTCCTTGCCTTGATCTTTGACATTTCTTTTTCTTCCTGCTATATCTTTTCTATTTGTTTTTGGTATACATTATTACACATGTTTACATCTATGGATGTGTCTTTCATTGAACTCTTGACTTGCTCAATCATAGCTTCTGCCTCTTTTATTTTCTTGAAGTGGGCATCAGTAAGCTTATCCTGATCCATGCATTCTGCAATGATTCTTCTTCCTTGATCTACAAATTCTTTTAAGGATGCTTGACCAGTCTTAAGTGAGCTTAGGTCAAGTGCAAAGTTTCTCATTAATTCATTCAACCTCTTCTTTAGGTACTTTTCTTCTGCAACTAGGGATGTAGATTCTTCAAGGCTTGAGATTTTGAAATGTGAGATGATTGTACTCACATCATCAACATGATGCATTTTTGACACTTTCTTGTCATCTGGCAACAAATTGTTCAGAATGTTTACTGATTCTACTTGGAGGGGATTCCTCATCACTTGTTTTTCTTTGGCCTTTTCCAAGGCTAGGACGCTAAATTTTATCAGATCTTCTTCTCTCCATGAGTCTAAACTCGATGTGTCAGGTGTCAAACTTGACAACAATGCTACTAAGGGAGTGATGGGAGTGTTTTCCATCACTTCTTGTTTCACCTTGATTAGCTCTACTAACATTTCATCTTTTTTCTCACTTTCTTTTACCTTTTCTTCTTCTTTCTTTTCTTCCTCTTTTTCTATTTTTTCTTTTTCTATTTCTTTTTCTTGTTCTTTCTTTTCTTCCATCTTTTCTTCTTCTTTCTCATCATCAATCAATACTTCTTCTTGATGAGTGGGAGGTGTGTTGCTGCATAACATTTCAGCTTCTTGTGTTCTCACAAAAGCTTCCTCAAACTTATCCAAGTCATTGTCTGTGGCCACCATTGCAATCTCTACATTGTCAATGAAGATTGTATCATCTTTTTGTGTATCTGTCATGGGCATAGACTTTACTACCTCTGTAGGTGTTACCACTATAGGTGTTGAATCATGAGGACTTGTAAATGGTATATTGGTGGTCTCTGTTGCTTTGTCTTTTTCACTAGGTGCTTGGGTGATGGGTCCAGATGGAGGTTTCATGTGTTTCTCTAAGAATACCTTCTCAAAGGCGTTCTCTATTTCCTTTTTTATCAACTCATAGTCTTTGTTCATAATGTGTAGTGTTCTCATCTTTTTCCTTAAGTGGGGCTTCACCAAATTCAATATCAATGTATTTTCTTCAATAGAACATATTGGAAGATTGGAATCAAGTGTTTGTTCCCTGATTCTAAAGTCTTCTTCAATGACTTGTCTCTTCAAGGTATCCATAATCTCCCATACCTTATTTGGGATAGCTGTCTTCAATTCAAGAACTATCTTCTTGAATTTTATCATGTGTTTGATCATCATCTCATTAATCTTTGACTTATCAATTTCATGATATTTTTCATAAAACTTGGCTATCTGATCTAGCCTTCCTTCTTCTACTACTCTAGTCCTTAACACTTGAAGACTAGCTATGAATCCTACTTCTAGAGGTGGCTGCACATTTTTCAGTTTGCTTCTTATGGCTTGTTGGGTGAGTAAGAGTCGCCTTATTTTGAACTTTTCAAGTTCTCATGTCAAGCTTCACTCTGTTCATTTTTCCACCTTGTTGGTCTTCCCACGAGTCTTCGCGCATTCGAATTTGTCAAAACTGAGCTTACGACGTCGTTTGTATCGGTTTGACCCGTTTTAAGCCAATAACATATCCTTTCAAGGCTTTTGAATCACTTCGAACCTTTTCAAACTCCGGTTCGAAGTAGTTCGAAGGAGTTCAAAAGCGGCCTGAGTCCTTTATTATTAACGATGTGTTATGCAGGAAGGCTAGCGGCATTTTCTTCTTGAGAGAGTTTGAACCTCTTCGAGCTCTGGTTCGAAGGAGTTCAAAGTAGTTCAAATGAACTACCGGCGTGATCAATAATGATGGAATGTCCTGACAAGACGTGCCGTGTAGACCTGGCGTGATTTCATTGGACGGGCCAGTGCGCAGAAAATGAGGCAATCACTTACACGATTGGGAAATATTTGGTTTGAGACTGAATTATGATGATTGAAAAGGTGGCGGATCCCAAAGAGTTAATTTTATTTGAAGGCATTTATTGCTTATCACCACTTGGTGTCAAAAAATTTATTAATACACGCGTAATGGAGTATATTTCACACTTCAAGTGGCAACTAAAAATAGAAACTGGGTAAGTCATTTTTTTCCCTATTGTACACTGTGAGGTCTGGGCGCTGGAAGGGTGGTCTGGTCGAAGTGCAAAGCGTACAGGTAGCTTCTTTCAAGCTCTACCTTCTCATTTTTGGTTATTCCTTCAAATTCATTAGTTCAAGCAGTGAGCTGGTAGACTTTCATATTTTTAGGCAGGCATGAGGTCTCTCATGCATTTCTTTGGCAACATGAAGAATCTTGAATGTAAGGCCCCGGTCATAATAGACATGAATATTTTAGGGGTCTCAGTCGATACTATACCTTCAAAACTCTCAACTTGTGTTGACGAGGAGTACATTGTAGAAGTCCTGGCTAGTGGGTTGTTAGAAGCGGCTACTTTCCCACCGGCTACTGTTTGTCCGGAATTGGTGCAAGAATGTATCAATAGATACGATGTAAATTTGAAGAGTATTTTGAACATGGATGGTCAAACCCTAATCCCTGTTAATCGTAGAACCATTTCAGCAGTCTTCAAAATACCAGATGAAGGTCTGGTCAACTTCACGCCTACCCAGTCTCTGGCCCAATTCAGAGAAAATGCTGATAAAAATAGGAGTCACATAGCAAGAAGGTGGACGAAGACCAACTATAAAGGAGGGTCACGGTTACCCAAAAATCTCACCAAGGACCATATGAACCCCCTAATACATGATTTGGTTGTTCTCCTTCACCGATTAAAAGGTTTAGAACAGGCCCTATCCTTTGATGAGTGGATGTATCATTTTGTAGAAATCATCTTAGAAGGAAGTCAACACATTGACTGGGCTGAAATTATAGTCACATCTCTTCGGGACCAGCTCAGACAGACTCAGATGACCAAGGAAGGATTTTACATGTCTTCGTACCTGATGTATTACTTGGCCTGTACTCAAGACCTATACCCTATTCAGAAAGCTCCCTGGAATGGAGATTTATTTATCTATGAGTGTTGTCCATTACTGAGAAGAGATAAAGTTTTGGAGGATTATAGAACAATACATGATATGTTCTGGGGGAAATTGCATCAGGAATTGGCTGGCAGGCCTAACCAGAGGATTTCAGACAATGCGTAGAGATTAGTTAAAGTATTTGGCAGCTTTTATATTTAATTTCCCTATTTTACTTATATTCGGGTAGGAGGATTCGAAGAAGAACCATTGAAGCTGCCTAGGTACGCTTTTGACTATTTCATTCTTGCAGAAGTTTGCAGACAGTTGTTCATTGTCATTAAAATAGCTCTCCTGAAAGATAAATGGAACTCTCTGTTCCCAGTGAAGTTAGGCCACTTAATCTCTAACAGCATGCTGGATGCATCTGTTGTGGGGAGTAATTTACTGAACTTCCACATGCCTTTCTATGAACCAAGAACAGGGTTCGATAGTAAAGGCTTTGCCAGACAGACCCTGGGATTAGGAAAATGCCCTTCACCAAGTTACCATCTGGAGGACCTGTGGAAAGATCTCGGCAATGAAAAAATGATTTGGGAACGAGATAGAACCAGGCTTACGGTATCTCAGATTAAACTGCTGTAGTTGAAGTTTGATACTAGAAATATAGAAGATAATGATTCAGAGGTTCCCCGTCCATCTGCCACCTTTTCCGAGGAGGATGCTGTTTCGATCATCGATTGGAGTAGAGAGGAGTCTAGTGATATCAGACTCTGGGCCCGCAGCATTTTTGAGGAAATAGAAAACTGGATCTTGGTGAAGAAGAAAGATGTTCAACCTCTTACAGATACAAGTCATAACACTGGTTCGCCCATTAAGAGTGTAACACAAGCCCTTGCTAATAAATCTCTTTTGTCATCAAATGCAGGTAAGAAAATACTAGTGAAGGAGAAAACGGCCCCGGTAAAATATCCAACCGCGCCAAGGTCAAGACCAAGGACGAGATCTGAGAAGAAAATCCAAATGGCCTCAGAGGAGCCTGATTATCTGGATGACGTCGGTGACCTCAACGATGAAGATCTCACCTTCACCCTCGATCATAAGGGGAAGATGCAGGAAGGTCTCATGCACTGCCAAGACCTATCTCAGAATGTAGATGCACTTGTCAAGACCCCTGACAATCGAATGGTGTCCAGCACAATCCCACCTTGGCTCACGGAATCGGTTAATAAAAGGAAAAGCTTCAAACCTCTATCTATGCCAGTTAAAGAAATAGTGATGAGGTATGCAGCTCGTACTCTAAAAGCTAAAAGGATGAAGAGTGATGCGAGGCTAATAACAGATCCTTCTACCGGGAAAGTCATTGCTGAAATTGCTACAGTGAGATCTATGGGAAATACCCAAGATCCTGAGCCCGAGGATTATGAGATAACAAAGATGGATTTTGGAGTACTGAACAGGGATTCCCGTGATCACATTTTCAAATTCTCTACCGATCGTATGCTCGAATAGTCACAGAAGGATGGTAGAGAGAAGCGGGAGTTGAAACAGATAGTTTCGACCATGGCGGAATTCCTATCTTCGCTTGCTGAGAATAGTGCAATACCTCTAGCGTAGACTCATCAGGGGTTCGACCCTAATTCGATGGAAAGTCAGAGGCTATTCAAGCAGGTTTAGAAGGGGAGGACTTGGACAGAGGTAATTAAGGCATGGACAGATGGCATCATAGCGGAAGGTAGTGCTTTCATAAAAGAGTTCATGAGCACTTGTACAGACGGTGAAGCGCTCTTGGGGGAAATTCAGACATTGATCCCAATATGGGAAAGTGAAGCTGAAAGTTTTTCAGAGATCATGAAAAGAGCACAAGAAATTGAAGATTATGGAGTGAAGCAATTTCTGACAGAGAACCCCATGAAGCTGGTTGACCCATGTATGCTGTTCATCCTGAAGAAGAACTTCAGCTGGAAGAACACTTTGTTTGAGACAGCCATTTCTCAGATGCGGGTTATGGAAAAGGTCGTGAAGGAGATTCACTCTGACACCCTGAAGGACATTAAAATAGTAAATCCCTCAGGTATTCTACAATTGGAAGATGCAGACCAGGGAGTTGATGCATTAGTGAAGTCCTTTGTGGATGAAATGAATGCTTTCAAGGAAAGTGAAGCACCGATGGTTCATGACCTCACGAGGAACGCCAACATAGAAGCAATGCTTATCTTAAACTGAGGTCAATTGCCAAAGCAAGCAGAGAAAATTCAGGAGATGAGATGGGAGAAAAATGCCACGCATGCCAAGTTGACCGCGTTGAAGAACCTACACGCCCCACCTACTCAAGAGCTACTCTGAGTTTACCGATCCTGGAAGCTGGTAAAGGTTGCCACATCAGAGGATGCTCAAGAAAACTGAATCAAATTCAGTTTTGTTTACTCAATTGACCCTACCTTAACTCTTCTTTAGAAACTAGTTTTAAACTGTTAACGGTTTCTTGTTTTAATGGGGTCTGAGAAGCCGGGTTTTTCGAGAGGCTTTCTCGGACCGTTTAAACTATTTAAGCTGGTGCTTAAGACATGGAAAGGGGATAGATTAGAATTAAAAAAAAACATAGAAGGGAATAGAAGCAGTAGTACAAGTTCTTTTCAATTTTTTTTGTTTTGCAGTAGTTTGAATGACTGATGATAACTGGACTTTGGGCCAGTCTTACCTGAATACTTGTGCATGAAAATATTTTGATCTTTGAATCAAATAGTGAAATATATATGTTCTACCTTGGGAATTATATATCGATCTTGTGTATGTGCTATTTAGTTTCAGTCATTTATTATAGTTCTCTGAGTTATAGTTTTTCTGTAGATGAATTTTTGTTAGTTAGTCTAAATTTCTCTAAATGGCCGCTGAAGCTTATTTTTCTTTCGCAAGGTAGTCTTCTGTTCCATCTATTGGTTTTACAAGTTTCTATTGTTCTACCTCATCTGTCTAGGAACGGTTGAGAGTCCTTTTACTGCTTTTCAGTTAAAAGCTTGTATGTTAAAATTACTTTTTCCATTCATTGAATATCTTATAAAGGGAGCTGTACCTTTTTGCAAAATTTAGAGGGAAGTAAAGTAAATGCTTACCCAACTGTTGTGTAAATAATTTGTTTTCAAAGGCATAGAGTCAGAAGATAAATATCAGAGTATAAGAGAACAAATCTGTTCGCCAACAGATTTTTGGCAACTCTACTGGGGAAAGACCAGTCAAGTGCACTAGTCCACTTCCCATCACAATGCCACATAATGGTGCTACCTAATGATAATGTGTTCCCTATGCTCCAGCCAAATTTAGGTTTTCAAGACACACAGGAGGATTTAATCTCAGACCTAGCTGCAGTCGCTTGGAGATTCAAACGAAGTAATCAAGAATTCCAGCGGGTTCAAGAAGTGCTTGAAAGAGAAGAAGAACTTGGTGAATGCTTGAGGGGTATTCCTGTTGCTAGGGAAGCCGTCGTAGTTAACAGGCTTGCACAAGGTCAATCGCGGAACTAAGTTTTGAACAGATTCTTGAACTGGCAACTAGAAGATACACAAGAGGGGAACGTAGTAGAGGATTGGTGGATGAAGATTTTGAACTGTTGGAAAGCCTTAATTTTAAACCAGATTCAAATCGTTCCCGAAGGAAGAAAGCTCAAACTGTCAATCGACCCTCATCTCCCTCATGAAATCCAGCTGTCCCTTTAACCGTCCAAGCAATCATTTCTCTGGGTACTATAATTCCCACTGTCTTAAATATTCAACCTTTGAATCTCCAACTTCCATTCATGGCTGGAAACAGACCTTGGGGTCAACACATTGGGCCTCTGAACTTAGGGGTTAACCAACCTGTTGATCTACCTAAAGGAGCCAATCAAATTCTGCCTAAGTTCAGCGAGGACAACAAAGTCTCTTCAGATGATCATCTCAATGCCTTCCAAACCGCTTGCGGGATCATGAGTGTATCTACCGAAGATGTAGCAGTGAGACTCTTTGTCATAACTCTAGTGGATGCTGCTGCCGATTGGTTCAGCCACTTTCCAAATGGATCTATTAAGAATTGGGACACCATGAAGCAGGCTTTCGAAAGAAGGTTCAAAATGCCTGACAATGAGGTCTCTTTATTGATACAACTTAGTCAGCTAAAGAAGGAGATACATGAACCAATGAGAGAATTCATGGCTAAATTCAACAGAATTCTACAAAGAATTCCCGTGACTGCTGCTCCGAGCAATGAGAACAAATCTGTTCACCAACATGGCTCTAGTTGAAGGGTGACTTGTGGTGGTTTGTTTTCTCCTCTTGGTCATCTTAGGAGATGCATCTATGGACTCAATATCAACTGTAACAGTGGGTGTAGGACTAATATCATCAATTTTACCTTGTTTATCCTTTGGATCATTAGTCTTCTCAATCTTTACCTTTTTCATCTTGGGATCATTAGACTTAGCTTCCACTGTGGATGGGCTCTCAATTGCCAAATAAATCTTTTCTTCCCTTGCTTTGTCTATGTCTTCTTGTATTACTCCATGAATTTTGAGTATCTCAGATGTAATCTTAGAGGCTTTCCTCTTAGTTGTTGTGCTATTCAGAAATGCATCAATTTCCCTTGTCTTTTCCTCATAAGTACCCCACCTAGGTTCATTAAGGTCCTTAGGTGCTGAAAGTAATACTTGTGCACAAGCTTCCAAGATTGGTTCCTCAACTTCATATCCAAGAGGATGGATCCACTTTGTTCTTGGTTCAACTACCTCCATGCATGTTGTGTCTATTTCAACCATAAAGTAGATAGTATCCTTATATTTTTCAACAATGTTTTCTGGAATTATGTAGCTCATTTGCATCTTGGCCCTGAAGGTCTTCAACTCCAATGTTATGTAATCTCTCAATGTGCTCTCAGTGGATGCCTTGTTGGATATCTGTGGCATGGTTGGAATGGACTTGTCCAAATACAAATCTGATACTTTCCCAACTATATGAAGGTACATGTAAATGATCAAAGACCCAAACCTAAATATCTTGGTCTTATCATGCTTGATTGCCTTGATGTTATCAATCAACTATGCATGCAAGATCTCACACAGATTGAACTCTCCATCTTCCTTCACGAGTCTAATGGCAGCTAGAATTGTGCCCGTAGACACACTATTCACCCTAGTGGTGTGATGAAACTTGTATCCAAGTATCATGGACATCAATTTGATGTCAGCTTTCTCAATAGGCTCAATTGTCATCATGCACCTATCACTCCTTGACTTACATGTTTTCTCAAAAAAAAATTGACATCCTTTCCCATAGGAAGGATGTCATCAATCTTAGATAGGCCTGTCATCTCATATATTAGGTCACTAGTAATTCTTACTAGCACATCACCTATCCAAAATAGGTCATCATGAATTCTTCTCAAAAGTATTTTAATCCATTCTATCTCATAGAACTCATATGCCATAGCATACTCCACTATAGGGTGATCATTCCACTTCACATATTCATCTAAGAAGGTTTTGTCTAGTTTTAGCATGGTTTTCATGTGCACCCTTAGTATGTCCAATCCTATTGGTTCCTTGTAGTAAATGTATGCCCTAATGTCTTCGACATGCATAATGCCCATAGGCATGCAGGAGAATGCTCCCTCTAAGTCATCTAGGGTAGACTTAAATGGATGCTTCTTAAACACATATCTTTTCTTTTCTACAACATCAAATACTATGGGAGTGGCCATCACTTACTTGATTTATCGCTTTCCAAATATTCTCTGAGATAATCTGAAGACTTTTGAATTAACATGACAAACTAGGGTTTTTGAAACTGATCAAATGAGTTGTTAATCACTGATAGATTAATCTGCAAGTCTTCACAATAACTTCTAAAGCTCTTTCTACTCTCCAATCGCTCTGAATTTGGATACAATGAGTAATCAAAAATCTTTCTATGTACTTAAAGTGAAAATTCTACCATTAATGCTTGCCGTGTAAACTAGGCTGTCACTTGGCAATTTGTATCTTCCATTCTTCAAAGAATCAGCTAATGCACTTTTCACCAAGGTTTCTCTAGTCTCCAAAAGCTTAAGTCCAAGGTGCATACTCTGAGAGTGGGTATACCAGCCATGTAGGGGTCTAGAGCTAAATTAGCTCCCCCTATGATCCCGAGGGCCATTCATCTAGATGTAGAGGGTGCATCCACTTTGGATGCATCCAATACATATTCATCAACCTTGTCCTTCTTTGTTTCTAACGAAATCAATCTCTCATACTCTGAAGCTTTCACAAAATTGACTTCTCCTTTGGGATCCAAAACTGGTTCTTCTAGCTTTTTAGGGCTTTCCTGATGTTGCATTGTTGATCTACAGAACTTTGAGATATGTCCAACCTTGTTACAAGAGTGACAAATGACTGGAGGCCTTATATTCCTTGGCACATTGACATGAGTCACCATCTTACATTATTTAGCTAAGTGACCATTATAGTTACATATCTGACATGTAACATTCTGAGAGCTTCTTACATTTGATTGATTCTAATTTCTTTGATTATGAGTCCTATTCTTTTGGCTTGTCTTTCAATTCATAGCTCTATGACCAAATTTATTTCATAAATAACAGTAACCATTGAAAGGTCTTACCTCTATATAGTTCATTGCTATGTGTCCATGCTTGTTACATGCATACCATGTGTGGTCTATAGGCTTGCACTCATTCTTAGGTGGTTTAGTATGATACTTCATATAACTTCTAGTCTCTTTAGCATCTGAGGTGCCTTCTGGTGCTTTCATTATTTCTCGCATGTTATCAATCTAATTCTGTGCTTCATTATATCCAATGCAGCTAGTATCTCCTTTAGCTCTTCTTGCATATAATTGAGATTCTATTAAATCAGAACTGGTGTGCAATTTATCAATGTGATTCTTAGCCTCTTTCAATTCAGATTCCAAGCTTTCCTTGTTGTTTCTTAGTTCTAAGATTTCCATGTTTGCTTGCCTCAATTCTTCATTCAGTTGAAGGTTCTCTTTGACCTATTCATCATAGACTTCCTGATTGTTAGTCAGCTTATCATCAAACTCTTCAAGTTGTTCTTTTAAGGATTTATTTTCATCATTTAGCTTCTTGACCATTGTCCCTAGATCACTGGTAGAGCATTCTTTCAAATCTTTCCTTAGCCTTTTGATGACTAATTGAGCATCACTGAGTTTTTCCCTTAATTCTTCAGTTTCTCTTTCAGACTTGTCCAGGTCTTCAAGAGAAGCTTCCAAATTTATTTTCAGATGTTTCATTTATGCTTTTTCCATGATCTCCTCAAGTGGTTAAACTTCTTTTTTGAGGACTAGATCTCTGATACCAATTGTTAGGAATGGGAACACTGAGAGGGGGGGTGAGTTAGTGTTCACTATATTTCATCTTTTTACTTTAACCTTTAAACTGAAATTAAATGCTTAAGTACTAAAATGAACATCCATATAAACATGAAACATGAAATCAACATATAACACCAATATGGTTATAGGGAAACCAAATAGGCAAAAACCCTGGTGGGAATTGACACCCACTAATATTCTGTACTAGTGTTTAGTGATCCTTGTTAGAAGATCCTTAACCCTGTTAGGAGTCTTTTTACAATGTATTAAGTATAGTAGACATTGTCATGGGTCAAACCCTATTAGGAGTCTTTTACAATAGTCCCTATGAGGGGAGTGGTTGCATTGTCCTAGAGCTCACTACTCAAGTGGTGAAGGCTACAACCTTCTGATCTCAAATACAAACTATATCTGTTGGATGAACTGTCACTGTGACACTACTTGTTAGATCAGTTCCTTTGATGCGCTAATGGTTTGACCTCTTGCAAAGCTCTAATACATCTTATAGAATCTTCACACACTTCTTCTCTACTTATCACAACTCTATATCAACTTCCATGCTAAATACAATGGGCGCATCTCATATTTATATGCACATACAAAATAAACAACTAGGTCGGCCCTTAGACCTATTACATACAACGCTTCCAAATGAATTGGCTCAAGCATGTTTAAAAATAAACCTATATACATGTTAGAAACCTAAATAAAATAGGTGAATAGCCTTTACATTAGTAGAATATAGCCACAACTCAAAAGGATAATAGTTGGTTGCTTACTCTATTCTTCACTGGCACTTACTGGCTATGTAACTTCATCTGTCTATATCTTCCTCGTACTTGGATATCTAATCATGTGCTCATAGACTAAGCATGAATATAGTCTAACTAACTTAGCTTCTAGGGCACATACCATAACTCAGTTATATGCACATGCATTGATTCTCTGAGCTACAAGAACTCTGTACACTATCTAGTCTTCAACACTTAACCAATTTTTGATCTTCTCATCAAGTGCATTGACTCCAAAATGCTATATGACTTTGTTTCCATAATGAAAAAACTATATTAAGTCATATACATCAGTATAGCCAACTTTCCAACACATTTTTCCTTGGGAAAATGTTGGTTTCATGGCTAAGAAAAAAGAAAGATTGTATAGCCCAATCTACTACAAAATTAGAGTATGTTGTTGCTACTATTAACTACACTCAAATTGTTTGGATGAAATAAATGCTGAAAGATATTGGAATAACTTTTGATGAACCAATGGTTATCCATTGTGATAACACTAGTACAATAAATATATTAAAGAATTCTATGATGCACTATAAAACTAAGCATATTTCTATTAAGTATCACTTCTTGAGAGACAAGGTAGCTGAGAAGGAAATAAGATTGGAATACATTACCACAAAGGAATAGATAGAAGACATATTTACAAAGCCATTACTAAAAGATGCCTTTGAGTATCTTAGAGGTATGCTTGGGGTGCATGCCCCTCCTAGTCATAATTAAATGATGCAAAGATGCATCAGTCCAGAGGTTTTCAAAGCCTTATCATATTCTAGACTTGATGTAGGGATCTACTCCTTAGGGGAAGTGATCATGGAAGATAGTCATGGAAGACATTTGATGACTTATGGCACCATTTTCCATTTTTTTTTAGGGGGGAAAGAGACTGTGAAAATCTTATATGAAAGAGACTATGTGGTAAAGGTACTGAGATAATACTTTTGAGTTGATGGGTTTTCCCATATGTTGCCATCAATGCTAAAGGGGGAGATTGTTGGATATTTATAATGCATTGGGGATATTTATGGATACATTTAATATGTTTAATCACTACTTTGAGTGATTTTAGAAGTTACTATTGTTGTCATTCATGTTTTGTCACTGATGTTAACATGTGTTTCTGTGAAGAGAATAGGCTGGTTATTATAGTATACAGATACTGTACGGATGTTTCAGAATGTGAAAAGTTAGTTGTGTGTACAAGAAGGTGGTGTGATCTTATATCTAAGATTTCATGATGTGATATTTAATATTGGCTGAGTTTCAGAAGATATGGTGAAGACTGGTTATTTGACAATGACAGTGGAAGTTGATAGAGTAAGTCTTTGAGTTTTGGGTACATCTTACATGCAATAAGGATTCATTGTATGAAAGATTAAGGTATGATAGATAGTGTACTGAAGTATGTTCAATGGTCTATGCAAGGTACAAAAAGAAGGATGATGTCAATTGTGGCATGTGTTCTTAAGAAGACCTATTTGGAATTTGACTTGAGAGTTGTAGCATATATCATGAATGGCAAGCATGATTTATGGATGTTGGTCCTTAATTATTGAATTGTAATTATTTTATACTTTTTTTAGATACCATGTGTATCTTAACAAGGAGTTATTTAATTATTTGTATATTAGGAAAGCCTCGTTGGCCGACCTGATGGTTTATTTTGTAATAGGGTATATATGTAAGATATTTTCTTTTAAAAAGATATATGGGAGATTGTATGTGATGTAAAAGAGAATTGTGAAAGCTATGAGCTTGAGTCTATTGGATGTAGAGTAGAGGATAAATCATATACTTCATATACACCTGTGTTGCGAATAGTGAGTTCTGAAGGTGGACATAACCTTCTTTGGGTAGTGAGCCTAGGCAGTAAGCCTACCCTTCTTTTTCTTGACTCCTAATAGGGTTTGTCCTCTAACAAAGACTATGTACTATAATGTTTTAATCAGCTCCTAACAGGGCTAGATCTTCTAACAAGGATACTATACTCTCAGTACATCATTAGTGGGTGTTAATTCCCACTAGGGTTTTAACTTTAACAGGGTTTCCTCGACAAAAAAATGTTGTATTATTATGTTGGCATTTCATTGTGTTCATTGGATTTGATATTGTTGTTATTAAAAGTTTAAAGTTTAATAATATGTCGTACAACTGATTCACCACCCCCCCTCTCAGTTGTATTGGTGGATTGTTATTCCTAAGAGTGGGCTAAATCTTGTAGGTTAAACCTAACACTAGATTCTCCTAAGAATGAAGGTACATATGGCTCTCATACCCATTATGAGTTGGAACTTTGAGTATTTGAACTTGATGCTTCATGATTTGAACTTGATTTCTATTTTTGTACTTCTGCATATGAGTGAATGACATCAATTTATTTATCATGACAAGATTCATCTAATAATGATTCCAATTCCCACTTATTTGATTCATCATCACTAGAAGAGATTAACTTATTTATTTTTTCATAAGAGTGAGAAGACTTCTTTTTTCTAGAACCTTGTTCAAGATACCCTAATCCTATTTTTTATTCTCCTAATCTCCATGTGGTCTATATTGGTCCCAAAAATAATTCCTTTCTCTTCCAAAAAGGCCTTGTTCCTTGATATCCCATATTTTTCATGATTTGATAACCTTTCCCATATTGATGTGTGGAAATGCTAATGTGTTGGACCCTTTTATATAAACTATCTTCTTCTTCATCTTTATAAAGACAATTTCAGATCTCATTTTCTGCTTCTTCAGTTAAGAAATTGCTAGCTATTACAATTTTTTCATTGTATCTTTATTTTTTTGTATGATATCTAGGAGAAGTAGGCATGTATATTATTGATACAGAATATTCTCCTACCCCCGTTTGATGTAATTTACTTTGTTTGTCAAAATTCTTCATCATATTATCCATATTTTCATAATGTGTTATCTTTTCTTTTCCTTTTACACATATATAGGATTTTGATTCTTTTTATTCTTGAATATAAGAATTTAAACTTGAAGAGTTTGGACTTTCTTCATTTAATTCCAAAAATCTCACTTTTTCTTTTCCTTTGTTAGATGAAGAAGGAATTGTTGTTAGGAATGGGAACACTGAGAGGGGGGGGGGGGTGAATCATTGTTCACTATATTTTAACTTTTTACTTTAATCTTAATGTTGAACATAAATGCTTAAGAACTGAATTAAAAATTCACATAAACATGAAACATGAAATCAACACATGACACCAATATGGTTACAAGGAAACCCAAATAGGTAAAAACCTCGGTCGGACTTGATACCCACTAATAATCTACACTAGTGTTTTGTGATCCTTGTTAGAAGATCCTTTACCCTATTAGGAGTAGCTTTACAATGCTTTAAGTATACTAGACCTTGTTAAGGGTCAGACCCTGTTAGGAGTCTTTTACAATGATCCCTATTAGGGGAGTGGACTCACTATCATAGAGCTCATTTCTCAAATGGTGAAGGCTACAACCTTCTGAATCAGATACACACTATATCTATAGGTGAACTATTCACTGTAACACTGCTTGTCAAATCAGTTCCTTTGGTGCGTTGATGCTTTGACCTCTAGCAAAGCTCTAATACATCTTATGATGACTTCATATACCTCTTCTCTTCTTATCACAACTCTCATTTTACTTCCATACTGAATACAATGGGCACACCTTATATTTATGCACTTATAAGAAATACATAAATAGGTCAGCCCTATAACTAATTACAAATAATGCTTCCAAAAGAATTGGCTTAAGCATGCTTACAATTATACATGTACATATGTCAACAACCTAAATACAATGGACACATAGCCTCTACAACATTAATTTATAATCACAAACCAAAATAGTCACTGTCGGCTCCATGCTTTGTTCTCTATTGGCACACACTAGCTGTGCAACTTCAATTGACTATAACTTTCATATCTTTGCATATCTACTTATGCACTCTTAGACTAAGCATAAGTATAGTCTAACAACTTTAACTTCTAGGGTGCATATCTTAATTCATTTGTACACACGTGTGTAGATGCTCTAAGCCTCTGGTGCTCTGTATGCTATGCAGTCTTCAACACTTAACTAAATTCTGATCTTTACACTTAGTGCGCTGACTCCAAACTACTATATAAATTTGTTTCCATAATGACAACACTATATCTAGTCATATATCTTAGTCTAGAAAACTTTCCAACAATCTCCCCCTTTGTCATTGATGGCAACAAAGGAATATGGCCAAGTCTCTAACTGACCCTTTACACAAAACTTTTTTCTTTTATACATTTTATACATACTCTTATATCTCCTTATATATGTACTCCATATTCTATACAACTCCCCCTTTGACATTAATGAAAAAGGTGCATCAAAAACTTTATCTACATACACTTACTGAGGGAAAACATTCAAAATATGCAATCTTGAGCTTTTGAATCTCCTTCTTCCAAAAGGTTATCAGAGAATTGACTATCTGTAGATGGGCGCATAATGCATATTGAAGCTTATCCATCTTCTCCAATTCTATGCTTAGACCTTGATCATAGGTTATCATGGTTGCATCAATCTCCTTTATGTTCTGACTGAGAATGTCTAGTGAGGGTGCAAGAGCGTTCCTCAATTGAGTCTATCTAGACCTTATCTTCTCCATTTCTTTCTCTACCTTCTTGATTATGTCTAACTTATTGAATTCTTCACCTTTTCAATCATTGCCTCTGCATCTTTGATCTTCTTAAGATGGGCATCATTGAACTTATTCTAATCCATGGATTCTGCAATGACTTTCCTTCCTTGATCTGCAAATTCCTTCAATGATGCTTGACCAAACTTAAGAGAGGTCAAGTCTAGTGCAAAATTACTCATCAATTCATTAAGTCTCTTCTTTAAGTACTTCTCCTCTACCACTATGGCCGTAGATTCTTCTAGGTTTGAAAAATTGATTTTGAACTCAGATATGACTATGCTCACATCATCAACTGAATGTACATTTACCATCTTCTTATCCTTTGGGAGAAAACTGTTCAAAATAATTACTGATTCCACGAGGAGAGAATTTCTCATTACTTGCTTCTCCTTAGCCTTCTCCATAGCTAGGACACTGAACTTAATCAGGTCTTCTTCCTTCTAGGAGTCCAAACTGCTAGTGTCAGGTGTGAAACTTGACAACAATGCTAAGGAGGGAGTGATGGGAGTTCTATCCATCACCTCTTGCTTCACCTTGACCAAATCAATAGAAGATTCATCTTTCTTTTCTACCTCTACTCCTTTCTCATCAGATATATCTTCTATGATTACTTCTTCTTGCTGAGTGGGAGGGATATTGCTGGATATGATTTATGCTTCCTTAGTGCTAACAAATGCTTCCTCAAACTTGTCCAAGCCCTTATCAGTAATCACCATGGCTATTTCCACATTATCTATGATAATTATGCTATCTTTGTGTGATTCTATCATGGGTGCAGACTGATCTTCTTCTATTTGAGTTTTTGCTATGGGCGCTAAGTCTTAAGGACCTATCATTAGTACATTAGTGGGCTCTACCACTTTATCTTCCTTGATGGGTGCATAAGTGATGGGCACAATAGGTGGTTTGATCTGTTGTTCTAACAACACCTTCTGAAATGCTTTTAATGTTTCCTTTGTTATCAACTCATAGTCCTTGTTCATGATATGAATAGTTCTCATCTTTGTCCTTAGGTGTGGCTTCAACAAATTAAATATCAGTTCCACTTCTTCTTTAGAACATACTGGTAGAGTATCTTCTAATAATTTTTCTTTGATCCTTAGATCTTCTTCATTTGCTTGTCTATTCAGATTTTCCAAAATATCCCATACTTTATCTGGAATTTCTATTTTCAACTCAAGGACTATCTTCTTGAACTTGATCATGTGTTTGACAATCATACTATAAATTTTTGATTTGTCAATCTCACTGTAAGATTCATATAACTTTCCTACTTGATCAATTCTACCCTCATCAACAATTCTTGCTTTCAAAACTTTAAGACTAGGTCTGAATCTTGCCTGAGGAGGTGCTTGAGTTTTTTTCTTGCACCTTAATTCTCACGAGGATGGATGACTAGTGCTAGCTTCTTTCTTCCTTTTGAATAAAGGCTTATACTCTGGAGGAGTATCTTTGGGTGCAGAAGGAGTACTATCTTCTTTACCCTTCTGACTGTCATCTTTTTCAATTTTTATCTTTTTCATCTTGGGATCTTCTTGTTCTTCTACTGCGCTCTTCAATTCTAGGGAAATCTTCTCATCCCTTGCTTTATCAAGGTCTACTTGTGATACACCATGTATTCTTAGGATCTCTAATGTGACCTTTGCAACCTTTCTTTTTATTGCAACACTGTTCAGCTTAGCTGTGAGGTCCTGTCCCGACCCATCCTAGTTCAACTTCATTTTGACATTTGATTCATCAAGATGATACCTTGAGCATAGACATTTGATCTATGTTGGTTTATATATGCTATCATTTGGACCTTATGAGTTGTTTGTTATAGTTTTTTTATGATGATCACAGTAATCGTACTCTTTATATATGCTCATTTTGATACCATGATTATCCATGATATATGAATTCAGCATTTGTTATGTTATCTTTCAGTATTATGATCATTGATGGAATCATGGTTCTATGATAAGTTAGGATTACATGTTTATGTGGAATATGTAATGTTTTAGGATGCAGATATATATGTATGTATTTGTCTAGTTTAGATGTTATTACTTATTTTTGAAATGATTATTGATGCAAGTTTCTATAATGTACTGACATCGAGTTTGAGCATGCAAGGACATGGCCATGGTTGTAAGTTGGAGAAACAAGATAGGATCTAAGTGCAATCAGTTGAAAGCCAAGGTTGACTCTAGAAGAGTACGACCTTGTCATATTGTGATTTCTTTTGTAAATGTGATGACTATGTGTATATGGTTGACAATGTTTGAAATATATGTTTGTAAGTAAATTTTTATCTTGGTGAATATGTTTAAATGGTTTTTCACACAAGGCATGCCACATGTGTTTGTGATGTGTATTATTGTAATGTGTCACTTGAAACCTTAGTGATGAAGTGGCATGTTGAGTGGAGTATGGACCCCACCTTCTCCTTTGTTAGTCTTGAGCATTCCCAAGCTAAGTAGGTGGTTTAAGGGACCAAGAATTGTTGAAACCAAAACTCCATTTTCGGATGCATGATTAATTGGGAATTTTGAGAGGTTTTGTGGAGTCCTAGGATGAGGTTTAGGTTGAATTTTAGTGCCTCAAGGTTAGTACTTGGGTTGGGGGGCTCAATTCTTCTATTTTCATCTTCCTAGGCCACTTATATGTCTCTCCAAATGTGTCATTTTTGACATGCACGAAAATGGAAATGTTCCCTAAGTAATCTCTTATTTTCATATGTGGAAAGTCATCCCAAACCTTAGAGAGGGGCAAGTGTCATTTTGTTTTAGATCTAGAAACCTAATAGTTTTGGGAAGGGTGTGGAGAGAAGAATGTTTTTAGGGAGAAAGGCTTAGAAACATTTTACACTAGTTCATTCTTGTTTTATGCTAGTTGGGATAGGAAGTAAGAGGGGATCTTGAGAGTCTTTGCCTAGTAGATTTGAGAATAGTAGGCTTGGTCATAAGGGAAGCTCATCTTCAACTCTCAATTCAGCCTTGTCTTTGAAGGAGGTTGGTGGTCTTCTAATCTTGTTGTTTCTTTGAACATGCTTGAAAAGAATGTGTTATGTGAAAAATTGTAATATGTTTTTCTATGTGTAAACCTTTTTATTTTTGTTTTCATTTTGAGATTTTGTTTGCAATCTTGTTCTTTTCTTGTAATTGTTCATGTTATGGGTGTGCAAGTTCACTCCTCATCCTTGGGAGGAATTGAGGAGAACTTGGGGTGAAGGGCCTAAGTTGGGATTTCTTTTTTGTTTGAGTGCATGGTTGTTGTTGTTGCTCATAGATTTGAGCTGTTTGGGTTGGAAGGGCCTTGTGAAGGCTGATGATACATGTTGTGTATGTTGCTAATTATAAGTTAGGTGACTCCATGAGGAAGATTCCACCTTCACCCATTGTATGGATTCTATGTAAGAATCCTTTGTGTAGACTTGGGAAGGCGGTTTATTGTGAAACTATGTGTTCTTAATTTATGTTAAATGTTTATATTTTGTGTTGCTTGAGTGTATCCTATCTTATACTTGTTTCCCCAAGCTTGGGGGTGGCCATGTAATGGGCTAGGCTAGGAGGTGAGCCTCCATGGCCATGTGAAGATATATTCTTTGTGAATTACAGGTTTGGTAGCCTGTTTGAGGAAGAAGTCCAAGGTTGAAGTTTAAAGTTAAGTTTGAAATTTTGAAAGTTTGGTATAAGGTGTATCTGGTTCAGAGATCATGTTCTATACTTTTGTTTAAACTATACAAAGAAAATTATAAAGTTCTTAGAACTAGAAATTAGCACTGGTTATTCTAATTGTTATTTATCTTAAGAGTATGTCAAGTAAATACATTTGTTCTCTTTATAATCTTGAAAACTCTGTAATTATGATTTGAATCTTAAATTTAGTTTCCTGCTTAATTTTTGTATGATTAGAAAAGGACTGGAAATTTTATTTGTCCACTACCTGCAACTAAGAATTACTTCTTAATTCAATTTATTTGAATAGATTTTCTCATATGTTGTAATAATAGATAAATAGGTATTGTAAGGCTAAAGTAGTTCTTTATTTGGTTCTTTAAAAGAAAATTATATTATGTTCCTGTGTTGAGTATCTTAATGTAGTAAAAGATTGATATTGATATTCTGTGTATAAAGTTTTTGCATAAGTAAATGTTTGGCCTAGTAGAAAATTAGTAGTTAGCTAGTATACCTAAAGCTTATGGTTTATATAGTGAAGTAGATAATAAGATTTATTTTACATTTCCTTATAGAAGAACCAAATGTTTATAGTATGTTCATAATCTCCTATCAAAATTGAAAATAAGGAACCTGTAAGTTCAAATGCCCAGGTTGAATGTAATAGACAAAATCATTTTAAGCTAAAGATTTGAATATCATCTCAGAATTATGTCAAACTAAAATTTTAACTTAGGAAAGAAAATTATATGCATAAGTGTATTAAGCTGATTTATATTTTATTTACTACAAATCGTTAAAGAACTTAATCTATTCTTTATTTAAATTTG
Source organism: Chamaecyparis obtusa (assembly GCA_027943335.1). NCBI lineage: Eukaryota > Viridiplantae > Streptophyta > Pinopsida > Cupressales > Cupressaceae > Chamaecyparis > Chamaecyparis obtusa. The sequence goes on from BSBK01000141.1 coordinate 1,392,223, forward strand.
ATGTACCTATGAAACTGTTAAAATAAAACCCTAGTCAATTAATATGGAAATGAAAGCACATTTATCATGAAACTATATAGACATTTATATTTATGTCAGGAATTTAATCTAATAACAGTGAAATGTGTCTTCTATTCCTTTTTCTGTGAAAACAAAACTGTTAAATCAGGATTGGTGTAATTAAATAATTATAAATACATTATATTATACACAAGGATATGTATAATATAAAATATATATTATAATATTAAATAGCTAACAATTATTATGACTGAAAACAAAATAATAAATAATAAAATATTTTATTTTATTTCCAAATGATATAATAATAATATATATTATATTATATATATATAATGTATAATATATGATATAGATATTATAATAGTAAACAGATAATATTTATTATAAATAAAAATAGTATGATTGAAATAATATAATATTATATATTATATAATATACAAATAATATTGTACAGTATATAATATACAATATTATATCTTTCATTTTTGAATGAAACTTTTTTTTTATTAATTTTTTTTTTTATATTGAAATGCATTTTCTATACCATAAACACATTGGGGCCGAAGCCCTACTATCATACCCCCCCCTCTCGCGCGACAGTTCACTGCCATGACTCTAAGTCATGGCAGTTCACTGCCGTGACTCTAAGTCATGACAGTGCAGGGCACTATCATGGCTTAGGGACACGGTAGAGACCCTGCCCATGTCGCTGCTGCAAAACGCGACCTAGGGTTATACACCCATCCATACGCCATTAAAATATAAGCCAAAAAAAAAGATATTACATTCTGGTATCGCTGCCTCCGTTGTGACTGCAAAATGCGGTCTAGGGTTTCAAAGCCACCCAAAAGGCCATTTAACAGTTAAAAAAATATTAATAATAAAAAAAATATACAATGTGGTAGTAGATAAAAAAAATGGGGCAACGCCCAGTATATTAAACTAAAAAAAAAAAACTTATATACATATTTATACAGATTCACCAGTAAATGTAAACAAAGTTCAATAGCATTTTCTTTGAAAGATGACAGTATTAAAGAGAATAGGTAGATGTATATGAACTGGGAACAGACCTGCTACATTTTCAACTAGAACAGAAGCTAAAACCTTCTACTTTTATCACCCACTTTCATATGTTGAAGATGGGTGTTTATTTGAGATAAATGAGAGATTCTCTATGGCATAAAGAGATCTCTATATGAGCAATGCCCTCACTCAGATGTGGAATTCACAGCTGTGGCAACCCAACTTCTTCAGTTTTCCTCAGACCTGCACACAAGAGAAAATGAAATAATGAGAGATTTTAGGGTTTGAATAAGTTTTATTAGGGCCCCAAGCCCTAATTTTGAATTAGGGTTTGGAGGGCCCATTCACCATTATATTATTTTTTTCTTTTTAGTAGTATTGTTTTCCCTTATGAGTTTATACATTGTATTACTTGAAAAGTTATATTTTCATTTTGTTAGCGAAAATTGTAATAGTTGAAAAGTTACTATATTTTCATTATGTTGGTGTAAATTGTATTTGTCGTAATGTCATATTATTTTCTTTTTGCTAGTAAAAAAATTGAATTAGTTATGAAGTTAAAACTTATCTTTTTAGATAGTGATCTTTTTATGGGGAAAATAACTTTAGACATCGGTAATGCTTTTACGTTAGTAATAATTGAGTAAATAATTAGGTTAGATATACCTTTGTCATGACTTATCGATTAATAACATTTGATTAAGTTATAAATTATCAATTCATAATTTGTCTTTTACAAAAGATGTAACTAGTAAAGGAAAAGAAAATAATAATAAATTATCAATACCCCTTCTTAATTTAGTTATTATTATTCTTGGCAAAATAAAAAAAAATAGCAAACCTTATCTTACTTCTTCATAAGATTTACGTGAATTAATTTAGGGGATGTTAATTCAGTTTATTAATTAACATTATAAACCTTAGTATTAATCAAAACTGATAGTCCCTAAGGATTTTTAATCAAGAAAAGAAAACTTAGGTTAAAAGAGTATAAGCTAGGTTGATAATTGAAATTGTTATTTCTGAATAAATTTATTCTTTAGTGAATTAATTACCCTTGAGACTTCTTAGGGATAGACGTGTTATCCCAATACATCATGAAAATATTAAATTATGTTAGTATCGTTAAACTTCTTTATCCTTCCTCGTCGCCTAATGACTTCCATCATGTAGGGGACGGAGGCATGCCAGCACTTGCCTCATGGCCCTTAAGTGTCATTGGGTGACTCACCCAAGTGAGCTTATGTTTTTGAAGCTTCGCATCATAGGGCTTTTGTGCAACCTTATTGACCTAGACATATGTTATAGTTGTTTCAAAAAAGAATTTGTAGTTGTGTTTTTTGCTTGATTATTTTGGGCATTACATTAGCATCAACTTCTCTAGTCTTCTCTTCATAGGTTCCCCACCTAGGTTCATTGTCATCCTTAGGGGCTAATAATAGTACCTATGCATAAGCTTCAAGAACTTTTTCTTCAACCTCATACCCAAGTGGATGAATCCACTTAGTTCTAGGTTCCATAGCTTCCATACATGTAGTATCAATCTCCACCATGAAGCATATTGTATCCTTATACTTCTCTACAATACTCTCAGGAATCTTGTACCTCATCTGTATCCTTTCTATGAAGGTCTTCAATTCCAAAGTGATGTAATCTCTTAGTGTGCTTTCTATGGATGCCTTGTTTTATATATGTGGCATGGTAGGAATGGACTTGTCTAGATACAAGTCTAACACTTTACCAACTATATGAAGGTACATATATATGATTAGGGACCCAAACCTAAATACCTTAGTCTTCTCGTGTTTGATGGCCTTGATGTAATCTATCAACTATATGCACAAGATCTCACACAAGTTGAACTCACCATCTTCTTGCATAAGTCAGATGGCTGCTAGAATAGTGCCCGCAGACACACTATTCACCCTATTGGTGTGATGAACCTTGTAACCCAGTATCATTGACATCAATTTGATGTCTTCTTTCTCTATAGGCTCAATAGTCATGCCGCACTTATCACTTCTAGATCTACACACTTGTTCCACCATTTTCTTGACATCCTTACCCATAGGAAGGATGGCGCCTATCTTAGAAAGGCTTGTCATCTCATGAATTAAGTCTCCTATGATTCTTACTGGTACATCTCCAATCCAAAACAAATAATCATGGATTCTACTCAACAATATCTTTATCCATTCAATTTCATAGAATTCATATGTTGTGGCATATTCAACAATGGGGTGATCATTCCATTTGGTGTATTCATCCATGAACATTTTGTCTGGTTTCAACATTGTGTCCATGTGTGCCCTTAACCTATCTAGTCCAAAAGCTTCCTTCTTACAATAGATGTAAGCCCTTATGTCTTCTACATGCATGACACCCATCAGCGTGTGGGAGAAAGCTCCCTCTAAATCATCTAGGGTTGATTTAAATAGGTGCCTCTTGAAAACATACCTCTTCTTCTCAGCAACATCAAAAAGAATCAGAGTGGCCATGACTTACTTGATATTCTCTTTCCAAATGATCTTTGAGATGTTCTGACAACTTTTGAATCGGCACAATGAGCTAGGGTTTCTTGCAACTGATCAAATGCACTATGAATGCTGATAATTTAATCTCCAAATCTTCACAATAAATTCTAAGGCTTAATCTACTCTCCGAGATGTTTTGATGGCTTCCAAAATGGTGCAACAAGCTAGGGTTTCTTGCAACTGATCAAATGCACTACAATTACTGTTAGCTCAATCTCCAAATCTTCACAACAACTTCCAAGGCTCAATCTTCTCTTCAATTGCTCTGAGTATGAATGCAATGAGTGAACAAACAAATTTCTATGTACTTAAAGTAAGAAATTCACCATTAATGCAACTCGCGTAAACCAAGTTGTCACTTCAAATTTTCAAACTCAAGTTCTACTAACAATTATCATGTGCATTCTTTCACAAAGGTTCCTATACACTCCAATAGCTTAAGTCCAAAGGTGCATACTCTGAGGATGAGTATACTAGCCACGCAGGGGTCTAGAGCTAAATTAGCTCCCCCTATGACCCTAAGGGCCATTCATGCAGATGTAGAGGGTGCATCCACTTGGGATGCATCGAATACATTCCCATCAGCTTTTTCCTTCTTTCCTTCTAACCAAATCAAGCTCACATCCTTTGAGGCTTTCACAAACTTGACTTCTACTTCAGGATCCAAAACTGGATCTTCGATCTTTTTAGGGCTTTCCTGACCTTGCCTCCTTGATCTACAGAACCTTGAGATATGTCCTACCTTTTTATAAGAGTGAAAAATGACTGGATGTCTATTATTCCTTGGCACATTGACATGAGTCACCATTCTGCATGTTCTGGCTAAATGACCATTATAGTTACATATCTGACATGTAACATTCTGAGAACTTCTAACATTTGTCTAATTCTGATTTCTTTGATCTTGCTGAGTCTTGTTCTTCTTACTAGTCTTACAATTCATAGCTCTATGACCATATCTATTGCATGAATAACAGTAGCCAATAAAGGGTTTTACCTCTGTACAGTTTCTTGCAATGTGTCCATGCTTGTTACAAGCAAAACAAGTGTGTTCTACTTGCTTGCGCTCATTCTTAGGAGGACCACCATTGTCTTTGGTTTGATCTTCAGTCTTCTCATCATCAGTAGAGTTCTTTTTTGAATCCTTTCTTGCTCACATACTGTCAATCTGATTTTGTGCTTCATTGTATCCAATGCAGCTAGTGTCTCCTTTGATTCTTCTTGCATACAACTATGATTCTACCAATTCAGCACTAGTGTATAGTTTGTCAATATGATCCTTTGACTTCTTCAATTCAGATTCCAATCTCTCTTTGATATTCTTTAGCTCCAAGATTTCTAAGTTAGCTTCCCTTAGTTCTTCATTGAGTTGAAGGTTCCCCTTGACTTGTTCATTGTAGACATCCTGATTGTTCATCAGTTTGTCATCAAATTCTTCAAGATGACTTAATAAGGATGCATTTTCTTTAGTCAACTTCTTGACTTTTTCTTCAAGTTCACTATTAGAGCATCCTTTCAAATCCTTTCTTAGTTTTTTGATAATTAATTGAGCATCACTTACTTTTTCTTTTAGTTCTTCAATTTCTCTTTCTGAATTGTCCAGGTCTTCAAGAGCTTCTTCAAGATTCTTCTTCAAATGTTTCATATCTTCTTTGTCCATGATCTCCTCAAGTGGTTAAACTTCTTTGCTAAGGACCAGAGCTCTAATACCAATTATTAGGAATGGGAACACTGAGAGGGGGGGTGAATCAGTGTTCACTATATTTTAACTTTTTACTTTAATCTTAATGATGAACATAAATGCTTAAGAACTGAATTAAACATTCACATAAACATGAAACATGAAATCAACACATGACACCAATATGGTTACAGGGAAACCCAAATAGGTAAAAACCCTAGTGGGACTTGATACCCACTAATAATCTACACTAGTGTTTTGTGATCCTTGTTAGAAGATCCTTTACCCTACTAGGAGTAGCTTTACAATGCTTTAAGTATAATAGACCTTGTTAAGGGCCAGACCCTGTTAGGAGTATTTTAAAATGATCCCTACTAGGGGAGTGGAATCACTATCCTAGAGCTCATTTCTCAAATGGTGAAGGCTACAACCTTCTGAATCAGATACACACTATATCTGCAGGTGAACTATTCACTGTGACACTGCTTGTCAGATCAGTTCCTTTAGTGTGTTGATGCTTTGACCTCTAGCAAAGCTCTAATACATCTTCTGCTGACTTCACATACCTCTACTCTAATTATCAAAACTCTCCCTTTACTTCCATACTGAATATAATGGGTGTACCTTATATTTATGTGCTTATACAAAATACATAAATAGGGTGGTCCTATAACTAATTACAAATAATGCTTCCAAAAGAATTTGCTTAAGCGTGCTTACAATTATACATGTACATATGTTGGAAACCTAAACACAATGGGTGCATAGCCTCTACAACATTAATTTATAATCGCAAACCAAAATAGTCACTATTGGCTCCATGCTCTGTTCTCTACTGGCACACACTGGCTGTGCAACTTCAACTGACTGTAACTTTTATATCTTTGCATATCTACTTATGTGCTCTTAGACTAAGCATAAGTATAGTCTGAAAACCTTAACTTATAGGGTGCATACCTTAATTCATCCGTACAGATGTGCGCTGATGCTCTAAGCCTCTGGTGCTCTATATGGTGTCCAATCTTCAACACTTAACTGAATTTTGATCTTTACAGTTAGTGCGCTAACTCCAAACTGCTATATGACTTTTTTGCCATAATGACAACACTATATCTAGTCATATATCTTAGTATAGAAAACTTGCCGACAATTTTGTCTTTGTTATTTGATGTGGTAGTTTGGTCCTTTGAATTTTATTTCTCTTTCTCTTTGATATTTGAACTTGAAGTTAAACTTTGGATATCTTCCTTGTTTTGTTCTTGAGATTTATTTGAAGTAGGACTATCATTATCATGTGGCATAAAATAATCTATCCCTAGTTTGATATTTTTACATTATTAAAATGGGTTTAAATCTCCACTTATAGTTATTTCTTGACCCATACATGGAAATTCTAAACATTGGTGATACGTAGAAGGAACCACCTACATTTCATGGATCCATGGTCTCCCCAACAAATTATTGTAAGTCAATTTTAGGTTGATAACTTGGAAAACTATTTCTTTTTTAATGGGACCCACTATGATAGGTAAAATAACCATGCCTTTTGAAGACCTATCTTCATCATCATAAGCCTTGATTGTTATCTTTCTTTTAGGATCAACAACATTTTTAGAATGTCCTAAGGCTTTGACTAGACTTAATGTGCATATGTTAAAACCAACACCTCCATTAATTAGGACTTTTTTGACATGATGTTTATGTATCAAGACTTTAATATGTAATGGAAGATTTTGAGGGTGATTTAGAAATTAGAGACATGTCATCTTGTTCAGAAAAGTCAAAATAATGAGGAGTTATTGTAATCACCTAAAATTGGTCTAGTAGAACTTGAGCCCCCTTTTTATCAAATCATGTCTTTGCTAAGCATCATTATGAAGAGTAACTCTTAAAAATCCCCTTTGCATAATTAAATCAAAAATCTTATATCAAGCTTATGCTATGGTCTAATTTCTAGAGCTTGCATATTTATTTAATTGTTAAAACCTTACTTTTAACATAAATTTCCTACACTTTTATTAAAAGAACACATTCACATGTGTGCACCCACTTAATTTTGATTAATTAGAAATTAAATGGGACTTGTGCTTTCAAATTCTATATTATCTTATCTTAAACCTAACATTTCCCTTTTGCCTCTTAATCCTCACCACTCATTTCTACCCAACCTCACATCTCCTTGCATCTCATTTTGCCTATTCATCTCATTCACTTATTCTTTTTCCTCTTAATCTCCATTGTTCATTCTTGAGGCTATTCCTTTAAAAGGAAGTTTTTCCCTTTCTCAAGGGCCCTAATTTTGTAATCCACAATCTTGATTTTTTTTTACATTCTCTTGCATTCTATTATTTTCATTTTAGAATAATCTTTGTAATTTGAATTCTTATCTTAGCTTAGTCTTGCATTGTTAATCTAGTTTCTTTCTTACATTAATATTATATCCTCATTTTATAATACTAGTTGTTTGCATTAATCTTATCTTACTCTCTCATTTCTAGCTTGCATTCTTACATATTAGCTTCACTTTCTTGCACTTGAATCTTCCATTTTGGAGTAGTCAAGTAACTAATCCTTCATGCAAATTTGATGAGAATCTTGAGAAGGATTAAGCTCACTTCAACTAGAAAGCTATGAGCCACTTCTTAGGATATCCTCTTCCATGGGTTTCTCTCAAGAGGAATGGTTCATAAAAGTGTGTCACACTTTTGATCACACATTTTTTTGCGCCCACCATGGGGCAAGACATGTATTTTTAACTCCATTTCTTGCATTTTTAGATTTTTGTTGTTACAGGTCCGTAACTCTATTTCATATGCCCAGAAAGTCATATGACATTCCAGATTATACCCGTGCAAAATTTCTTAATACTACCATGTGAAATTTGTTTTTTTTTGAAATTTTGTAATGCTTCTTTGTGAAATGTTGTATTGCTTCTTTATGAAATATCATTCTTCTTTTATAAGGTATGTCATACTACACTGAAACATCAGATGGATTCTTTATGGTATGTCGTACAAAATTCTGATAGACTATAGAATATTGTTGAGTTTTGATTTCTGTCACACTCTAATTTTTTAGCTGATTTCTTGCATTTTTTTGGATTTTTAGGTTTCTTAACAACATCTAATAGGTGGTTTTGCATGGCTATTGATCTCATTTGCATATCTTTTGTGCCCTAATCTTGTTATTTTTTAGGATTTTTTTCATAGACTCATCTTGAAACTACTAATCTTGTAGTTTTGTAGGTTGCCTTGGGAGATACAAATTAACATTGTGCTTTCTTACATTTGATTTCTAGGAACCTAGCTCTAATTAGGAGATTTATTTTCTTGTGATTAGTTGAGAGGTCGGAGAGTATTCTCTTCACCTCCTAGAGGATGAATTATAAATATAGACCTACTTGATTGGTTTCTTGTGAAAGGAGTCTTGGTAAATGAACAAGTGTTTGATGTGTTTTGGATACACTATGGAGTAGGAGACTATGGTCTTTTCCCTTTGGGAAAATTAGAAATCTAGACCTCCACTAGCTATCCATCTTTACTTTCTTGCATTTACCTTTATAGGACCTTCTAAAAGAGAAATATTTTGGGAATAAACCAAGTGAGGAACAAGCAAAGATAGCTAACCCACTCCACTATAATTAAAATATTATTTCAATCCAAAGATAGAGAAAACATGGTTTATTTCTTGTAAGCTTAAGGTCTAAATTCTACTTTTAGAACTACAAGGGAGGCCATGAATGTAGGCCCTTACTAAAAGATTTAGGACTTAAAGGCTATCCTTTTTGGCCGTGTTGTTTCCTTTGTGCAAGGATTGATCCAAGTGGATTACCCAGATCACCCCAAGAAACTCACCATATGTACTCCCATGGATGCAAATCCATGATAAAGAAAACATCACTTTGTGTGAGGTGAAGGGATACCAAGTTGTGTGCAAAGGTTGCAACACTACCTGCTTGACCTTAGGTAGCTTTCTTGATGTGTCTTCTTGTGCTAATACTTGTGGAAACATTTTTTGAACATACACATGATACATTTTGAATATTTGACACCTTACTAAGACTTCATATATTCTTGTATCTACAAGGTTTCTTTGTCCCTTATTGGATTGTCTTGAGACTATTTCTTGTTCACATTACATGTTTTAAAAAAAAAAATTGTCTATGGAATGCTTCAAAATTATGAATCTCCTTACAATTTTTAGGACTTAAATTCTTGGATTAAGCCTAAACTTTTTCAAAATTGCTTCTCCATTGCTATAATTAACTCATCTAGTTATTTGGTACATTCCATCATGTTAGGAATTTTCCTTAGCTAGAAAATATTACTTTGGTCTCTTGACTACATACTTGGCTAGTAGAATGCTCACTTTTCCACCATCTCTTTGATCAAATCTATTGGATTCCTTTATCCAACCTCTTTATTGTCCACAAGTGTCATACATAGGGATCTCCTCATAGCTTGGGCACTTTGTGGCAAGATATCTTTATTCTATCTCTCTTATGCTATTATCCTTTGGACAAGTGAACACCTTTACTTACCTAGCTTGAACATCGAGTCATCACAAGTCATTGTATTTGGCTTCTGACAACTTTATTTCATGTTGGTCATAACTAGATCTCAGATCCATGAGGAAAAACAACTTGAAGCTATCTTTGACAACTCAACTAAAGAAGGTCCTATACCTTGGGGTTTCAAACCCTTTTCTAACATATCTAGAGAATATACTCTAACCTCTCATAAGTTGGCATATAGTGTTTCTTACACCCCAACCATGGACAAATGAACTAAAAGGATTAGAGAATTCCTAAAACAAATTGGTGATAAAAACTTTGCACAAGAAAATCAAGAATGTCCTAACTCTAGACATGCCTCTTAACAAGGCTCCCAACATAATAGACATGGATCACATATCTCACAAGGTGGTGATTTAGACAATGAAATAAATGAGGAAGACATCTTGCAGTTTCAGCAAGATGAGCCCTTACAAAGACTTATGAAGTTGAATCTTATTCAAAACAAAGACCAATACTTCTTGCACTTGGCCTCTCAAGGAGTTAAACTACCCCACAACTTTGACATTGATAACTTAATCAAGAAAGAAGAACCATGTGAAATGGAAATCTTGGGGAAACAAATAGAAGACATGATGAAATATATGCAACACTTGGAAAAAGATAGAAAAACCAAACACATCTTTCTCTCTTGAGGTTATATGTTCATTCCCTTTTGAAAAAGATCTACACATGCCACCTTTTCCTAGAAAGGTTGAGTTTCCTAAGTATGAGAAATATGATGGTACCAAAGATCCTCGTGATCACATTAGGGAATTTTGCACACTTAACATGGAGTTCTTGCATGAACCCACTTATCTGATGAGGCTCTTTCCTAGGAGTCTTAGTGGTCAAGCTATGGAGTGGTTCACTAAACTATCTCCCCCTCTCAAGTCTTTTGACCAACTAGTGCAACGGTTCATTCAACAATATCCGTATAACATTCAACATGCCATCACCATGCTTGATCTTTGAAACATAAAACAAAATCAAGGTGAATCCTTTGTGGCCTTTCTTAAAAAATGGTAGAATCTATAATCACACTATCCTCAAAAAATTCTTGAGAATGAAAAGATTGACATATTTATCAAGTCTTTAGTTTCTGAAATGAATTATGCATTACAGATGAAAAATCATGCTTCATTCGACAAACTAGTTGAAACATATATTCAAATAGAAGATGTTCTTGTCCATAAGGGAGATATCACACTTCAATATAAATCCTCCTCTAACAACCATTTTAACAAAGAAAAAATTAAATTTTGGAACAAAACTAAGGATTTCATCAATGACAAAATCATGGCTTTAGCTTCACAATCTACCACTACCAAAGTGCCAACATTTAATCTCTCTACTGCTATAAAGGCTAAAAATGATAATCCTTGGGCTCCCAAGCCTAAAATAAATTTCACTCCTCTTGGATAATCACTTGAGAATGCTTTGAAAACTCTTCTCACTAACAAGACCATTACTTTTCCTGATAATTCAAAACCCTACGATCCTAAAATCAAGATTAAACAGTGGAATAAAAACCACTATTTTGATTATCATCGCAATAAAGGCCATAAAACCAACAAATTCATGAAACTCAAAAATCTCATTTAGGATCTAATTGACAATGAGACCATTGTGGTGATTCCCCACAAGCAAATAATGATCATAAGGATTTCAATGAGCCTTTTCCTAAGTTTGAAAAGGGAGAATCTTCTAAGGAAAAGGATAAAAAAATTTCCTACACTTATGCTAATGACAAAAATGTGATGAATATTCTTGAATCTTCTAATCATGCCAAGGGAAAAGCTAAATTTGAATCACCTAACATGGAAACCAACTCTCAAGATCCATCAGGAGAATGTTCATCTTCCTCCTCTGCTTCTAAGCAGATTTTAAACTCAACAACTCAACCAGCTACCCTATCGACTGCATGGGATCTTAATACTGTTAACCAAATTTATCACACTATAGCTCATATCTCAATACTTGAGATACTTGATATCTCTCCTAATCATAAGAAGATTCTTAATCAATCCCTTCTTGTGGAAAATGTTCCTAGGGACCTAAACATCAACAAGTTTCAATCTATGGTTCAACAACTCATTTCACCTCCTTCTCTCACTTTCTCAGAGAAATGTGACATCTCTTTTGGTCACCCTCATAATCAACCCATTAAAATTGAGGTGACCTCCATTCAACAATTTAGAGTCAAGCGTGTTTTGATAGATGGAGGTGCATGTTGGAGATTTGCCAGCAGGCCTATACTAATTGTATGTTTTTCATTGATGACAATATAAGGAAAGTAGCATGCATGGAAGTATTATATAGTAAACCTTCTATATATTTATTATGGACATGATATCAATATGATATCATCGGTATAGAGGTTAACTGCTAGTACAGACAGTTATATAGCATTTGGTGTCAGCAGTGTTCCTGACAGAGTAACAGATAGTGTTTTGTGTATGGTTGTTCATATAGTTATCATGGAGCCTTGTGCACTTGGATATATGTTTAAGAAATGTTAGTGATGTTTTAGTTATGGAAGCATAGTCTGATGATGAATGCAAGTGAAGTTATGCAGTCACTATTCACTAGTAGCAGTTTCCTATGTTTGTGCAGAAGAGCCAATAGAGATTTTATTGGTTCTTTAGTTGCGCCTATCTTGAGGGTGTACACCCTTGGAGTTAATCTTGGAGAAGTGTTATTTATGTTTGGCTAAGAGTGCATAAGTTAATTCAGCTTACAGAGAAAGTTCCAGTTGTTTTGGTAGAGCTGATAGTGTGTAGCGTGCGTGTATAATTATTTTATTAGATAGGTCCCAGAATGAGTTGCGTGCATAGTAGAGCCAACAAAATGTTTGTTGGAGTTTATTATGGTTTCTCTAATATGAATTCAAGGTGGTTCTAATAGGTTGACTTGATTATATCATTTGGAGGAAAGATATTTATAGGCAATCATTTGTGATTGTTGAAGTGTGGTTCATGGTTGATTAAGAAGAGCAGAGTAGAGTGTGTGAAGTGTTGACCCATCAGAAGAAGGTCTATGTGACCAAGTAAAGTACTTGTGCTATTCATTGGAACTGATCTAGACAATAGGTCAAAGAGCAGTTCATAAAGATCTAGATATAGTGTGTATCTACTATTCAGAAGGTTGTAGCCTTCGCCCATTTGAGCAGTGAGCTCTCGAACAGTGCATCCTCTCCCCTAACAGGGATAATTATAAAAGACTCCTAAAAGGGTCTAACCCTTGACCAGGTCTATTGTACTTAATATATTGTAAAGCTACTCCTAATAGGGTAGAGGATCTTCTAACAAGGATCATATACACTATATAGAATATTAATGGGTATCAAGTCCCACTGGGGTTTTTACCTATTTGGGTTTCCCTGTAACCAAAATATTGGTGTTGTGTTCAAGTGTTATTTCATTGTGTTTATGCTTTATGTTTAAGTATACTTAATTGGATAAAGAATTGAATCTTGTAGATAACTGATTCACCCCCCCCCCCTCTTAGTTATCTCTTTGGACTATTCCTAAAAATTGGTATGAGAGCCAAGTTCCTTGGAGAGAAAGTTTAACAACTTGAGGTTGATCAGATGGCATACTTTAGGAAAGAAAGTCCTAAGTTCAATGGAGAGAATTATCTTGATTGGAAGAACAAGATGGTACCTCATTTGCAGTGCATTGCTTTTGAAGTTTTTAATGTAACTGTTACCCTAATTTTAATATGCATGCAAATTTGGCTAATATCTATCCCAAGGTATCTATTTTTTTTATCTTGCCAAGAATCCTTGAAATTTTTATGATTTTATGCTACATCCTCTAGCCTCTACAAATTGTTTTATTCCCTAGTCTGCAGTCAAAAAATTTCAAAAAAGTAGTCGTTTGAGCTAAATAAACCCTAGAAAACCCTTTGGCCTATTATATTTCTTTGTTACTTTATCGGCCACTTAAGTTCCATCAATTTCCATGTGCATAATTAAATCCTTCAGTCACCAAATATCTAATTCTCGGTGGTCAAAGCCCTAACACTTAGCGATCCCACGAATGGTTACCTTTTAAGTTGGCGGTCTCTGCTTGGTGGCTAAAGTCAAGATTCCACATCTGACGGTTGTTGCATGATCTCATGGCCTTAGATGATTCCATGAGATCTTGTGATGACCATCAATATTATTGTCTACAGAGTTTGGTTGTCAGTGGGTCCATTGCCATGTAGTCTGAGATGTCCACTTCTGGTTGGCCATGAGTTTGGTGACATGGAGAGGTGTTAGCGGGGCCTGGTGGCTATCTTTCATCAGGGATCTGATGGCTATCACATGTTCACAAGGAATATTCCTTACCCTTGTGATCATGTGACAATCATTGATGCTGCATTATTGTCACGGCTCTAACAGTGGGTCCTCTTTTCTGATGTGCTCGCTCCTCATTGGCTGGGGTTTTGAATAGGTGGAAGTTTTTCAGTGGGGTCAACTTCCTCAAAGGATTAATTTTCAAGTAGGATCAACAATCATCACTATACCACCAAGGTAAGATGCACGCTATTTAAGCTAGCAGTATAACAACCATCCAATGAAGATAAAGAAGGTCGTCGGTCTGCATTGTCAGATGGGCTAATGTGTAAAGCTTTTGATTGGTCACAAGCTGGTGATGTGTAAATTTGTTAGTGGGACTATGTCAGAGGGTCTACAGATGTGTCAGAAAGGCTAAGATCTATGATAGTTGTATGATCTCATAGAATCTTCTGACCCTATGAGATCATGCACTCACCGTTAGATTGGAATTTATGCTACAGTGGGACCGTGTCAGAACTTCCTGAGGTGTATGCCTATAGAGCAATCAAGGGTGAATAAAAGAATGACATGTGGTGGTTTTGGGCCTAGGGTTAAGAGTATTCCATGAATTTGTGACTAAAGAGCTTTTTTGCATTTGCCAGACTTAACCGGGGTCAACTAAAAGTTTAAACGACTCTGCGACTGAGGGGAAATAGAACCTGAGGTAGACTTAAGGTTAAATTTGCAATCAAATGCTGAGCTTGGGTAAAAAGGAGGATTTGATGGTCACATTTTAAAGAGAGATTGAGTTTCAAATGCTAACCGTTGATAGGGAATTTTAGTGCCACCTGTGACTATTTTATCATTTTTTAAATTCAAATATCTCACAGTATCAGATTTCAACAGTTATGGCGAGACCGAGTTGCAAGTAGGTAGATGGATCATGGTGACTAGATTTTTATAGGTATAAACATGGAATGGACATGCAAACACAGATATCTAATTGGCTGGGATATTTTTTATGTGCATTTATGGCTGAATTGGATAGAATTAGGGTTTGATTATTATATGAAAAATTATGTAAACCCTAATTAGATTTTTTTCTCTAGCCTATGTGCATTATAGTAGATGTATATAATGTTTTTTGAGAGCTTTAGAGCTCAGAATGAACTTTTTTGTAAAAAGAAGAGTTGGGCAATTGTAAAGAGAAAATATATCTTTTCTTAGAAATCTATCTGTGGTATTCTTCTTGCCCTCTAGTTTTCTATAGTTGTAAATTCACATTGATAATTTAGATATTGAAGATATTTTGTGACATTTCTCATGTCCCTACACCTTCTTGTGTGAGTTATCTCTTAATGAATTCAGTATTTACATGCTTCTCAGTGATATCTTAGGGTTCTAGATTCCTCTATCTTTTTGTAATTTTGTGTATCATTGTGGATGATTTGATGTGAGTGCTTTTGTGGGTATACTTCAACCCCTTAACTATCTTGTCTCATTCCTATACTATGTTGCAGAGGTGAATGTTTGTTTGCAGGTCATAGATTGTTGTCTAACTCCAAATAGTGTCATTGTTTGTGAAAGAATCCCTCTCTTTGCTGAATACCCTCTTTGTTTGTAGACCCTCGTATGAAATATTTATGCAAACCTACTCAGAGAGTTGTGATCTCCTAGACCTAAGTCTATTCATTAATTTCATCTTTATGCTAAAATTCATACCTTCATTTCAGTGCATCACCTAGTAGGTAGTTTGCTTTCAGTCATTTCCCTTTCACACATTTCTTCTATCCCTTTCCCTCAAAAGTTTTACTTTCATGTCAAAAGAAAATTAAGGAGATTATTTAAGAGGAACCAGCCTAGAACCTAGAGGTCTCATCTCAGTTAGCATAGGTCCCACAACCTAGAGACATTTTTGATGTTATACTAGGTTATCAAGACTATGAGAGCTTGAAACAAGGGTGAAAACTTAGTGTATAACAATTTTGGCATGCTCGGTGGGACAAAAGATCAGATTGAAGTCCAAAGGTGCTCCTGTTGGTTCATCTACAAAAGGATTAAAGAAGTTCAATACATAGGGACTGTCAATATAGACTCAAGCTCAAGGATACCCCACCTTGGTGCCAGTGTATAACAATTCTAGCATGCCTGGTGGGACAATAAAAGAATAAAAAATTCATGTTTTGTTATGCTATCTCTAATATATAGATTGCATACTATAGACTTTTAGAAGTTGTTCTATCAAGTATATCTGGCGCCTCCATTGGTGGAAGGATTCAAGACAACCTTTTTCAAGGTTTATGAGAAAGATTGAGACTAGGAGCTCTAAGCCTACTGAATTTTTAGAGTTACCCTCAAAAAGAAGCTACAAGGGCATGTCTACTCAGAGAACATCCCCAGCAAGGAGAGTTCAATCAACACCTCTTGATACTATAGAAAGGAGACCTTTGTCCTTTCATTCCAGAAGAAGAGGTAGATCTCTAACTAGAGATCTAGAAGAAGATTCAAATCCAGTAGCAAATACAACTCACATAGTTGTTAATCTTTAGATTCCAACTCCTACAATGGCTAGGCAGTTTGCCTTTGCACCTTTCAACCAGGGAAGTCCATTGACTTTTACTATACATCATGATGTGCCCTTGGTGGCACTGAAGAGTTTACCTGATTTAACAGGTGAAGGGAAGACAACATCTTTTGAGCACATAAGAGATGTGACCACCATTTGTAGCATACACAACATAACCCAAGAAGATGTGGCCACCAAATTATTAGCAGCCTCTTTAAAAGGTAAGGCTCTTGAATGGTTTATAACTCTAATTGTTGGTTCCATAAATTCATGGGATGGGTTAGGAGATGGATTAAGTAAGCATTTTGAGGACAAATCAAATAACTTGTCTCTAGTTGAGTAGTTAACAACTATTAAGAGGGACCCTCAAGAGAAAATGACAGATTACAATAGTAGATTCCTTAAGACATGGAATAGAATTCTAGCCTTAGTAAGGCCATCAGCTAACCATGCTTTCCTATACTAATTGCAAAGTTTGAATGGTCAAATTTCTATCATGATCTAGTCTATGGGTGGTACTTCTTTACCCTAGGCTTTTGACATAGCTGTCAGGGCTGAAAATTGTTTAATCCAAGCAGGCATGATACAAAGAAGGCCTCCTATGCCTATTTTTCCTAGCCTTCAACCCATTGCACTCATACAAGTACCCCCATTTACCCCTATTCCTACTATATTAGCACCTAAGGCTAGTACTAGTGGTCAAGAGCTACCAACAAGTTTCTCTCAAGAGCTACAAGAGATAAAGAACAACCAACAAAGAAGTCAACAAGAAATGACAAACTTGGTGCAGACCTTGACTAAAGAGGTCACAAATTTGAAGAAACAAGGTTAAGGAATTAGACCACCCTTCCAGCCACAAGGCCAAGGTCCTAATCAGAAATATCAAAATCAAGGATAGCCTTATCAACAAAATAGGCCACCATACCAAGGAGGGTATCAAGGACAAAGGAAAACTTTTAACCAAAGACCATTCCAACTATATAACCCTGTACCTCTAAATTCTGCAAATCTAGCGAGGGATATGGTTCCTAATCAAAATAATATGGCTATGGATAATGAATGGTGTTTTCCTTGCAATCAACCTCATAATCAGGCTACATGTTCAAATGGATGGATGAACCAAGCTCTAATGGTTCAAAATGCCTCACAAACTCAATCAGAGGCTTCATCTAGTGGGTCAGTTCCTCAACAAGAACCACAAGAGAATGAGACTCCTCTCTTTAATTGGGAGCAATCAGACTTTGATGCAGTCAATGATGAGGTTTCTTTTTTTGCCTATACAAGAGAAAAAAGAAGAGCTTAAGCCATGGACCAAGAAGATTCTAGTGCCAAAGCTACTACATCAACAGAACCACTGCAACAAGCTAATCCCACCACACCTAAGGAGGTCCCTGTCATCACAAGCAAGGAAGGCCAACATTCTAAAGAAGTGGAGCCCATCATAGTGAAAGCACAATAAAGAGTACACACAGTGACACCTTTCAATATTGTAAACAACATGAAGAAGGTGAATGTTACCATGTCCATGTGGGACTCTTTGGCCATTCCAGGAAAGCCTAAAATTTTGAAGAAGGCCATGACAGAAGTGACAACTCCTCAACCTGCAAAAGAAGCTACAAATCTAGTGTTGGTTAACACTGATCAAGAAAAGGAGGCTCCAAGTAGCAACTCCAAGGCTAATGCCACACAAGGTAGGAATTCAAGGCCACCTCCCTTTTATGTATCTATAATTATTGGAAAATCTTTAGTACATAATTGTATGGTAGATAGTGGAGCTACTAGCACTATGATGCCCAAGAAAGTAGCTGACCAATTAGGACTAAAATATGAGCCCTTCCAAAAGAAGGTAACACAACTTGATGGATCCTCATTCAATACTATAGGTGTGGCCAAGGATACCAGTCTAATCCTACATGCTAGTCCTAATTTCTCCATCCTCCTTGATATATATATCATAGATGTCCCTGCATTATTTGCTATATGTCTTTCAAGGGAGTTTATAGCTAAGATAGGAGGTTACAATCTATGATCTTATGCTACATCCTTTGGCCTCTGCAAATTAATTTATTCCTTGGTCTGTAGTCAAAAAAATTCAAAAAAGTAGACGTTTGAGCTAAATAAACCCTAGAAAACCCTTTGGCCTATTATATTTCTTTGTTACTTTATGGGCCACTTAAGTTCCATCAATTTCCATATGCACAATTAAATCCTTTAGTCACCAAATCTTTGATTCCTAGTGGTCAAAGCCCTAACACTTAGCGATCTCGCAAATGGTTACCTTTTAAGTTGGCAGTCTCTACTTGGTGGCTAAAGTCAAGATTCCACATCTAATAGTTGTCGCATGATCTCATGGCCTCAGAATATTCCATGAGATCTTGCAATGACTGTCGATCTTCATGTTTGTAGAGTTCAGTTGTTAGTGGGTCCATTGCCACGTAGTCTGAGGTGTCCACTTCTAGTTGGCTGCAAGTTTGGTGACACGGAGAGGTGTCAGCGGGGCCTGGTGGCTATCTTTCCTTAGGGATCTGATGGCTGTCACATGTTCACAAGGAATATTCCTTTCCCTTGTGATCATGCGATAGCCATTGATGATGCTTATTGCCATGGCTCTAACAGTGGGTCCTCTTTTCTAATGTGCTCACTCCTCATTGGCTGGGGTTTTGAACAGGTGGAAGTTTTTTAGTGGGGTTAGCTTCCTCAAAGGATTAAGTTCTAAGTAGGATCGATGATCTTCATTATACCACCAAGGTAAGATGCACACTATTTAAGCTGGTGGTATAATGACAACCGTCCGATGAAGATAAAGAAGGCTATGGGTCTGCATTGTCAGATGGGCTAATGTGTAAAGCTTTTGATTGGTTGTGAGCTAGTGATGTGGAAATCTATCAGTGCGACCATGTTAGAGGGTCTACAGATGTGTCAGAAAGGCTAAGATCTATGATGGTCATATGATCTCATATAATCTTCTGACCCTATGAGATCATGTGCCCGCCGTTAGATTGGAATTTATCTTGTAGTGGGACCGTGTCAGAACTTGTCAAGGTGTATGCCTATAGAGTAGTCAAGGGAAAATAAAAGAATGACATGTGGCCATTCTAGGCCCAGGGTTAAGAGTATTCCATGAATCTATGACTAAAGAGCTTTTTCGTGTTCACCAGACTTAACCAGGGTCAACTAAAAGTTTAAACAACTCTGCGACTGAGGGGAAATAGAACCCGAGGTAGACTTAAGGTTAAATTTGTAGTCAAATGCCGAGCCCGAGTAAAAAGGAGGATTTGATGGTCATGTTTTAAAGAGAGATTGAGTTTCAAATGCCGACCGTCGATAGGGAATTTTAGCACCACCTATGACCATTTTATCATTTTTTAAATTCAAATATCTCACAGTATCAGATTTCAACAGTTATGGCGAGACCAAGTTATAGGTAGGTAGATGGATCATGGCTACTAGATTTTTGTAGGTATAAACATGGAATGGACATGCAAACACAGATATCTGATCAGCTAGGATATTTTTATGTGCATTTATGGCCGAATTGGACAAAATTAGGGTTTGATTATTATATGAAAAATTATCTAAACCCTAATTAAATTTTTTTCTCTTGCCTATGTGCATTAGAGGAGATGTATATAATGTTTTTTGAGAGCTTTAGAGCTCAGAATAAACTTTTTTGTAAAAAGAAGAGTTAGGCAATTGTAAAGAGAAAATATATCTTTTCTTAGAAATCTATCTATGGTATTCTTCTTGCCCTCTAGTTTTCTATAGTTGTAAATTCCCATTGATAATTTAGATATTGAAGATATTTTGTGACATTTATCATGTCCCTATGCCTTCTTGTGTGAGTTATCTCTTAATGAATTCAGTATTTACATGCTTCTCAGTGATATCTTAGGGTTCTAGATCCCTCTATCTTGATGCAATTTTGTGTATCATTGTGGATGATTCAATGTGAGTGCTTTTATGGGTATACTTCAACCCCTTAACTATCTTGTCTCATTCCTGTACTGAGTTGTAGAGGTGAATGTTTGTTTGCAGGTCATAGATTGTTGTCTAACTCCAAATAGTGTCATTGTTTGTGAAAGAATCCCTCTCTTTCCCTGAATACCCTCTTTGTTTGCAGACCCTCCTATGAAATATTTATGCAAACCTATTCAGTGAGTTGTGATCTCCTAGACCTAAGTCTATTCATTGATTTCATCTTTATGCTGCAATTCATACCTTCATTTCAATGCATCACCTAGTAGGTAGTTTTCTTTCAGTCATTTCCCTTTCATGCATTCCTTCTATCCCTTTCCCTCAAAAGTTTTAATTTCATGTCAAAAGAAAATTAAGGAGATTATCTAAGAGGAACTAGCCTAGAACTTGGAGGTCTCATCTCAGTTAGCATAGGTCCCACAACCTGGAGATGATTCCCATGTTATACTAGGTTATCAAGACTATGAGAGCTTGAAACAAGGGTGCAAACTTAGTGTATAATAGTAACCATCAAAGAAGCCAAGATTCCTACCTTATAAGACCTTGAAAAAGATGATGCTACTGACATACAAAAGGAATTATTTCATCATAATTCTATTGCTAAAGAATCCCTTATCAACACCCTATCTGATGGTGAATTCTAGAAGTAAAAAAGGTAGATACAACCCACAAAATATGGAAGCACCTTGAAGACACATTTGAAGGAGACAAAAAAGAAAAGGTTGTGCACATAAAGACATGGAAGAAAAGATACAATGCATTAGAGATGTTGCCTGAAGAAAACATTAGAGCTTACAATTAGAGGATTAATGAAGCAATTGCTAGAATTAGGAACAATGGTGGAGAGATTTCAGAGGAGGACATTATGGATAAGTCGATGACTACTCTTACTTCCGATTATTAAAGCAAGATCAATGTCCTTGATGAGACCATGCATCTTACATCAAATTTCAAGAGAGAGACCTTGATCAGCAAGATCTCAGCTTTTGAGATTTCAAGATTGAAGACAGAAGCAAAGAGTGAAACAACTTTCAAAGCAATAGTTCATGGTAAGAAATCTACAAACACATCTT
Source organism: Chamaecyparis obtusa (assembly GCA_027943335.1). Classification (NCBI taxonomy): domain Eukaryota; kingdom Viridiplantae; phylum Streptophyta; class Pinopsida; order Cupressales; family Cupressaceae; genus Chamaecyparis; species Chamaecyparis obtusa. Next base: position 1,413,921 of record BSBK01000141.1, read on the forward strand.
GTAATTTTGATGATGATGATGAAGAGAGAACACTAGATGATTTTATTACTATGATTGCCAAGAGAGAAAAGAAAGGAAAAGGAAAATATGAAGGTCAATTACCATTTAAGTTCTTTTCATGTAATAAGATCAGTCACTTTGCATCTAAATGTCCCACTAGAGCTAGAAAGTACAAAAAGGATTACAAGCCTAAGTATTCTAAGGAATGCTACTATGCTGGAGATGGAGTTTTAGATGAAGAATCTAGTGAAGAATAAATTGGATTCATTGCTATTGTAGACAAAATGAATAACAAGACAGTTCATGTAGACAAGAAGGAGAATCAAGAGCTAGCATTGATTTCACAAGCGGACATAAGGAAAGACTAGATTATAGATAGTGGTTGTTCATAGCACATGATAGGTGATAAATTTAGGTTTGTTCATTTGGACAAATACAATGGAGGTATGGTCAGATTTGGAGACAACACTCCTAAACCTATAGTTGGTAGAGGAGCCATCACTTTGGATGGAAAGAATATTACTGATGATGTTCTTTATGTTGATGGTTTGAAACATAACCTTCTTAGTGTTGGATAGTTACTTGGAAAAGGCTATCAATTGGAGTTCAAAGATGAAAAATGTATCATTAAAAACAAAGATGGTGTTATGATTGCATTAGGCACAAAGACAAGAGGTAATGTTTTTCAACTCAATTCAGAAGCAAGTTGTTTTGTTGCTAAAGTTGATGACAGTTGGTTGTTGCATAAAAGACTATGTCATATCAATTTTGATAACATAGTGAAGATAAGCAATGTAAAGGTAGTAAGACATCTACCTAGCATAGAAAAAATAGTTGATACTATATGCAGGGAATGTGTGATGGGGAAGCATGTGAGAAATTCATTCAGGAGAAAGTAGAATTTAGTAGAGAACAAGTTGGATCTGATTCATACAGACCTATATGGTCCAACTCAAACAAGATCATACTATGGTGAAAGGTATTTCATTTTGTTTGTTGATGATTATACTAGGATGATGTGGGTTTCATTCTTAAAAGATAAGTCAAATATTTTGAGAAGTTCAAAATATTCAAAGCTAAGGTTGAGAATGAATCTGGACTAAACATAAAATGTTTGAGGTCGGATAGAGGAGGAGAATTCACCTTTGACATATTTTATGAGTACTACAAAGAACATGGCATAAAGAGATAGTTAAGGGCACCTAGAACTCCTCAGTAGAATGGAATTGTAGAAAGAAGGAATAGGATCATCCTTGATATAGCACACACCATTATGACAGAAGAAAAAGTTGCACACACCTATTGGAGAGATGCGGTTAATACAAAAGTCTATACCATAAATAGAATTCAATTAAGGCTAGGCCCTAACAAAACACCTTATGAGTTATGGTTTGGTAATGTTCCCATAGTAAAATACTTCAGAATCTTTGGAAGAAAGTGCTACATCAAGAGGGATGAAGCAGTAGGAAAGTTTGATGCAAGAAGTGATGAAGGTATTTTTCTTGGTTACTCTACTAAAAGTAAAGCTTATAGATGTTTCAATTTAAGATTGAAGAAGATCATTGAAAGTGCTCATGTAAAGATTGATGAAAAGTTTATGATTCAAGAAAGATATCATGATTACTCACCCATGATTGAAGAAGAACCTAGACCCTCTACTAGTGAGATACTATTGATGTGTTATTCAATGACCCTAAGACAAGTGAAGAAAATACTCCTAAGGTCGATGAATAAGCATCACCTAAAGTTCCAAAGTTTACATCAAGAAATCATTCCAAGGAAGACATCATTGGAGATCAGAGTAACAAAGTCTTAACAAGATCACAAGCAAAGATCTCAGCTAGCAATGAAGCGGTATGTTTACTATCTCAGATTGAACCTTTAAGTGTTGAAGATGCTTGTAATAATTCAAATTGGCATGATGTTATGAAAGAAGAACTTGATCAGATTGTTAATAATGACACTTGGGAACTGGTCCCAAGACCTAGTGATAAAAATGTGATTGGAACAAAGTGGATATTTGGAAACAAGATGAATGAAGATGGTACAGTAGTAAGAAACAAAGCAAGATTAGTATGTAAAGGGTATGTGCAAAGAGAAGGCATTGATTATTCAAACACATTTGCACCTATGAGAAACTTAGAAGCTATTAAGTTGTTTTTAGCCTATGATATAGTTAAAAACTTCAAAGTTTATCAAATGGATGTCAAATCAGCATTCTTGAATGGAGACTTCAAAGAAGAAGTATACATTGAGAAGCCAGAAGGATTCACCTTATCAGATAGACCTAATATCGTATGCAGATTAAAGAAGGCCCTCTATGGACTTAAGCAAGCCCCTAGAGCATGGCATGAGAGACTAGATGGATACTTAACATAGATTGGATTCAAAAAAGGAGCAACAAATTGTAATCTATTCATTAGAGAGACACCTGAAGGTTTACTACTTGTAGCTATATTTTTTGATGACATTATCTTTGGAGGTAATGAAAAAATCAGTGTTGAATTTGCCAAAGAAATGTAGAATGAGTTTGAGATGAGTATGATTGGTCATATCAAATACTTTTTGGGACTAAATGTGCAGTAGACAGAAAAAGGAATTTTCATTAATCAATCAAAGTATGTGAAAGAGATACTAAAGAAATTCAAGATGGATGATTGCAAGCTAGTAGGAACTCCTATGATCAATGGATGCAATCTTACAGAAGAATATGACTCGCCAGCAGTAGATATAACATTGTATAAGTCTATGATTCGTAAACTCATATATCTTACTCAGACTAGACTTGATATTTCCAATGCAATTGGCATAGTTGGAAGATTTGCAGCAGAGCCTAAAAAAATTCACCTCATGGCAGTAAAGAGAATATTCAGATACTTGCAGGGCACTATAGATTATGGTCTATGGTATCCTAACTCAGAAAATGTTGAGCTTCATGTGTACACTGATGCAGATTGTGCAGGATGTGTTGATGACAGAAAGAGCACTTCTCGTGGAGTAGTGTTTCTTGGTGATAGACTTGTCACCTGGACAAGCAAGAAACAAAATTTTATTTCTCAGTCAATAGCAGAAGCGAAGTATGTTGCAACAACCTTGAATTGTTCTACAATTGTTTGGATCAAGAAAATGATAAAGGATTTTGGAATTCAGATTGATTATCCTATTGTTATTCACTATGATAACACTAGCATTATCAATATGTCAGAGAACCCCGTGATGCATGCAAAGACAAAGCACATTGAGATCAAGTATCACTTCCTAAGAGAGAAAGTGGTAGAGAAAGAAGTCAAGTTGGACTATGTGAGTACTAAAGATCAGTTGGTAGATATATTCACAAAGCCCTTTCCTAAGGATACTTTTGAGTATCTCAGGGAGAAGTTGGGAGTCATTCCCTTCCTTGATTCTGCTTAAGAAAAGAAGGAAAGGCATCAGTCCTCAAGGACTAGTGGAAGGTTGACTACTCTACCTTAGGAGTAGTATCAGTGCTTAAAAGGAATGGTGCCCTTTTCCATTGATGTCAAAGGGGGATTATATGCATTAAGTCATGAAAAATAGAAGTAAAAAGAGGATTAATATACTAAGGGGGAGCAACATTCAATTATGATAGCAGTATAGTTGAGGAAATGGAGAATATTAGAAAATATTATAGGAGATGGATGATTCATCTTTGCGGGAGTATTTAAGAGGAAATAGAGAATGTTATTAAAGAAATGTTCATTTGTGTTGGTGGTGGGTTTTCTTTCCACATGTTGCCATCAATGCTAAAGGGGAAGATTGTTGGAGATTTGCTAAAAGGCTTGTACTGACTGTATGTTTGTCATTGATGAAAACATATGGAAAGTAGCATGCATGGAAGTCTTATATAGTAAGCCTTTTGTATATGTAGCATGGACATGATATCAACATGGTATCATGGGTGTAGAGGTTAACTGCTAATACAGATAGTTATATAGCAGTTGGTGTCAGCAGTGTTCCTGATAGAATAACATATAGTGTTCTTTGTATGGTTGTCTATACAGTTATCATGGAGCCTTGCGCACTTGGATATATTTTGAAGACATGTTAGTGATGTTTTAGTTATGGATGCATAATCTAATGATGAACACAAGTGAAGTTATGGAGTCTCTATTCGCTAGTAGCAGTTTCTTGTGTTTGTTCAAAAGAGCTGACAAAGATTTTATTGGTTCTTGAGTTGTGCCTATCTTGAGGGTATGCACCCTTGGAGCTAAGCTTGGAGAAGGTTTATTGATGTTATATTAAGAGTGCATAAGTTAATTCAGCTTACAGAGAAAGTTCCAGTTGTTTTGGTAGAGCCGACAGTGTGTAGCATGTATCTATAATTATTTTATTAGATAGGTCCCAGAATGAGTTGCATGCATAGTAGAGCTGACAAAATGTTTGTTGGATTTTAATATGGTTTCTCTAATATGATTTCAAGGTGGTTCTAATAGGCCAACTTGATTATATCATTTAGAGGAAAGATATTTATAGGCATTCATTTGTGATTGCTAAAGTGTGGTTCATGGTTGATTAAGAAGAGCAGTGCAGAGTGTGTGAAGTGTTGAGCCATCATAAGAAGGTCTATGTGACCAAGTAAAGTACTTGTGCTATTCATTGGAACTGATCTAGATAGCAGGTCAAAGTAAAATTCACCAAGATCTAGATATAGTGTGTATCTGTTATTCAGAAGGTTGTAGCCTTCGCCCATATGAGCAGTGAGCTCTCAGACAGTGTGTCCTCTCCCCTAATAGGGACAATTGTAAAATACTCCTAATAGGGTTCGACCCTTGACCAAGTCTACTGTACTTAATATATTTTAAAGATACTCCTAAAAGGGTAAAGGATCTTCTAACAAGGATCATTATACACTAGTACAGAATATTAGTGGGTATCAAGTCCCACCAGGGTTTTTACCTATTTGGGCTTCCCTGTAACCAAAATATTGGTGTTGTGTTCAAGTGTTCTTTCATTGTGTTTTTGATTTATGTTTAAGTATACTTAATTGGATAAAGAATTTAATCTTGTAGATAACTAATTCACCCCCCCCCCCCCCCTCTCAGTTATCTCTTGGGACTATTCCTAATAGTGTGGGTTTAAACATTTGTACTTTTAAGCTAGCTAAAGCTCTTGGGTTTTCTAAACATATTGTTGATCTTAGACCAAAAATAATAATTAAAGCATATGATGAAGAGGAATTCTCTTCTAAAGGGATGGTAGTATTACCAATAAAAGTAGGTCTTGTTAAGTGGGACATCATCTACCAAGTCTTAGATATTCCTTTGGCTTATAACATACTCTTGGTTCATCCTTGGATCCATGCTATGTAAGAAATTCCTTCAATATACCATCACTACATTAAATTATCTCATGATTAAATTGAGATCACCATTGTTGTAGACTTAGTGTGTGCTCCTAATAGTCCTAAATAGTCAAATCGAATGGTTCCTCACAATAAAGAAGGATCACCTCTTAAAACAAAATCAATATAAAATCATTTTAAAAGAATACTTGTCAAACCTATTGGCATGGGAACCTATCGAGTGGACACTTTTCCTATCTCTTCAAAATCATACAGTGTATCATCTCCATCAACCTCAACCACTATTATTTATAAGGGTACTGGGATGATCAAAGCTACAATTCCCCTACAATTGGAAAGGGGTGAAAATGCTACCTCACAATTCAAGAAAAAAGAGCTCGAGCTAAAGGATAAGCATACTAAAATCTCACCTTAAAAATATGGTATGGGATATCATCTTATACAAAAGATGGGACATGATGGGAAAAGTTCCCTTGGAAAAGGAAAAGGTCTTCTTGAACCTATACACACTAAATTCAAAAACCCTAAGGACAAAACTAGTGTTGGTTATCATAAACACAAGCTTAGAAAATCTAGAAGTAGTACTAATGCACATGAGGACTTAGAAGATGAGGATAAAGCATAAATTCAACCTATAACTTATAAAAGGCTCCTACAAATTTAGAATTCAAATCTAGATTATCAAGGAGAGCCTTACTTACATACTCAAGTACCTCAAGGACATGACCCTGGTCTTACCCAGGAAAATCTTGTTTCAACTCCTGAGCACACTACTGATCCTAATCGGGGATAACTAGCTAACGTCTCCCACCTCTTAGATATGCCTCAGGGTATGCCCATTCTAGACTACCTTTTTCTTGCTATTGAGCAAGCTTGTGCTACTAAGAATAATCCTCTTATGACAAATGACAGTGATGAATAAAATCTACCTCCCATAATGTCTTTAACTGACAACATCAGATAGTATCACAAAAACAAGACAAACTCAAATGAGTACAAGTGGGATACTTTATCTAATGCTACTAGAGATATACTAGTTGATGTCATTAGATATGCTCCTCCCACAAACTTTGAAAGAGTACAAATTTATAACTCTCAATATCTAGAAAATGATGACGATCCTTTCCCCCCCTCTATGGAAATCATTCATATGGCTCCTAGGCCATCTACTTTAAACAATGCTTCAACTAATCCAAAAAACTATGGGTACATAAGACCCAATCCTATCAAAGCTTCATGGAATATAGGAAGATCATGTATTCAAATGGTTCCTATTCATGCACTCTTAATAATTGAGGAGGAGCCTATCTCTCAGAACCAACCATCTCAACTAGATCGACATAATACTCCTCCAAACTCATCTAACTCTTCTAGGACAACTTGCAATTGACAATGTTACATGGAAGACAACTTTCTTGATCTATCTGATTCATTCATGAACAGTGAGGATGATATTGGTATCTTTTCACTTGAACCCATTGACCCCTCTCCTCTCTTCCTCCCCAAGCTAAGTGGCTCACCCACTTCTCATCCATCTCTCCATATAAATGAGTCATATCAGCCTCACTAATCCATTATTCCTAAGTCTTTTGGAAGTAACTTGGATGTGCAACATAAAAATCAAAATCCACTCATATCTAAAAGCCACCATGTCCCATCTAATTGACATGTGACTATGAAGAAAAAATAAATATTCAAAATACCACAAAGGTCCTCAAAGAGGAAAAGAAAATCAAAACAAAAATGGATCTTGAAATCCATCTTATAAGAATTGCAATAGAAAGTATCTCAAAACAAACAAAAATCAAAGCTATATGGATTCCCAAGAAAAAATACTTGGATATAAAAGGAAAATCAAAGTTATCATCCAAGCTTCTAGATTCTCACAACTCACTCCATTCCACCATCAAAACCTCTCATACTTCACATTCTCCACTCCATCTTTCCTTTCCTAAAAGTGCATATTGGTATCTCTACATTTCTAATGATGTGACTAAGAGAAATATAGAATGTACTCTCCCTAAGTGTTAAGAACATGGGAAATATGACAAAGAGTTAAGATACATCCATGAGGATATTGGTGGGTCTCACTTAAAAGATCATTGCTTGACTATGGACCTCACAATAGTTGGACACTACTAGTTGGATCCTCTTATTACTACTATGGCATATGGTTCTAATTCTGAAACTTCTCAACCGGTTACTACTACAAATGGTAGTGTTCTCAAAGAGCCTCTCAGTGATCCTCCTCTACAATAGTTTCCCAGCTAAGGTCTTCTTCTCCTGTACAACCATCTATGATACTAAAAAAATATCTTAAAAGAATATAAAGTCTTGAAAAAAATCCTAAAAATTGTAAAATGTCTTGAAAAAAATCAAAAAAGCAAAAAATCATCCCAAGTGGTGAAACCTTGCAATCAGTACTCCATCTAACAACATGTAGATAATCTCTTGTCTCCTTTCATCCATCTTGCTCCTCATTCCCTTGCATCATCTTGGGCTGGAACCTATCTTTGTCTTGTCCTTGATTATTACATGTTGTCTAGGGACAATTGTACACTTGTTTGAGCTATTCATGCTTTACCTCTTGGTTGACCTCTTACACTTAACTTGAGTCAGTTTATCAGTCCTTCTTATTGGACACTTTCTCACTGACATAACTTTGTGTCAACACTCCATCTATCAACATGTAGATAAGCTCTTGTCTCCTTTCATCCATCTTTCTCCTCATTCCCTTGTATCATCTTGGGATGGAACTTGTCTTTGTCTTGTACTCAATTATTACTAGTTGTCTAGGGATAATTGTATGCTTGTTTGAGCTATTCATGCTTTAACTCTTGGTCAACCTCTTGCACTTAACTTGAGTTAGTTTATCAATCCTTCTTAATGGACACTTTCTCATTGACTTAACTTGGTGTTTCTTAACACCCCAATCATTTAGTGTTTTTCAATACTACCTACATGGGCTTCAATGTGTTTCTTAACACATATTAGATCTTGCACTATTCAATACGCACTTGCACTTTGACACTGGCACAAAGGTGTTTCCTTAACACCCCACACCAACTTACATCCTAGAAAACTAAAAATGACTGTGACATATTGAACTATTTCCTTTTGTGTTGTCTTTTATCATTAATTTTCACTTTATATGTCTTCTAAGGTTACTCGACGATATCTATTTAACTATAGATTCATCACTGGGGGCATAACATCCTTTTTCTTTGATTTCTACTAGTGGTGTGATTTCAATGATCCTATGTTGTCTAATAAATTGGGTGTCTATGATAAGAGCTTCCATCATGATTGGAATGCCACACATACCTCAACCCTATTTATTCAAACACTTAGGTGAGGTTGTAATTATCTCCTTATCTATTTCTTGTGCTATCTTACAATATTAACTTGGAAACCATGTTCAGGTCATCTTGACATCTATGTCTCGATGCTTACGTATGTTTCCTCCATCTCATCTAATACAGTCATATTTATATCTCCATGGTCTCTCTCTCACCAGTGAAGGTTGTACTAAGCTTTGATGTCCCAAATTCTCAAATGATAAAAATTGATGGTCTACTAGATCAATGACTTGACTACTCCAAAGTCTTAGGTTGGATTGTCATTCTTAGGCTACATTTTAGGCTTGCATTTTAGCTTTGCATTTTTTGGTTCTCTTGAGCTATGATTTCTTCTCCTTTCTTCCTCCCCCCCAAGGTATTCAACTACAAAACCTTATCTTTGATCCTACCTTCGGGATCGAAATTAAAATTCCCAATCTCCTAACACAAGTTGACTACAGATGCTATCACTTCTTGCTTGCTTCCACCTTTCTTTCTAGACTTCTAAGGCTTATCTCTGCCCCTTGTACCTCATTTCCATTTTTATCCTGAGGGGGCATGACAATATGGAAAATATTTTCATCGATCAAATCCCCTAATAAGAAAATCTAGTAATTTAACCAAATCTTAAATCGATGAACCAATCAAGACTAAAACATCATCACACAGGGCATCTCAGCTTCACTGCTTCATATCAAGTTGAGATTCTCCACATATCCTTTCTGAAAGAGTGTTCTCATCACTTCATATTAGCCCACTCAGACATACATCTTTTTGATTTCTTGGGGTATATCAGATTTATCGGGACCCATATCAATCTGGTATTGTCTCTCAGATGATTAGCTATCTCAATCTATTTGGATAGGTATTTAGTCTCATTGCTTCATATTAGGCTGGATACTCTTGTCTTTCTTATTAGTCTTGCTTCAATCAGGTTCGGAGTCTAATCTCTATCATCTATTCTTGACATCATCATTCTTTGACTCAATGTGTTCCCAAATCTCTCACACATTAGTCAAAGAGGGGAAAATGTAATCACCTAAAATTGGTCTAGTAGAACTTGAGCCCCCTTTTTATCAAATCATTTCTTTTCTAAGAATCATTATGCAGAGTAACTCTTAAAAATCCCCTTTGCATAATTAAATCAAAAATATTATATCAAGCTTATGCTATGGTCTAATTTCTAGAGCTTGCATATTTATTTAATTGTTAAAACCTTGCTTTTAATATAAAGTTCCTACACTTTTAGTAAAAGAACACATTCACATGTGTGCACCCACTTAAGCTTGATTAATTAGAAATTAAATGGGATTTGTGATTTAAAATTCTATTTTGTCTTATCTTACCTAAAATTTCCCTTTTTCCTCTTAATCCTCACCACTTATTTCTATCTAATCCTGCATCTCCTTTTGCCTCTTCATCTCATCCACTCATTATTTTGCCTCTTAATCTCCACCGTTCTTTCTTGAGGCAATTCCTTTAAAAGGAATATTTTCCCTTGCTCAAGGGCCCTAATGCTTTAATCCATAATCTTGATCTTTTTTTACATTCTCTTGCATTCTAGCATTTTTATTTTAGAATAATCTTCCTAATTTGAATTTTTAGCTTAGCTTAATTTATAACTTATTCTTGTATTGTTAATCTAGTTTCTTTCTTGCATTACTCTTTCATTTGTATTCTAGATTACTAATTGTTTGCATTCATCTTAGCTTAATCTCTCATTTCTAGCTTGCATTCTTTCCTCTTAGCTTCACTTTCTTTCACTTGAATCTTTGATTTTGGAGTAGTCAAGTCACTAATCCTTGATGCTAATTTGATGAGCATCTTGAGAAGGATTAAACTTGCTTCAACTAGGAATCTATGAGCCACTTCTTTGGATATCCTCTTCCACGGGTTTCTCTCAAGACTAATGGTTCATAGAAGTCTGTCACACTTTTGATCACATGGATATAAGATGACTAACCATATTTTGGAACCAATGTACATCCAAGTTTGTGGGAACAATTGTATCAACAAGAGATTTTTCCAATATTTATTTATGTGAAGGTAAAAAATTTAACAACTCCAAAATAAACATTTGGGCTAGAGTTTTGAGAATTTTATCTACCAAATTGTATTGCCTTGATGAATTTTCTAGAAAATTATTCATGTTAGTCTTAGTAGATATTCCTGGTAAGGTTACTTTTGAAGCTTGCCCCCTTGTAATGACATTAGAAGATTCCTTTTCTTATTTCTCTTTTATCACAACAATATTGATGATATTTTCAAAACCCAATAAAGAATTGATTGTGTTGTCATAAGTATGATAAAATTTGACCTTATTATTTCCTTTCTTGTTATTTTGATAATCATTGGATGACTCACCTTTCTCATGGTTCAAGAAAGGGGTTTTTAAGGCCATATGATAGTTATTGTTTTGAGGCCCACCAGCTTCAATTGTCTCATCATCAATTATATCTTCAATTACATGTTTTAGTCTCATGAAATTATTGGTAGTATGACCCTTGTTTTGATGATATGCATAATAATATGAATAATTCCACCAACTTGGTTTGACTTGAGGTTTCTACGGTCTAGAATCTAGTAAAGTGATGTTTTTTTTTAAAATTAGAGTCTTTAAAGAATCCTCAAGTGGTTCACCCAAAGGAGAAAACTTTATCCTTGGGTTTGATGATGTGAATTGAGACATAAAGCTAGGTTTTGGTTTATTGTTCCCTTGATTGTTGAAATTATTTTTGTCATTGAAAGGTGTATTTGATGATTGATTAAGGTTATTGGTTTGAGTAGAGGACCCACTTGTCATGTTGAAAGTTTTTTTTTAGATTATTAACCTCCACTAATCTATCATTAATAAGATTCATATTAGTTTTCTTTAACCAAAATCTAGGTTTTTCATTGTTATTGTTGTTTGAGGAATTGTTGTTGAAAGTTTTATTCTTGCTAGAGAAAACTTTGTTGTCCTTGTAAAGTTTTAGTTCTCCTTTCCTTATTAAAAGTTCCTCTATTTTGATTCTATTTTTCAATAACCTTGTCAAAAGTTTAAGGAAATTGAATTTGTAAACTTTAATTAATTTCCATGTTTAATTTATTTATGAATATGTCCCTCTTTTCTTTTTCTGGTACACTTCTTGGGTATCTAGCAAGGACTCTCCTCCATCTTTGTAAAAAGTTAAAAAATGCTTCCTTATTTTGTTGTTTGGTATTACATAAATCCAACATGGTGACTTCATGCTTAATGTTGTAGGAATAATTAGTGACAAATTTGGAAGCCAATTCCTTAAATGTTTTGATACTGGGAGGTGGTTTTGAAAACCACTCCATTTCTTTCCCACCAAGACTTCTAGGAAATAATCTCATCAAGTAAGTGGGTTCATGCATAGATTACATTCTTTATGTGCAAAATTACCTCAAGTGTTCTTTTGGGTTAGTTGTACCCATGTATTTGTCATACTTGGGAAAAACCACATTTTGAGGAAATGGTATTATGAATTGATTCCCATCAAAAGAAAAGGGAAAATTGCTTCAATTAAGAATTATTTAGGAGGCCCTTCCTTCTTCATATTATCCAATTGAGTTTGAAATAAATTGAGTTGTTCATTCATGAATCCTATAGGGTTTTCTTCCTCCTCATCTTGTTCAATTTTGAAGTGTCATAATCATGACGGTGTTTGACCCTTGATTTTTCTAGATTCAAGAAATGTCTCTCTTTATCCCTTCTAGGAGTTTTTCCATCACTTTGATAAACAAGGGATCATGTGGTGCTCCATTAACTCTCTCTTTGGTGGCTTTTTCATCAACATCATGATGGTTACAATGTCATTATCATTGTTTCCATTGTTTATATTGTTACCATTGTTTCCATTGTTGCCACTGTTGATGTTATCATTGTTAATGTTGTTGGAATTATTGGCCTCATTAGTGTTGTTAGCATCATTGAAGTGATCATACCAAGAATTTTTTGCCATTTTTTCTTGTTCTTCTTTCTCTTCCTCTTGAAAAGTTGATAAGGTCAATGAGGAGGCTCATCTTGATAAGGTATCTATTGGACTACAACTGATTTGGAATCTGATTGAAGGATCTGTGATTACAAGATCACTAAGAAGTTGCTAATTAGATATGTAATATGATTAAATCAATATTATGTCATCATTGATGTCAACTAGTTTGACAGCACTTATCTTGTAAGTTACTACACTGAGACATCTGAAGAAAAGTGGAAAAGAGATGAAGAACAAAGAAATCTACATGAGGAAAGATGTACATGATAGATGAGGATAAGGAACACATTGAGTAACTTTTTGATGAGTCTATGACTTGATGATAATGACTTCATTATGTTGCATTCATCTATAATGAAGTATAGAGCTGAAAGACACAAAGCAGTGTTGTCGGCAAATGAAGCATTTCTAGTATACACCGACAGAGTGTAGTATACCGATCGCAGTATTAACCAAGCAGTTTTCACCAACACATTTCTTTGTTAACCGAGTGGAACAGAATGAATTAAATGTTTAGTTTAGCTGATAAGATTGATGAGCTAGCAAGAGTAAAACATCGAGGTAACATATAATGTTTGTTATGTAGATCAATAGCTGACAAAATTCAAAGAAGATCTAACGAAGTAGATTGAAACATGTTATTGACACAAGTACTGAGAAAGTTTAAGCAAAAAAATCTATGAATATGATTAAGCGAAAAAATCTAATGGTGGAGAAGAAAATGATTTTCTCATCTATATAAGAGAATAGAATCTCTTTATGAAAATGCTAGGAAGAAGAAGAAGCTGTAGGATTATCGCATGAATAAGGTTTCATGCATTATGATCATACTAGTTAGTGAGAACCGAGCTGCAAAGCAATTACGAAGCTATAGAGAGCAGTTACCGATAGATAGTAAGTTGATACAGTATTGAATCTGAAGTGAATTATTGATCAGAAGGATTTGAATGAACTAAATATTGATCTGTAATCTGCAATTGAACTTGTATTAAGGTAGGTCATTTTACTGTTACATATTTAACCATTTTATACAATCTAAATCTCTTAACTAAGTGGAATCTAAAAGTCTTATGATGTATCATTCATAGAATGAACATTGTTATCATGTCAACCCTATAGTGAATGCCGGTTGGATGATAACTTCTAGTCTAAAATCTTCTAAAAAGGTCACACCTGACAGTGTGTTTGTAACCTTTAATAGGGTTGGGTCTAAACTGACCTCACTTTAGAAGAGTGAACAATTTTGGGATTTCGGTCCCAGGTGGTTTTTCCCTTTACAGGGTTTCCATGTTAAATCTCTTGTGTTATGTGTTGATTGTGATATTTGTTTGTTATCATACTTTGCATGTTACATATTAGATTTGATCGGTAAATAGTTATAAGTATTAGACTGGTAATCGGTAAAAACACAGACAGTAAGAGTTATTATTGCTTATCGATGAGCATAAATAGAAGAAATTTGTTTTGGATTATACATTTTGTATTGGGACACTAGATAATTGATTCACCCCCCTCTCAGTTATTCTAACAGTATCTCTTTCTTGATTATAGTTCTCTCTTATTGTAAGGACAATTTGATGAAATGATATCTTGTCCAAACATGCATTAAAAATATTTAAACCTTTTAAGTATAATTAAAATTTCTAATGGATGTTTTTCTCTAAAATACTTGATCATCAAACACGGCAAGTCCAAATACACTTGTTTAATTCCAACCATTAAGCTAACAAAGAGTGTATTTTTTTAGATCAATCCCATGAGTCTTTCACAATAAAAAAATTCCAAGAAAGCTACCTAAGCTCAAATGGTTCAACATGGATTAAAGAGGTAGGGTTTCTATTGTAACCAAGATCTAGTTTAGGATTCCATACAAAAGTATCTTGTGAATCATACAAGATCTCATGGTAGCACAAATTCTATTTAGGTCCTATAGACCCTAGAGGAGATCAAGCACAAGATACTTTTTTCCTTCATAACATTAACCTCAAGAAGGTACTTTTTAATAGTGGGTTGGAAGAGGTTGGATTTTCCTTGTTCCCAGTTTGGGTTGTCCCTCTCACCATCCTCATTAAGGCATGTTCTTGGGAGGCAAGCCCTTTGAAGTTCTAGCATGTTCATGAATAGAAATGAAATTGAAATGAACAAGGAAGTCTAGGATTTTTATTACCCTAAGAAGGGTAAGAGCATATCCCTATCAGTTTTTATTAACAAGATTATTTCCAAGTCTTTTCATCTAATGGGATTAGAGAATTTTTGGAATTTTGATTCACTATAAATGTGAAGATCATGGGCCTAATTTTTTCATTCACAAACAATAAGGTTTCAATTTAGTTTTTGTTCATTCCTTGACTCCTTTCTATTGAAAAACTTGCCATGTTTGGGATTTTGATTCACTATGAAATAAAATAGCATAGGCCTAATACTAATTCTATCAAAAGAGTAAGCCTTTGTGATTAAGCTAGATTTTGAATCTTGAATGCCATAATTTAAGAAAAATGAAAAGGGATTAGGCTTTACCTTAATTGAAGCTAGCAAAGGCTAGGGGCATTTTTGAGGTTTTTATTTTGTATTTTATACTTACAAAGGCAATATCTCAAGCTCCTTTTCATCCCCTTTATACACATTAGTCCAACACATTTCCAAGACAAAGTGAAGAAAATCCAAATCCAAATCCAAAGAGAAATGCACAAATTCCCCTCAAAGTATTGATCATATCTCAAATAGGAGCATCAAAGGAAGTGTCATCCAAAGGACTATATGTCATGTTATAAAAATCTTGATATATATTTTTTATTCTCCAATAATGATGCATAAGTACCCTTTCTTGTAGCATATTCTTAGATTGAATGGAAGATTTTACCTTATTCCACCTCTTGTTTTCTTGTCCTCTTTACTCTTGCAATAACTAGAAATTTAGGTAGTGGGACTCTTCACTTTTATATGTTTCTCCATTTGAAAATAATTGCATAAAAAAAAAATGTCAAATATTTACAAAATTTCAATCAAAATGCATAGGTGCTACAAAAATTGCATTGGAGCTATAACAATTTGCAGAAGCGCACAAAGAAGTTGCAAAAGCACACAAAAAGTTACAAAAGAGATAAAATACAGGAACTAAAATTTAATGCATACACACTAAAACTTGTTGTCTAAGAGCTAAAAGATAGTAAATAAGAGCTAAAACATGTAGCAAAGGAGCTAAAAGGAAAATTCAAAGTCCACTCCCTGAGCATAGGCACTACAAAATGGAGCATAGGTGTTGAAAAGAAAGGAAAAGGCATCAAAAGAAAGTGTGTAGGCACTGTAAGGGAGGGCATAGGCTGTTGGAATGGAGAGATAGGGTACTGAGAGGGGAGGGGTGAATCAATGCCCTCAAAAACTTTAACTCCCAAAACTTTATCAGCAAATAGTAGTAAACTCAACTATGTACTGTATCCATTGTATGCATCATTTGTTCAATTAACTTGTAAAAGTAAATAGTATGAAATCAACAATAAATCAATGGCATAACACAAGTATTTTGGTAACGTAGAAACCCTTGTTAGAAGGTAAAAAATACGGTGGGGATGACACCCACAAATCTTCACTACTGCAGATAATAAAGTACGCCAGTTAAGGCTACAAGTTGTGATCACTTCTAGTGATCTTACCCTATTAGGAGTAACAATTTAGATGAGCTATATCTACCAGTTATAGGATTTCAACAACACTACTTGAGTGTGCACTTGGTTAAGAGATTTACATAAAGACTATTAGGTCTACTCTGTTAAGAAATTTTACCAAACTCTATTACAATGATTAGATAATAACAAGATGTATCTACAATTGAAAACTCAACCTTGTCTGATACAAATCAATGTAGTATAAAATAGATATCACCTTTTTATGTGTAGATCTTTTCTTTGAACTGATTGGTAGCCTTGTCTGATTTTGCTTAATTTGAATATCTCTAAATTATGCTCTTGTCTATCTGATAACTGATATCTTCAAGTTGGCTTCTACTTCAAGATCTCCTTCGCTTGTTCATACAAAACTTATCTTCCTTGTCAAGCCTTATGTCAAAATGACATGAAATACAAATATATAGCATACTAATTTTTCCACTTAACAAAATTAAGTTACAATATCTTAGGATGAACCCTAAGATCTACGGTGTACAAGAATAACCTAGATCAAGAAATTACATAGAGATCATCATCATAATTAATAATTGCATCTACAATAAATGATCCTTGATCTTGGTAAAACATTTTATGATTATGTTGTAAATGTCTCCATAGATAGATGTGCCAAAATTGATTACTATGTTGTTTTCTATATTTCTTGATAAACACTATAAATACTGCTCGGTTGTTACATTGGCACTCAATGTCCAGTCTTCTCAATGTCTAGTCTGCTAAGTGTCTAGTCTACTTGGTGTACACTAATGCTTGGTAAAACTACTCTGGTGCTCGGTTTGAACTAATATCTTTTGTTCTCAGCATTGTCTTGAGATAACTTGGTGTATAGGCCTATGTAGTTACCTGACTAGCATGAGTAGCTTGAAGTACTTTCTTTTACCGACTATATAGCATAGGTAACCAACTAATTATCTTTGAATGTATATAGACCTGATGTCTTCAAAATTTATTCTAACTCTGCCATATATACATAGATACCATAACTTAACAAAAATTTCAAAAATTTACTCCCCTTCAATGCATGCTCCTGTTAGTGTGTAGTATACTTAGCATTTATTTACATATTTGGTATATACATTGTTTTTGCCCTTTTTGATATTAATGCCAAATACAAATGTGTATACTTAAAGCTTATAAAAAATGTGCTGATGGGTTTTCTTCAATGAGTCCAAGAGGGTTTCCATTCCTCTTTCAATTTGGTGAGAGAAATGTGCTCAAGACCTACTTGGGCATACATGTCAAAGATGTTTTCCAACATAGATTTTTGGTATTGCAACAACTGTTTGTGCTTTTATAATGTGCTTCTCAAAAAAATTCAAGTAAGGAAGTAACTTGGTTTTTAGCTCGGTGACCTAGTCACTTATTGTTTCTTCCTATTTCCTGATATCTAATCTTAACTACCTAAGTTCCTCAACTCTTAAGATATGCTTTGCAAAATCTTATGGCTCAGTTAAAGCTAACTATACACTAGCTTGGGTTTCAGTATCAAGTTGTTTAATCTTTTCACTAATCTCAGTAGTGAAGGTTTCCACAATGCATAGCTTAATCAAAATTTGACTTATTGACTAAGTAATAGACTAAATTATAGTTATTACCTCAGATAACTTTACCTTGTTTATTTCCAATTCTTGGCTAATTTTATCTACAAGTTTGTCTTGGATCTTTGATTCTTCCCTTCTTCTATTCTCTTTTCAGCTTCTGTATCTGGGGCATTGATTTCTTCTGCAAGGGTGGAAAGTTGGTCCATAATGGGAGTATCCTCATTAATTTGTACCTCTGGTATGACCTATTGTAAGATATCTCTTACATTCTCTAGTATTTCCTTGCTCTTTCTTTCCATCTTTAATTTTTCTTGTGTTGCTTTCCTGGTACACAGCTCCCCATATTTTCTAAGTTCCTCAAGGCTTAGGGTCCTAGGGTCATAGTCTAGTATAATAATTACTTCATCTAATGTAACTGACCCTTTTCCTTCTTTCTTTTTCTTCTTCTTCTTCTTCAGCTCTTGAGGTGAGCTTTTTACAAATGGTACAATATCCTTTACCTTTGTGCATTGAGTAACCTACCCAGTTGACACATTTGCTTCCTACTTCTACTCCTTGGGAACCCATGTGTTGGTTAACTAAGGTGGAGCCTCTGATGTTGTGTTCGGTGGGGTACACTCAGTTACTTTGGGGTCATCTTGGCCCTTTGTGTATGTCTTAGTTGGCTCTTTTTCTTTAGGCTTGTTTATATCTTCCGATGTTCCCATTCCTTGTTCCCCTGATGTGTCCTATTGGATATAATTGTCCAAAGGACATTGTTGGATTAGCTATGTGTTGTCTTTGATGTCACACAAATGTCATATCAATTATCGCTCTCAATATCTACCGAGCTCAGTCGGTCAGCTAGGCAGTTTTTAGTGTCTACTGAGTTCTCTCGGGTGTCTAAAGGAAACATGACAGGGTAACAGTGTTAACTGAGCCTCCTCAGTTATCGAAGGAAAATTAGTGGTTACCGAGCTCTCTCGATCTCCAAAGGATGTTGTAAAATTCACTGTGGTTATCGAGTTCTCTCAGTCACCGAAGGAAATCTTTTCAAGATTAATGTTTACCGAGCAAGGTTGGCCCTTTCAAAGAATTTTGTTATTATAGTTTGTTTATCCCAGCTGATTGTTATAATAATTATTAGTGCTGACTTGACAATCTAAATGATTATGAAATGGCATATATATATAGAAGGTCAAGTGGTGAATAAAAGATATACAGCATGTAGAAATAATTTTGAAGAAAGGTGTGTGCAAATTTTGAAGGATGGTCAGATATCCTTGAGGAGCAGCAAAGATTTAATTGATCAGTAAGGATCTAGTGAAACATAACAGAGATCTATAATCAACAATTCAGTTGCAAATCATTTCATTGTTACTCTCTAGCAATTGTAGTAGTGATATCAAAATCTCTTAACCGAGTTGGTTTAACAACCATTTTGTAAATCCTCTAACAAGGTAATAGTTCTATTGAATTGTTTCAAGACCTCTTACAAGGCCACTCCTAGCAAGGTGATTAAATCCTCTAACAAGGTCACACCTAACAGTGTGTTTTGTAACCTTTTACCGGGTTGGCTTCTAACTGGGCATCACTTCAGAAGAGTGAAAAATAGTAACTAGTTACATTGGTGGTTTTTCCCATATTGGGTTTCCACGATAAATATGGTGTCTCTTGTGTTCATGTTATTTTCTTTATTCATGTAAGTTAATTAGTGATGAATGCTTAAGAACAGTTTAATTATTACACACTTCAAGGATCAATTTTTTAGCATTTCTCTGTATATTTACCGAGTGGCATAGTAAATAATTTGTTAAGATATTTAAGGGATCAGTGGTAATATTTTTGTGGTTAACTGATTCACCCCCCCTCTCAGTTACTGCATCTATATTTCCAACAATTGGTATCAGAGCTTTTGGTACTTGTAGGAAGGGTTTCAAGGACCTAAGCTAAAGATCAGGATGTCTTACAAAAGAGAAATTCCAAGGCTTAACAGAAATAACTTTTCAGCATGGCAAGGTCTCATGAGACTACATCTAGCTTCCATTGGTGATTCAGGATGCAAATATATTGATCAGGAATATACAATTCCTACTGGCACATTAACTGTTGAAGACATTGCAGAGAAGAAGAACCATAACACTATGATGATAGACATTGCATCAGCTCTTAGCTATGAAGAATTTGATGAAATCAGAGATTACACAACTGCTCATGAAATGTGGAACAAGTTGAAGAAAATCTATGGCGGTGATGACAATGTGAAGAGAGCCAAAGCAGAGAGCCTAAGAGGACAGTTTGATCAAATGAAAATGAGAGAAGAAGAAAACATTGCAAAATATGTTGAAAGGATCAAGACAAGTGTTAGTGCAATCAGATCTTCTGGAGGAAAAATTGATGATGAAACAGTTATAAGTAAGGTTCTTAGAACATTACTCCCTATTTATGCAATAAGAGTTTCTGCTATTCAAGAAAGAAGATGTGAAGAAAATCACAATATAACTTTGGATGCCTTAGTTGGAAGATTGATACCCTTTGAACTGGATAACTATGACAACTATGTTCCAACTTCTAAAAATATTGAATCAGCTTTTGAGGCCAAACTTTCACTCAAGAAAGGGAAGAAAATCCAATCAGAAAGTGAAGAAGAATTAGAGGAAAGTTCTGATAGCGATCTTGAAGTTATTGAAGCATTACTTCCAAAGAAGTATTCAAGAGGCAGAGGAAAATACATAGGTAAAACTCCCTTAATCTATTTTTCATGTGAAGAAATTGGTCATATTGCAGCTAGGTTTCCAAACAAGCAAAGCAAAGATGAGAAGAAAAATTACAAGTACAATGGCAAGAAAAATTTCAAATCATTCAAGGATAAAGGTAAGAAAATATGTTTTTTAGCTAAAGATTCAGATGATAGTGAAGAAGAAATTGTTTTCATTCCTGTAAAAGATGAATCTGATAATGATGAAGATGAGATGGCACTTATCTCTCATATAAGCAAGAATGATACATGGATTATAGACAGTGGATGTTCACATCATATGACTGGTGACAGGACCAAGTTTGAACACTTTGAAAACTTTGATGGTGATAATGTAAGGTTTGGAAACAATGAACCCTGTTGTATAAAAGGAAAGGGACAAATTTCATTAACCAAAGAACTTATATGTGATAATGCATATTGGGTCAAAGGACTAAAGCATAATCTTCTAAGTGTAGCACAGCTAATCAACATTGGATTCAAGGTTGAATTCATGAATGGCAAAGCAAGATTGCTGGATGACAAAGGAAAACTGATAGGATCAGGCAAACAAACCAAAGGTAACCTATTTTATCTTGATCTTGGTGATTACTCATGTTTTATTGCTCAAATTCAAGAAAGTTGGTTATGGCACAAAAGGTTATGTCATGTAAATTTTGACAAGATGATGAAAATAAAAAAATTCAAGAAAGTAAGAGGTATTCCTACTTTGAAGAAACCTGATGTTGGTCTATACAAGAATTATCAAATTGGTAAAATGGGAAAGTCTAGTTTCAAAAGTAAAAACTATCAGTTTGAAGATATTTTGGAAATTGTGCATACTGATTTATGTGGACCTATTGGAATTGAGAGCTATACCAGAGAAAAATTCTTTATTCTCTTTGTTGATGATTATTCTAGAATGATGACTGTTATGTATTTAAGAGAAAAGTCTGAAGCATTTGAGAAGTTCAAATAGTATTTAGCAAGAGTAGAAAAGGAAATAGGAAAAAGAATAAAATTCTTGAGATCAGATAAAGGTGGTGAATTCATCTCCCATGAATTCAATAATTTCTGCATTGAAAGAGGAATCAAAAGACAAGTATCAGCCCCAAGAACTCCTGAGCAAAATGGAATAGCCAAAAGAAGGAACAAATCTATCATGGACTATGCAAGGACTCTAATGATTGAAAATAACATTGCTATGAAATACTGGAAGGAAGCTATCAGCACTGCAGTTCATACCTTGAACCGAGTACAGTTGAGAAAAGACACATTCTACAAACCAAATGTAAGCTACCTAAAAGTATTTGGTAGTAAATGTTACATCTTAAAAGAATCTAGAAAAGGAAAATTTGATGTAAAAAGTGATGAAGGAATATTTTTGGGATATTCTTGCAAAAGTAAGACATATAGATGTCTAAATTTGTCTACTCACAAAATCATAGAAAGTGCACATGTGAGAATTGATGAGTTTGCAGAAAAGATTGAAGAAGAAAGAAAAAAGGAACTAGAGGACTATAGAAAATTTGTTTACATCGAACCTGATACATTGCCAGACACATCTACCGAGCCCAGTACAGTAACCGAGTCACAAGAAGAAGTTCAGACCGAGTCACAAAGTACCGAGTCTCAGTCTGAAGCTACCGAGCAAGTATCTACCGAGCCTAAGCAATCTCAACTTGAAGATGAAGAAGATGAAAATGTAACTCATTCAGGAAGCAAGGAACCTGTATTAGCCAAGTACATCAGAAAGCATCATAAACCAAATCAGATTATTGGAAACAAATCAGATGGTACTATGACAAGAAGTAAACTAAAAGGTACATGTTTATTTGCTGATTTTGAACCTAAAAATGTCAAAGATGCATTAGAAAATGAAAGTTGGATTGAGGCTATGAATAAAGAAATAGAGAAAATAGAGAAAAATAAGACATGGACTCTTGTACCTAGGCCTAAAGATAAAAATGTAATTGGGACAAAATGGGTATTTAGAAATAAGTTGAATGAAGATGGTCAAGTATCAAGAAACAAAGCAAGATTGGTATGTAAAGGATATTCTCAAGAAGAAGGAATAGATTATGGAGAGAATTTTTCTCTTGTTGCAAGATTAGAAGGTGTGAGGACTTTACTTGCATATGCAGCACATAAAGGATTTAAGGTATATTAGATGGATATCAAATCTACTTTTCTCAATGGTATTCTTGAGGAAGAAGTCTACATTGAGCAACCTGAAGGTTTTATTGATCTAGACAAAAGGGATATGGTCTGCAAATTACACAAAGCATTTTATGGTCTGAAACAAGCTCCTAGAGCATGGTATGAAAGATTACATAACTATCTTACTTAGATTGATTTCAAAAGGGCTAATGACAATAGCAATTTATACATCAAAGAAGGATTAGATAACAAAATTGTTTTGGTAGAAATATTTGTGGATGATACTGTGTTTACAGGAAATGATGATCAGTGCAAAGAATTTTCAGAGCTTATGAACAAATAATTTGAAATATCTATGTTTGGTCAGATAAAATTCTTTGTTGGACTTCAGATTGAGCAGAACAAAAATGGTATCTACATTACTTAGTCTAAATATATCAGGGAAATACTTAAGAAATTTGGTATGGAAGATTCAAAACTAGTTGGTACACCCATGTGTACTGGATTGAAGCTTACCAAAGATGATGATTCAAAAGAAGTAGATCAGACCTTATACAGATCAATGATTGGAAAATTACAATATGTAGTACACACAAGGCCTGATATTGCCTTAGCAGTTGGAATAGTGGCAAGATTCTCGGCTAAACCTAGAGAAAATCACATGATGGCAATCAAAAGAATCTTGAGGTATTTAAGGGGAACTGAAGATTATGGCTTGTGGTATAAATTTGGAGACAATCTAGATTTAAAAGTGTTTACTGATGCTGATTGGGCAGGAAACATTGATGACAGAAAGAGTACAAGTGGTGGAGCATTCTTTCTTAGCAAGAGGTTAGTATCTTGGACTAGTAAAAACCAAAACTGCACATCCCAATCCACAACAGAAGCAAAATATGTTGCTGCAGTAGTAAACTGCTCTAATATTATATGGTTTAAATAGCTTTTGGAAGGCATGAAGGTTGAGATCAAAGAACCAGTTGTTATGTTTTGTGATAATACAAGTGTAATAAATATTTCAAAGAATCTAGTAATGCATTCCAAAACCAAGCACATTGCAATTAAATATCACTTTGTCAGAGAATTGATGCAGGACAAGGAAATCAGATTGGAATATATTCATACAAAAGAACAAATTGCAGATATCTTCACCAAGCCACTACCTAAGGATGCATTCTTGTATCTAAAGGCAAGTTAGGGGTCACTCCCCTGTCCAAGGTTCACTAAATAAAGTTTTAGTGATGCATCAACCAGAACCTGTTGAAGATCAATCAGTTGATGCAGCATAGTCAGGGAATCATTGCATATGAATCAGTACATAAGGTACATTGATATTTACTGAAACTGTGTAAGTTGTCTTTGGCATGTGTTGTCAAAGAGGGAGAGTTTGCTGTCATTTCAAGAAATTTCTAAGAAGAATAATTTGAGAAGTTAAGAGGGAGAGTTCTCAGTCAGAGAAAGAAGTTTGAAGATGATGGGAATCAGAATGAAGCTAAGGATATGTTTCTTACTCTTGGTTTCTCTGTGAAATTTCATTATGCTATGACATGTTGTGTTGCCATAAATGCCAAAGAGGGAGATTGTTGGATACAATTGTCTGAATGACATTGTTTGATTAGCTATGTGTTGTCTTTGATGTCACACAAATGTCATATCAATTATCGCTCTCAATATCTACCAAGCTCAGTCGGTCAGCTAGGTGGTTTTTAGTGTCTACTAAATTCTCTTGGGTGTCTAAAGGAAACATGACAGGGAAACAGTGTTAACCGAGCCTCCTTAGTTATCGAAGGAAAATTAGTGGTTACCGAGCTCTCTCGGTCTCCAAAGGATGTTGCAGAATTCACTGTGGTTACCGAGTTCTCTCGGTCACCGAAGGAAATCTTTTCAAGATTAATGTTTACCAAGCAAGGTCGGCCCTTTCAAAGAATTTTGTTATTATAGTTTGTTTATCCCAGCTGACTGTTATAATAATTATTAGTGCTGACTTGACAATCTAAATGATTATGAAATGGCATATATATATAGAAGGTCAAGTGGTGAATAAAAGATATACAACATGCAGAAATAATTTTGAAGAAAGGTGTGTGCAAATTTTGAAGGATGGTCAGATATCCTTGAGGAGCAGCAAAGATTTAATTGATCAGTAAGGATCTAGTGAAACAAAATAGAGATCTATATTCAGCAATTTAGTTGTAGGTCATTTCATTGTTACTCTCTAGCAATTGTAGCAATGATATCAAAATCTCTTAACTGAGTTGATTTAACAACCATTTTGTAAATCCTCTAACAAGGTAATAGTTCTATTGAATTGTTTCAAGACCTCTTACAAGGCCACTCCTAGCAGGGTGATTAAATCCTCTAACAAGGTCACACCTAATAGTGTGTTTTGTAACCTTTTACTGGGTTGGCTTCTAACCGAGCATCACTTCAGAAGAGTGAAAAATAGTAACTAGTTACATTGGTGGTTTTTCCCATATTGGGTTTCCACAGTAAATCTGGTGTCTCTTGTGTTCATGTTATTTTCTTTATTCATGTAAGTTAATTAGTGATGAATGCTTAAGAACAGTTTAATTATTACACACTTCAAGGATCAAGTTTTCAGCATTTCTCTATATATTTACCAAGTGGCACAGTAAATAATTTGTTAAGATATTTAAGGGATCAGTGGTAATATTTTTGTGGTTTACTGATTCACCCCCCCCCCCCCATCTCAGTTACTGCATCTATATTTCCAACAGTGTCCATCAGTTTCACAAGGTTAGAGCCTTCAATTTTCTCCTTTGTCAAAAGTTCAAATGGTTCTACAAGGATAGGAAGTTCACCTGGTAATAGTGTGATAGCAGGCTCGGTAACAATACCTTCATCTTGAGTTGTACCTCCTACAATATTCACATCCTCATCTTCATCTCTATCATTAGGATCACCATTAGTAATATCCTCAATGAGTACATCTAATTATTTATTGTCTTCAACCTAGATCTCTACCTGATTCAGTGCATCCTGTGAATTTTTTTGTCCATATTGACAAGTTTAGTATCAATCACCTCGGTAATTGATGCATCTATCTCTTTAGTCTTCTTTTCCAAATCAGCATCATCAATGTATATGCCATTTCCTTTTGATCTTTTTCTCTTCTTAGACAAGTTTAGAAATGTTTCCTTTTCATCTTGTTCTCGTGCTTCTACTATGGATGTTCAAATGAGCTGGCTTGACTCATCTATGTCTGCTAGATTTTCATCTAATATCTATATAGCTTGAATTTTTACTCTGAATCTCCTAGAGTAAGTCGTCATGTATTCTTCAATTTCATCAATAGACAAATTAACAATTTCCAGGACTAGGGATTGTTCCCTCATTTTCTTTTCTATGTCCAAGGCATAGGACCATTTCTGATTTATTCTCTCCTCTAATGCCTTAGGTATTTTCTTGGAAAATTTCAATGGAACTTATTTGAAGAATATCATCATCTGGATGATTTCCTCCTCTATTTTATTCTGATCCTCAGTAGACATGTTGTCAAACTGACTAAGTTGTGGATCTGTGAGTTCTCCATTTTCAATTATATCTTCAGCAACCTCATCAATTTTCCTATTTTTGTTTCTGACCACCTTGAACTGATTTGTGTCGTTCTCTTCATCTTCAAGGTCTTATTTTCCTCTTATCATTCTTCTCCTTTTCCTCGGTGCTTCATCTGCGACCTTGGGTCCTCTTTTTGTATATGTCTTGGTCGGTGAAGAATCTTTTGGCTTTGAAATCTTCACAACTCCCTTCTTCAAAGGTGGAGAAGTTGTAGTTGTTGACTTTGTTTGTTCTATAGGCTATACTGGCAACTACTTCTTCTTTGGAGTTGGAGAGGGGGAAATTGGTATTGGATCTTTTCCATTGTCAAACTTAGTTTCTTCACTATCATGGGGTTTTTCAGTTAGTATTAACTGACCTTTGGTTGTAGTTCCAACCGGTGACTCATCAAATGAGTCAGATTCATCTCCAAATTTCTCAACTAATGTTTTCATCATCTTTCTTGACTTTTTAGTTATTTTATCGATCACAAGACCTATCTTTATTCTTGTCTTAGCCTCTTCATATGTTCCAAACCTCTCTGCATTTTTTTCCTTCATTGTAGCCAAGAGAGCCATGATTGATTTCGAAGGAAAATCAATATCCATTTTGTATCCCATGGGGGCTAACCATTTTGTTCTAGGCTCCATGGCCTTTATCAAGGTGTGATCAGTGTCCACAAGAAAACATATATCCATTTCATATTTCTCAACCAATGAACTAGGAATCCTGCTTTGAAGATTCATATTTATCTTGAATTGCTCAAAGGAATCATCTACAACTTTATTCAAATTGTCTCCCAAATCACTAATCATATCAAAAAATTTCACAATGATTGGTTTGTTAGTAGACCAATCTACATCACCGACAGAAGAGAAAAATCATTGAATATAGAAAACTAAGTACACTAGAAGTGATCCGAACTTACAAGTGTTCAACTTTTCCAACTGGATATTCTTCATATTTTCTTCTATCTACCTCAGAAGTAGCTCGACAAGGTCCAACTAGTGATTTTTCTTTATCATTTTATATGCCATGTCCACATCAGTACATGGAACACTATTCAATCTGCTCAACTGATAGATCTTGTAACCAATAGTATGTGTTGCAAATTTAACTTTGAGATCCTTAATTGTAGAAATTTTCAATGCTCAACCATCCCATGTTGCGCGTGTATTTTTCTCAATTTCAACCCTTGAAGTACTGTGAAATTCTGGTAACCTCATGAATCATCTTCTTTGTTATTTTGATCAGTTTATCCAACTAAAATATCCCATCATGATACTGACTGAGCACAACCCTAATCCATTCGGTTTTAAAGCTTTTCAAGAAATTTAGGGCATAAGTGAGACCAATCATCTCGACCTGTTCGAATTTTGTTTTAGTTTTACATCTTCACTGCAAAGCTGTTGATAAGCTACGGTAGTCTCAAAATCCCCAATTTCCCTAATTTTACAGTGGATGTAGGATTTGACATCCTTGACTAAAAAAACCCTAGGTGGGATGCTTGAGAAAGCTCCCATTGAATCTATTTTTTATACAACTTCCAAATGAAGTTTGTAGTGGGGTTCATCATAGTTAGCCGAAAAAATAAGGTTCACTTCCTCTTCTACAATCTTGGATATAGTTTCCTTTGATGCCATTATAATTAATCTAGGTTTTTGGAAAATGTGTTGAATGTTCTTGGTAGAAGTTGTACTTACTCAGAATAGATGAAGAATGATCTTAGTTTGATCTGTAACTTCCTTGAATTCTTTTGAAAAATCTCAGCTTGAATTTGTTCTGTGAAATCGTCGCTCTTCAAAATCACTTTGTGAAGAATGAACTAACTCTTTCATGTATTTATAGCCTTTTTTGAATTCCCACTCAAATTTTTTTTTCATAAATGCTTGACCTACTTCTAGTATGATGACAACTGTCAACTTGGTAATTACCACAAAACATCAGCAACTTGGTTAGCACAAAATTTTCTACTCAGTTGATATTGACACTTGGTTAACCTTGGATAATGATTACCGATGGGTAACCTTCTACTTAGTCTTTCATATACCAACTATATGATTTTGTTAGCTCAAAATTTATAAACCATAATGGATCTATATTCATGCATATTTAGTATGTGCCCATCAAATATAAGGAATTGTATGTAAGGTAAAATCAATTTGGAATATCAGTTCCATACATACCTATTTGACCTTAGGTTGAGGTACCGATGTCACCCAATCTAATGGATGAGGTTCCACCAATTGCATTTCTTGACTCAACATTCTCATTTGATGCCTTTATCCACATAGTGTTTCTAATACTCATGATATCTACCATAGTGTTGCCACTCTCAAATACATGTCCTTCTTCTGGTGCTCGGTCTCTACAATCCTTTCTTAGGTGACCGACTTTATGAAAATGTAAACATGCCATACCAGTTCTTTTATAGCTTCTTGATTTTCCATCCCATCTCTTCCTCATACAATTTTCTGCAATATGTCTATACCTCCCACATATTGTGCAGTTAACCCATGTGTTGTAATCCCAAGTGTATGCAATGTCTTGTCTCTTCGGTTGATAAGGCTTGTTCTTTTATTTTGGTGACTAGACTTGCTTCATCTTTGATTTACACTCTTATGAAGTGTGTCCATGTTTGTTGCAAGTGTAACATAGTTTCTCCATGGTAGGATTGTTAGAAGTCTTATTCATTTTAGCTCTACACTCATAAGCTTGGTGTCCAAATTTACCACATTAATAGTAATAAACATTAAACTTAGGAGTGACTTAAGGTTTACCTTTTGCTTTACTCCTGGACACATTTGAAGTATGTCTTTGTTTGCCACAGTGATATCATGACAGCATCTTGGGTTTCTATTTTTGACTCACTTGTTCAGTTGAATTGGATGATTCTCCTTCTCTGGTGTAGCCTAATCCAGCTTTGCTTCCAAATCTTCTTTGATTAGTCAGAAAATCATCAATCTTCTTAGAACTATTTTCAGCCATTTTCATCATTTCATTGTGTTGCAATTGTATCTTTACTTCATTTCTTAGTTTCTTATTCTCTTCCCTGAGTACTCCAATAACTTCAAGTTTTCTAGAAAACTCACCATTTACTTGGTTGATCTCTTGGTTTACAATCATCATCTAATTGGATATTTCAAAATGATGCTCAGTGAGACTTCGTATCTCATTTTATTTTTCTTGAAATTGTTCAGTCATCTATCTTTGGTCTTCAATAGCTAGGTTCCTTTCTTGCGCATCTTGTCTAGCATTGTTCATTACATCAATCATTCTCACCATATGTGATTCTTGACCGATCTGCAGGGCTTTCACTTGTTCAGTTAGCTGAAGATTATTTTTAGTCAAATAAGAGATTGTACTTTCAGAACCATCAGAAATACATCCTGAACTAGATCCAATGTTATCAAATAAATCATCAATCTCCTCTTCATAGTAACTAGTCTCATTTTCCAGAATTGCAAGGTTCTTTCTCTAAACCAATAACTTCTTCAATGCATCCTTAGCTTGTTTATACTGCTCAATGAACATCTTCATCTGAATCTTCTAATTCTCTATTGTTTTTTCCAACTTATACCTCTCCATGGTTAGATCTTTACTCTTCAGTAATTAAACCATCCAATAAGAGATTTGAGCTCTGATACCAATTTTTGGAATGGAGAGATAGGGTACTAAGAGGGGAGGTGCCCTCAAAAACTTTAACTCCCAAAACTTTATCAGCAAATAGTAGTAAACTCAACTATGTACTATATCCATTGTATGCATCATTCATTCAATTAACTTGTAAAAGTAAATAGCATGAAATCAACAATAAATCAATCACATAACACAAGTATTTTGGTAATGTAGAAACCCTTGTTAGAAGGTAAAAACTCTGGTGGGGATGAAACCCACAAATCTTCACTACTGTAGATAATAAAGTATGTTGGTTAAGGCTACAAGTTGTGATCACTTCTAGTGATCTTACCCTGTTAGGAGTAACAATTTAGATCAGCTAGATCTACCTAGTTATAGGATTTCAACAACACTACTTGAGTGTGTACTAAGTTAAGAGATTTACATAAAGACTGTTAGATCTACTCTATTAAGAGATTTTACCAAACTCTGTTACAATGATTAGAGAATAACAAGATGTATCTACAATTGAAAACTCAACCTTTTCTGATACAGATCAATGTAGTATAGAATAGTTATCACCTTTGTATGTGTAGATCTTGTCTCTGAACTGATCGGTAGCCTTGTCTATTTTTTCTTCATTAGAATATCTCTAAATTCTGCTCTCCTATGTCTGATAACTAATATCTTGAAGTTGGCTTCTACTTCAAGATCTCTTTCTCTTGTTCTTACAAAACTTATCTTCCTTATCAAGCCTTATGTCAAAATGACATAAAATACAAATATATAGCATACTACTTTTTTTGCTTAACAAAATTAGGTTACAATATCTTAGGACAAACCCTAAGATCTACAATGTACAAAAATAACCTAGATCAAGAAATTACGTAGAGATCATCATCATAATTAATAATTTCATCTACAATAAATGATCCCCGATCTTGGTAAAAGATTTTATGATTCTATTATAACCATCTGCATAGATAGATGTGCCAAAACTGATTACTATGTTGTTTTCTATATTGCTTGGTAAACACTATAAATACTGCTCCATAGTTACACTAGTGCTCAGTTTCTAGTTTTCTCAGTGTCTAGTTTGCTTGGTGTCCAGTCTGCTCGGTGTACACTGATGCTCGGTAAAACTACTCTGGTGCTCATTTTGAACGAATATCTTTTGTTCTCAGTATTGTCAGCTTGAGATAACTTGGTGTATAAGCTTATGTAGTTACCTGACTAGCATGAGTAGCTTGAAGTACTTTCTTTTACTAACTATATAGCATAGGTAACTGACTGATTATCTTTGATACTAACATGGCAATCGTTAATTCTCAAATAGAGATAATAGTAGGCATCATTTCTCAAGGAATAGGTGCCAAACTTCAGTTCATATGCACTATTATTCTCATTTAAACCTGTAAATCTTAATTTTGCATCACAAATCACTCAAAGTTGACAAAAAATGTTAGTAGTGTTACAAGCTAGGATTGTCGTTACACCAAAAGATTGACCTTTTAATGCTTGATACAACCACTAGACTTATAGAAGATATAGGAGGTGTTTAAGCCATGTCACGAACCCTACGAGGGATGTTGGCCCACTAACAACAATCCCCCTCCCAACATCACTCATCGTGGCCTACATGGATTCGAACATGTGACCAAACTCTGATACCACTTGTTACAAGCTAGGGTTTCCGTTGCACCAAAAGATCAACTTGTTATTGCCTTATACAACCGCTAGACTTATAGAAGACATAGGAGGCAGTTAAGCCATGTTGCGAACCCTGTGAGGGATGTTGTCCCACTACTAACAACAAGAGGCAAGTAGACCCATGGTGGGTGCCATTTTGTGTATAATAAGTATCTTCATAGGATTAGTTCAATAAATTCAACTCAAAAACATGAAATATTTAAGCTTATTAGAACTTTGAATTGAATAAATTGATAAACATCCTATGGTTCTCTAATTAGAAGGACAATATGAATGCTCTTAGATTTTTAAAGCATTACTAAAGTGAAAAAATCTAATATGAGAATGAAAATTAAGCTATATGATGCAAATTAAGCTAAGAAAATGATAAATTGAAAGCTAATTAGGCTATTGCAAGACTAAATTGAATTCAAATTGAACTAAATGAGATGCAAGTATAACTATACTATTGAAGCAAATGAAAATGGGATGATTTTCTCTAGGAATGCATCCTATTTATAGGATTTTTAAAATTAGGAGAGTGATTTAGATGGGGGTTGAATTAACTCATGATTATCCAAGAAGGCAAGTTAGGTGTTTCAAATATTGGGACAAATAGACAAATTCAGTAGTCAAGATTGCAAAGGAAAATTGAAGGGTTGAGATAGCAAAGGCTATTAGTGATCCATGTAATCAAGATAATCTCACCTCATTGGTTGATTGAGTTTTGTCCTTTTGTGGTTGGTGAGGTAATTTAGGATTTATTAATTAAATAGTTAATTGATTTAGCCATGTCTTTTGTTTGAATAGGTTAGATTTGATTTGATTAAATTATACAATTAATTGATTAAATTAATTACATAATTATAAGATCATTGATTTAATTAATCTAATTTGGCTTGATTTTTAATTAATTCATGCTTTGATCTATGATTATTTGATTTTCTTTGCTTGAATTTGGTTGACTTTTCTTTGACCAATTTCAGGTGTGTACAATTCTTTTGAATTTATATTTTTAATACTGATATCTAGTGATTGAAATTGGTTTCATTTTATTATGTTAAATATTTTGTATTGTTTTAAGTTTTTAAGTGATGTTAACTATAATTTTGACATAGGTTCACTTGAACATCCATAACTTGTTATGTATGTGTCAAAATTCAATTTATTTTTTTTGTTAGAAAGAGGACATCAATACCTAGTGCCTAAATATTTTAAAATGTTTTTTTTTCTTAGTTTACTATTTTTCCATAAGCATTAAACATAGAAGTTGAAATATGGTGAAAAACTAATATTTGGTAAAACTAAAAATATGAAGTTATAATAAACTTAATATATATTAAAAGTATAATTATAGGAAAGGTTTTTTTTAGTAGTACCATCTTGCATTTGGGTTTGTCAAATGAATTTATTGGATCCCCCAAAAGATAAAGTCAAAGTAATTTTTTGTCAACATTTTGATAGGTGTGGAGGAGACTCCATTGCAAGTATCATTGAGGAGTAGAGAGGTTATATCAAATGTTTTTTGATCTAAGAGGATTTGATCTAACCATTTTCAATTAGTTCCTTCAAATGAGTCATCTCAAGGCTTAAATCATCATATTTTCTTAAGAATGTGTGATTTAAACAAAAAATAGGATGTTTAAAAAAGTATAACACACTATTGTGGGATCACCTCTTTAGTCACTTCTAAGTAGGTGAGTTATTCATTTATAGCTTTATTATCCAAGAAATCTACAATGTAATTTACTTTTTTTTAACAATGATTGATCGAGTAAGAATTGAATACTTGTAACTAGGCTAAAATCTTGTCCAACAGGTATTGTAGTTGTCATACCTTTGATTTTCTATTAGACACAACATAAAGGTAATTATTAAATCACCTGTTGGCATTATAAGTTGACATGGTGATGCATATTGGTTGCAGGAATTGGTAGTAATTGGTTTGGTTTTCATTGATGGAAACTAAGTTGGATCAGTCACATATCACAATCGGTGAAGTGCAGAAAGCAATCGGTGTACAGGTTAAGAAATTGATAATGCTAGAAGTTGGTTAAGTCCAGAAGATCGGTAGACATATAGGTCACCACTTTGGTAGCGGTCATGATAGATGAAGAATTAGAAGGTGTGGTCATAACTACAGTATCAATGTGGTCATAATATAGTGTGTTCCAACCACAACTCATTTTGTTGATCAGTGAAAGAGATTTTGGTGTCACAGGCATTCAAATAGGAAAGAACACTTGTGTTCTTTAGCATCAGTTGGAAGATTCCAAATTGATAAGTGATTTAGTGGTTGTGATGATACTTATTGTTATGATGATGTGTAATAATGGTTTTAGAATCGATGAAGTGTTATTTTTGGGATCGTTTCTATTGTATAAGAAAGATTTAAGGTAATTCATTAGAAAATTCAAAAGTGTTTAAGTATTTTGGAGGATTAAAATATAGATCTTATTGAAAGATGACGTAGTCATATGGAAATGTGTTTTACATCAAGTTGTTTTACATTAATACAAGCATGGCTAATTGATTCTATATCAAAATGAAGCTAAGGATATTATAAATATTTTTGATGGATAGATAAGTTTTGGATTGGTTGGTAATTCATGTGATATTCATATGGTGTTGCCATCAATGACAAAGAGGGAGAGTGTTGGAAATTGCAATTGAAGCAATTGTTGTATTATCATTGATGTCAAACCTTAACTCGTAAGATTGTTGCTATTTAAGAAAGTACTATATCTATTTGATTTTTGCTAAGGGGAAAGGCAAGGTTGGTAACAATTGCACCTAAGGAAAGATTGAGTTATCTTGATACTTCAATGATTACATGATTATGTGGCACAATGATAAGACAATGTATTGTTTATCTAAGTAAGAATGAAGACTAAAATAGTAGGGTTAATCGAGAAAAAGTGAAGAAATCTAGTTTAAGCCGAGTGTTGTTAGTGTCAACCGAGCTAGTATATGCCAAGTAAATTCAATGTTGACCAAACACCATTTAGTTGCTGAGGAAGACAGTATTAGCTGAGGAAACAATTTTTGAGGTGACCAAGATTTCTAGTGAAGACCAAGAAGTTCAACACAGTATTGACCAAGTGTCAATATTTTTCATTTGAGGGAGAATTTAGATTTCTAGCCGACATCGTTGAATTCTTGGATTATGTAAAATGTGTTGACTTTATTTATTGATTGTATGAAAACATTTAATGCACTATAAAATGTTTTATTGTAAATCTATTGAGAGATTTAAGATATTTCTAGAAGGATAGTTGAAGAGCATAAAGTAGAATGGATTTGATGAATCTGACCTAACCCTAAGATCTATGAAGGAGATTAAGTGGCAAAAGATGTATTGACCTAATGGAGGAAGTATTAAGGAAACCTAAGCTAGAGGTTGTAAGGTAGAGGATGCTGGAAGTGTTGTTGATGTTATTGACTATCTACATAAAGAAGGCTAAAGGAGAAGAGTTGTGATTGCTTGAAGAGAGTTCCGAGCAGATTAGTGATGGGAATGGTAAAGGTTCATAGTCAGTAAGCCATCATATGTGTACGGAATTGGATTTGATATTTGCAAAGTGAGTTGTATGTTTTTTAGATCAATATTACTACTACTTTCTAACCATTGTAACAATCAAAATCCTTTTAACAGAGGTTGACCTAATAGTCATAGGTATAAATCCTTTGAACAAGGTTGCATTCTAATGGAGTGTATGTAAGTCCTATAACAAGGTGCACTTTTAACAGAGTGGTTTAAATCCTTTAACCGGGTCACACCTGATAGTGTGTTTGTAACCTTTGATAGGGTTGGCTTTTCACTGAGCTCACTTCAGAAGAGTGAACATAATAGTAACATGTTACAAAGTGGTTTTTCCCATATTGGGTTTCCACTATAAATCTTGGTGTTGATACTTGTGTGAATGTTTTGGTTTGAACATTTTTGTGTTTTACAAGTTAGATGCTATTGGATAAGTGGACTACACTGTTATATGTTTATGTTATGCAATTAGTAATGACTGAGTAGCTATTGGTTGTTAGATCTGATTTGTTGAAGAGTTTTAAAGTTTTTTTTATACATCTAGACCTGAGAACAATCGATTCACCCCCATCTCTATTGTTCTAAATCATATTAACAATTGGTATAAGAGCTATTAGTGCTTATAGAGAACAAGTTTGAAGGTACTTGAAGAAAATGATCAGGATGAATAAGGAGGTACCAAAGCTGAAAAAGGAGAACTTCCCTGCATGGAAAAGCTTGATGAAGTTGCATCTAGCTGGTATTGGTGATTCTACAATGTATTATGTTGAGCATGACTATGTCACACATGTTGCACCTCTAACTACCAAGGAAATGAAAGCTAAAAAAGACCACAACCAAGAAATGTTGGAGATTGTGTCTTCCCTAAGTTATCCAAAATTTGAAGACATCAAGGACTGCAGTAATGCAAAGCAAATGTGGGACACCCTTGCAAACATTTATGGCGGTGACATAAATGTGTTGAGAGCTAAAGCTGAGAGCCTAAGAGGTAAATTTGATGAAATGAGAATGCAAGAAGGTGAGAATATTGCACAATATTGTGGTAGAATAAAAGAAGTTGTAAATGCTATTAGAGGAGAAAATGGAACTATTGATGATGAAACTGTAATAGGAAAAGTATTTAGAACTCTGCGTCCTATCTATGCCATCAAAATTTTTGTAAATCAGGAATCTAGATGTAACCCTACAAATGCTCTTACTTTGGAAAGTTTGGTTGGCAAGCTTACTGCTTTTGAACTTTCTAACTATGATAACTTCACTATTGGTAATATTGAATTTTCTTTTAAGTCACAAATGGTTCTGAGTAAGTCAAAGAAGGAAAAAGAAAGATGCATCAGTGAAAGTGAAAGTGAAAGTGACAGTGACACATCTGATGAAGAAATTGAGGATCTAAAAGCTCTTATGGCAAGAAGAATGAAAAGGGGAAAAGGAAGGTACAAAGGTAAACTCCCTATTATAAGTTTTTCATGTAATAAAGTTGGTCATATAGCTGCTAGATGTCCTACTAGGGATGATAAGGATGAAGAAAGAGACAAAAGAGAAGATAGAGGTTACCAAAGATACAAGGACTACACAAGAAAAGGTAATAAATCCTGCTATATTGCCAAAGAAGAGACTGACACTGATAGTGATGATTTTGAAATTGAGGTTGTCTATGTTGCAATGAAAGATGAATCTAATGAGGATGAGAAAACAACATTGATATCTTATGTGAGCAAAAATGATAAATGGATTATTGATAGTGGTTGCTCACATCATATGACTAGAGACAAGAGTAAGTTTGACACCTTAGATCATTATAAAGGTAGAAGTGTGAAATTTGGTAATGATGCACCATGTCCTGTTAGAGGAAAAGGATTGATTAAGCTAAATGATAAGATCACTTGTGAAAATGCTTATTGGGTTGAGGGTCTTAACTATAATCTATTGAGTGTTGCACATCTTAATAGCACTGGCTACCTAGTGGAGTTTCATCACAGAAAGGCCAAAATATTTAATGCCACTGGTGAATTGATTGGAAAGCTATAGTATGTTGTACATAGCAGATCAGTTATTGCATTAGCTATTGGGATTGTGGCAAGATTCTCTGCCAATCCTAAGGAAACTCACATGATGGTTGTCAAAAGAATAATGAGATATTTGAAAGGGACTGCTGACTATGGATTGTACTACAAGAAGCATGAGAAGTTTGAACTGAGAGTGTATATAGATGCTGATTAGGTAGGAAATGTAGATGACAGAAAGAGTACTAGTGGTGGAGCTTTCTTTCTTGGACAGAGATTAGTTTCCAAGACAAGCAAGAAACAAAATTACATTCCCAATCTACTGTTGAAGCTGAGTATGTGGCTATAGCTATGAACTGTTCAAACTTGATATGGATAAAACCATTGTTGGTAGGCATGAAAGAAGAGATCACTGAACCAGTTGTCATTTTATATGACAACACAAGTGCTATCAACATCTCTAAGAATCCATTGATGCACACAAAGACCAAACACATTGCCATCAAGTATCATTACTTGAGAGAACTGGTACAAGATAATGAGGTCCGAATGGAATATGTGAATACAAAGGAACAAATAGTAGACATATTCACTAAGGCTTTACCTAAAGAAGCTCATCAATACCTAAGAAGTCAATTAGGGGTCCTTCCCCTAACTGAGGCTACCTAGTCAAGCTAGGAGCACTGCATCAAATGTGCTGCAAAGATAATCTAACAAGTTGATGAAGAAATAGGTCACACTTTAGGAGTAGCCTAGAGTTGTGAAAAGCATAGCAAAGCCAAGAATTAGTCATAAGAAAAGATGACAGAGGGAGAAATATTGTTACTGAACTGAAAATATGATACCTACATCTGTAGGATGTATGTTTTTAGTTGTTGCTTTGTAATTTTTGTCAAAGAGGGAGATGATCACAGATGAATACACATAATATTTTTGGTTGATCAAGAAAGAGGGAGAGATTCAGTGGATGGTCATACAAGCATGGCTAATTGATTCTATATCAGAATGAAGCTAATGATATTATAAATATTTTTTATGGATAGATAAGTTTTGGATTGGTTGGTAATTCATGTGATATTCATATGGTGTTGCCATCAATGACAAAGAGGGAGATTGTTGGAAATTGCAATTGAAGCAATTTTTGTATTGTCATTGATGTCAAACCTTAACTAGTAAGACTGTTGCTATTTAAGAAAGTACTATATCTATTTGATTGTTGCTAAGGGGAAAGGCAAGGTTGGTAACAATAGCACCTAAGGAAAGCTTGAGTTATCTTGATACTTCAATAAGTACTTGATTATGTGGCACAATGAGAAGACAATGTATTATTTATCTAAGTAAGAATGAAGACTAAACTAGTAGGCTTAATTAAGCAAAAGTGAAGAAATCTAGTTTAAGCTGAGTGTTGTTAGTGTCGACCAAGCTAGTATATGCTGAGTAAATTTAGGGTTGACCGAACACCAATTAATTGTCAAGGAAGACAGTTGTTGGCACCTACAAAGTTTCATGGCCCTCCCTTTTTCTTTTGGTCTCTGCAGCTTGTCTTTCCCTATTTTCTGGCTAAACCCTTGTTTGAAATTAAAAAACTAGCCGTTGAATAAGAAAAAACCTTAAGTATGCCCCAACCTTGTTCTAATTTCATGTTACTTTTTGGGCCACTTAATTTTTCATAAAGGCATGTGCGTTAAATTTTATTCCCTAGCGGCCTTTATTTTCCTAAGTTTTTATGCACCCAGCAAAAATAATGTTCCTAAGTCTTTTGGCGTTAATTTCTCCTATGTTTGCTGCTTTAATATTTCCAATGTTTCACCCTTTTCAATATGTGGTTGTCATTAATTCACAAGACTATTTGGTGTCAAAGGGTACTGACATGAGAATTCATGACTATGTGTCATCTGTCTTGGCGGGCCCTGTCTTCCTTCCCTATTGACTTGGTTAATGAGCAAGAAAAATTGATGATCATCACTATACCACTGATGGAAGATGCATGGGATTTTAACATCATGCCTTCACGATGACCATCTGATGTGATGGTAGATAGACTATGGGTCTAAGGTGACACATATGCATAATTGGCAAGCTGTGATTGGTCCATGTATTAATGAGGTGGAGGTTGTCAGTGGGACCTAGTTTCTAGTGTGTCGGAGGGACTTGACCTTGTCAGTTAATCAATGAATGATGCAAGTTCTTATCAGATGTGTCAAAGGCTTAAGATCTTGCGCTAGCCATTGATTTCATTTTCTGTTAGAGGATTGTCAGAGCAGGGAAAGATTCTTCATCTAACGGTGGGCATGTAATCTGATGGAATCTCAGAGGTCTATGTGATCTTCAAATGGCTGTTGATCTTCTTGTTGCGGGTCCAGTAGGTTTGTCAGTCTTTTTGGTGGTTCTGATAAATGTCTTTTTTGTTTGCTGGTTTGCATGGTGTTTTCACAGAAGGTCTTTTGACTTGACGATTTGGCGAGCAGTGTTAGCGTAATAGCCAAATAATTTAGTGATGCCCTCAAAGTTCTCGCAAATGGGCGAAGGGTTTCTTTGGTCGCATGTTTTCCAAATTGATTTAAGGTTAAGGTTAGCTGAGGACGGTGGGGCTGATTGCCATGTGTCACTGAGGTGTCATGTTCTTATTGGTTGAGCTGGAGAATGATGAGGAATACTGTAGAGTGGGATCATTGTCAGAAGGATCAGTGACAGGGATAGAATCTACGGTTGGCGTAAGACCTTATGGGTTGTGTCCGAGCCATGAGATCTTATGCCCACCATCCATTTTCAAGGGCTTAGGCATGTGGGTCTTATGTCAAGGATGACCAAGCATGAGCAGAAAATAACATGGTGACAGGTGGTAGAAAGTGGGCCCAGGTGGGGATCTAAGGTCTAGCGGTCCAAATAAAAAAGGTTAGCAGCTTCGACAAATTTCAAGGTGGTTCACTCATTTGCAAGGAAAAGTATCAGAGTTCTAAAAGGTTTGGTGATTCAGCGAAGGAAGGCTGTGTGATCGCTAGAAGTTTTAGTGATGACTTTAAGTGTTTTGCAAACTGGTAAAATCCTTTTGTCACCAATTTGCCAAATAAGAGACCAAAGTTAAATGTTTCCCTTTGTTCGCTAAGTCGTAGGGTTGAGCTCGGGTTAAGTTTTTCATTGCACAAATAATGATTCACTTTGTCGCATGTTCACTAAAGGGAACTTGGGGTATCTAGTTGAGTTAAGGACTTACAGCCCATGAAACATGAAGATCTAACAGTCACGATATAAAGTTGATCTTATTTTAAACGTTGACCACCGATTTGCTACAGGTGCCATAAAATAGCCGTTAAAATTCAAATTCAAATTTTTCTGAGGGTTTCCTATGACCAAAAGGACTGAAATTGAATGCAGAAGTGACTAGAGCTAGTAGGAGATGATTTGTTTGCCATTGTAGTGTGGCCCAGGGTGTGCCATGATCATTTGCAAGGGTTTGTGCTATGTTTTTTTGTGCTCGAGGTGTGTTGCACATGGCTAAAAGGGTTGACATTTTGGGCACTTTTATGGTTCTTAGTACCTTTTTAGTGAGATTATCATGATTGAGGATCTACCCGGGATCTTCTATCTCCTAGTTGCTTGGGTTTCTTCCCCTATAATAAATTTGTGACAGTTTCTGGTTGGTTTAAGTGGGTGGAACCCTAACCCTAGCTATCTAAAGCTTGTTGCATCCTGATCTTTGTGGATTCCAAGATAGCTAGTGGTATAAGTAGTAAAAGTCCTGATTTTGTAATGGTTCCAAAAAACATTTTTGGGTCTCCTAGCTTTCTGGTTTTCCCATCTTTTTGGTTCCTGGTTCCAGTCTTTGGTAATCCAAGGGATTATATTCTCTGGTTCCATATTCTTGATGGTTGAATGCTGATAATACAAGCTTTGTAGAGTAGATTATTGATCCTATGATTTTGAGTAAAGAGTTTACTTGTATGTATTGATACACTTCCATGAAATACAATACAATTTCTACCTTGGTTCTGTTATTATCTCTTTGCTTTGTGTTTATTCTTGTATGTCTCTATTTGTAAGGCATTTGGAACATACTAGTTGCAACGCAGCTATCTAATTGTTGCATGAGTTTCTTTCAAGGAGAGAATTAAATACTTATGTGCAATTTTAGAGAATGAATGCATCTGTGGAAGATCTTGATGATAGCAAACCTAGAGTGAGAAGATAGTTTGTAAGGCATCCTATCCAAGTTGTATATGGTTTGTAAAGCATATCACTATATTTCCTAGAACTTCCTCCATTGATCTATGTTCGACTCTTTGCCCAAAGGATTAGGCATTGATCTAATCTCTGTCATTCAAACACCTTTCAATCACCAAACGCAAGTCCATCACTACCAATACCATTTCATTTCATTTTCATGTACCTAAAAAATAGGACTGTCCCTGATGTTTTACAGTCCATAGCTATTGATTCCTTGAAGAGTGAATCAAAGGTTAGCCTTCCTTGAGTTTTACTCATAAAAATAAGGACTCATCACCCTTATGCCATTATTCATGTTATCATCCTTGGAGTTTCATTAGTCATATCTTGCAATAGGTTGTTCTCAGCTATCTTCAGGATCATCTTCCATAAAAATACGTCTATGAAACTCAATAGCATGACAATGAAGACCTAATCCACCAATCCATATTTTACTTGAAAGATGGTAAACTATTTGTAGGAAATACCTACCTGAGTCCTGTGGAGCTCAAAGCAGAAGGAGGATCTTATCCAATCCTCATCAATTAGGCTTTTCTTGCAAGCTTGGAAACCTATTTACTGAGAATCAAGCCAATGTCCTTGTCAAGTTTGACCCACAAGAAAAATACCTAACAGACTGGTGACTCCGTTGGGGAACTGTAAGAAATATTTTGCTAAGTTGTAGGGTTTAGTTGAGCTAGGGATCCTACCCTATACAAATCAGCTGGTTACCATTGGTGTCTATATTTTAAAAGAAGAATTCCCAAGTTTTGGGTGGCGAATCTAAATATCTTTGCAGCAGTACTAGTTAGAAAATCATTCACAAGATGAGTTGTAGAGGTACTAGGTCTCAGAGAAATAAGTTTCTTGAGGATAGATTGGGAGAAGGTATCCCAAGTACTTCTACGCCTAATCAGACAAAGAGAGGCAGAAGAAATAGAAATATGTTTAATGCTCAGAAACATAGAGAAGATAATAGACAAGAGGAACAAATCTAGTCTATTCAAATGAATCAAGAACGAAATACCTCTGAGTATGAGGAGGCTATTGATTTCGGCCTGAACCAATATGAGGATGAGGTTCAAGTAGAAGATGCTAAATCTGAGACTACTCTCCCTAAATCAGAAGAAATTTTTGAAGAGGTATATGAGTTGGAGAGGAGAGTCCAAGAACAGATCCATTTAAGATAGAAAATAGACAAGGAAAAAGAGGAAAAGATCAGACATGCTATGATTAAAGCTGAGCAATTGAAGAGACAATTGTTGGATCTTGAGGCCATGAATTGAGATCATGTGATAGAACAAGTAGAAGATCAGCTTGTTGTCCATAAGACCTATGAGACAAGAGATCCTAGGGATAAAGGTAAACAAAAAGCTGTAGGAGTTTTAATAAATGAAATAGATCATGCAAAGAAGTCCATGGATCAAGCAGCTAGACTAGAAGCTAACTTGGAAGAAGCAAAAAGAAAACAAGAATTGTTGGCCAAAGAGTTAGAAAAGGTAGAACTTGAAGCCACTGCTGCTGAAATGAAGAGGAAGATTGACTTCCTTAGGAAATCTTCTAGGTATGCTAATACCCTTTCCACTTCTCAAGCACAAGGAGAAAATGTGTTCAACACTACAAATAATTTAGGTATGCCTAAGACTCCTAATGTTTCTAATACTCAAACATCTACATCTTTAGGTGGTGCCCCATCTCAAGTAGGTCCCATTCATGAGAGACATAAGCAATTGGTTTTTTTTGGAATTCCTGGTTATCCAAATTCCATCCCTGATGAAATTAGGAAGAAGCTCCCAAAATTCACTGGAAGCAATGCAGTCACTTGTGAAGAGCATTTGAAAGGTTTCATTGATGTGATAGATGATTACAATGTTGAGCTTGATGATGTGATCATGAAGCTTTTTGTTTAGTCTCTTACTAAAGATGCTAGAGATTGGTTTAGAAATTTACCTCATGCTAGCATATGTTCATGGAATTAGTTTAGGCAGTCTTTCAAGGAATAGTATGGTGATAAAACCAATGAAGGCTTCATGCTTAATGAGTTTAACAACATCAAGAAAAATTCAAATGAGGGTGTTGTTGAATTCAATGTTAGATTTCAGAAGGCCTTTCATAAATTATTGCAAGTTATCAAATTGGATGACAGGGTGTGTCTTGTTACATACCTAAATGCTTTTGATTCAAAGATGGGATATCTATTGAGGGATAAGAATCCTAGAAATCTTGCAGAGGCTTATAAATTGGCTATTAATATAGAGAGCAATAGAAGGATATCAGGGAAGTTGGGAAGGAGAGAACATTATCAGCCATCAGTTTCAAATAGAAGAGAGCCAGGGAAACCTAATGCAAAGCCAAAAGATGATGATAGTTTGAAGCAAATATTGAAATCAATAAAGGACTTAAAGCCTAGTGAAGCAAGAAATAGTAGAGTGTAGGGAAACGACAAGTCATCTTTCAATAATTTTAATAAGTTGCCAAGGATGCAAAACTATCCCTACAATACTCAGTGGAAGGATGGAAAGCATGTGCTTCCTGAAAGAAAGGATAAACCAAATGACAAGACCCCTGACCCTTTGCATAGAAATAGAGTGAATATGAATGATGAAGTTCCATGGTGTATTTTTTTCCAATCACCTCATGATCCCTATTACTATGCTATTGCTCAAAATGTTTCTACAGATGAAGATCAAGGAAATAATAATGATGATACTTATGATGATCAAGGGTGTGGTATGACTTCTTCATACATGTATGATGAGTTAGATTCTGCAGATGAAGATGAAAATCAGGATGCTAGCAGTTCCCAAATTAGAAATGAGGTTTACCATCAGCAAGTGTTTTCTAATGAAGAAGATAATCACCTTGATGTAGTTTAGTGCAATACTTTAAGAAGTGATGAGTCAGTAATGTTGAGAAGACCTTCTGATGAATAAATTACACAAATCATAATAGACATGGTGTTCCAAGTTAAAAGTAACCATAATTTGAGAAATAGGGTAGTAGGTGGTCAAAGTGGCAGGCCTACTAGAATTTTCATCAAGAAAATAGAAAGGGATGAAAAGCAAGCCCAAAATAAGCAAAAGGTTACTGACATTGCTGATAAGACCAAGTTGAAGAAAAATGTTAACTTCACAAAGCCAATTGTGGCCTACAAGGTAAAAGCTAAACCTCTTGTGGATATTGTTTCTCCTATGTAA
This sequence comes from Chamaecyparis obtusa, assembly GCA_027943335.1. Classification (NCBI taxonomy): domain Eukaryota; kingdom Viridiplantae; phylum Streptophyta; class Pinopsida; order Cupressales; family Cupressaceae; genus Chamaecyparis; species Chamaecyparis obtusa. The sequence goes on from BSBK01000141.1 coordinate 1,458,480, forward strand.
GAGAAAGAAAAGGGTTAGAGAAAAGATAATCCCAATGTGGTTACGCATGAAGAAGATAAAGAGGTCACTTCCATTGGGTAGGATGTGGTTGACCCCAAGTATGTTCCCATTGACATGAACAAATTGTTGTCACAAATAACTATTAAGGTCCCCTTGTTAGAAATGATGAGGATAGAGGAGCATAAAGTTAAAGCTTTGAGTTGGGTAAAAGGAGCTTTCTCTTCTGATACCCGAAGTTCCACCAAGGTTGATGGAATGGACACTATAGGAGGTGATTCAATTGAGAACCAATGTGGGGAGATCATCTCTAAGATCCCTCATATTTATTTGGATGCTAATGCTGCAAATGTTGTGTCAGGAATAGTTGATCCTTTCTTTTTGTCCTTAATAGTAAATGGAAAGTTGTTAAGAAATTGTATGATTGATTCAAGAGCCTCTAATACTGTTATGCCTACAGAAATAATGAGATCCTTGGGCTTGAAAGTAGATACACCTCATGGAAGATGTCAGGCTATGGATTCAAGAGAGGTCCCTATTATTGGTACTATAAAAGAACTTCCTTATAGGTTGATAGCCTTCCCTGACAAGTTGCTAACAATGAGTGTTCTAGTGGTAGATATTCCCCCTCATTATGGGATGTTATTGTCAAGGAAGTGGAGTGCTCAGATGGGAGGTAGTATCTAGTGTGATCTGTCCTTTGCAACTTTCAATATCGATGGTGACAATGTGAAAGTATCTAGAGAAGTTGGAACTCCACATATGATTGAAATAAATTATGATCATTTAAATTGTTGTGTGGATGTTGACATGGAGAATTTCAAATTAGAGGAAGTTATCCCACTAGTGGAAGAGGTAGATCCACTAGTTGTAGAATTAAAGGAACATCAGGATGGATTGTGGTAGATGTATTTTGATGGAGCATGCTCAAAAGAAGGCTCAGGAGCTAGGGTTTTATTCCTATCTCCATCAGGTACTACTTTTAAATATTCATTCTCATCGACTTTTCAATGCACAAATAATACTATTGAATATGAAGCATTGTCTTTGGGATTGAATATTGCTATCAAACATGGGATAAAATGCTTAAAGGTTTTTGGTGATTCTAAGCTTGTGGTGGCACAAGTTCTATCCAAATATGTTGTCAAGAATGATAGATTGAAATTGTATAAACATGTGATATGGGATCGAATTGAAATGTTTGATGCTTTCAATATATGTTGGGTAGAAAGATCAAGTAACATAATGGCTGATTTTTTGGCCAATGTTGCTCTAGAAGGGGATGATTCAACTTTGTTTGGAGTGTCAATTCTTGAAGTAAAAAGTAGACCAGTTGTTGCAGACAACATTTATAATTGGCAGGTTTTTGAGGATGATCATGACATCCTGAGATTTATTCAATGTCTTGATATATATGGGGATCAACCTATAGACTGCAATACTTTGGTTGAGAAAATTAAAGGCAAGGACATGATCATGGGAAATGAGATGATTCAACTAAATTCAAATAGTATTCCTAAGGGCTTAACTGAGTTAAAAGCATTGTATAGTAGCCAAAATGATCATATGTCAAAAATAAGTAGTGCTAATGTAGAAGATCTGGAGGAAGTAAATTTGGGATCACATAATGCTCCTCAAATGGTCTACATTGGAAAAGGATTAACCCCTTAATTGAAAGATAATTTGATAAAGTTGTTGAGGAGGTACAAGCATGTGCTTGCATGGTCCTATGATGACCTAAAGGCTTATAGAGATGACCTTTTCCAACATGAAATCCCACTAAAGCAAGATGTGAAACCATTCAAAAAAAAGAAAAGGCCCATTAACCCATTGTTGGCTCCTAAGATGCAATAGGACCTAGTCAAGTTGAGTGATGCAGGAATAATTCAGCCTATAAGGCATTCAACTTGGGTGTCTAACTTAGTCCCAGTGAGAAAGAAGAATGGTGACATCAGGTTGTGTGTTGATTTTAGGAATTTGAATGTTGCATCATTAAAGGAAAATTATTCACTGCCTAATATGGAGGCAATGTTGCACAAGGTCACTGGTTGTGAGTTATTGTCTATGATGGATGGCTTTTTTGGATATAACTAGGTGCTGGTGAAAGAATCTAAACAATTGAAAATTGCATTCACAACACCTTGGGGAACATATGTGTATGTCAAAATGCCATTTGGTCTTAGAAATGCTGGAGCAACTTTCCAAAGAGCCATGGATGTTGCTTTCAAAGAGTACATTGACCTATTTATGGTTGTATATTAGGATGACTTAACTACTTATTTCGAGAAGGCTCGTGATCATTGTTCACACCTAGAGAAGATTTTTGTCAAAGATCTAGAGTATGGTGTCCCTGAATCCTAAAAAATGTAATTTTGCAGTCAAAGAGGGAAAACTTCTAGGACACATTGTATCAAAAGATGGAATAAGAATTGATCCAGAGAGAGTTGAAGCAATCAAGAAGGTGTCTGCACCAAGAAATCTCAAAGGGGTGCAGTCCTTTCTAGGGAAGATCAATTTTGTTAGGAGATTCATTGCAAATTTTGCTGAAATTGTCAAGCCTATAGTGAAGTTGTTAAAAAGGGATGTGAAGTTTCAGTGGACTATAGAGGCTCAGGCTGAATTTGAAAAAATTAAGGATGTGGTCCAACAAGCACCTGTGCTTAGGTCTCCTGACTATACCAAGCCTTTTTCATTATTTTCTTTTGCATCATTTCACACCATTGTTGTTCTTTTATTGCAAAAGGACAATGAAGGTTTTGAGCATCCAATTGCATTTTTTAGCAAATCCTTATAGGCTGCTAAGTTGAATTATGAGATGATGGAGAAGTAGGCATATGCATTGGTAAAAGCAGTGAAATCTTTTAGGCCTTATCTAGTGTGTGCAAAGGTTGTTGCATATGTCCCACATTCAGCAGTAAAGGATGTTCTTACTCAATCTGAAGTCATTGGTAAGAGATGCAAGTGGATTACTAGAATTCAAGAATTCAATTTGGAAATTCATATCACTAAGCTTGTGAGAGGACAAGGTCTAGCAAAATTGATGACTGAAGAGAATATGGACTTAGTCCAAGTAAATAATGAAGGAACTCCAGAAATGATAGTCACAAGTATTGAATTGCAACTAGAGTATGCTGATATTGTCTATTTCATAAAGAATGCTAGATGCCCAGACCATATGATAGATAATCAAAAGAGGTCCTTGAAATTGCAAGCTTAGAAGTACACATTGATACAAGGAGACTTGTATTAGAAGAATAGAGATGAAGTTTTGTTGTTTTGTCTTGACAGATATCAGGCAGAGAAGGTTTTAAATGAAATGCATGCTAGTGTTTATGGAGGTCATTTTTCAGCAAGGACTACTACTCACAAGATTTTGAGGGCTAGCTATTTTTGGCCTATAGTGTTTAAGGATTCATTTCAGTATGTCAGGAAATGTGAAGCTTGTCAGAGGTTTCCTTCAAAATTAAAATACTCAGGAGCACTGTCATTAAACCCAAATGCTGCTGAAGCACAATTTGCCATGTGGGGCTTGGATTTCATAGGTGAATTTGCTGAGAAATCTAGTAGAGGACATAGTTATATACTTGTTGCAACTGACTATTTCACAAAATGGATAGAGGCTATTCCTACAAAGGGGGCAACAAGTAAAGTGGTGATTGATTTCTTACTTGACAATATTTTGACTAGATTTGGTGTTCCTGTGAAGTTGATTATAGATAATGCAATGTGTTTCAGATCAGATGAGTTCAAAGAGTTTTGCAATGATAATGGAATCATGACTTCTTATTCATCTCCTTATCATCCTCAAGAAAATGGACAAGCTGAGTCTAGCAATAAAAGCATCCTGACAATGTTGAAGAAGACACTTGAAAAGAATAAGAGAGCTTGGCATTCCAAGTTGAGATTGGTTTTATGGGCAAATAGGATTACAGTGAAAAGAGCCACTAGGAAGTCTCCCTTTGAGCTTGTGTATGGTTTGCAGTCAAGGCTACCTATAAATAATCTAATTCTGATTTATCAGTTTATTTAGGATGAGGAGTTGGATGTCACAGTGCTGATGCAGAATAGAATTATGTAGCTGACTGAGTTAGATGAACCGAGAAAAGAGAGTTAGATGAGTAATATCAAGTTGCAATAGAAGGTGAAGTACTTATTTGAAAAAAGAACAACTACCAAAAAATTCAAGGTTGATGATTTGGTACTTCAATAGAATGTGAGGGCAGAAGATAAAGGGAAGCATAAGAAATTTGAATCACTGTGGCTTGGTCCTTTTGTGATTCATGATAGTTTTGGGAAGGATTCCTATTTGCTCAAGAACATGGATGGTGAAGTCTTTGAATTGCTAGTGCATGGGCAATTCCTGAAGCCCTTCTTCATTTAAGTTTTTGATTATCATGCATGTGTAAATACTCTGTAAATTTCTGTACAACTTTGTTTCCTTTCTGGTTGTGTTTCTTTCCCTATCTTAGGTTAGTAGTTTTTGGTCTGTGTCCTAGAGTCCTGTGGTTCTTGTTAAAACTTGTATTTCAACATCCTCAGATAGAGCCATTGTTGGCATCTGCAAAGTTTCATGGCCCTCCCTTTTTCTTCCGATCTCTACAGCTTGTCTTTCCCTATTTTCTGGCTAAACCCTTGTTTGAAATTCAAAAACTAGCTGTTGAATAAGAAAAAACCCTAAGTGTGCCCCAACCTTGTTCTAATTTCATGTTACTTTTCAGGCCACTTAATTTTTCATAAAGGCATGTGCATTAAATTTTATTCCCTAGCGGCCTTTATTTTCCTAAGTTTTTATGCGCCCAACGAAAATAATGTTCTTAAGTATTTCGGTGTTAATTTTTCCTATGTCTGTCACTTTAATATTTCCAATGCTTCACCCTTTTAAATATGTGGTTTTCATTAATTTTCAAGACTATTTGGTGTCAGAGGGTTCTGACATGTGAATTCGCGACTATGTGCCATCTATCCCGACAAGCCCTGTCTTCCTTCCCTATTAAATTGGTTGAGTGAGAAAAATCGACGATCATCACTATACCACTGATGGAAGATGGATAGGATTTTAACATCATCCCTTCATGATGACCGTCTGATGCAATGGTAGATAGATTGTGGGTCTGAGGTGACATGTATGCACAAATGGCAAGCTATGATTCGTCCATGTATTAATGAGGTGGAGGTTGTTAGTGGGACCTGGTTTCCAACATGTCTGAGGGACCTAACCTTGTTAGTCAATCAACAAACGATGCAAGATCTTATCAGATGTGTTAGAGGCTTAAGATCTTGCATTGGCCATTGATTTCATTTTCTATCAAAAGATTGTCAAAGCAAGGAAAGATTCTTCATCTAACGGTGGGTGTGTAATCTGATGGAATCTCAGAGGTCTATGTGATCTTCAGATGGTCGTTGATCTTCTTCTTGCAGGCCCAATAGGTTTGTCAGTCTTTTTGGTGGTTTTGATAAATGTCTATTTTGTTCACATTGTGTTTTGGCAAAAGGTCTTTTGACTTGGTGATTTCGCTAGCAGTGTTTGCGTAATAGCCAAATAATTTAGTGGTACCCTCAAAGTTCTTGTGAATGGGTGAAGGGTTTCTTTGGTCACATGTTCGCCAAATTGATTTAAGGTTAAGGTTAGCTGAGGATGGTGGGGCCAATTTCTGTGTCACTGAGGTGTTGTGTACTTATTGGTTGAGCTAGAGGATGATGAGGAATACTATAGAGTGGGGCCGTTGTTAGAAGGATCAGTGACAGGGACAAAATCTACGATTGGCGTAAGACCTTATGGGTTGTGTCAGAGCCATGAGATCTTACACTTGCCATCCATTTTCAAGGGCTTAGGCATGTGGGTCCTATGTCAGGGATGACCAAGCATGAGTAGAAAATAACATGGTGACAGGTGGTAGAAAGCGGGCCTAGGTGGGGGTCTAAGGTCTAGCGGTCCAGATAAAAAAGGTTAGCGGCCTTGACAAGTTTCAAGGTGGTTCACTCATTCGTGAGGAAAAGTAGCATAGTTTTGAAAGGTTTGGTGATTCAGCGAAGGAAGGCCGCATGATCGCTAGAAGTTTTAGCGATGACTTTAAGTGTTTTGCGAACTTGCAAAATCCTTTTGTTGCCAATTTGCCAAATAAGAGACCAAAGTTAAATGTTTCCCTTTGTTCGCTAAGTTGCAGGGTTGAACCTGGGTTAAGTTTTTCATTGCATGAATAATGATTCACTTTCTCGTGTGTTTTCTAAAGGGAACTCGGGGTATTTGGTTGAGTTAAGGACTTAGAGCCCGCGAAACATGAAGATCTGACGGTCACGATATAAAGTTGATCTTATTTTAAACGTTGACCATCGATTTGCTACAGGTGCCATAAAATAGTTGTTAAAATTCAAATTCAAATTTTTTTGAGGGTTTCCTATGACCAAAAAGACTGAAATTGAATGCAGAAGTGACTGGAGCTGGTAGGAGATGATTTGTTTGCCATTGCAGTGTGGCCCAGGGTGTGCCATGATCATTTGCAAGGGTTTGTACTGCATTTTTTTGTGCTCGAGGTGTGTTGTAGGTGGCCAAAAGGGTTGACATTTTGGGCACTTTTATGGTTCTCAGTACCTTTTCAGTGAGATTATCATGATTGAGGATCTACCCGGGATCTTCTATCTCCTGGTTGCCTGGGTTTCTTCCCCTATAATAGATTTGTGACCATTTCTAGTTGGTTTAAGTGGGTGGAACCCTAACCCAAGCTATCTGAAGCTTGTTGCATCCTGATCTTTAAGGATTCCAAGATAGCTAGTGGTATAAGTAGTAAAAGTCCTAATTTTGTAATGGTTCCAAAAACTTTTTTGGGTCTCCTAGCTTTCTGGTTTTCCCATCTTTTTGATTCCTGGTTCCAATCTTTGGTAATCCAAGGGATTCTATTCTTTGGTTCCATATTCTTGATGGTTGAATGCTAATAATACAAGCTTTGTAGAGCAGATTATTGATCCTATGATTTTGAGTAAAGAGTTTACTTGTATGTATTGATACACTTCCTTGAAATACAATACAATTTCTACCTTGGTTCTGTTATTGTCTCTTTGCTTTGTGTTTATTCTTGTATGTCTCTATTTGTAAGGCATTTGGAACATACTAGTTGCAACGCAGCTATCTAATTGTTGCATGAGTTTCTTTCAAGGAGAGAATTAAATCCTTATATGCAATTTTAGAGAATGAATGCATATATGGAAGATCTTTATGATAGCAAACCTAGAGTGAGAAGATAGTTTGTAAGGCATCCTATCCAAGTTTTATATGGTTTGTAAGGCATATCACTATATTTCCTAGAACTTCCTCCATTGATCTATGTTTGACTCTTTGCCCAATGGATTAGGCACTGATCTAATCTCTATCATTCAAACACCTTTCAATCACCAAACACAAGTCCATCACTACCAATACCATTTCATTTCATTTTCATGTACCTAAAAAATAGGACTATCCCTGATGTTTTACAGTCCATAGCTATTGATTCCTTGAAGAGTGAATCAAAGGTTAGCCTTCCTTGAGTTTTACTCATAAAAAGAAGGACTCATCACCCTTATGCCATTATTCATGTTATCATCCTTGGAGTTTCATTAGTCATATCCTGCAAGAGGTTGTTCTCAGCTATCTTTAGGATCATCTTCCATAAAAATACCTCTATGAAACTCAATAGCATGACAATGAAGACCTAATCCACCAATCCATAGTTTACTTGAAAGATGGTAAACTATTTGTAGGAAATACCCACCTGAGCCCTATGGAGCTCAAAGCAGAAGGAGGATCTTATCCAATCCTCATCAGTTAGGCTTTTCTTGCAAGCTTGGAAACCTATTTACTGAGAATCAAGCCAATGTCCTTGTCAAGTTTGACCCACAAGAAAAATACCTAACAACAGTATTAGCTGAGGAAATAGTTTTTGAGGTGACCAAGCTTTCTAGTGAAGATCGAGAAGTTGAACACACTATTGACTGAGCGTCAGTATTTTGCATTTGAGGGAGAGTTCAGATTTCCAACCAACATCATTGAATTCTTGGATTATGTAAAACATGTTGACTTTATTTATTGATTTTATGAAAACATTTAATGCAATGTAAAATGTTTTATTATAAATTTATTGAGAGATTTGAGATATTTCTAGAAGGATAGCCAAAGAACATAAAGTAGGATGGATTCGATGAATTTGACCTAACTCTAAGATCTACGAAGGAGATTAAGCGGCAAAAGATGTATTGATCTAATCGAGGAAGTATTAAGGAAACCTAAGCTAGAGGTTGTAAGGTAGAGGATGTTGGAAGTATTGTTGATGTTATTGACTATCTAAGTAGAGAAGGCTGAAGGAGAAGTGTTTCGATTGCTTGAAGAGACTTCTAAGAAAATTAGTGATGGGAATGGTAAAGGTTCATAGTCAGTAAGCCAACATATGTGTATGGAATTAGATATGATATTTACAAAGTGAGTTGTATGTTTTTCAGATCAATATTACTGCTACTTTCTAACCATTGTAATAGTCAAAATCCTTTTAACAGAGGTTGAACTAACAATCATAGGTATAAATCCTTTGAACAAGGTTTCATTCTAATGGAGCATATTTAAGTCCTATAACAAGGCACACTTTTAATAGATTGGTTTAAATCCTTTAACTAGGTCACACCTGACAGTATGTTTGTAACCTTTGATAGGGTTGGCTTTTCACTGAGCTCACTTTAGAAGAGTGAACATAATAGTAACATGTTACAAAGTGGTTTTTCCCATATTGGGTTTCCACTATAAATCTGGTGTTGATACTTGTGTGAATGTTTTGGTTTGAACATTTTTGTGTTTTACAAGTTAGATGCTATTGGATAAGTGGACTGCATTGTTATATGTTTCTATTATGAAATCAATAATGACCGAGTAGCTATTGGTTGTTAGATCTGATTTTTTGAAGAGTTTTAATGTTTTTTTTATACATCTAGATCTAAGAACAACCGATTCACCCCCCCTCTCTATTGTTCTAAATCATATTAACACAAGTTTATCATTTTTATGGGAAAATATTTAATTTTATGAAGTTGGTGCTAGAAGTATGTATATATGTGGTACTTCTCATATTGAAAAGTGATGATATTGAAATAAGAAGATTGATGTTATTGTGAAAGAATTAATGTTGCAATCAAAGATCTACTAGAGTTAGAGTTATGAGTAGATACAGAGAGAAGAGAAAGGATTGGATTTGTCAAGAAGTCAGTGCTACATTCAGATCACTCAACTTGTTGTTCCCTAGCATTATAGCAAGAAAATCCCTTAACCAGGTGAACTTTAATAGGCTCTCATTGTAAATCCCTTAATTTGATGAGGTCTTAACATAGTCTTGAAATTCTTTCACAAGGTAGATCTTAGTAGATATGATTGTACTTATAACAAGGTACTAATCACTCCTTATACGGTGAACCCTCCGAAAGGGTAATATTAATCTCCTAATAGGGAAAACTCATTTTATTGTAGTAGTGAGCTTGTGGGTGTCATCCCCACTATGTGTTTTCCCTCTAACCAAGGGTTTCCACATAAAAAACATTGTGTCAAGTATGATGATTTTTTGGATGTTTGATTTTGTTTATTTTTACTTATTTACTTCAGTTATGTGCTTTTTGATTTACAAGTTATTATTGGAGTTATTCAGATCAGTGGTTGAGTTAGTTTATAATTGGGTTGCACTGAGTCACCCACCCCCCTCTTAGTGCCTATAAATTCTAAAAAAAGGTATCAAAGCACTTGTCCTCTTTTTGATAAGTCTAACAGCTTGAGGGAGATCTATAACTATGGATAATTATAGGCATGAAATCGAACTTGAGAGTGCACACAAGATGATCAACAAGAAGAAGGAGAAAATAAAGAAGTCACTTGCTATAACCTTTAATTAAGGTATTTAATGATCATATAATCATTGGAGACTCTAATAAAATAATCTTTAATAAAGTGCAATTTGTTAGAATTATTATTAATCCTATGTGAGGGTAGATACCATGGTTGGCCCCTGATGGTTAGACTCAATTGATGGACATTGACAAGTCAGCCTTCACTTGTCATGATTCCCCTCAATCTTTCCATCCCCCATACCCTTTTACCCTTTGGGATTTGTTAAACCCAACAACATCACTCCCCCTATATTGAACTAAGTAAACACTTTAATTTTAACAATTTGTGGCATTAGTAAGTTTAACACATTTTTAAAAAAAAGAATTTTTGGTGTATTTTGCCACTAGATTTTGGGTATTGCACCTTTTTATTTCTCCTCTTTCCCCCTCTACCCACCCCAAACTAATCTAATGGAAAATGTTGGAGATTTGCCAACATGCTAGTACTGACTGTATGTTTATCATTGATGAAGACATATGGAAACTAGCATGCATGGAAGTCTTATGTAGTAAGCTTTTAGTATATGTAGGATGGACATGATATCAACATGATGTCATGGGTGCAAAGGTTAACTGTTAGTAGAGACAGTTATATAGTAGCTTGTGTCAGCAGTGTTCTTGACAGAGTAACAGGCAGTGTTCTATGTATGGTTGTCCGTATAGATATCATGGAGCCTTGTGCACTTGGATATATCTTGAAGACATGTTAGTGATGTTTTATTCATGGATGCATAGTCTGATATTCAGTATAAGTGAAGATATGTAGTTTCTATTCACCAGTAGCAGTTTCTTGTGTTTATACAGAAGAGTTGATAGAGATTGTATTGGTTCTTGAGTTGCACCTATCTTCAGGGTATGCACCCTTGGAGTTAAGCTTAGAGGAGAGTTATTGATGTTTGGTTAAGAGCACATGAGTTAATTTAGATTGTGGAGAAAGATCTAGTTGTTTTGGTACAACCGGTAGTGTGTAGCGTGTGTCTACAATTATCTTATTAGACAGGTCCCAGAATGTGTTGCGTGCATAGTAGAGCCAACAGAATGTTTATCAAAGTTTTTTATGGTTTCTCTAATATGATTTCAAGGTGGTTCTAATAGGTCAACTTCATTATATCATTTAGAGGAAATATATTTATAGGCAGTCATTTGTGATTGCTTAAGTGTGGCACATGGTTGATTAAGCTGAGTAGAGCAGAGTGTGCGAAGTGTTGAGCCATAAGAAAAAGGTCTATGTGACCAAGTAAATTATTTGTGCTATACATTGGAACTGATCTAGACAGCAGGTCAAAATGTAGTTCACCAAGATCTAGATATAGTGTGTATCTGTTATTCAGAAGGTTGTAGCCTTCGCCCCTTTGAGTAGTGAGCTCTCAGAAAGTGTGTCCTCTCCCCTAATAGGGACAATTGTAAAAGACTCCTAATAGGGTCTAACCCTTGACCAGGTCTACTGTACTAGATATATTGTAAAGCAACTCCTAATAGGGTTAAGGATCTTCTAACAAGGATCATAATACACTAGTGCAGAATATTAGTGGGTGTCAATTCCCACCAGGGTTTTTACCTATTTGGCTTTCCCTGTAACCAAAATATTGGTGTTGTGTTCAAGTGTTCTTTCATTGTGTTTATGTTTATGTTTAATTAAACTTAATTGGATAAAGAATTGAATCTTGTAGATAATTTATTTACGCCCCCCCCCTCTCAGTTATCTCTTGGGACTATTCCTAATAATTGGTATCAGAGCCAAGTGCCTCATAGAGAAAGTTTAACATCTTGAGGTTGATTATATGGCATAATTTAGGAAATAAATTCCTAAGTTTGATGGAGAGAATTATCTTGATTGGAAGAACAAAATGGTGACCCTTTTGCAGTGCATTGCTTTTGAAGTTTTTGATGTAACTATCAAAGAAGCTAAGGTTCCCACCTTATAATACCTTGCAAAGAATGATACTACCGATAGGAAAAAGGAATTATTTCATCAGAATGCTATAGCTAAAGAAGCTCTTATCAGTGCCCTATCTAATGGTGAGTTTTCAAAAATAAAAAAGGTAGATATAGCCCACAAAATATGGAAGCACCTAGAAGACATATTTGAAGGAAAAAAACAAGAAAAGGATGCATGTAGAAAGATATGGAAGAAAAGATACAATGCATTAGAGATGCTACCTAAAGAAAATATCAGAGCTTACAATCAAAGAATAAATGAAGCAATTGCTGGAATCAGAAACAATGGTGGAGAGATTTTAGATGAGGACATCAAGGACAAGTTAATGACTACTCTTACTCCTGAATATGAAAGCAAGATCAATATCCTTGCTGAGACCATGTAGCTTACATCTAATTTCAAGAGAGAGACCTTAATCAGCAAAATATCAGCTTTTGAGATTTCAAGATTGAAGACAGAACCAAAGAGTGAGACAGCCTTCAAAGCAATAGTTCATGGTAAGAAATCTACAAACACTTCTAGTAATTTTGATGATGATGATGAAGAGAAAACATTAGATGATTTCATTTCTATGATTTCCAAAAGAGAAAAGAAATGAAAAGGAAAATATGAAGGTCAATTACCATTTAAGTGCTTTTCATGTAATAAGATTGGTCACTTTGCATCTAAGTGTCCTACTAGAGCTAGAAAGTTCAAAAAGGATTACAAGCCTAAGTACTCTAAGGAATGCTACTATGCTGGAGATGGAGTTTTAGACGATGAATCAAGTGAAGAAGAAATTGGATTCATTTCTATTGTAGAAAAAATGAATAATAAGAGAGTTCATGAAGATAAGAAAGAGAATCAAGAGCTAGCATTGATTTCACAAGATGACATAAGGACAGACTGGATTATAGATAGTGGTTGTTCACATCACATGATAGGTGATAAAGGTAGGTTTTTTCATCTAGACAAATACAATGGTGGGATGGTTAGATTTGGAGACAACACTCCTAAACCAATAGTGTTGTAAAAATGGTCAGCACTCCCCTCGAGATTCATGACATGGCTTAACCGCCTCTCGTGTCTTCTATAAGTCTAGTGGTTGTATCGGGCATTAATAGGTTGATCTTTTGGTGCAACGGAAACTACTACTTGTAACAATTGGTATCACAGCCAAGTGCCTCAAAGATAAATTTTAATAGCTTGAGGTTGATCAGATGGCATACTTTAGGAAAGAAAGTCCTAAGTTCAATGGAGAGAATTATCTTGATTGGAAGAACAAGATGGTAACCCATTTGTAGTGCATTGCTTTTGAAGTTTTTAATGTAACCATCAAAATAGCCAAGATTCCTACCTTAGAAGACCTTGGAAAAGATGATGCTACTCACACACAAAAGGAATTTTTTCATTATAATTCTATTGCAAAAGAAGCCCTTATCAGCGTCGTATCTGATGGTGAATTTTCAGAAGTAAAAAAGGTAGATACAACCCACAAAATATGGAAGCACCTAGAAGACACATTTGAAGGAGACAAACAAGAAAAGGATGCATGCATAAAGACATGGAAGAAAAGATACAATGCATTAGAGATGCTACCTAAAGAAAACATCAGAGCTTACAATCAGAGGATTAATGAAGCAGTTGCTGGAATCAGGAACAATGGTGGAGAAATATTAGAAGAGGACATTATGGATAAAGTGATGACTACTCTTACTCTAGAATATGAAAGAAAGATTGAAAGCCTTGATGAGACCATGTAGCTTACATAAAATTTCAAGAGAGAGACCTTTATTAGCAAGATCTCATCTTTTGAGATTTCAAGCTTGAAGATAGAACCAAAGTGTGAGACAGCTTTTAAAGCAACAATTCATGGTAAGAAATCTGCAAACACTTATGGAAATTTTGATGATGATGATGAAGATAAAACACTAGATGATTTTATTGCTATGGTTGCCAAAAGAGAAAAGAAAGGAAAAGGAAAATATGAAATTAAATTCCCATTTAAGTGCTTTTCATGTAATAAGATTGGTCACTTTGCATCTAAGTGTCCCACTAGAGCTAAAAAGTTCAAAAAGGATTACAAGCCTAAGTATTCTAAGGAATGCTATTATGATAGAGATGGAGTTTTAGATGAAGAATCAGGTGAAGAAGAAATTTGATTCATTTATATTGTAGACAAGATGAATAGTAAGTCGGTTCCTAAAGATGAAAAAGTAAATCAAGAGCTAGCATTGATTTCACAAGCTGACATAAGGACAGACTGGATTATAGACAGTGGTTGTTCACATCACATGATAGGTGATAAAGGTAGGTCTGTTCATTTGGACAAATACAATGGAGGTATGGTCAGATTTAAAGACAACACTCCTAAACCTATAGTTGGTAGAGGAGCCATCACTTTGGATGGAAAGAATAGTACTGATGATGTTCTTTATGTTGATGGTTTGAAACATAACCTTCTCAGTGTTGGACAATTACTTGGAAAAGGCTATCAGTTGGAGTTCAAAGATGACAAATGCATCATTAACAACAAAGATGGTGTTATGATTGCATTAGGCACAAAGACAAGAGGTAATGTTTTTCAGCTCAATTCAAAAGAAGGTTTTTTTGTTGCTAAAGTTGATGAGAGTTGTGTTGGTCATATTATTAGGTTTCTAAGGTTTTTGTTCAAATTTTGGTATATTTTCCTTGCAACTGCCTTTGTCTGGTTTAGGGTTTTGAAATTCATCAAGTTTTCCATGACCAAGTTTTAAAAACCCTTGCCTTAGGTTTTCTAGCTTTTGGTAGGTTCTAATTTGTGTGAAACCCTTAAGTTGGCCCTATTTTTTTATATTTTGTTGTTACTTTTTGGCAAGTTAAGTGTTTGGACCATGCATGTGATTTTTTCTGTTAGGCATTCGCTGAATCCTGTAATGTTTTTGCACAGCTCTAATCTATTCAGAAAACTAGAGAATGTGTTAAAACCTATGTTAAATATCACCTTAGTCGCTAAGTCTCCAAATCTTTCAGCCGTTATCTCAACCTTTGTGCGAATCAGTGAGAGTGTTGTCTCCTATTCGCTTATTATTTGGTAGTTTCCTGTAAGCTTTTAGTGACCTAGCATGGTGGTGATTGCTTATTCTCAGAATCGGGCGATTGAGGTTTGTATCACCCAATGATCTAGAAAACATCATTGATTATCTAAAAGATCAGTGGTTTTGTTTTAATCTCAATATGTTTGGGTCCTACATAAAGTGATTTGGTGATCTGGTGACTGGGCTATAAGTATCAATGTCCTCTAAAATTCATGACTCTGATAGTCTAGCTCAATGGATCTGGTGGAAAGGGTTTCATCTTGTGTTTGCTTATTCTCAAAATAATTTAGTAAAGTTCTAAGTTTTTTGGTGACCAGGCCAAGGAAGTAGTCACAAGTTCTCTTAAAGGGTTGGTTGTGACTACGGGCGTTCAGTGAATGGGTGAAAAAAGTGATTAGGGAAGTAAAGAAAAAACCTTTATTCACTTAATCACATGATGGAATGGTCAATGTTTAAAGTATTGGGAGATTCAATGAACCCTTCATTCACTGAGTCTCATAATCAAAAGGTGATTGTCTTATTGACTCAACGAATTAATGATGGCTGTCAATTGATATCTATGATCAACAGTTGGATCAAAGTCACAGTTTAAAACAGGCGGTTAGGAAAGAATTCAATGACTTAGAGGAAAGCTTATTCGCTAGTTCTTACATTAAACATGTAGTTAAGTCTCCCTTTCAGCGAATGAGCGAAGCTTTTGGTCACCAAGTCTTAGAATAAATTAACAGTTAACCAGGACATTCAGCGAATAAGAGATAGCCTTTGTCACTAATTCTCTGAATTGTGACTATGGTCATTTTTTTAGGCTATGGTATGCATGTTTGCTATTGAATAGAGTTTGAGTTAAGAGATTCATTTCACAAATGAGTGAAGTTGTGGATTGCTAGTTCTTTGAATGTGAGCTAGCGTTAACTTTCCATTCAGCAATCACAAGAACCTTTAGTCACTGGTTAACTAAATAAGCTCAGTTAGAGAAAATAATAAAAGAAATTTAGAGACCATTTCTATGTGGATAAAGTACATTGTCAAGATGGAGAAAAAGCAACTAGCTATCCAATCAGTTTTAAAGGAGGGTTTTATGATGTAAACAGGGTTTTAAGGTACAAAGCTGTAATCATTGCCTTTTGGCCTTGTTTTTGAATTTTTAAATATATTTGTCAGCATCTTGGCATCGACTAGCTCTGATTTGAAAACTGGTGATATGTGAAATTGAATACAAGAGTAATTAAGGATAGATTTGCAATGATTCTGGTAGTTGTACACATCTAATTTGCATCGATAAATAAGCTAAACTCATTGTTTTATGTGTTTGAGATCATTTGAAGAGAGTTGTGTTTCTTGAAGCAATCATTGAGTGCTAAGAAAATTAAGTTTGTAGAGCTAAGACCAATTGTGCAGAAAGAATGAGTCAACCAGAGCCGAGCATGATGTCTTCCAGTGGTGAAGCCAAAGCCAAAGGTGGTGAAGATAAAAACAAGCCAAATTATTCAGAAGAGTTTCTCAATTTGTTTCCTGGATCTAGTCAGAACAAAAGAGCTCCCGATGATGTCTTTGAAGATGTTATAGGTCATTGTAGAGATCCTGTTACACCAAATAGCTCAGGTTATACTATTTTTCAGTTATTTTTATTGAAATAGTGGTGGGCCAGTTCCTGTATGTAATTTTTGGGCTTTGGGTCTAGGGAAATTGATTGTCCCTGATGTATTTTTATACGTAGACCTAATTGTTGCATTGGCTAGGTTGTATGATCCTATCTCCAAAACAATTAGGAAGGTAGACCAGTCACCTTTGGTTACTCTTGATAGGGGTCATTTCATGCTTTTAGTTTTTTCACATCTTCCTCTACTGAAATTAATTTGAGCCAAGAGAGAGAGAAGTATACAAAAAATATAAGGTTAGTAACAGACCAAATGGTGAAGCATGTCCCAAAGCAGGGCACATTTATAGCTCCCCTCCCTGATAACATGAATGCCCCCTACTAGTTTAAATCTCTCCATTACTATATGAAGCAGACTTGTTATGGGTTGTGTAGAGTATTGGCAGTAGATGGGGATGAAGAATTCTTGCCAGATGACCTTTTGATGATGATTTTAGATATCCAGAATTCTCTAGTAAACATAGATTATGATTACATCTAGTATGTAATCGATAGGATGCATGAAGGGTTAATGTTTGTCAAATAAAGTAAGAAGCCCATGAAATTCTTGCATTACTCTATGTTGATGCACTTAATCTTGTTTTTCAATATCAATAGTTTTGATTTGAATATGTTGAAACCAAAATTCACTTTCCAAGATCAACATAATCCAGTGCAATTATGGGTAAGGTATGGAATAGTACTACAAATAGGTGTGACTTTTTTGTTTTTGAGAACTACATTATTTTTCCTATTCTGAGATGGCTCGGTATCAATGTTACAAGATTACCACCTAAGGTTCTAAGGTTGCTAAGACCTATGCATTGGGAGGAAAATTGGGAGGGAAACCATAATTGGGGTGATTTCTATTTAGGGGAAAATTCTACAATCATAAGACTTTACGGTTGCCCCCAACCCGCACATTTGTTATCAAAATTTGTACCAACAAGGGTTTCTTCTTTATAATTTATGTGGCAGTTGATGTGGATAGAAAAAGAACTTTTGGCCCCTCATAAGAAAGGTACTTTCACACCTAGGTAGTTCAGAATCAGTGATTTCTTGATTGGTAAGAGGGCTTTCCCACAAATTACCACCTGGCTGAATCAATCTAAGATGGTATCTAGTTTTTGTAGACATGTGGACCCTAAGGGCTTTAAAACTAAAAGGTTGACATTAATACCTGGTATTGGTGTCAACAGAGAACATGAGGGCCTTGATGAGGAGGATTTGATTAGGAATATTATGGAGAAGGATGAGGTCACTACTAGATGGAACAAGTTTTTTGACCTAAAGGATTTGCAAGCTTAGTTAAAGGCAGCCCAAATTCCTTTTGATGGTTTCTTCCCTGACCTTCCTTATTTAGAAAGAATTAACAAGATGATAGAGATGTGTGACACTCTATCAAATCAATTGGAAAGGTTGATGGATCAGAAGGAACCAAAGAAAAAGAAGGATTACTCATCTACTAATCATGAGGATTTCTCTGATGGATCCCAAGGAGGGGATAGCCCACCACAAGTTTGAGGCTTGCCAGTTATTGATCTTACTAGAGACCAGTCAGAGGCACAGGACCTTCCAGAGCCACCATTGAAGAAGCAGAGGTTTGAAAAGGGAGAGCCTTCTAAGTAGAGAAAATAGAAAGGAAGTATTGATAACGCATCTGCTCTTGTACCAGGTGATAGGGCTTACCATCACCAATTAATGAAAACAATAAGGGCCAACAAGATGGTGGCCACTAATGAAGGAAATGAAGAACAGTCCTTGTGGTTAGGACAAGATATTAGAGAGGTATATTAGGAGGAGTTTTTAAGTGATGACCAATTCATCAAGACTGATGAATTTAATAATTTTCTTATCTGGAAAAAGAAACAAGATGTGGTTAAGGCTATGCCTGAGGGAGTAGAGCCAAGTGAAGAAACCATGAGAGCATTAGCCTCTTATGATCCTAGCCTTGATGCTATAACTGTAGATGAAGCCAAAATAAATGGTTAGATCAAGTGGAATGCTACTAACTCCAAGATGGGATTTGACCTCTACTTTTATCATTGATCAGATAAGAAAGCAACTAGAGGGTAGTTTATCCTATGAGGTTCATATTGGTGAAATGATAAGAGGAAGTGGATATGATCCAAGATCCCAAGCTATTGCAATGTGGTCTATTTCCCCAAAGACTCAAAAGCCATCTCTACTAAGTATAGAGGATCGGATGGAAGGAAATAAAATCATATGGACTATAAAAAATACAACTGATCTTGAGGTTTCCAAGGCAGTGACCCATTTTGCTAACCTGAATGAAGCAAAGACAACTCAACTATCTGAAAGGTATGCAAAATTGTTTGAGAATGCAAGTGTATTGGCCAAAGATAGGGATTTGAAAATGGTAAGGATCAAGCAGTTGGAAAATGAGTTCGTTGAATTGAAGGCCAGGCTTGAAGAGGCCTCAAAGGTAGTTCTTCCCCCTCCTTTGTAGATTGAGGTCCTTATTCAGATAGATATAGAGGTTCTCGATAAGCCTATTGAGGACCTAGAAAAAATAACATTAGATGCATCCTTGGATATTGTAGCAAGGATTGTACAATATAGATAGGACAAGATAAAGGATAGGATGGAATCACTCCATCAATTAGTCAGTCTATTACACCAGGCCAGTGGAAAGGTGAGTGAGATTTTGACTACCTTGGAGCTAGTTTTTAGTACATGGTCAGGGAGGAGCTCACTATTTGACAAGCTTGATGATTTACAGGAATATAGGTCTGATATTCCTAAGGTAGTGACTGAGGTTGTTGAAAAGATTGGTTTAGCAAGTGATGTGTCAAAGTTTTTTAAAGGTAAGTCTAACCAGATAGCAGCCAAGCTGGCTATGATTGATGGGAGTAGCAATAACTACTTGCCTCCAATATATGATGATGGTGGGGGTATTGTCAGTGTAGATGAGTGGAAATTATTAATGGATCAAATGGTAATTAAGCAAGATGCTTTCCTAAACAGTGATAGTGATTTGGATTTAGGAAGATGCAACAACATAATTGACAACTTATTTAAAGTTGAAAGTGATTGCATATGGTTTGTAGTAGATGCTAGAAGTGTAACTAATTCCATGTGGGGTAAGCGGATCAAATCACTATAGGATTTTCAAGCTTACAATTGGCCATTTAATGATTATGTGGTGGCATGGGACAAACTGATAAAGAAGAAAAAGAAGAAACCAGCTGCCCAAGTGATAGAAGAAGAAGAAGAATAGAGTACAAATGGCACCTGATCTAGAAATTGAGGGAGAGCTTGTTTCAAACAATGGATGGTGTAGGTTAGCTAGATGGTGATCATCATTAATGCAACAAATTTAGCAACTACTCTGAAATATCTTTAGACAAAGGTGCCACTTGTAAAATTGTTAAGTAGTTGAGAACTACAGTCTATTATCTTATTAACATCTTTTAGTTTGTACTTTTGTTTTTAGTGCAAGATCTTTTCCCATCCATGCAAAGCTTGTTGCATCCTTTCAAGGATTCCAAGATGGTTGTGGGTATATATAGCAAGTTTTTACTCTTTTGTGGAGGTGGTTAATACATTTTGTAAACAAAGCTCTGAGATATAGAACCTTATTTCTTTGAAGTCATGGTGGTAATGTATTGAAACATTTTGAAAATTAATACAAGGATACCAGAACTCTATTGCTGCTATTTTTTGTCTTTATGTATGGAATTTTTAGTTTTCTTATGCATTTAAATTGTAAGGCTTTTTCAATGCATTGTTCACAAGGTGAATATAGGGGTTGAACTTAAATTCTTTCAAGGAAAGAGTAAAGTCTTGAGGGAGGTCTCTATGAATTATTTGCCCATGTATGAATTTGATAGTAGGTGTAGGAATTAAAAGAATGGGATGTCAGACATTTCAATTGGGTTCTAGTATAGTTGTCTTGATCAATTTTTGTGGAGGTAGGGTTTGACTCTGATGCCCAAATAAATAAGGCACTGGTTTAAGATATATTTGCATCTGTTGCCATTGAAAAAGTACAAACAATTGATTAATTTTACTTTCATTGCATAATATTTATCTGAATCATTCTATGACAAGTTCATGGATGTTTATTGTAATGCTTTAAAGAAGTCATTGAAAGAGGTTATCCTTCCATGAGTTTAACTTAGAAAAAGAAGAGGGTTGAATATCCTTATGCCACTGTCATATGTTATTTCATTCATAATTTTCATCATAGTGTCATGTATCGGGATAATTTGGGGAGCAGTAAAAGTTGTGATGTTTTATTTAATTAATCCTGAAGGAATATAGCATAGTAGTGAAGGAGCTGATTCATAATCCAAGGCTCATTCATATAGGTAAACCCACCTGAGTTTCATGCTCAAAGTGAAGAAGGCTTAAAGCCTTAATACCTTAGTGCTTGCATTTTGTTAGATGCATCTATTGGGATTACAAGAGTCTATGAATTTTAATTTGTCTACAGATCTGAGCGCTAACAAAATTGGTGACTCTACTGGGGAATTACTCTGAATGCAAATGTACAATAGGTTGGTGCAGTACTGTTCATTGTGTGTTTGCAAGCCAATATAATAATTTGATTCCCACTTGTTAGTGGTTGGCGACTCTAATAATCTATGTTTACTATTTGCTAGTATTTGTAAATTTTTTCTATATCTTGTGGTGACATACTATGAGTCAGCCTAGGTTCACCAAATCTTATTTCAAAGACCACCCATAGAATAATATGGGTGAAGAGCTTCTTACACCTGGTAGAAAATAATGTTCTAGGAGAAGTCATATTACTGCGAATTCCCTAGGACCTTCAAGAGATAGAGTACCTACACCACTTCCCCATGAAGTTTCTTCCTCTTTAGATGACCTCGAACATATTAAGAATGTCACAGCTAGTATACACTTTACCCAAGAAGAAGAAATCATAGAAGTAGGTTATTTGCCTATGAGAGAAACCCTAGTACAACCAGGAGAAACTTCTACTGTTGAAACTACTTCATATGATTCTAAAAAATTGAGGGAAGAGGTGATTGCTTTAAGAAAGAAGGAGCATGAACAACTAGCAGAGATTGCTAATAGGGTGAAAGTGAGAGAAAAACAATTTTATGAATTTCTCATGGAGAGGCAAGAACTTATCATCAAAACCAGGAGAAATGAGGCCTAGGCTAGGGATCTAAGCCAAAATGTTCAGGGTTTAGACAAAGAATTGTTTGGTGATATGGAGGTTTTGAGGAAACATGCTCAGGATACTAAACTTAACCAAAGTGAATTTGAAGGAACAGGCCATGTTCTCAGGCAATTGCACCCCTCTGAAATCTAGAAAAATGAGGATATTAAAAATGCCACCAAAGAGATCCCTGATAAGGGAAAACAAAAAATGGTGAGTGTGAATATCAATGAGCCTAAGAAAATTGTTATTTTTCCTAGTGTACCTTCCCAAACAACTATAGATTTGGAAAAGGCTAGAAAAGCCAAAGAGGATTTAGCTATTCAACTTGAGAAATTAGAATTGGAAGCTGTTGTAGATGAGATGAAGAGAAAGAATGTTTTCTTGCATGCCAATATAAACACATCTGCTAGTAGCTCTATCCCTATTATCTTAGGAATGATCCCACCCAACTAGCCTAACACTTCACTTCCAAATCCTCAAGCCCTTCATCTTGGACAAAGTATACCTGGATCAAATTTGAATACTAGTCATGTTCCCCTCATAGTTAGTGGTACAATGGGGACTGTACCTTGTCAAAATATTGCAGCAACCCCTCTGATCTAGCCAAATGTCCAAAGGAGACCAGTTCATCTAGATAGGTATAGGCCTTTATTCTTTGATGGTATTCCTAGTCAGCCCAATACTATCCCTAATGAGATTGGAAAGAAGATCCCATTATTTACTGGAAACAATGTGATTACCTGTGAAGAGCATTTGAAATTTTTCACAGATAAAGTTAATGATTATGAAATTGAGCATGAAGATGTTATAATGAAGCTTTTTGTCCAATCATTAATTGAAGATGCCTGGGATTGGTATAGGGGTTTGCCAGAGAATAGTATTGCATCATGGAAGGAGTTTGTCAGATGTTTTAAGGAACAATATGTGGAACATGTGAATTCAAGCTACATACTCAATGATTTTAACAATATCAAAAAACATTACAATGAGAGCATGTTAGAGTTTAATAGCAGGTTCCAAAAGGCTATGTATAAATTGTTCCAAGTTTTGAGATTAGATGATGTAGTTTGCCTAACCACATATTTTAATTCTATGGATGGTAAAATGTCTTATCTACTAAGAGATAAGAATCCCCGTACCCTTAGGGATGCTTTTAAATTGGCCATAAATATTGAAAGAAACCAAAAGGCATCTGGCCAAATGTACAAAAGAGATTAGGGTAGATTGTGGAAGGAAACCAGGCCACAACCTACAAGGCCATCCAAGGATAATGATAAAATGGACAAAGGAGTTGGTATCAACAAGGACTTCCCAAAAAGGTTTGACAAGGGTGGTAGAAATTTTCAAGATACAAGACCACCTTATTAGAGGTAGGATAGAACCCCTAACTTATGAGATATGCCCTACAAGACAAATTGGAAAGATGGGAGGCCTGTCCCTGACAATAATGAACCCCAAAAGGGAAGAGATACGCTAGATCCCTTGAAGAAAAGCACAACACATAATGTGGAAAATACCCCTTGGTGTGTGGCTTGTAATATGCCTCATTCACCATTCCAATGTGGTGTGGCTCAAGCCTTGGGAGAAGAGGCCAATGATTCATATGTAGGAGATTATGAAGGATCTGAAAAGCCCGCTATTAACATGTTCACTACTGAAGTAATGGGGGATCTCTTATCTTTAGATGATGAAGAGATTTGTCCTGATGTTGATCATAAGAGAAGGATTTTCTCTGATTATGAACAACAAGTATTTACTCACTCTGATCATGATGAGCTTGATAATGATAGTTGTAAAACCCATATGGTAGAATCAGGATCAGATGAAAAACAATGGAGAAAGCCCAGTGAAGAAGAGATCAGAACTCTAACTGTGGCTGCTATAACTCAAGCCAAGTCCTCATACAATTTGAGGAATGAAAAGGTGGATACTAATCAAGGATTCCCTACGTCAGTATTTATTAAAGATAACCTTCAAAATAAGGACTCTCCAAAGCCTAATGTTGTAAATAATAAGGAGGAGGGCCTTGTATTTGAGAAGGAAAAGGGAGAGGAAATTATTACTGACAAGAATAAAAGGAAAGTTGGTAGGCAAAAGGATTATCCTGATGTTTCTGCTAATCCCCCTACCTTTGATATGAGACATGCCTTGTCCCAAATGAAGGTTTCTATCCCCTTGCTTGAAATGTTGAAAATTGAGGAGCATAAAACAGCAGCCCTGGCTCTCATAAGTGAACAAGGGATAGCTCCTCCCATGCAAGAGAAGGGGATTTCAGTAGAAGGGCCTGTTTCAATTGATAATATCTTTGATGTATGTGTTGGAACTATTGTGACACAAGAGCCTTCCTCTATTGACCCTTTCTATGTGACACTAATTGTAAATAATTTTCTGTTGAAGAATTGTATGATTGACTCTAGTGCTGCTACAACTGTAATGCCTTATCATGTAATGAAAGAGTTAGGATTACAAGTTGAAACATCTAATGGAAGGTGCTATGCTATGGATAATAGGGTAGTGCCTATTGTAGGAACTCTAATTGGAATTGAAGTAAAAATTGTTGTATTCCCAAAGGCCACATACAAAATGGATGTGGTTGTTGTTGATACAAAACCTCATTATGGCATGCTACTGTCAAGGCATTCAGCTGTAGTAGTAGGTGGAAAATTGCAATTGGATTTGTCATATGCTACTATCCCAGTCAATGGGACTAAGGTAAAATTGTATAGGGAGCCTCCTTCCTCAGTCATGATTGAAAAAGTTGCACCAGAAGATTTGAACTGCTTTGTAGATATTGACATGAATAATTTCATGATTGAGGAGATAGTACCCCAGATGAAAAACATAGATCCAATTGTGGATGAGTTGATACTATAGCAAGATGGGCTTTGGAAAATGTTCTTTGATGGTGGATGCTCCAAGGAAGGATCAGGAGTTGGTGTTGTTTTCATTTCCACATCAGGTATTACATTTAAGTACTCTTTCTTGCTGACTTTTGAGTGTACCAATAATACGACTAAGTATGAGGCTCTGATATTGGAATTAGATGTAGCCATAAAGCATGGTATCAAATATTTAAAATTCCATGGTGATTCCCAATTAATTATAGCCCAAGTGAGATCTTAGTATGCTGCTAAGGATGAGAAACTCAAATTATATAAATATGTTGTTTGGGATAGACTAGAGTTTTTTGAAGCTTTCAATCTACTTTGGATAGAAAGATCCAATAATATTATGGCAAATTTTCTTGCTAATGTTGCCCTCAAAAACAATGATATTACCCTCACTAGTGTCTCTATGCTAGAAATCAAAAGTAGGCCTACAGTGCCTGACAATGTATATAATTGGCAAGTTTTTGAGGATGACCTTGATATCCTTAGGTTTCTTTAGGGCCTTGATCAGTATGATGGCCAACAAATAGATTTCAGTGAAGCAGAGCAGTGTGTTGAGGGAAAAGAGTGCATCATGGGAAATGAAATAGTACAATTACCCTCAAATCACCTACCAAAAGGATTAGTGCAGTTGAAAGGAATGTTCAAAATAAATTATGGTTATTTGTCTCAGAAGTCTAACACTAAAATGGACCTAGAGGAAATAAATTTAGGTTCAGAGACATCCCCTCAAATAGTTTATATTGGGAAAAGATTGAGTAAGGAGGTTAGAGGAAATCTGGTAAGATTGTTGAAAAAATACAAGCATGTATTTTCTTGGTCATATGATGATCTTAAGGCTTATAAAGTAGACCTCTTTCAACATGAAATTCCACTCAAAGAGGATACTAAGCCTTTTAGACAAAAACAAAGACCCATCAATCCCCTGCTATCCACAAAGATGCAAGCTGAATTGATAAAATTGAGGGATGTTGGTATCATTGAGCCTATTAGGCATTCCACATGGGTCTCAAATCTTGTGCCAGTAAGGAAAAATAATGGTGACATAAGACTTTGTGTTGATTTCAAAAATTTGAATGTGGCTTCATTAAAAGATAATTATGGATTGCCTAACATGGAAGCCATGCTACATAGGGTAACTAGTTGTGAACTCTTATCAATGATGGATGGTTTCTCAGGTTACAACCAAGTGCTGGTCAAAGAATCAGAGCAGTTTAAAACAATGTTTACTACCCCATGGGGAACATATGTGTATGTACGCATGCCTTTTGGTTTAAAAAATGCTGGAGCTACATTTCAAAGGCAAATGGATGTTGCTTTTAAGGAATTGATTGATGTTCTTATGGTTGTGTACCAGGATGATCTTACTACTTATTCTAGAAAGGTTGAAGACCACTACAGTCATTTGGAAAGGTCATTGTTAAAGCTTTAGAATTTGGTGTTTCCTTAAATCCTAAGAAGTGTCAATTTGTTGTAACAGAAGGGAAGCTGCTTGGACATATAGTATCAAAAGAAGGGGTTGGGATTGACCCTGAAAGAGTAGAGGCAATTAAGAAGGTACCTTCACCCAAGAATATAAAGGGTGTGCAATCTTTCTTATGATAGATTAATTTTGTTAGGAGATTCATTCCTAATTTTGTAGAAATGGTCAAGCCTATAGTCAAACTCCTAAAGAAAGATGTAAAATTTAATTGGGACAACGAGGCTCAACAAGATTTTGAGAAGATTAAACAAGCAATTCAAGAGGCCCCTGTCTTAATCTCACCTAATTATTCAAAGCCATTTTCTCTATTCTCTTTTGCCTCTTTTCACACTATTGCAGATGTCCTTTTACAAAAGGATCAAGAAGGTTTTGAACATCTTATAGCCTTTTTCAATAAGTCATTGCAGTCTACTGAATTGAATTCTGAGTTAATGGAAAAGTGGGCATATGCACTAGTAAAGGCAGTTAAAGCTTTTAGACCCTATCTTATTTGTGCCAAGGTTAATGCATATGTACCTCATGCAACAGTGAAAGATATTTTGGTTCAAAGTGAGGTCACAAGGAAAAGATGCAAGTGGATCAATAGGATTCAAGAGTTTGATCTTGACCTCCACATTACAAAATTGGTGAGAGGCTTGGGACTTGAAAAACTAATGACAGAGGAAAACATGGACCTTGTCCAAGTAAATAATACTGTTGTAAATGAAGATACAGTGACTAGCATTGAAATGCAACTGTGGTACAAAGATATTGTTTATTTTATCAAACATGCTAAATGTCCACAAGAGCTGAATGATAATCAAAGGAGGAGTTTGAGATTACAGGCCCAAAGGTATGTAATGATATAGGGTGATTTGTACTAGAAGGATTGCTGAAAAAAGAGCTACAGGGAAATCCCCTTTTGAAATGGTATATGGTCTGAAATCTAGATTACCAGTAAATAACTTCTTACCAATATACAAGTTTATGCAAGAAGAAGGCATTGAAATTAGTGATCCATTGCAAGACAAAATGATCTAGTTGGTTGAATTGGATGAGGTCAGAAGGGAAGGACAAAAGGAAAATGTGAATTTGCAATAAAAAATGAAATATCTTTTTGATAAAAGAGCAACTATGAGAAAGTTCCAGCCTGGTGACATGGTTCTTCAATGGAATGCCAGGGTTGAAGACAAAGGAAAACACAAAAGATTTGAGTCTTTGTGGATGGGACCTTTTGTTTTTCATCAAACTCATGGCAAGGATTCATATTTTTTGCAAAATTTGGATGGTGAAGAATAGGAAGTGCCAATGCATGGACAGTTCCTAAAGTTTTTCTTCAATTAGTTCTTTCTTCTTTTCCATGCACAATAGGCGTGTATATATGTATAGGTGTGTTCTTTTCCTACTTTAGGTTAGGGTTTTGTTTTGGTCTGCCTCCCAAAGATTCATAAGATCTTTCTTTGATCTTGCACTCAAGCATCCTCAGATAGAGCTACTGTTGGTCATATTATTAGGTTTCTGAGGATTTTGTTCAAATTCTAGTTTATTTTCCCTGCAAGTGCCTTTGTCTGGTTTAGGGTTTTGAAATTCATCAAGTTTACCATGACCAAGTTTGAAAAACCCTTGCCTTAGGTTTTGTAGCTTTTGGTAGGTTCTAATTTGCGTGAAACCCTTAAGTTGGCCCTAGTTTTTCATATTTTGTTGTTACTTTTTGGCAACTTAAGTCTTTGGACCATGCACATGATTTTTTCCATTAGGTGTTTGCTGAATCATGTAATGTCATTTCATAGCTCTAAGCTATTCAGAAAACTGGTGAATGTATTAAAACCTATCTTTAATATCACCTTAGTCACTAAGTCTCAAAATCTTTCAATGGTTATCTCAACCTTTGCGCGAATCAGCAAGAGTGTTGTCTCCTATTCGCTTATTATTTGGTGGTTTCTTGTAAGCTTTTAGTGACCTAGTGTGGTGGTGATCCCTTATTCTCAAAATTAGGTGGTTGAGGTTTGTATCATGTAGTGATCTGGTGAACACCATTGACTATCTGAAAGATCAGCAGTTGTGTTTTAATCTCAAAATGTTTGGGTCCTACATAAAGTGATTTGGCAATCTGGTGACTGGGCTATAAGTATCAATGTCCTCTAAAATTGGTGACTCTGACAGTCTGGCTCAATGGATTTGGTGGAAAGGGTTTCATCTTGTGTTCGCTTATTCTTGAAATAAGTTAGTAAAGTTCTAAGTTTTCTGGCGACTGGGCGAATGAAGTAGTCACAAGTTCTCTTAAAGGGTTGGTTGTGAGTACAAGCGTTCAGTGAATGGGTGAAACAAGTGATCAAGGAAGTAAAAAAAAACCTTTATTCACTTAATCACATGATGGAATGGTCAATGTTTAAAGTATTGGGAAGATTCAGCAAACCCTTTGTTCACTAAGTCTCATAATCAAAAGGTGATTGTCTTATTGACTCAACGAATTAACGATGGTCGTCGATTGATATCTATGATCAATGGTTGGATCAAAGTCATAGTTTAAAATAGGTGGTTAGGAAAGAATTCAATGGCTCAAAGGAAAGCTTGTTCACTAGTTCTCACATTAAACATGTAGTTAAGTCTCCCTTTCAGTGAATGAGAAAAGCTTTTGGTCACCAAGTCTCAGAATAAATGAAAATTTAACTAGGACATTTAGTGAATAAGAGATAGCCTTTGTCGCTAATTCTATGAATAGTGACTGTGGTCAATTGTTTAGGCTATGGTATGCTTCTTTTCTGGTTCACTAAATGAATTTTGAGTTAAGAGATTCATTTTGTGAATGAGCAAAGTCATCGATCACTAGTTCTCTGAATGTGAGATAGGGTTAACTTTCCATTCAACGATCATGAGAACCTTCAATCGTTGGTTCACTGAATAAGCTTAGTTGGAGAAAATAATAAAAGAAAGTTAGAGACCATTGCTACATGGATAAAGTATGTTGTCAAGCTGGAGAAAAAGCAACTAGCTATCCAATTAGTTTTAAAGGAGGTTTTTATGATGTAAATAGGGATTTAAAGTACAAAGCTATAATCATTGCCTTTCACCCTTGTTTTTGAATTTTTAAATACATCTGTCAGTGTCCCGACATTAGCTAGCTCTGATTTTAAAACTTGTGATATGTGAGATTGAATGCGGGAGTAATTAAGGATAGATTTGCAATGATTATGGTAGTTGTACGCATTTGATTTGCATTGATAAATAAGCTAAACTCATTGTTTTCTGTGTTCGAGATCATTTGAAGAGAGTTGTGTTTCTTGAAGCAATCATTGAGTGCTAAGAAAATCAAGTTTACAGAGCTAAGACCAATTGTGTAGAAAGAATGAGTCAACCAGAGCCGAGCATGATGTCTTCCAGTGGTGAAGTCAAAGCCAAAGGTGGTGAAGATAACAACAAGCCAAATTATTCAAACAAGTTTCTCAAATTGTTGCTTGGTTCTAGTCAGAAAAAAAGAGCTCCTGATGATGTCTTTGAAGATGTTATAGGTCATTGCAGAGATCCTGTTATACCAAATAGCTCAGGTTATACTATTTTCAGTTATTTTTATTGAAATAGGGGTGGACCAGTTCCTATTTTTAATGTTTGGGATTTGGGTCTAGGGAAATTGATTGATCCTATCTCCAAAACAATTAGGAAGGCAAACTGGTCACCTTTGGTTACTCTTGATAGGGGTCCTTTCAAGAAACCTTTTAGTTTTTTCACATCTTCCTCTACTAAAATTATTTGAGCCAAGAGAGAGAGAAGTATACAAAGAATATAGGGTTAGTAAAAGACCAAATGGTGAAGCATATCCCAAAGCAGGGCACATATATAGCTCCCATCCCTAATAACATGAATGCCCCCTAGAAGTTTAAATCTCTCCATTACTATATCAAGTAGACTTGTTATGGGTTATGTAGAGTATTGGGAGTAGATGGGGATGAAGAATTCTTGCCAGCTGACCTTTTGATGATGATTTTAGATATCCAGAATTCTCTAGTAAACATAGATTATGATTACATCCAGTATGTAATCGATAGGATGCATGAAGGGTTAATGTCTGTTAAACAAAGTAAGAAGCCCATGAAGTTCTTGCATTACTCTATGTTGATGCACTTAATCCTATTTTTCAATATCAACAGTTTTGATTTGAATATGTTGAAACCAGAATTTACTTTCCAAGATCAACATAATCTAGTGCAATTATGGGTAAAGGTATGGAATAATACTGCAAATAGGTGTGACTTTTGTCTTTTCGAGAACTATATTGTTTTTCCTATTTTGAGATGGTTGGGTATCAATGTTACAAGATTAGAACCTAAGGTTCTAAGGTTGCTAAGACCTATGCATTGGGAGGACAATTAGGAGGGAAACCATAATTGGGGTGATTTCTATTTAGGGGAAAATTCTACAATCATAAGAGTTTATAGTTGCCCCCAACCCACACATTTGTTATCAAAATTTGTGCCACCAAGGGTTTCTTCTTTAGAATTTATGTGGCAGTTGATGTGGATAGACAAAGTACTTTTGGCCCCTCATAAGAAAAGTACTTTCACACCTAGGCAGTTTAGAATTAGTGATTTCTTGATTGGTAAGAGGGCTTTCCCACAAATTACCACCTAGTTGAATCAATTTAAGATGGTATTTGGTTTTTGTAGACATGTGGACCTTGAGGGCTTCATTAAAACTACAAGGTTGACATTAATACCTAGTATTGGTGTCAATAGAGAACATGAGGACCTTGATGAGGAGGATGTGATTAGGAATATTGTGGAGAAGGATGAGGTCACTACTAGATGGAATATGTTTTTTGACCCAAAGGATTTGCAAGCTCAATTGAAGGCAGCCCAAATTCCTTTTGACGGTTTCTTCCCTGACCTTCCTTATTTAGAAAGAATTAACAAGATGATAGAGATGCATGACACTCTATCAAATCAATTGGAAAGGTTGATTGATCAAAAGCAACCAAAGAAAAAGAAGGATTACTAATCTTCTAATCGTGAGGATTTCTCTAATGGATCCCAAGAAGGGGATAGCCCACCACAAGTTGGAGACTTGCCAGTTATTGATCTTGCTAGAGACCAATCAGAGGTAGAGGACCTTCCAAAGCCACCATTGAAGAAGAAAAGGTTTGAAGAGGGAGAGCCTTCTAAGTAGAGAAAATAGAAAGGAAGGATTGATAACACATCTGCTCTTGTACTAGGTGATAGGGCTTACCATCACCAATTAAGGAAAATAATAAGGGCCAACAAGATGGTGGCCACTAATGAAGGAAATGAAGAACAGTCCTTGTGTTTAGGACAAGATATTAGAGAGGTATATTAGGAGGAGTTTTTAAGTGATGACCAATTCATCAAGATTGATGAATTTAAGAATTTTATTATCTAGAAAAAGCAACAAGATGTGGCTAAGGCTATGCCTGAGGGAATAGAGCCAAGTGAAGAAACCATGAGAGCATTAGCCTCTTATGATCCTAGCCTTGATGCTATAACTATAGATGAAGCCAGAGAAATGGTTAGATCAAGTGGAATGCTACTAACTCTAGGATGGGATTTGACCTCTACTTTTATCATTGATTAGATAAGAAAGCAACCAGAGGGTAGTTTATCCTATGAGGTTCATATTGGTGAAATGATAAGAGGAAGTCGAGATGACCCAAGATCCTAGGCTGTTGCAATGTGGTCTATTGCCCTAAAGACTCAAAAGACATTTCTACTAAGTATAGAGGATCGAATGGAAGGAAATAAAATCATATGGACTCTACAAAATAAAACCAATCTTGAGGTTTCCAAGGCAGTGACCCATTTTGCTAACCTGAATGAAGCAAAGACAGCTCAACTATCTGAAAGGTATGCAAAATTGTTTGATAAAGCAAGTGTAGTGGCCAAAGATAAGGATTTGAAAATGGTAAGGATCAAGGAGTTGGAAGATGAGTAGGTTGAATTGAAGGCTAGGCTTGAAGAAGCCTCAAAGGTAGTTCTTCCCCCTCCTCTCTAGATTGAGTTCCCTATTCAGATAGATACAAAGGTTCTTGATAAGACTGCTGAGGACCTAGAAAAAATAAGATTAGATCCATCCCTGGATATTGTAGCAAGGATTGTACAATATAGGAAATTTAAAGGATAGGATGGAATCAGTCCATCCATCAGTCAGTCTATTACACCAGGCCAGTGGAAAGGTGAGTGAGTTTTTGACTACCTCAGAGCCAGTTTTTAGTACATGGTCAGGGAGGAGCTCACTGTTTGACAAGCTTGATAATTTATGGGAATATAGGTCTGATATTCCTAAGGTAGTGACTGAGGTTTTTGAAAAGATTGGTTTAGTAAGTGCTGTGTCAAAGTTTTTTAAAGGTAAGTCTAACTATATAGCAGCCAAGCTGGCTATGATTGATGGGAGTAGCAATAACTACTTGCCTCCAATATATGATGATGGTGGGGGTATTGTCAGTGTAGATGAGTGGAAAGTATTAATGGATCAAATGTTAATTATGCAAGATGCTTTCCTAAACAGTGATAGTGCTTTGGATTTAGGAAGATGCAACAACATAATTGATAACTTATTTAAAGTTGAAAGTGATTGCATACAGTTTGTACCAGATGCTAGAAGTGTAACTGATTCTATGTGGGATCAGAAGATCAAATCACTATAGGAGTTGCAAGCTTACAATTGGCCATCTGATGATGATGTGGTAGCATGGGACAAACTGACAAAGAAGAAGAAGAAGAAGAAGCCAGCTGCCCAAGTGACAGAAGAAGAAGAAGAATAGAGTACAAATGGAACCTGATCTAGAAATTGAGGGAGAGCATGTTTCAAACAAGGGATGATGTAGGTTAGCCGGATGGTGGTCATCATTCATGCAAAAAATTTAGCAACTACTCTAAAATATCTTTAGACAAAAGGTTACACTTGTAAAATTGTTAAGTAGTTGAGAACTACAGTCTGTTATCTTATTAAGATCTTTCAGTTTGTACTTTTCTTTTTAGTGCAAGATCTTTTCCCAGCCATCCAAAGCTTGTTGCATCCTTTTGAGGATTCCAAGATGGCTGTGGGTATATATAGAAAGTTTTTACTCTTTTGTGGAGGTGGTTAATACATTTTGTAAACAAAGCTCTGAGATATAGAACCTTATTTCTTTGAAGTCATGGTGGTACTGTATTGACACATTTTGAACATTAATACAAGGATACCGGAACTCTATTGCTACTATTTTTTATCTTTGTGTATGGACTTTTTAGTTTTCTTATGCATTTAAATTTTAAGGCTTTTTCAATGCATTATTCACAAGGTGAATATAGGGGTTGAACTTAAATTCTTTCAAGGAAATAGTAAAGTCTTGAGGGAGGTCTCTGTGAATTATTTGTCCATGTATGAATTTGATAGTAGGTGTAGGAATTAAAAGAATGGGATGTCAGGCATTTCAATTGGGTTCTAGTATAGTTGTCTTGATCAATTTTTATGGAGGTAGGGTTTGACTCTGATGCCCAAATAATTAAGGCACTAGTTTAAGATATATTTTCATTTGTTGCCACCATAAAATACAAACAACTGATTAATTTTACTTTTATTGCATAATATTTATCTGAATCATTCTATGACAAGTTCATGGATGTTTATTGTAATGCTTTAATGAAGCCCTTGAAAGAGGTTATCCTTCCTTGAGTTTCACTCAGAAAAAGAAGAGGGATGAATATCCTTATGCCACTGACATATGTTATTTCATTCATAATTTTCATCATAGTGTCATGTATCAGGATAATTTGGGGAGCAGTAAAAGTTGTGATGTTTTATTGAATTAATCCTAAAGGAAAATAGCATAGCAGTGAAGGAGCTGATTCATAATCCAAGGCTCATTCATATAGGTAAACCCACCTGAGTTTCATGCTCAAAGTGAAGAAGGCTTAAAGCCTTAATACCTTAGTGCTTTCATTTTGTTATATGCATCTATTGGGATTACAAGAGTCTATGAATTTTAATTTGTCTGCAGATTTGAGCACTAACAAGTTGGTTGTGGCATAAAAGACTATGTCATATCAATTTTGGTAACATAGTAAAGATAAGAATTGGAAAGGTAGTAAGAGATCTACCTAGCATAGAAAAATGAGTTGATACTATATGCAAGGAATGTGTGATGGGAAGCATGTGAGAAATTCATTCAGGAGTAAGCAGAATTAAATAGAGAAAAACTTGGATCTTATTCATACAGACCTATGTGGTCCAACTCAAACAACATCATACTATGGTGAAAGGTGTTTCATTTTGTTTTTTGATGATTATACTAGGATGATGTGGGTTGCATTCATAAAAGATAAGTCAGAAGCTTTTTACAAGTTCAAAATATTCAAAGCTAAGGTTGAAAATGAATATGGACTAAAGTTAAAATGTTTGAGATCAGATAGAGGAGGAGAATTCACCTCTGACAGATTTTATGAGTATTGTGAAGAACATGGCATAAAGAGACAATTAAGTGCACCTAGAATCCCTTAGCATTATGGAATTGTAGAAAGAAGGAATAGGATCATTCTTGATACAGCATGCACCATTATGATAGAAGGAAAAGTTGCACACACCTATTGGAGAGATGTGGTCAATATAGTAGTCTATACCATCAATAGAATACAATTAAGGCCTGGCGTAGACAAAACACCTTATGAGCTATGGTTTGGTAATGTTCCCATAGTAAAATACTTTAGAATCTTTGGAAGCAAGTGCTACATCAAGAGGGATGAAGCAATAGGCAAGTTTGATGCAAGAAGTGATGAAGGTATTTTTCTTGGTTACTCTACTAAAAGTAAAGCTTATAGATGTTTCAATTTAAGATTGAAAAAGATCATTGAAAGTGCTCATGTAAAGATTGATGAAAAGTTTATGATTCAAGAAAGATATCATGATTACTCACCCATGATTCAAGAAGAACCTAGACCCTCTAATAGTGAGATAGTTATTGAAGAAATGTTTGATAGTATTGATGTGTTATTTAATGACCTTGAGACAAGTGAAGAAAATACTCCTAAGGATGATAAGTTAGCATCACCTAAAGTTCCAAAGTTTACATCAAGAAATCATTCCAAGGCAGACATCATTGGAGATCAAAGTGACAAAGTCTTAACAAGATCACAAGAAAAGAACTCAACTAGCAATGAAGTGGTATGTTTACTATCTCGTATTGAACCTTTAGTGTTGAAGATGCATGTAATAATTTAGATTGGCATGATTCTATGAAAGAAGAACTTGATTAGATTGTTAAGAATGACACCTAGGAACTAGTCCCTAAACCTAGTGATAGAAATGTGATTGGAACAAAGTGGATATTCAGGAAACAAGATGAATGAAGATGGTACAGTAGTAAGAAAAAAAGCAAGATTAGTATGTAAAGGATATATGCAAATAGAAGGCATTGATTATTCAGACACATTTGCACATGTGAGTAGATTAGAAGCTATTAATTTGTTTCTAGCCTGTGCTACAGTTAAAAACTTCAAAGTTTATCAAATGGATGTCAAATCAGCATTCTTGAATGGAGACTTAAAAAAAGAAGTATACATTGAGCAGCCTAGAGGATTCACCTTATCAGACAAACCTGATATGGTATGTAGATTGAAGAAGGCCCTATATGGACTTAAGCAAGCCCCTAGAGCATGGTATGAGAGACTAGATGGATACTTAACAAAGATTGGATTCAAGAAAGGAGCAGTAGATTGTAATCTATTCATTAGAGAGACATATGAAGGTTTACTACTTGTAGCTATATTTGTTGATGACATTAGCTTTGGAGGTAATGACAAACTCAGTGTTGAATTTGCCAAAGAAATGTAGAATGAGTTTGAGATAAGTATGATTGGTCCTATCAAATACTTTTTGGGACTAAATGTGCAATAGACAGAAAAAGGAATTTTCATTAATCAATCAAAGTACGTGAAAGAGATACTGAAGAAATTCAAGATGGATGATTGCAAGCTAGTAGGAACTCCTATGATCAATGGATGCAAGCTTACAGAATAATATGACTCACCAGCAGTAGATATAACATTGTATAAGTCTATGATTAGTAAACTCATATATCTTACTCAGACTAGACTTGATATTTCTAATGCAATTGGCATAGTTGGAAGATTTGTAGCAGAGCCTAAAAAAAGTCACCTCGTGGCAGTAAAGAGAATATTCAAATACTTGTAGGGCACTATAGATTATGGTCTATGGTATCCTAACTTAGAAAATTTTGAGCTTCATGTGTACATTGATGCGGATTGGGCAGGATGTGTTGATGAAAGAAAGAGTACTTTAGGTGGAGCAGTGTTTCTTGGTGATAGACTTGTCACTTGGACAAGAAAGAAACAAAATTGTATTTCTCAGTCAATAGCAGAAGTGGAGTATGTTGCAGTAGCCTTGAATTATTCTACAATTATTTTGATCAAACAAATGATAAAGGATTTTGGAATTTAGATTGATTATCCTATTGTTATTCACTATGATAACACTAGCACTATCAATATGTCAAAGAACCCTATGATGCATGCAAAGACAAAGCACATTAAGATCAAATATCACTTCCTAAGAGAGAAAGTGCTAGAGAAAGAAGTCAAATTGGACTATGTGAGTACTAAAGATTAGTTTGTAGATATATTCACAAAACCTTTGCCTAAGGATACTTTTGAGTATCTCAGGGAGAAGTGGGGAGTCATTCCCTTCCCTATTTCTACTTAGAAGAAAGAAGGAAAGGCATTAGTCCTCAGGGACTGGTGCAAGCTTGACTACTCTACCTTAGGAGTAGTACCGGTGCTTAAAATGAATGGTGCCCTTTTCCATTGATGTCAAAGGTGGAGTATATGTATTAAGTCATGAAAAATAGAAGTAAAAAGAGGAGTAATATACTAAGGGGGAGCAACATTCAGTTATGACAATAGTACAGTTGAGGAAATGGAGAATATTAGAAAATATTGAAGTAGATGGAGGATTCATCTTTGGGGAAGTTTTTAAAAGGAAATGGAGAATGTTATAAAAGAAATGTTCATTTGGGTTGTTGGTGGTTTTTCATTCCACATGTTTCCATCAATGCCAAAGGGGGAGATTGTTGGAGATTTGCTAGTATTGATTGTATGTTTGTCATTGATGACAACATATGGAAAGTAGCATGCATGGAAGTCTTATGTAGTAAGCTTTTAGTATATGTAGCATGGACATGATATAAGCATGATATCATGGGCGAAGAGGTTAATTGTTAGTACAGACAGTTATATAGCAGCTGGTGTCAACAATGTTCTTGACAAAGTAACAAATAGTGTTCTGTGTATGGTTGTCTATATAGTTATCATGGAGCCTTGCGCACTTGGATATATGTTGAAGACATGTTAGTGATGTTTTAGTTATGGACACATAGTCTGATGATGAATGCATGTGAAGTTATGCAGTCACTATTCACCAGTAGTAGTTTCATGTGTTTGTTCAGAAGAGCCGACAAAGATCTTATTGGTTCTTGAGTTGCACCTATCTTGAGGGTATGTGCCCTTGGAGTTAAGCTTGGAGAAGTGTTATTGATGTTTAGTTAAGAGCACGTAAGTTAATTCAGCTTACAGAGAAAGTTCCTATTGTTTTGGTAGAGCGGATAGTGTGTAGGGTGCATCTACATTTATTTTATTAGACAGGTCCCAGAATGAGTTGTGTGCATAATAGAGCTGATAGAATGTTTTTTGGAGTTTATTATGGTTTCTCTAATATGATTTCAAGGTAATTCTAATAGGCTAACTTGATTATATCATTTGGAGGAAAGATATTTATAGGTAGTCATTTGTGATTGTTGGAGTGTGGTTCATGGTTGATAAGTAGAGCAGAGTAGAGTGTGCGAAGTGTTGAGCCATTAGAAGAAGGTCTATGTGACCAAGTAAAGTACTTGTGCTATTCATTGGAACTGATCCAAACAATAGGTCAAAGCGTAGTTCACCAAGATCAAGATATAGTGTGTATCTATTATTCAAAAGGTTGTAGCCTTCACCCATTTGAGTAGTGAGCTCTCGGACAGTACATCATATCCCCTAATAGGGACAAATGTAAAAGACTCCTACCATGGTCTGACCCTTGACCAGGTCTACTATACTTAATATATTTTAAAGCTACTCCTAATAGGTTAAAGGATCTTCTAACAAGGAACATTATACACTCGTATAGAATATTAGTGGGTATCAACTCCCATCGGGGTTTTTACCTATTTGGGTTTCCCCGTAACCAAAATATTGGTGTTGTGTTCAAGTGTTCTTTCATTGTGTTTATTCTTTATGTTTAAGTATACTTAATTGGATAAAGAATTGAATCTTGTAGATAACTGATTCAACCCCCCCCTCTCAATTATCTCTTGGGACTATTCCTAACAATTGGTATCAGAGCTTGGTCACAGGTTTGAATCCCCTCAGGTAACGCTGAGGGGGAGATTGTTCAAAAAATGGTCAGCGCTCCCCTCAAGATTTGCAACATGGCTTAACTACCTCCTATGTCTTCTATAAGTCTAGTGGTTGTATTAGGCATTAACAGGTCAATCTTTTGGTACAATGACAACTACTACTTGTAACAAGTGCACGCAACTCATTCTGGGACCTATCTCATAAATAAATGTAGATGCACGCTACACACTGTCGGCTCTACCAAAACAATAGGAACTTTCTCTATAAGCTAAATTAACTCATGTGCTCTTAACCAAACATTAATAACACTTCTCCAAGATTAACTCCAAGGGTGCATACCGTCAAGATAGGTGCAACTTAAGAACCAATAAGATCTATGTCGGCTCTTCTGAACAAACAT
Source organism: Chamaecyparis obtusa (assembly GCA_027943335.1). NCBI lineage: Eukaryota > Viridiplantae > Streptophyta > Pinopsida > Cupressales > Cupressaceae > Chamaecyparis > Chamaecyparis obtusa. The sequence goes on from BSBK01000141.1 coordinate 1,497,299, forward strand.
AGGAAACTACTACTGGCGAATAGTGACTACATAACTTAACTTGCATTCATCATCAGACTATGTGTCCATAACTAAAACATCACTAACATGTCTTCAACATATATCCAAGTGCGCGAGGCTCCATGATAACTGTACGAACAACCATACACAGAACATTGTCTGTTACTCTGTCAGGAACATTGCTGACACCAGCTGCTATATAACTGCCTGTACTAATAGTTAACCTGTGTGCCCATGGTATCATGTTGATATAATGTCCATGCTACATATACTAAAAGCTTACTACATAAGACTTTCATGCATGCTACTTTCCATATGTTTTCATTAATGACAAACATATAGTCAGTACTAGCCTTCTGGAAAATCTCCAACAAATAGTTGGTAGAGGAGCCATCACCTTGGATGGAAAAAATAGTACTGATGATGTTCTTTATGTTGATGGTTTGAAACATAACCTTCTCAGTGTTTGAGATTTAATTGGAAAAGGTTAGCAGTTGGAGTTCAAAGATGACAAATGCATCATTAACAACAAGGATGGTGTTATGATTGCATCAAGCTCAAAGACAAGAGGTAATGTTTTTCAACTCAATTCAGAAGAAAGTTGTTTTGTTGCTAAAGTTGATGCCAGTTGGTTATGGCATAAAAGCCTATGTCATATGTTGTTTTGTTGCTAAAGTTGATGCCAGTTGGTTATGGCATAAAAGCCTATGTCATATGTTGTTTTGTTGCTAAAGTTGATGCCAGTTGGTTATGGCATAAAAGCCTATGTCATATCAATTTTGATAACATAGTAAAGATAAGTAATGTAAAGGTAGTAAGAGATCTACCTAGCATAGCAAAACTAGTTGATACTATATGCAGGGAATGTGTGATGGGAAAGCATGTGAGAAATTCATTCGGGAGCAAGCAAAATTCAGCAAAGAACAAGTTGGATTTGATTCATACAGATCTATGTGGTCCAACTTAAATAAGATCATACTATGGTGAAAGGTATTTCATTTTTTTTGTTGATGATTATACTAGGATGATTGATGAAGGGTGCTCCCCTTAATACCACAAACACATAACAGGAATAGAGAAACAACAACAATATGCAAGAACAGAAAATTGGCTTCTTATTATCTCCACAAATGTGGAATTACAAACTTTCAGAATTACAATATGCAAAGCCACATGGGCATTCCCTTACAATATTCTGTAGGACAAAGCCTCAAATCAATACCCAGATCTACTACCAGAACTGTCCCGAACTACCTAGACAACACTGTGGGCCTTCTTTATATAGGCAATTTCCACCACCCGAGAAGGTTCCAAAAAAATTTAGCCCTAAGGGCCGACCAAACTTAGGATTATTTTATTTTTCATTTTATTACATCATAGTCAGCTCAAAATAACTTTTGAAACCCGAACAGAAATTTTGAAGGAAAATTATTTTCTGCCATTTCAGGTAGCCCGACTTCCAGAGACCATAAGTCATCACCAATTGACCCGATTGACTATTATAACCCCATTTTGGAAAGGGCGCGATGAGCTCTACAACATCCAAATTAAGCAAGCTTCATTCAGCTGAAAATTCAACCTCATCCGGGACCTCTAAAGCCTTCAAAACTAAGTTCAAAGTTTTTGTACCCTGTTTCCAAAACCAAAAAATTTCAATATCTTCAAAACTAGACCCAATCTAGCCATGAAACTTTACCGACAGGATGATATGACTGAGATGAACCTCCACGTGTGAAATCAGAACATTCTAAGATCGTATGACCAACTTACTAAAAATAGCAAGTTTCCATAAATAGTAGCTCTACACAAGATAACCCTTATTGAAAAGAAAACATAAATATTTTTGGGTGATGCAAGATTGCTCTTACACCCAGGATGCTCCTGCATCAATGATGTGGGTTGCATTTTTAAAAGATAAGTCAAAAGCATTTGAGAAGTTCAAAATATTCAAAGCTAAGGTTGAGAATGAATCTGGATTAAAGATAAAATGTTTGAGATCGGATAGAGGAGGAGAATTCACCTCTGATAGATTCTATGAGTACTGCAAAGAACATGGCATAAAGAGACAGTTAAGTGCACCTAGAACCCCTCAGCAGAATGGAATTGCATAGAGAAGGAATAGGATCATTCTTGATACAGCACACACCATTATGATAGAAGGAAAAGTTGCACACACCTATTGGAGAGATGTGATCAATACAATAGTCTATACCATCAATAGAATTCAATTAAGGCCTAGCCCTAACAACACACCATATGACCTATGGTTTGGTAATGTTCCCATAGAAAAATACTTCAAAATCTTTGGAAGCAAGTGCTCCATCAAGAGGGATGAAGCAGTAGGCAAGTTTGATGCAAGAAGTGATGAAGGTATGTTTCTTGGTTACTCTACTAAAAGTAAATCTTATAGATGTTTCAATTTAAGATTGAAAAAGATCATAGAAAGTGCTAATGTTAAGATTGATGAAATGTTTATGGTTCAAGAAAGATATCATGATTACTCACCCATGATTGAAGAAGAACCTAGAACCTCCACTAGTGAGACAGTCATTGAGGAAATGTTTGACAGCATTGATGTGTTATTCAATGAACCTGAGACAAGTGAAGAAATTAATCCTAAGGTTGATCAGTCAGCATCACCTAAAGTTCCAAATTTTACATCTAGAAATCATTCCAAGCAAGACATCGCAAAGTCTTGACAAGATCACAAGCAAAAAACTCAGCTAGTAGTGAAGTGGTATGTTTACTATCTTAGATTGAACCCTTAAGTGTTGAAGATGCTTGTAATGATTTAGATTGGCTTGATGCTATGAAAGAAGAACTTGTTAGAAATAGGGAATACTGAGACGGGGGGTGAATTAGTATTCTACAAACTTTTACTTTTGCCAAATTATGGATATAATAGATTATCTTAGCACATGCATAACATAAGAAGCTAAAGAACATGCATAGCAATAAAACTAAAGAACTCATAACATATTATTTTTTCTCAAGGAAACCCCGACCAAGGGAAAACCTTGGTGGGGATGGTACCCACAAAGATCCACTAATCAAAAGTATCTTAGTTAAGGATGTTAACCCTGTTAGGAGTCTATTACATGCATATAGTGTCTCAGTCCTGATTAAGGGACTATAGACCTTGTTAGAAGCCTCAACCCTATTAGGAATTGGCAATACAAAATGTGATTACTAGATGAGCCCACTGCCCAAACAAGTAATATACAATATTCACTGATTACAAAAGTAGGTTAAGGTACATAACTTATACTACTTGCATCAATATCTCTTCACTACTCTTTCACTATCACTATTACATATACATCATATATCTCGCATCATATCTCTTCTTGATGATATCCTTCTTACAATTTACAATTACATTTATACAAGTTATTAAGATTAATAACTTTCCAGTTAGCTATCATATTAAAAAATAACTTTATCCAAGGGTTAACATCTAGGATGTTGTCCCTTTATATTTTTAAGTCATTATTTTGATATACAAAATAATCCCTTAACTCTTTATCAATTTTATCTTCATATTTTGTCATGTTGGCTTAACACTGTCTTTAGTAAAACTATCATAACTTCTTCTGTACATGCCATACTAACTTGTGCTCTAAGGTGATTCTTCAATAGTCACCATAGAGTCTATGTTCAAGTGTGCAAGCACTGAACTTACTCCAATCAACATCGCAAACAAAAATTGTCATCAGGTTCACTGGTAAAAACACACTGTCTCATACTTAGACAATTTTGCATTACTCTTTGACCTGTGTGATCTTCATGTAGATCATATGTTTCCATAATGACAACATCTATGTAACCAACTCAGCCAAATTACCAACAATCTCCCCCTTTGTCATTGGTGGCAACATATGAGAAAATTGGCTAAGTCTACAACTTCAAAATCTCAAAATTGTGGCCATAATACAAAATATATATGTATTGTCCTTATGACTTTATTAATCCTTTCTATATATTGTAATCCCCCTAAGAGTATGTATCTTTAACAATTTTCTGCTATATATCCTCCCCCTTTGACAACAATGACAAAATAAAGGTAAGGAGGGTTACAAAACTGTATTCACAAAAAGGTATACCTTAATTCAATATTGCAAAGCCGGTAGGCTTGCAACACAATCTCTAAAATCAATATTTATAGCCTCTAACTCTTTCTCCCATGATTTCTTAATAGAATCTACCACACTGAGTAGTGTGCATAATCCATAAGATGTTATCTCACATGCTTGGAGATTCTCAAAGATAAACTTTTGAAAAGATGTCTTAGCTGAAAGACATTCTTCCAATTGCCCTTCAATAATACTTAACTTCATAGAAGTGTGCTCTCTTAAAAGAGTGAATCTTTTCATTTTTCTATCCATTTCATCTTGCAAAATTCTGATTTCATCATATATCTTATGAATTTTCTTCTCAATATCAAATACCTTCACATTGGGGCTTGAAAGAAAGTTTGTTTCATTCTGAATTTCTACTTCCTTCATCTTCATCTTCTGATATTCTTCTAATGTCAAGGTCTCTGATTTTGTACACTGAATGTACAAGGATTTACCTCTTTCTAAATTCTTCCTCAAGTCCTTTATATAGATATCAAGATTGTTGATATCATTCCTAATATTCTGGCTAATGTTCAAAAGTGTTTTGGCTTCATAGGCTGCTTGAGCTTTCACTTTTGCTATATTAGTTAAATTTGTGAACTCATTGTCAAAAGTGTTCATCACTTTCTTTTCTTTCTCCAGAGGGTCAGCTTCTGCAATTTGTGTAGTTACAATGCCTTGTAACTTCTCAGTAAGCTCCTTTAGGCATCCTTCAAGACTTTTTACTTTCTTGTTCTTTCCAATGATCTTGTTCAAGGATGTGATCAATTCCATCTGATCATCATCATCTACTTCCTTTCCCAAATTCTCAATCATAGATCCAATCTAATTCTTCTTTCCAAACTCAGGAGTAAGACTAATTTCTTCTTTAGTGGGAACATGTACTTTTTTTCTATCACTTTAGGTTCTACAACTGTAGTCTCTATTTTCTCTTCTCCTTTGGTAGTCTCCTGCTCTTCAAATGCCGAATTGTCAACAATGTTTTCCAGATTCTTGAATACATTATCATTAGTATCCAAGGTGATCTTAGTTCCTTCTACATTCATAGCTTCATCCTCAATGTTTATGGCTGGTGGAGAGGGAATGTCCTCTTGTTTTGTTTCACCTTCTTGCTCTATTGCAACTGATGGTTCTCCAGCATTCTCTGACATAAGCTTGATGATTGCTTGTTTTATTTTTGCATTAACTTCTTCATATTGTCCTCCCATAATTTGAATAGTTCTTTTTGTCCTTAAATGTGTTCTTAAAGTTTTCATGATCTTCTTAAGGTGTTCATCATCTCTCACATCACAAAGTTTCCTCACAAGATTTTCTCTGATAGATGTGTCTTCCTCTAATGCTCTCTTCTTCCTATTCACAAGTTTCTTGTATAAATCATTAGGTATCTTACCCTAAATTGTGTCAAACTTCTTATCAGATAAAATCATATGCTTTACCACTGCATTTTCTAGATTTAATCTCTCTTCATAATCATAGAGATCATAATACTTGTTCATCTTGTAAAGTCTCCATCTTGAATGAGCTGCTCATTAACCTTCTCAATTCTACGTTTCTAGGTTTTCTTCTTAATAGAAGTGTCATCATCTTTGATTTTTACAATTTTCCTTGAAACTAGTTGTACCAAAGTTTTTTGTCTCTTACCTAGTCTAGTAGCATTCTCTTTTACTCTTTTGCTAGGTGTGGAGGAGGTGGATATAGTGGATATCCTTGCTTCTTGATCCTTCTCAGTTTCTTCCACTTTCACCTTAACTTGTGTTTCTTCTTGTTGTGCTGCAATTGATGATAGAGGTGGAATAGACAAAACTTATTTTTTTCCAATATCTCTAATTGTTGCTGTTGTTTGCTTGGCTACCAAGAATTCATGCTTAGTCATCCCTATATCTTTTAGAATTTTCTTGATAGTAATCTCAACTCTTTTCTTTGACTGTTTCTCTTCAAGTAAGGTCTATGAGAAGTTGAAGTTCTCCTCAAAGGTTCCAAACCTGTTACAGTGAGTGTCCAACTTGCACTTAAGTAACCTGCTCACATATTCTTCTATCTCTACCTCAGATATCTCATAGCCAAGAGGGTCTATAAACTCTTTTCTAGGTTCTACTACTTCAATGTAAGTAAAGTCAGTATCAACCATGAAACATATCTCATTTTTATACTTCTCCACAAGAGACTATGGGATCCTTGATCTTCTTGTCACTAAATTCTGAAATGTCTTGATTACCAATACTGCACTTTCATTCACTTTATCAATAACATGCCTCCTATACACTAGGTTAATCCTTTCCATTGTAGTTTGGCCATCATTCCAGTAATTTCCAATGGTGTAAGAAAATCTTCTCAATAGATGAGAAAACATATAAGTGATTAAGGATGAGAATCTAAACTGTGTATACTTAGTCTTCTTAATCTTTTCCAAATTCTCAAATAGTTGAATTCTTAGAATCTCACACATATCAACTTGTACTTTGTCAACACACATTAGATAAGTTGCATGTATCATTCTAGCTTCCATGTTATCCTCTCTTGAGTTTGCACAAAACTTAGTGGTTAGGATCTTACATAAGTATCTGACATCATCTTGTTGAATCTTACTAATCACAATTGCTCTACCATTATAGGATGAATTTGTGTTGTCTATGACAATTTTCCTCATGTTCTTCTCATTTAAAGGAATGGCTCCAATTTTAGATAGTCTAGTAACTTCATGAATCAAATCAGCTGTGATATCTATCACTCTATCTTCTAACCAAAACTTCTCATTATGAATTCTGCTTAGAAATATCTTAGTACATTCTTCATTATCAAATTCATACTGCAATGCATACTTAATGATCTCATTATCTTGCAAATGTTCAAATCCTTCTTTCAATGACCTATCCTAATTGTAGATATTCTGATATTCCTTGGTGAAATCACTATCATTGATAGTCTCTAGTTTGCATCCAAGATAACTTCTAATATTTTCTAGATGTAAAACTTCATCTAGTACAGATGATAAAGCTAACCTAGGATCATCTACCAAGGTTTTACTGGTTCCCTTTTTATCTTAGGTCTATTTTTATCTCTGACATTGTGAATCAAAGAAACATCCATGATCTCCTCTAATTCCTTAACTAATTTAAAGATCTGCTAAGTAAAATACCTTGATTTCACAATTTTAGGGCTTGCGTAGATTCGGCACAAAATCCTTAACCAAATCCTTGTAAAATGCTTACAATCACTACTCTTTAATCTCCTTAACACTTGAATTCACTTTGATGATCAAATAATACTGATCATGACCTTTTATTAATTCAATCTCACTTAGATCTTACATCGCATTCAATTCTTTTGCCGCTTCTTTCCAAAAAGTTGATTCTGCTAACCTGCAAAACTTAAAACTTCTTGCGATCTCGCAAAACATAATATTTTTCTTTGTGCTCTTAACCATAGCATTAGAACATCATATAACACCTTGCATTAACTGTGCAAGACTCAATTCATCATATATCTACTTCTACACTAATATAAGTTCCTATTCTACTGCAATTTTCATAAATTAAGTACTTTGAGATGGGTCAGGTAAAGATTCATTCTTACCTTTTAATACTTCACCTTCCTGATTACCTTCAATGTTGAATATGTCTCCTTGATCTTTGCTTTTGATAAACTTCACTTCATCTGAATTACTACAGCATCCTTTCTGACTGTTAATTGCATCTTCATTTCTTCTTGTAAGATTTCTAGGGTTAGGGTTAGGATGAAAAACTCTATTGTTTATTTTTCAAAACCTTGATGTATGTCCATTCTTGTTACATATCTGACAAACAATTCCATTGTTCCCATATCTTGGTCTAGGCTGATTGATCTATGATCTGCAATTTCTAGCAATGTGTCCAACCTTGTTGCATCTATAACATATTACTCCATTTCTTTTGTTCATATCTTTAGTAGGTTTCTTATCTGCATTGTTAGTATTCCTATACATTCTACTAGTATTATTATTCTCAATAAATTTAGGTTTCCTGCATTCAATAGCTCTATGTCTAAAACCATGACAATTATAACAATAACCATTAAGAGGTTTGAATTGCTTACTTGTGCAATCTCTCTTCATATGACCAATAGTATTACAAGAAAAACATCTACCTTTGAATTCTCTTTGCATCCATTGGGTGATTCCTCTTGCTTAGGTGGTTCTTCTTCCTTAGGTGTATCTTTAGATTTGTTAGTCTCATCAGACTTCTTCTCATCTATACTTCCATATATTTTCAGATCTGGTTCCTTGCTTTCTTTATTTTCTTTAAAAGTGTTGAATCCAAGACCAATCTTATCATATAATGGTTTCTAATAAGATATTTGTTCATCAATCTTCTCACTAGTTGAATATAGCCTTTCAAGTTGTTGTTTCGATTGAGTCAGTTCACCTTTTACAATTGTATTGTATTTCTCAAGTTCAGATGTTACTTTACCAAGTTTAGATTTTAGTCCTTCATTTTCAGTCTTTAGACTTTCATTCTGAGATTTCAGATTTGCTTCATTCTTGCCATTTCCATCTTTTAGACTAAGCTTTAGATTTTCTATCTTTAGTTCATGCTTAAGGATCTCATTTTCTTTTTCTAAATTGTCATCACAATCTTCAATAAAAACTTCAGATTCCTTTTCAGATTTCAAATCGTCCAACTTTTTTTTTAGTTTCTCAATGAGGTTCTTTACATCATCATATTTTCTTTTCAAAGTGTCTCTTTCATCAGTAAGCATATCAATCTATTCAAGAGCTTCATCAAAATTCTTCTATAGTTGATCCATATCCATAAAGATCTTACTCAAGCTACTAGGCTTTCCTTGAATGATTCCTTTTCGAGTAACTAAGCGATGATACCAATTGTTAGAAATAGAGAATACTAAGAGTGGGGGGTGAATCAGTATTTTACAAACTTTTAATTTTTCCCAATTATGGATATAACAGATTATCTTAGCACATGCATAACATAAGAAGCTAAACAAAATGCATAGCAATAAAACTAAAGAACTCATAACACATTATTTGTTCTCGAGGAAACCTTGGCCAAGGGAAAACCCTGGTGGGGATGGTACCCACAAAGATCCACTAATCAAAAGTATATTGTTAAGGATGTTGACCTTGTTAGGAGTCTATTATATGCATATAGTGTCTCAGTCCTAATTAAGGGACTATAGACCCTGTTAGAAGCCTCAACCCTATTAGGAGTTGGCAGTACAAAATGTGATTACTAGATGAGCTCATTGCCCAAACAAGTAATATACAATGTTCACTGATTACAAAAGTAGGTTAAGGTACATAACCTTATACTACTTGCATCAGTATCTCTTCATTGCTCTTTCACTATCACTATTACATATACATCATATATCTCGCATCATATCACTTCTTCATGATATCCTTCTTAAAATTTACAAATACATTTATACAAGTTATTAAGATTAATAACTTTCTAGTCGGCTATCATATTAAAAAATAACTTTATCCAAGGGTTAAAATCTAGGATGTCATCCCTTTATATTGTTAATTCATTATTTTGATAAACAAAATAATCCCTTAACTCTTTATCAATTCTGTCTTCATATTCTATCTTGTCGACTTGACATTGTCTTTAGTAAAACTATCATAACTTCTTCCGTACATGTTGTATTGACTTGCGCTTTGCGGTGAGTCTTCAATAGTCACCATAGAGTCTATGTTCAAGTGCACAAGCACTGAACTTACTCCAATCAACATCACAAACAAAAATTTTCATCGGGTTCACTGGTAAAAACACATTGTCTCATACTTAGACAATTTTGCATTGCGCTTTGACATACTAGCTCTTTGACCTGTGCAATCTTCATGTAGATCATATATTTCCATAATGACAACATCTATGTTACCAACTCAGCCAAATTGCCAACAAAACTTTATTAGATTATTAAGAATGACACTTGGGAACTGGTCCCAAAACCTAGTGATAAGAATGTGATTGGAACAAAGTGGATATTTAGAAACAAGATGAATGAAGATGGTACACTAGTAGGAAATAAAGAAAGATTAGTATGTAAGGGATATGCACAAAGAGAAGGCATTGATTATTCAGACACATTTGCACTTGTGAGCAAATTAGAAGCTATTAAGTTATTTCTAGCTTATGCTACAATAAAAAACTTCAAAGTATATCAGATGGATGTCAAGTCAACATTCTTGAATGGAGATTTGAAAGAAGTATACATTGAGCAGCCAGAAGGATTCATCTTATCAAATAGACATGATATGGTATGTAGATTGAAGAAGGCCCTTTATGGACTTAAGCAAGCCCCTAGAGCATGGTATGAGAGACTAGATGGATATCTAACAAAGATTGGATTCAAAAAAGGAGCAACAGATTGTAAACTATTCATAAGAGAGACATTTGAAGGTCTACTACTTGTAGCTATATTTTTTGATGACATTATCTTTGGAGGTAATGACAAACTAAGTGCAGAATTTGCCAAAGAAATGCAGAATGAGTTTGAGATGAGTATGATTGGTCCTATCAAATACTTTTTGGGACTAAATGTGCAGTAGACAGAGAAAGGTATTTTCATTATTCAATCCAAGTATGTGAAAGAGATACTAAAGAAATTCAAGATGGATTTTTGAAAGCTAGTAGGAACCCCTATCATCACTGGATGCAAGCTTACAAAAGAAGATGACTCACCAGTAGTAGATATAACATTGTACAAGTCTATGGTTTGTAAACTCATATATCTTACTTAGACTAGACCTAATATTTCCAATGCAGTTGGCATAGTTGGAAGATTTGCAATAGAACCTAAGAAAAAGTCACCTCGTGGTAGTAAAGAGAATATTCAGATACTTGCAACGCACTATAGATTATGGTCTATGGTATCCTAATTCAAAAAATGTTGAGCTTCATGTGTACATTGATGCAGATTGGGCAAGATGTGTTGATGACAGAAATAGTACATCAGGTGGAGCAGTGTTTCTTGGTGATAGACTTGTCACTTGGACAAGAAAGAAATAGAATTGTATTTCTTAGTCAATAGCAGAAGCAAAGTATGTTGCAGCAGCCTTAAATTGTTCTACAATTGTTTGGATCAAGCAGATGATAAAGGATTTTGGAATTTAGATTGATTATCCTATTGTTGTTCACTATGATAACACTAGAACTATCAATATGTCAAAGAACCCTATGATGCATGCAGAGACAAAGCACATTGAGATAAAGTATCACTTCCTAAGAGAGAAAGTGGCAGAGAAAGAAGTCAAGTTGGACTATGTAAGTAGTAAAGATCATTTGGCATATATATTCACAAAGCCCTTGCCTAAGAATACTTTTGAGTATCTCAGGGAGAAGTTGGGAGTAATTCCCTTCCCTAATTCTCCATAGAAGAAAGAAGCAAAGGCATCGGTCCTCAGGGACTGGTGGAAGGTTGACTACTCTACCTCAGGAGTAGTACTGATACTTAAAATGAATGACACCCTTTATGATGCAGGAGCATCCTGGGTGTAAGAGCAATCTTGCATCAACCTAAAATATTTTTATTTTTGAATTCAATAAGGGCTATCTTGTGTAGGACTGATATTTTTAGTAAGTTGGCCATACGATCTTGGAATGTTCTCATTTCACATCTAGAGGTTCATCTCAGTCGTATCAACTTGCTAGTAAAGTTTCATTGCTAGATCAGGTCTAGTTTTGAAGATATTGAAGATTTTTGATATTGACAACAAGATACAGAAACTTCGAACTCAATTTTGAAGGCTTTAGAGGCCCTGAATGAGGTCAAAAATTTGGGTGACAGGTGCTTGCGCAAGTCAAGCTTGTAGAGTGCTTTGTGGCATTTCCAGAATGGGGTTATAATAGTCAATCAGGTCAACTGGTGATGACTTATGGTCTTCGGAAGTTGGGTCACTTGAAATGGCAAAAAATAATTTTCCTTCAAAATTTTTGTTTGGGTTTCAAAAGTGATTTTGAGGCGACTTTGATGTAATAAATTGTAACATAAAATAATTCTAAGTTTGGTCGGCCCTAAGGGCTAAATTTTTGGAACCTTCTTAGGTGGTGGAAATTACCTATATAAAGAAGGCCTATAGTGTTGTCTAGGGTAGTTCTAGGTAGATTTGGGTAATGATTCAAGGCTTGTCCTATAGAATATTGTAAGGGAATGCCCATGTGGCTTTGCATATTATAATTTTGAAAGTTTGTAATTCCACATTTGTGGAGATAATAAGAAGCCAATTTTCTATTCTTGCATATTGTTGTTGTTTCTCTATTTCTGTTATATGTTTGTGGTATAAAGGGGAGCACCCTTCATCAAGTAGTATCAAAGCCTCCACGAAGAGAATGTGACAGAAAAGCTGGTGTTGTGACACTTGAGGTTAGAGAGCTACAGAGACAAGTGCGAGCATTGCAAGAAGAGATTTGTAGAGGAATGAATCTTAATGTCAAAGATGAAAGTGAGGATGAAGCGGAAGAAGAATATCAAGAAGGAGAAGCCAAAATTGTAAACCAGGAGGAAGAAAGACTTTTTCGGGCCATTTCCAAGATTGGGAAAAGACCTAAGATTGAGGTTCTAACATTTCTTAGAAATCTTAACCCAAAGCAATTGATCGACTGAATCAATGAATGTGAGGAATATTTTGAGTATGAAGATGTTGAGGATCCTGATAGGGTCAAATTTGTGAAGGCCAAACTGAAAGGTCATGCAAAGATGTGGTGGCAAGAAATTTAATTGGAGAGAAATAGAAGAGGGAAAGATAAAATCACAAGATGGGATCAGATGGTGGATAAATTGAAGTGATAGTTCATTCCTGTTGATTATGAGCTTGACCTACTAAAGAAAATGCAAAGTTTGAAGCAAGCAGGAAGATCTGTTCAGGAGTATATAGAGGAGTTCTATCGACTCCTCATCAGAACAGGCCATGCAGAAGCTGATAAGGAGAAAGTTGTCCGATATCTTAATGGGTTAAAGCCAAGCATTTGGGAGGAGTTGGATCTAGTTCAAATGAACAATATTGAGGAGGCATACCAGTTTGCCCTAAAAGTAGAGGAAAAGTTGAACAAGAAGTTTGAGAGAAGACAAAATGGAAGAGGTCGTGGTGGAAGATCTGGTGGACGGTCATATGGTGCCTGAAATGAAGATTTGAAAAAGAAGGATGAGGCCAGCAGTAGCCAAAATCAAAGAGGAAATAATTCCAATCACTTCCAGGATTAAAATAATAGAGATCAGAGAGGAAGAGGAAGAGGACAAAGATTTGGAAGAGGAGGCTTTTGTGGAACATGTTTTCATTATGCAAAAGAAGGTCATAGGGCATTTGAATGTCCTCAACCCCAAGGAAGGACAAATAGGAGAAATGAAGGCTAAGCTAGAGTTGCACATGTAGATTAAGATGTCAGATCATCACATTGTAAAGATGTTGAAAGAGGAAAAATGTTGATTAACAAAAGAGTCCTGCTGAGTGGTGAGAATGAACCTGAACAAAGGAGGAGCCTATTTTGCACCAAGTGCAAGTGTGAAGGTAAGTGTTGTGATGTGATTATTGATAGTGGAAGAACTGACAATTTGGTGTCAGAAGAAATGGTGACAAAGCTGAAGCTCAAGAGATAGAAGCACCCACATCCATATCAGATTGCCTGGGTAAAAGATGACCACAAGGTCATGGTCAATGAATAATGCCTAGTGAAGTTCAAGATTGGTGGGTACCAAGATGAGGTACTGTGTGATATCATATCTATGGATGTATGTCATATGTTTTTGGGTAGACCATGGTAGTTTGACAGATGTGTTGTACATGATGGTTGTGCAAATACCTATTCCCTGACAAAGGATGGAATGCGACATAAGTTAAAACCATTGAATGACACAAAAGAAAAGGTATGTGGTAATGCAAGAATAACTTTTGTTGATGAAAGAAAGTTTCTAGATGGTATGACGCATGAGCATGTGTGTTTTTCTTTAATTCCAAAAGTTGGTAAGGAGGAAGTAGAAGATGTTCCTGTAGAAGTTGTAGATTTGTTGGATGAGTTTCAGAATATTGTATCCGATAATGTGCCTGATGGATTACCACCGGTCAAGAAAATTAGTCATCAGATGGACTTGATCCCAAGAGCGAGTTTTCTGAATAAGGTAGCACACAGAATGACACCTACAAAAAGTGAGGAATTGAACAGACAAGTACATGAGTTGTTGTAAAACGGATTGATCCGTGAGAGTTTGAGTCCCTGTGTTGTACCAGCGGTATTAGCACCAAAGAAGAATGGAGAGTGGAGGATGTGTACAAATTTAAGAGCAATAAATAAGATCACAATCAAGTACAGGTTTCCATTGCCAGGAATGGATGATATTATGGACTATTTGAGTGGAGCTATGTATTTCTCAAAGATAGATCTCAAGAGTGGATATCATCAGATTCAAATCAGAGAAAGAGATGAATGGAAGACTTCCTTCAAGAAAAATGAAGGATTGTATGAGTGGTTAGTCATGCCTTTTGGGCTAACCAATGCACCGATCACTTTCATGCAGCTCATGAATGAGGTTCTGAAAGCATTTTTGGGTAAGTTCATCTATATTTACCTAGATGATATTTTGATCTTTAGAAGGACATTGGAGGAACATATGATGCATATTGGTATGGTGTTTGAGAAGCTGAGAGATGAGAAATTGTTGATTAATTTGAAGAAGTGTAGTTTTGTGAAGAAAGAGTTAGTGTATTTGGGATTTGTAGTCTCAATAGAAGGTCTAAAAATAGACCCAGAGAAGGTACAGGCTATCCTTGAATGGCCTACTCCAAGGAGTGCTACTGAGGTAAGATTTTTTTATTGTTTGGCTAGCTTTTATAGAAAGTTTATCAAAAATTTTAGCAGTATTTGTTGACCCTTGACTAAAATAATGAGAGGAGATAGAAAAGAGTTTAAGTGGACAAATGGGGCAGAAAAGATTTTTCAATTGTTGAAACAAAAAGTTACAGAACAACCTATTTTAGCACTTCCAGATTTTAATAAGGTGTTTCAAGTAGATTGTGATGCTAGTGGTACTACACTAGGAGTTGTTATGAGCCAAGAAGGTAAACCTATTGCTTATTTCAGTGAGAAGTTAAATGATGCCAAGAGGAAGTATTACATTTATGATTAAGAATTTTATGCTATAGTTTAGTCATTAAAGAAGTGGAGACATTATCTGCTTCCTAAGGAGTTTGTTTTGTATACTGATCATCAACCTTTGCAATATTTGAATAGTCAAGGAAAGTCGAATCAGAGGCATTTGAAATGGGTTGATTTTTTGTAGAGTTATACATTTGTTTTGAAACATAGGAGTCAAAAGTCTAATAGGGTTGTGGATGCTCTTAGCAGAAGGAAACTATTGCTGATAGAAATGCAGATTGAGGTGGTTGGGTTCAAGGAACTCAAGAATTTATATCCAGAGGATCTTGATTTTGGTGGAGCTTGGAAAGCTTGTACAAAACCTGTTACTCTAGACAGGATGAAATGGCTGGATTTCATCATCCAGGATGATATGCTATTCAGAGGGAGTTAGTTGTGCATTCCATGAAGTTCTATGATGAAGAATCTTACCAAAGAGAAGCATAGTGGTGGATTGGCTGGATATTTTGGTCATGATAAAACCCTTGCTTTGGTTGGTAAAAATTATTATTGGCCACAATTGCAGCAAGATGTGAAGAAGTTTGTACAGAGTTGTAGAGTATGTCAGATGGTGAAAGGAGTGAAGCAGAATACAGGGTTATATCAGCCATTACCTATACCAAAGAAGCCTTGGGAGGATATCAGTATGGACTTTGTTCTTAGTTTACCGAGGACTCAACGGGGACATGATTCAATTTTTATGGTGGTTGACAGATTTTTGAAGATGACACATTTCATTCCCTGCAAGAAGACTAATGATGTTGTTCATGTAGCAGAATTGTTTTTCAAAGAAGTGGTGAGACTACATGGTTTGCCAAAGACCATAGTTTCAGATTGAGATACTAAGTTTGTTAGATATTTCTGGCGGACATTGTGAAAAAAGTTGAAGACAAATTTGAAGTTTAGTTCATCACATCATCCACAAACTAATGGACAGATAGAGGTGATGAATAGAAGTTTGGAAAAATTGGCTGAGATGTTTGGTTGGAGACAAACCAACAAGATGGGATTTGATTTTACCACAGGAAGAATTTGCATACAATAATTTTGTCAACAGGAGCACTGGTAAATCACCATTCTAGATTGTATATGGAAATAGTCCAAGAAATGCATTTGAATTGAGAAAGATAGATAAAAAAGAAATAAGTAGTGCTGAAGCTGAGGATTTTGCAGAACATTTGAAGAACATCCATGGGGAGCTGAGGAAGCACATTACCAAGATGAATGTGCAGTATAAGGCTAAGGAAAATGAGAAAATGAGGTATAAGGAATTTCAAGTTGGGGATGAAGTCATGGTTCATTTGCGGAAGGAGCGGTTTTCAGTTGGTACATATAACAAACTGAAAATGAAGAAGTTTGGACCATGTAAGATACTGAAGAAGCATGATTCAGAAAATGCATATGAGGTAGAATTACATAGTGAGCTGAATATTTCACCAGTGTTTAACATTTCAGATTTGAGAGAGTATCATGAAGGAAGTGTTGAAGATGAGATCATAGTGGCACAGTAGAGTATTCCAACAAGTAGTTCAGATACCAAGGAGATTGAAGACATACTGGACAGTCGTGTTGGCAGAAGCACAAGGAAAATGACATATGAATAATATCTAGTCAAGTGGATAGGACGACCTATTGAGGATTCATCATGGTTGACAAAGGAGGAGGTTAACCATCTTAGTTTTCCTCTGCACACCTAATTCATGACAGGGTCACTTCTCAAATTACCCTGGGTGTCTAATGCAAGAGCATCCTGGGTGTAAGAGCAATCTTGCATCACCCAAAAATATTTCTATTTTTGAATTCAATAAGGGGTATCTTATGTAGGGCTGCTATTTACCGAAACTTGCTATTTTTAGTAAGTTGGTCATACAATCTCGGAATGTTTTGATTTCACATGTGGAGATTCATCTCAGTCGTATCAACCTATCGGTAAAGTTTCATGGCTAGATCAGGTATAGTTTTGAAGATATTGAAGATTTTCGGTATTGGTAGCAGGGTACAAAAACTTCAAACTCAATTTTGAAGGCTTTAGAGGCCCCGAATAAGGTCAAAAATTTGGGTGATGGGTGCTTGCGCATGTTTAGCCTATAGAGCGCTTTGTGGCATTTCTAGAATGGGGTTATAATAGTCAATCGGGTCAACTGGCAATGACTTATGGTCTTCAGAAGTTGGGTAACCTAAAATGAAGAAAAATAATTTTCCTTCAAAATTTTTGTTTGGGTTTCAAAATCTATTTTGAGCTGACTTTGATGTAATAAATTGTAAAATAAAATAATTCTAAGTTTGGTCGACCCTAAGGGCTAAATTTCTGGAACCTTCTTGGGTGGTGGAAATTGCCTATATAAAGAAGGCCTGTAGTGTTGTCTAGCGAAGTTATGGGTAGATTTGGGTAATGATTCAAGGCTTGTCCTATAGAGTATTGTAAGGGAATGCCCATGTGGCTTTGCATATTGTAATTCTGAAAGTTTGTAATTCCACATTTGTGGAGATAATAAGAAGCCAATTTTTTGTTCTTACATATTGTTGTTGTTTCTCTGTTTCTATTATATGTTTATGGTATAAAGGTGAGCACCCTTCATGAAGTGGTATTAGAGCAGTAGTTCCTAAGTGTGTAAATAAATCATCGATTGTGAGGCAATTTGCACCAGGATTGTGGTTAGGGTTTCAACACGCATCGCGAAAATGTCTCCACGAAGAGAATGTGGCAGAAAATCCGGTGCTGTGACACATGAGGATAGAGAGCTGTAGAGACAAGTCAGAGCATTGCAAGAAGAGATCTACAGAGGAATGAATCTTAATGTTAAAGATGAAAGCGAGGATGAAGCCGAAGAAGAATATCAAGAAGGAGAAGCAGAAATTGTGAACCATGACGAAGAAAGACTTTTTCGGGCCATTTCCAAGATTGGGAAAAAACCTAAGATTGAGGTTCCTACATTTTCTGAAAATCTTAACCAAGACGAATTGATCGACTAGATCAATGAATGTGAGGAATATTTTGAGTATGAAGATGTTGAGGATCCTAATAGGGTCAAATTTGCGAAGGCCAGACTGAAAGGTCATGCGAAGATGTGGTGGCAAAAAATTTAATTGGAGTGAAATAGAAGAGGGAAAGATAATATCACAAGATGGGATCAGATGGTGGATAAATTGAAGTGACAGTTCATTCATGTTGATTATGAGCTTGACTTACTAAAGAAAATGCAAAATTTGAAGCAAGCAGGAAGATCTGTTCACGAGTATATAGAGGAGTTCTATCGACTCCTCATCAAAATAGGCCATGCAGAAGCTGATAAGGAGAAAGTTTCTTGATACCTTAATGGGTTAAGGCCAAGCATTCAGGAGGATTTGAATCTCGTTCGAATGAACAGTATTGAGGAGGCATACCAATTTTCCCTAAAAGTAGAGGAAAACCTGAACAAGAAGTTTGAGAGCAGACAAAATGGAAGAGGTCGTTGTGAAAGATCTGGTGGGCGGTCATATGGTGCCCAAAATGAAGATTCAAAAAAGAAGGATGAGGCCAATAGTAGCCAGAATCAGAGAGGAAATCATTTCAATCACTTCCAGGATCAGAGTAATAGAGATCAGAGAGGAAAAGGAAGAGGACAAGGATCTGGAAGAGGAGGCTTCTGTGGAACATGTTTTCATTGTGGAGAAGAAGGTCATAGAGCATTTGAATGTCCTCAATGCCAAGGAAGGACAAATAGGAGAAATGGAGGCCAGGCCAAAGTTGCACATGTAGATGAAGATGTCAAATCATCACATTCTGAAGATGTTGAAAGAGGAGAAATGTTGATTAACAAAAGAGTCCTGCTGAGTGGTGAGAATGAACCTCGCACTAGGTGCAAGTCTGAGGGTAAGTGTTGTGATGTGATTATTGATAGTGGAAGCACTAACAATTTGGTGTCAGAAGAGATGGTGACAAAGCTGAAGCTCAAGAGATAGAAGCACCCACATCCATATCAGATTGCCTGGGTAAAGGATGACCACAAGGTCATGGTCAATAAACAATGCCTAGTGAAGTTCAAGATTAGCGGGTACCAAGATGAGGTACTGTGTGATATCATATCTATGGATGTATGTCATATGTTGTTGGGTAGACCATGGCAGTTTGACAGATGTGTTGTACATGATGGTTGTGCAAATACCTATTCTCTGACAAAGGATGGAATGCGACATAAGCTAAAGCCATTGAATGACATAGAAGAAAAGGTATGTGGTAGTGCAAGAATAACTTTTGTTGATGAAAGAAAGTTCCTAGATGGCATGAGGCATGAGCATGTGTGTTTTTCTTTAATTCCAAAAGTTGTTAAGGAGGAAGTAGAAGATGTTCCTGTAGAAGTTGTAGATTTGTTGGATGAGTTTTAGGATATTGTATTCGATAATGTGCCTGATGGATTACCATTGGTTAGGAAGATCAGTCATCAGATGGACTTGATCCCAAGAGTGAGTTTTCTGAATAAGGCAGCACATAGAATGACACCTGCAAAAAGTGAGAAATTGAACATACAAGTACATGAGTTGTTCCAGAAAGGATTGATTCATGAGAGTCTGAGTTCCTGTGTTGTACCAGTAGTATTAGCACCAAAGAAGAATGGAGGGTGGAGGATGTGTATAGATTCTAGAGAAATAAACAAGATCACAATCAAGTACAGGTTTCCATTGCCACGAATGGATGATATTATGGACTATTTGAGTGGAGCCGTGTATCTGTTAAAGATAGCTCTAAAGAGTGGATATCATCAGATTCAGATCAGAGAAGGAGATGAATGGAAGACTGCCTTCAAGACAAAGGAAGGATTGTATGAGTGGTTAGTCATGCCTTTTGGGCTAACCAATGCACCAAGCACTTTCATGCGGCTCATGAATGAGGTTCTGAAAGAATTTCTGGGTAAGTTTGTCATTATTTACCTAAATAATATTTTGATCTTTAGCAAGACATTGGAGGAACATATGATGCATATTGGTATGGTGTTTGAGAAACTGAGAGATGAGAAATTGTTGATTAATTTGAAGAAGTGCAGTTTTGTGAAGAAAGAGTTAGTGTATTTGAGATTTGTAGTTTCAGCAAAAGGTCTAAAAATGGACACAAAGAAGGTACAGGCTATCCTTGAATGGCCTACTCCAAGGAGTGCTATTGAGGTAAGATCTTTTCATGGTTAGGATAGCTTTGACAGAAAGTTTATCAAAAATTTTAGTAGTATTTGTGGACCCTTGACTGAAACAATGAGAGGGGATAGAAAAGAGTTTAAGTGGACTAATGGGGTAGAAAAAAGTTTTCAATTGTCGAAAAAAAAAAGTTACAGAACAACCTATTTTAGCACTTCCAAATTTTAATAAGGTGTTTCAAGTAGATTGTGATGCTAGTGGTACTGCAATAGGATCTGTTATGAGCCAAGAAGGTAAACCTATTGCTTATTTCAGTGAGAAGTTAAATGATGCCAAGAGGAAGTATTCTGTTTATGATCAAGAATTTTATGCTATAGTTTAGGCATTAAAAAAGTGGAGACATTATCTACTTCCTAAAGAGTTTGTTTTGTATACTGATCATCAAGATTTGCAATATTTGAATAGTCAAGGAAAGTTGAATCAGAGGCATTTGAAATGGGTTGAGTTTTGGTAGAGTTATACATTTGTTTTGAAACACTAGAGTGGAAATTCTAATAGGGTTGTGGTTGCTCTTAGCAGAAGGAAACTATTGCTGGCAGAAATGTAGATTGAGGTGGTTGGGTTCAAGGAACTCAAGAATTTGTATCTAGAGGATCCTAATTTTGGTTAAGCTTGAAAATCTTGTACAGAACCTGTTACTCTAGACATGATGAAATGGCTGGATTTCATCATCCAGGATGATATGTTATTTAGAGGGAGTCAATTGTGCATTCCACGAAGTTCTATGAGGGAGAATCTCATCAAAAAGAAGCATAGTGGAGGATTGGCTGGACATTTTGGTCGTGATAAAACCCTTACTTTGGTTGGTGAGAATTATTATTAGCCATAGTTGCAGCAAGATGTGAAGAAGTTTGTATAGAGTTGTAGAGTATGTCAGATGGTGAAAGGAGTGAAGTAGAATACAGGGTTATATCAGTCATTACCTATACCACATAAGCCTTGGGAGGAAATCAGTATGGACTTTGTTCTTGGTTTATTGAGGACTCAGTGGGGACATGATTCAATTTTTGTGGTGGTTGACAGATTTTTTAAGATGACACATTTCATTCCCTGTAAGAAGACTAATGATGTTGCTCATGTAGCAGAATTGTTTTTCAAAGAATTGGTGAGACTACATGGTTTGCCAAAGACCATAGTTTCTGATCGAGTTACTAAGTTTGTTGGATATTTCTAGCAGACATTGTGGAAAAATTTGAAGATGGATTTCAAGTTTAGTTCATCACATCATCCACAGACTAATGGATAGACAGAGGTGGTGAATAGAAGTTTGAGAAATTTGCTAAGATGTTTGGTTGGAGACAAGCCAACAAGATGGGATTTGATTATACCATAGGTAGAATTTGCATACAATAATTCTGTCAACAGGAGCACTGGTAAATCACCATTTTAGATTGTATATGGAAATAGTCTAGGAAATGCATCTGAATTGAGAAAGATAGATAAAAGAGAAATAAGTAGTGTTGAAGCTGAGGATTTTGCAGAACATTTGAAGAACATCCATGGGGAGCTGAGGAAGCACATTACCAAGATGAACATGCAGTATAAGGCTAAGGCAGATGAGAAAAGGAGGCATAAGAAATTTTAGGTTGGGGATGAAGTCATGGTTCATTTGCAGAAGGAGCGGTTTCCAGTTGGTATATATAATGAGTTGAAAATGAAGAAGTATGGACCATGTAAGATACTGAAGAAGCATGATTCAGGAAATGCATATGAGGTAGAATTGCCTAGTGAGCTGAATATTTCACCAGTGTTTAACATTTTAGATTTGACAGAGTATTAGGAAGGAAGTGTTGAAGATGAGATCACAGCGGCACAGTGGAGTATTCCAGCAAGTAGTTCAGATACCAAGGAGATTGAAGACATACTGGACAGTCATGTTGGTAGAAGCACAAGGAACAAGACATATGAAAAATATCTGGTCAAGTGGAAACAACGACCTATTGAAGATTCATCATGGTTGACAAAGGAGGAGGTTAACCATCTTTTTTTTCCTCTGTACACTTGAGTCTTGACAGAGTCACTTCTCAAATTACCTCGAGTGTCTGATGCAGGAGCATCCTGGGTGTAAGAGCAATCTTGCATCACCCAAAAATATTTTTATTTTTGAATTCAATAAGGGGTATCTTGTGTAGGGCTGCTATTTATGAAAACTTGCTAGTTTTAGTAAGTTGGTCATATGATCTTGGAATGTTCTGATTTCACATGTGGAGGTTCATCTCAGTCGTATCAGCCTGCCGGTAAAGTTTCATGGCTAGATCAGGTCTAGTTTTGAAGATATTGAAGATTTTTGGTATTGGCAACAGGGTTAAGAAACTTCAAACTCAGTTTTGAAGGCTTTAGAGGCCTCGGATGAGGTCAAAAATTTGGGTGACGAGTGCTTCCATAAGTCAAGCCTGTAGAGTGCTTCATGGCATTTCCAGAATGGGGTTATAATAGTCAGTCAAGTCAACTAGTCATGACTTATGGTCTTCGGAAGTTGGGTCACCTGAAATGGTGAAAAATAACTTTCCTTCAAAATTTTTGTTTGGGTTTCAAAAATCATTTTGAGCTGACTTTGATGTAATAAATTGTAAAATAAAATAATTTCAAGTTTGGTCGGCCCTAAGGGCTAAATTTCTGGAACCTTCTCGGGCGGTGGAAATTGCCTATATAAAGAAGGCCCGTAGTGTTGTCTAGGGTAGTTCTGGGTAGATTTGGGTAATGATTCGAAGCTTGTCCTACATAATATTGTAAGGGAATACCCATGTGGCTTTGCATATTGTAATTCTGAAAATTTGTAATTCCACATTTGTGGAGATAATAAGAAGCTAATTTTATGTTCTTGCATATTGTTGTTGTTTCTCTATTTTTGTTATATGTTTATGGTATAAAGAGCAGCACACTTCATCAAGTGGTATCAGAGAAGGAGTTCCTGAGTGTGTAAACAAATCACCGACTATGAGGCAATTTGCACTAGGACTGTGGTTAGGGTTTCAGCACACATCGCAAAAATACCTCCACGAAGAGAACGTGGCAGAAGAGCTGGTGCTGTGAGACTTGAGGTTAGAGAGCTGCAGAGACAAGTGCGAGCATTACAAGAAGAGATTCATAGAGGAATGAATCTTAATGTCAGAGATGAAATTGAGGGTGAAGCCGAAGATGAATATCAAGAAGGAGAAGCCAAAATTGTGAACCAGGAGTAAGAAAGACTTTTTTGGGCCATTTTCAAGATTGGGAAAAGACCTAAGATTGAGGTTCCTACATTTTCTGGAAATCTTAACCAAGATGAATTGATCGACTAGATCAATGAATGTGAGGAATATTTTGAGTATGAAGATGTTGAGGATCTTGATAGGGTCAAATTTGCAAAGGCCAGACTAAAAGTTCATGCAAAGATCTGGTGGCAATAAATTCAATTGGAGCGAAATAGAAGAGGGAAAGATAAAATCACAAGATGGGATCCGATGGTGGATAAATTGAAGCGAAAGTTCATTCCTATTGATTATGAGCTTGACTTACTAAAGAAAATGCAAAATTTGAAGCAAGCAGGAAGATCTATTCAGGAGTATACAGAGGAGTTCTATCGACTCCTCATTAGAATAGGCCATGAAGAAGATAATAAGGAGAAAGTTACCTGATGCTTTACTGGGTTAAGGCCAAGCATTCAGAAGGAGTTGAATTTGGTTCGAATGAATAGTATTGAGGAGGCATACCAGTTTGCCCTAAAAGTAGAGGAAAACCTGAACAAGAATTTTGAGAGCAGACAAAATGGAAGAGGTTGTGGTGGAAGATCTGGTGGATGGTCATATGGTGGCTAAAATGAAGATCTGAAAAAGAAGGATGAGGCCAATAGCAACCAGAATTAGAGAGAAAATAATTCCAATCACTTCCAGGATCAGAGTAATAGAGATCAGAGAGGAAGAGGAAGAGGAAAAGGATCTGAAAGAGGAGGCTTCCATGGAACATGTTTTCATTGTGGAGAAGGTCATAGGGCATTTGAATGTGCTCAATGCCAAGGAAGGACAAATAGGAGAAATGAAGGCTAGGCTAGAGTTGCACATGTAGATGAAGATGTCAGATCGTCACATTTTAAAGATACTGAAAGAGGAGAAATATTGATTAACAAAAGAGTCATGCTGAGTGGTGAGAATGAACCTGAATAAAGGAGGAGCCTGTTTTGCACCAGGTGCAAGTGTGAGGG
This sequence comes from Chamaecyparis obtusa, assembly GCA_027943335.1. Classification (NCBI taxonomy): domain Eukaryota; kingdom Viridiplantae; phylum Streptophyta; class Pinopsida; order Cupressales; family Cupressaceae; genus Chamaecyparis; species Chamaecyparis obtusa. The sequence continues at coordinate 1,521,889 of BSBK01000141.1, forward strand.
TAAGTGTTGTGATGTGATTATTGATAGTTGAAGCACTGACAATTTGGTGTCAGAAGAGATGGTGACAAAGCTGAAGGTCAAGAGACAAAAGCACCCACATCCATATCAGATTGCCTAGGTAAAAGATGACCACAAGGTCATGGTCAATGAATAATGCCTAGTGAAGTTCAAGATTGGCGGGTACCAAGATGAGGTACTATGTGATATCATATCTATGGATGTATGTCATATGTTGTTGGGTAGACCATGGTAGTTTGACAGATGTGTTGTACAAGATGGTCGTGCATATACCTATTCCCTGACAAAGGATGGAATGCGACATAAGTTAAAGCCATTGAATGACACAGAAGAAAATGTATGTGGTAGTGCAAGACTAAATTTTTTTGATGGAAGAAAGTTCCTAGATGGTATGAGGCATGAGCATGTGTGTTTTGCTTTAATTCCAAAAGCTGGTAAGGAGGAAGTAGAAGATGTTCATGTAGAAGTTGCAAACTTGTTGGATGAGTTTCAGGATATTGTATCTGATAATGTGCCTGATGGATTACCACCGGTTAGGAAGATCGGTCATCAAATGGACTTGATCCCTGGAGTGAGTTTGCCGAAAAAGACAGCACATAGAATGACACCTGTAGAAAGTAAGGAATTGAATAGACAAGTACATGAGTTGTTGTAGAAATGATTGATCTATGAGAGTCTGAGTCCCTGTGCTGTACCAGTAGTATTAGCACCAAAGAATAATGGAGAGTGGAGGATGTGTACAGATTCCAGAGTAATAAACAAGATCACAATCAAGTACAAGTTTTCATTGCCATAAATGGATGATATTATGGACTATTTGAGTGGAGCTATGTATTTCTCAAAGATAGATCTGAAGAGTGCACATCATCAGATTCAGATCAGAGAAGGAGATGAATGGAAGATTACCTTCAAGCCAAAGGAAGGATTGTATGAGTGGTTAGTCATGCCTTTTGGGCTAACCAATGCACCGAGCACTTTCATGCGGCTCGTGAATGAGGTTCTGAAAGAATTTTTGAGTAAGTTTGTCATTGTTTACCTAGATGATATTTTGATTTTTAGCAAGACATTGGAGGAACATATGATGCATATTGGTATGGTGTTTGAGAAGCTGAGAGATGAGAAATTATTGATTAATTTGAAGAAGTGCAGTTTTGTGAAGAAAGAGTTAGTGTATTTGAGATTTGTAGTTTCAGCAGAAGGTCTAAAAATGGACCTAGAGAAAGTACAGGCTATCCTTGAATGGCCTACTCCAAAGAGTGCTACTGAGGTAAAATATTTTCATAGGTTGGCTAGCTTTTACACAAATTTTATCAAAAATTTTAGTAGTATTTGTGGACCCTTGACTGAAACAATGAGAGGGGATAGAAAAGAGTTTAAGTGGACTAATGGGGCAGAAAAGAGTTTTCAATTGTTGAAACAAAAAGTTACAGAACAACCTATTTTAGCACTTCTAGATTTTAATAAGGTGTTTCAAGTAGATTGTGATGCTAGTGGTATTGCAATAGGAGTTCTTATGAGCCAAGAAGGTAAACGTGTTGCTTATTTTAGTGAGAAGTTAAATGATGCCAAGAGGAAGTATTATGTTTATGATCAGGAATTTTGTGCTATAGTTTAGGCATTAAAGAAGTGGAGACATTATCTGCTTCCTAAGGAGTTTGTTTTGTATACTGATCATCAAACTTTGCAATATTTGAATAGTCAAGGAAAGTTGAATCAGAGTTATTTGAAATGGGTTGAGTTTTTGCAGAGTTATACATTTGTTTTGAAACACAGGAGTGGAAAGTCTAACAGGGTTGCAGATGCTCTTAGCAGAAGGAAACTATTGCTGACAGAAATGTAGATTGAGGTGGTTGGGTTCAAGGAACTCAAGAATTTATATCCAGAGGATCCTAATTTTGGTGAAGTTTGGAAAACTTGTACAGAACCTGTTACTCTAGACAGGATGAAATGGCTAGATTTCATCGTCCAAGATGATATGCTATTTAGAGGGAGTCAGTTGTGCTTTCCACGAAGTTCTATGAGGGATAATCTCATCAAAGAGAAGCATAGTGGAGGATTGGCTGGACATTTTGTTCATGATAAAACCCTTGCTTTGGTTGGTGAGAATTATTATTGGCCATAGTTGTAGCAAGATGTGAAAAAGTTTGTACAGAGTTGCAGAGTATGTTAGATGGCGAAAGGAGTGAAATAGAAACTTCCAACTCAGTTTTGAAGGCTTTAGAGGCCCCGAATGAGGTCAAAAATTTGGGTGACAAGTGCTTGCCCTGGTCAAGCTTGTAGAGCGCTTCGTGGCATTTCCAGAATGGTGTTATAATAGTCAATCAGGTCAACTAGTGATGACTTATGGTCTTCAGAAGTTGGGTCACCTAAAATGGTAGAAAATAATTTTCCTTCAAAATTTATGTTTGGGTTTCAAAAGTGATTTTGAGGTGACTTTGATGTAATAAATTGTAAAATAAAATAATTCTAAGTTTGGTCGGCCCTAAGGGCTAAATTTTTGGAACCTTCTCATGCGGTGGAAATTGCCTATATAAAGAAGGCCCATAGTGTTGTCTAGGGTAATTCTAGGTAGATTTGGGTAATGATTCGAGGCTTGTCCTATAGAATATTGTAAGGGAATGCTCATGTGGCTTTGCATATTGTAATTTTGAAAGTTTGTAATTCCACATTTGTGGAGATAGTAAGAAGCCAAGTTTTTGTTCTTGCATATTGTTGTTGTTTCTCTGTTTCTGTTATATGTTTGTGGTATAAAGGGGAGCACCCTTCATCACTTTGCCATTGATGTCAAAGGAGGAGTAATATACAGAGTCATGAAAAATAGAAGTAAAAAGAGGAGTAATATACTAAGGGGGAGCAGTATTCAGTTATGATAGGAGTTCAGTTGAGGAAATGGAGAATATTGGAAAATATTGTAGCAGATGAAGGATTCATCTTTGGGGGAGTTTTGATGAGGAAATGGAGAATTTTATAAAAGAAATGTTCATTTGGGTTGGTGGTAATTTTTTCATTACACATGTTGCCATCAATGCCAAAGGGGGAGATTGTTGGAGATTTGCCAACAGGCCAGTACTGACTGTATGTTTGTCATTGATGACAACATATGGAAAGTAGCATGTGTGGAAGTCTTATGCAGTAAGCTTTTAGTATATGTAGCATGGACATGATATCAGCATGATATCATGTGCGCAGAGGTTAACTGTTAGTAAGGATAGATATATAGCAGCTTGTGTCAGTAGTATTCCTGATAGAGTAACAGGTTATGTTCTGTGTATGGTTGTCTATACAGTTATCATGGAGCCTTGTGCACTTGGATATATGTTGAAGACATGTTAGTGATATTTCAGTCATGGACACATAGTCTGATATTCATTATAAGTGAAGATATGCAGTCGCTATTCTCCAGTAGCAGTTTCCTGTGTTTATTCAGAAGAGTAGATAGAGATTTTATTGGTTCTTGAGTTTTGCCTATCTTTAGGGTATGTGCCCTTTGATTTAAGCTTAGAGGAGAGTTATTGATGTTCGGTTAAGAGGGCATGAGTTAATTCATCTTGCAGAGAAAGAACCAGTTGTTTTGGTAGAGTCGACAATGTGTAGCGTGCGTCTATAATTATCTTATTGGATAGGTCCCAGAATGTGTTGCGTGCATAGTAGAGCTAACATAATGTTTATCAATTTTTTTTATGGTTTCTCTAATATGATTTCAAGGTGGTTCTAACAGGCTGACTTGATTATATCATTTAGAGGAAAGATATTTATAGGCATTCATTTGTGATTGCTTAAGTGTGGTTCATGGTTGATTAAGTAGAGCAGAGTAGAGTGTGCGAAGTTTTGAGCCATTAGAAGAAGTTCTATGTGACCAAGTAAAATATTTGTGCTATACATTGGAACTGATCTAGACAACAGGTCAAAGCGTAGTTCACCAAGATCTAGATATAGTGTGTATCTGTTATTCAAAAGGTTGTAGCCTTTGCCCCTTTGAGTAGTGAGCTCTCAGATAGTGCATCCTCTCCCTTAATAGGGACAATTGTAAAAGACTCCTAACAGGGTCCAACCCTTGACCAGGTCTACTGTACTAAATATATTGTAAATCAACTCCTAACAGGGTTAAGGATCTTCTAACAAGGATCATAATACAGTAGTGTAGAATATTAGTGGGTGTCAATTCCCACCGAGGTTTTTACCTATTTGGGTTTCTCCGTAACCAAAATATTGGTGTTGTGTTCATGTTTTCTTTCATTGTGTTTATGCTTATGTTTAAGTATACTTAATTGGATAAAGAATTGAATCTTGTAGATAACTGATTCACCCCCCCTCTCAGTTATCTCTTGGGACTATTCCTAATAGAAAATATGTGTGAATCATGTGTCCTATTAATAAATCCATTCAACCTAAGTATAAGCACAAAATGATCCATATTCAAACTATAATAGGTATCTACCAAATAATCTAGTTTTAAGGAAGGTTTATAGTTTGATGGTAGAGGTACCCATAATGTAAATAAGAGCCCTTGGTTCAATTACTAGTTAGCCCAATAAAAAAGTGTATTAGAGCCAACATTAGTGCATTTAGGATCAAATTTTACTTCAATGATAGTGTTAGAAAAATGAAAAATACATGAATTAGTATTAGTTGCTTATGAAAAATGAGATGATCAAAACTCAATTATTAGGAAGAGGATCCAATAGGTTAATGATATCTAATATTTGTGTGTACATTATTTGTCTTTAAATGGCTATGTTCTTTTAGTTTTACCTATAACTTGTGAATTTGATTTACAAAATTACTTATGCGGTGTATAGATAACTCTGATCTTTGGATAGTAGGTAGAGGATCTTAAACTTAAAGGTTTGATTTAGAATATAGGATTATGGATCTAATATTTGGCTTGGATGTATTACATGGTATGCATAAAAAAATTTGAAATCTAAATCATTTAGGGATAGAAAAACTATTTTAACACTAAGGGTGGATAAAAAAATATGATTATTAATGGTTAATAATAAAATGAAGGATGATATTTGAGATATAATTTGGGAGTGGATGTGAAATATAATTTTCAAGGAACTCATCATATAAATATTATATGTTCCTATTATAAGTATTAAATTATCTATAAAACTATTTTTTTTACACATTAAAGGATTACAAACATTTATTTCATTTTTATCTTTTTTATATTTTGTGATAATCCATCTAAAATATTTTTGGTGCAGTACCAATTTTGATGACCTAGACCCCCAAAAACATGTTTATACAATTAACTTGAAAAATGATGATGTAAAAATATAAGGGTTGTTCTACTCACCATATAAAATTAAAGGGGTATAAAGGCATTCTTCTAGTCATTGGGTGATCTCCCTAATTGGCCCATGGAATTTAATCATAAGGAAAATAAAGTGACATATTCATACAAGAATACAGATTACCGGTAATTAAATAATAAAAATGAATATCAATAAAATCTAAAGAAACTAGTTGATAATTGATTTCTTGGAGAGGAATGAGAGAGCTCTATTTTCGTAATGGGTGTTGATTTGATCTTTGACACTAATTTTTTGTTGGTGTTATGATAGGTGATGGGAATCTAGAATAGTAATTAAAATATTATGAAAAGGATGCTCATGTTTTAGCATTAATAGGATAGGGTCATGCTATTGGCTTAGTCATGGATATGATTGAGATGTGCAACTTGGTCATTTATGGGATCACATCATGTGAGCATGCCACATTGATTTGATTTGTAAAATTTATTGAGCTTCCATCTTCTAAATCATCACTGAAAAGGGGCTACGTTGAAAAAACACAATGTGGCCTTCTTTCAAGGAAAAGGTAGAGGCCTAGACTTATCCTAGGCACAAATTGAAGCATGTAGACATTGATGTAGAATATTAAAAACATGTCTTGCAATTAATACATATGAAGATTCATAATTCAACTTGTTATAGTGCAAATACATAACTTTCAATACTCTATATATTTAACATATCATTAGTGTGATTCTTTTTTCCATTTAATGATTACTAATCACATAAGAACAAGTACTAAAAAGATTTACAAAATCCTAATCATTTAGGGGTAGAAAACTCATTCTAACACTAAGGGTGAGGGTAGTGGGTGGATGAAAAGATGGGATTATTAATGGTTAATGATAAAATGAAGGATGACATTAGAGATATAATTAGGGAGTGGATTTGGAATATAATTTTCAAGGACAACACTGTATAGCAATTATATGCTCCTACTATAAGTATCCTATTATCTATGAAACTGTAGTTTTACACATTAAAGGATATCAAATATCTATTTTATTTTTAATATTTTGCAACAATCCATCTAAAATAATCTTGATGTACTACCAAATTTGATGGCCTAGACCCAAAACAATAAATTTATAGAATTAACTTGCAAAGTATATATATAAGGACAATTCTACAAACCATATAAAAATTTAAGGGGTACAGTCATGATAATAGTCATTTGGTCATCTCTCCTAATTGGCCCATGAAAAGTAATTGCAAGCAAAATGAAGTGACACATTCATATTAGAATGTATGGTTTACAATTAATCAAATAATAAAAAATGGATAGCAATACGATCTAAATCAAATAGTTAATTATTGATTACTTAGAGATGGATGAGAGAGCTTGTTTTTTCTTTAATAAGATGTCAATTTGATCTTTGATACTGATTTATAGTTGGTTTTGTGATAGGTGATGGGAATCTAGAATAGTGATTATGATTTTCTTACAAGGATGCTAAAGTATTTGCATTGATAAGGATAGGATCATGTTATTGGATTATCCATAAAATATGAATGCAATATGTGACTTGGTCATAGATGGGGTCACATCATGTGACCATCTTTTATTGATGTGATTCATAGAATTTGTTAATCCTCCATCTTCTAACTTATTCTTAAAAAGGAGTTACATCAAAAACACAATAGGGCTTTCTTTCAAGGAAGGATACGGATACCTACTCTTATCCTAATTACAAATCGAAGCATGTAGATATTGATGTAGAATATTACAAACATGTCATACAATTAATACAAATGAAGATCCATAATTGAAGTTGTGTATGGTTCAAATACATAATTTGCAACATTTTATAACCTAGCATATCATTAGTGTGATTCTATTTTCCATTTAATGATTACTAATTACCTACATGAACACGTATAAAAAAACTCATTCTAACTCTAAGGTGAGGACAATTGGTGGATAAAAGGATGCTATTATAAATGTCTAATAATAAAATGAAGGATGAGATTGGAGATGTAATTTGTTAGAGAATATATATATTTTGCATTAGGCATATTTTCATTTGTTATATTATTTAATTGTGCACATGCTCAAGAATATTCTTATACATATTATTATGCATAATTGAGCACATGTTTTCACATTCACGACCTAGCTTAAGTTCACCTAGTTGAGTCTAAATTTAGTTGTGTTTAGTTTAGTTGGACGCCAGTTTGCACATTGTGCATATCATGCACTTCTACTTTGCATATCTAGCTCTAGCTCTAGTTTTGTATTTTTAGTTTGAGTTAGTTTTTGTATATTTTTAAAACTATTATTTTCTATAAAGCAATTGATCTCTTCTTTGTAATTCATCATCCAATCCTACAATAATGTAATCTTGCAATATTGTATTCTTTTCACACTTGAGGAATATAGCATTTCTTTCTTGGTACCCTTACTTTTGGAAGGTGTTTTGTTTTTTGTTTGATCCTTCGGTGCTTGTGTTGCAAACTTCAACATAAATGGGGAGTAGATATGGAATATAATTTTCAAGGACTACATCATTTAGTGATTATATGCTCCTACTATAAGTATCCTATTATTTATAAAATTATTGTTTTACACTTTAAAGGATAGCAAATATCTATTTCATTTTTTAATATTTTGTGATAATCCATCTAAAATATTGTTGATCTAGCACAACTTTGATGACCTACACAGAAAACATTATATTTATGCAATTAACTTACAAAGTACAATGATGTAAAAATATAAGGGTCATTCTACTCACCATATACAAATTTAAGGGGTGCAAAGTCACCCTCATAGTTATTGGGTCATCTCCCCTAATTGGCCCATGGAAATTAATTGTAAGGAAAATAAAGTGAAACATTCATACTAGACTATATGATTAACCTTTAATCAACTAAAAGAATAAATAGCAATAAGATCTAAAGCAAATAGTTGATAGATTACTTGGAAAGGAAAAAGAGAGTTTTTTTTTTAATAAAATGTCAATTTGATCCTAATTAGTAGTTGGTGTGATAGGTGATGGAAATCTAGAATATTGATTATGATGTTGTGATAACGATGGTCAAATTTAATCATTGCTAAGGATGGGACCATGCTATTGGATTAACCATAAATATGATTGTAATTCTTGACTTGGTCATAGATGGGATCACATTATGTGACCATCCCCTATTGATGTGATTTGTAAAATTTGAACTAAGCCTTCATATTCTAACTTATCACTAAAAAGTGGCTACATTAAAATACACAATGGAGCTTGCTTTAGCTTATAGATATTGATGCGGAATATTACAAACATTTCATACAATTAATATACATAAAGATACATAATTGAACTTATAATGCAAATACATAACTTTAAAGATCCATAAGATTATAATGCAAATACATAACATTCAACCTTCTATCTATCTAACATATCATAAATGTGTTTCTCATTTCCATTGAATTATTGGCTACATTAAAAAACACAACAGGGCTTGCTTTCAAGAAAGGAAATAGAAGCTTATTGGCATTGATGTAGAATATTACAAACATTTCATACAATTAATACATATAATGATATATAATTGAGCTTGTGTATAGTACAAATACATATATCAAAGATCTATAATTGAATTTACAATGCAAATACATAACTTTGAAGATCCATAAGATTATAATGCAAATACATAACATTCAACCTTCTATCTAACATATCATAAGTGTGTTTCTCCTTTCCATTGACATATTCCTAATTACTTAAAAAACTGACAAGACGCAAGTAGAATCTAAATGAAATAGACCTATTCTTATCTTTAACCTAATTCAACCTGAAAAAGCGTCAAGAATAATGAATATTGAAGCCAAACATAAGTCAATAGACCATGATAATTTTAAGAAGCGAGGCACGAGTCAAAATATGTACTGCTTGGCCTTTGCTTTATCCAGAGTCATTTCAGAGGTGCGTGTGGATTCTTCCATGGAAAATGTAAGATGGTGAAGAGGGCGCTTGTCAACATCCACAAGTCAGATAGTTATCTAGAAACAAAGGGAACGTACCACTTCACTAAAGGGCCGACATTTGCAATGCATTTTATGGGGAAGTACCGTTGTTGATAAGCCGATTCTGATAAAGGCCATCGGCTACCAGAGGCGTGCTGTCCGGACAAGTACCAAGTTCTTTTTGTATACCACTTCTAGTCTCTCTGATAGACTCGCATTTTGATTCTCTTTTTGTCAAAAGATTAGAGGATTAAAGATAGTGACAATGGATCCAGGAGTTATACATCTAGCCTAGGTCTTCAATGGGTTAAAGATAGTGACACATCTAGCCTAGTCTTCAATAGATTAAAGATAGTGACAATGGATCCCGTAGTTACACATCTAGCCTAGTCTTCAATGGATTAAATATAGTGACAATGGATTCGGGAGTTACACATCTAGCCTAGTCTTCAATGGATTAAAGATGGTGAAAATGGATCCAGTAGTTATACATCTAGCCTAGTCTTCAATGGATTAAAGATAGCGACAATGGATCTAGTAGTTATATATCGAGCCTAGTCTTCAATGGATTAAAGATAGTGACAATGGATCTAGTAGTTATATATCGAGCCTAGTCTTCAATGGATTAAAGATAGTGACAATGGATCCAATAGTTATATATCTAGCCTAGTCTTCAATGGATTAAAGATAGTGACAATGGATCTAGTAGTTATACATCTAGCCTAGTCTTCAATGGATTAAAGATAGTGACAATGGATCGAGTAGTTATACATCTAGCCTAGTCTTCAATGGATTAAAGATAGTGACAATGGATCCAATAGTTATACATCTAGCCTAGTCTTCAATGGACTAAAGATAGTGACAATGGACCGTGTAGTTATACATCTAGCCTAGTCTTCAATGGATTAAAGATAGTGACAATGGATCCAAACATGAAGGGAAGCACATCTCTCGAGGAGAGGAAAACTTCAAAAAAATTATGTTTGATGTGCCATTTCTAATCCTTAAAAAATAAGGATAGAGTATGGACAAGCTAGGAGGTGGCTATGTATGTATCAAAAGGCTTGTGACAAGATCATTTGTTTGAATTTAATTATTAAATTCAAACAAATAATCTTGTCAGAGATGTACAAAATTATGACAAGAGATACCATAATTTAGGTCTAATAAGCTAATAGATTTTTTTAGATTGAAGACTGGAAAGATTGAATTAAGACTTAATTTGTTGCCATATTTTCCATTCAAACTTTAGAAGGCTCCATAAGTCTCAGAAAATGAATACATTTTTTTTTAAATGTCTATCTTTGAGATTGTTGATATTAGCCAAAGGACTACTATTTTCCTAGACCAGTTGATCCCACCAAATGGAACATGTAAAACTCAAACCATGACTCAAGGTCTAAGCATACTAAGTTATTTTTTTGGGTGTAGTTTGCTAGGCTCTCCAAATGGATTTGAAGGCAGCTAAACTATGGATTTTAAAACGAGGAGCAAGAATGAGCTTACCTTTCTAGCTAACCAAATTCTAAGATCATCCAATAGTATCCATTTGAATACGATATTGTAACAATATTGAACAAGATGTTTCCAAGGTGCATCCTACATCCATAGTGCTCACATTCTATTTCGTAGTGAGGCATAAGGGTCTATAATTTCCAATTCTCCTTTATCTTTTGGTTGGATGCAATGAATCCACGAAGCAACATACAAAAATTTTATACTTCCACGACCAGATGTGATAGATGCAAGGATGTCACCAAAGTATGTATCATGATGGGCTTAGCACACCCCAATTAGGTTGAAAGTCCCCAAGGTGATGGAGGAGGATGAGGGGGGGGAGAGGATTAGATAGTAGGGGGTGATGGAGATGATGGGGATGGAGGGGATGGAGGAGATGGAGGAGGAGATGGGGATGGAGATGTATTTATGTTTGAGTCATCAAAAGCAATGCAAGTACAAGCATGGTGCACTCAGGACAATGGTACCTCAAAGAGATCTGTCCAATCCGTGCAACAAGAGTCACACAATAGAAATTAAAAGTAACAATTGAGAGACAAGCAAGATAAGTCTTTGCATTAGCAAAAGATTTAATTACAATGGACCTGCAACATGTAGTCTTACATTCCAAGAATACAGGCCTGATTACAAATAGAAATCTTGTACGCTAACCTTCAAGGGGTTATCTCCTTATCTAAAACTACTAAGTTGCCTCTAAGGATCGATTACATCAGCTTATAAAGCATTTGCAAGCCTCAAGTTGGCTCGGCAAGATTATTTCCCAATGAGAAGAAAATGTATTATAAAATATAGGTCAGGACCCAAATCATAAGGATTTCCCTCCAATAGATAAGACATGAATTGTGATCCCTTGAGTGGGTTGGCCACAGGTGCAGCAACATCAATAAATGAGCCACAAAGCTTGGTCGATCGGGAAATTCCTCTGTGAGATCACAAAATACAAACTAGTAGCGAAATGTGAAGAATGGATAAGTCCCACCAAGAATCCATAAGATCTCAACTGAGAAGTAATGTATCAAGGTGTGAACTTGGGTGAAGGTTCATCATGATGCCAAAAACACATCTTGAGGTGTGCAACTACCCAAGATCCAAAATGAAGGTGTGTTGTAAGAAACTCAGAGATTGATCAAATAGGAAAAATACAAAAAAAATTATTTTTGGTTGATGTGAGATTGCTAAGAAACCCAAGATGCTCCTGCATCAAACACCCTGAGTGTCGGACTAATCACCAACATCTCCCTTTGGGATTCATGACATGGTTTAAAAACCTCATGTGTATTATATAATTCTAATGGTTGTATCAGGCATTAAGAGGTCAATCTTTTGGTGCAATGACAACTGAATATCCTGACTAGGGGCAACTAGGGGACCTCCCTCTCTAACCTTTTCTACACCTATGTCAACCCCTTGAGAAACCCATTGATATGACAAAATAGCTCTACCTCTAGAAGGATTTTCTCCACCTCAACCATCTGATGAGCTATAACTGATTGAATACTTGAATGACTTGAAGATCAGTGATTAGAGATCATTGAGTACTGAACTGATATGTAAGATAATAAAATCAGTCATTATGTTGTCATTGATGTCAACTAGTTTGACAGTTCTTATCATGTTAGTTACAAATATCTAAACATCTGTAAAGAGGAGAGAAAAGATGAAGAAATGAGATATCTACATATAGGAAGATGGATATAACAGATGAGGATAAGGAATGCTTTGGGTAACTTATTGATGAGTCTATGACTTCATGTTGTTGACTTGATTATGTTGCATTAATCTATTATGGAGAAGGAAGCAAAATGTACAAGGCAATGTGGTCAGTAAATGAAGCACTTCAGTATACACCGAGATAGTGTTATGTATACCGAGCAATAGTATTAACCGAGCTTGTGTTCGCCGGTGCATTTCTTTGTTAACCGACTATGGATGAAAGTATTAAATGCTTAAGTTTAGCTGACAGAAATTGATGAGCTGGAAATTGTTATGATTTCAGGATTGAGGATAAAGTTTGTTATAAGATCCATGGCTGACAAAATTTGGAGAAGATCTAAAGGATGAAATTGAAATGTGTTACTGACACAACCGCCGAGGAAGGTTTAAGAGGCAAAATCGATGAAGGAGATTAAGCAGCAAAATCTGATGGTTGATATAAAAATGGTTTATCTGTCTATATAAGAGATATGAGTTTCTTTATTGAAACATGTTAGAAGAAAGAAGACTTTAGAGATTTCGCGTGAATACAGTTTCATGCATGCCTGATCAGACTGGTTGAAGGAGAACCAAACTGCAGAACAGTACTGAGCATCACAGAGCTATTACCGAGTGAAAGTAACTTAAGGAAGTGAATTGATATATTGATCAGAGGATTTGTATGGGCTTAGAATAGATTTGAACATCTGCAAGCTAAGTTGTATTGTAATCAGATCAACTATAGTTTCAGTTTAACCATTGATGCAGAAAAATCTCTTAAGCGAGTGGACTTAACCGTCTTATGTTATGCCCCATGTCATTCAATGAATGTACATTGTTATCCTATCAACCCCATAGTGAATGCTGGTTGAATGATAACTATTAGTCTTAAATTCTCTAACAAGGTCACACCTAACAATGTGTTTGTAACCTTTAACAGGGTTGGCTCTTCACCGAGCTCACTTCAGAAGAGTGAAAACTATTTTGGGTTACCGGTCCCAGGTGGTTTTTCCCTTAACAGGGTTTCTACGTTAAATCATTGTGTTATGTGTTTCTGTAATGATTTCTTTATTATCATACTTTACATACTGAATATTTGATTTTATTGGTAGTTACTATGAGTTAATTAACTAGTAATCGGTAAAGGCACAGACAGTTTAAGAGTTTTTGTTACTGAGCTGCAGAATTTGTTGAAATTGTTTTTAAAGTTACAACTTGATATTTGGGACTGTAGGATAACTGATCAAACTGATTCACCCCCCCCCCCCCCTCAATTATTCTAACAATTGGTATTAGAGCATTGGTTTCTTGGAACAAAGTTTTAAGGACTTCAGTAGAAAGATCACAAGATGTATAAGAGGGAGGTGCCAAAGCTGAACAAGGACAATTTTACCATATGGAAAAGTTGAATGAAACTTCATATATCTAGAACCGGAGATTCTGCCTTATATCTACTTGAAAATGGCTACTTACAACTGACGACTAGACCATTGACTCTTGATCAACTGAAAGATCGACATGAACACAACATTACTATGATAGAGATTGTTGCTGCTCTATCCAATGCTGAATTCGAGGATGGCAAAGATTGTACTACTACAAAGGAGATGTGGGATAAAATTGCTCAAGTCTATGGAGGTGATGTTAATGTCAAGAGAGCTAGACCTAAGAGGCAGGTTTGACGATATGAAAATGAAGGAAGGAGAAAACATAGTACAGTATACAAACCAAATAAAGGAGGTAGTCAATTCTATCAGAGGATTTGGTGGTGTCATTGATGAAAATATAGTGGTAAGTAAAATTCTAAGAACCTTGCTACCTACTTATGCAATCAAAATATCTACAATGCATGAAATGAGGTCTGCACCTGACAATAATCTGACTCTTGATAGTCTGATCGATAAGCTAATAGCTTTTGAGTTAAACAATTTTGATGATAGTGTTGTACCATCTATCGAGTCTGCTTTCATGTCTTCTTCGAAGATTGGTAAGTCTAGCAGTAGACATAATATAAAGAATGACAGTGATAGCAATATTGATGATGAGCTTGATGAACTTGAAGCTCTTATGGCCCAGAGATTACCTAAAGGTAAAGGTAGATATAATGGTAAATTACCTTTACCATGTTTTAATTGTAAAGAAGTTGGCCATATTGCTGCTAGATGCCCGAATATGAAAGATGAAGATAGAAACAAAGATCGATCTGGTGAAGGAAGCTATGGAAGGAGAAACAACAAAAGTTACCGACACTACAACAGAGACAACCAAGATCACAAAGATAAGGGCAAAAAGGTATGTTACATTTCTGAAGAGAATGATATTGATACCGACACAGATGATGATGTTGAAATAGTATTTGTTGTGATGAAGGATGATTCTAAGGAAGAAGAAAGGTATGTAGAGACAACACAAATTTCTAAAGCTAGTAAAAATGATACTTGGATCATAGATAGTGGTTGTACACATCACATGACTAGTGATAAAGAAAAGTTTGATCATCTTGAGTATTATAATGGAGGATCAGTAAGAATGGGTAATGATACACCATGTATGGTTAGAGGAAAAGGATCTTTATTGATAAATGATAAAATTAAATGTGATAATGCTTATTGGGTAAATGGATTGAATTACAATTTGCTAAGTGTGGCACAACTTAACAACTCAGGTCACCAAGTATCTTTTGAAAGCAAGAAGGTAAAGATATTTTATGAAAGTGGAAAGCTTGTCGAAACATGAGGACAATCTAAAGGTAACTTATTTTATCTTGACAATGTTGAGACTTCTTGTTTGCTGATGAAAAATGAGGATGCATGGTTATGGCATAAAAGGTTATGTCATGTAAATTTCGATAACATGATTAAGATCAATAGAAAGAAAAAGGTTAGAGGTCTACCTAGCCTAATGAAGCATAATCATGTTATGTGTCATGAATGTCAAAAGGGGAAAATGACAAAATCTAGTTTTAAGAGTAAAAACTATTCAACAAAAAGAATCTTGGAGTTAGTTCACACCAACCTATGTGGTCCCATGAGAAATCAAAGCTACTATGGAGATAGATATTTTATTATGTTTGTTGATGATTACACTAGATTGATGACTGTCATGTTTTTAAAAGAGAAATCTGAGGCATTTAAAATGTTTAAATGGTACAAAGAAAAAGTAGAAAAAAAAACTAGGAAAGAACTAAAATGCTTGAGGTCTAATAGAGGTGGCGAGTTTATTTCTGATGAGTTTACTAACTATTGTAATGAGCATGGCATAAAAAGACAAGTTTCTGCTCCTAGAACACTGCAGCAAAATGGGATTGTTGAAAGGAGTTGAAATAGATCAATTGTTGATTGTGCAAGGACACTGATGTTAGAAAAGAATGTTGCTGAAGTATACTGGAGAGAGGCAGTTAGCATAGCTGTATATGTTCTGAACTGAGTACAATTGAAGGACACAAACAAAACACCCTATGAGTTATGGTTTGGTTACACACCAAATGTAAGTTACTTCAGAATTTTTGGTAGCAAATGTTTTATTATGAAAGATGATAGGAATGGGAAATTTGACTCTAGAGGGGATGAGGGAATATTTCTTGGATATTCTACTAAAAGAAAAGCTTACAAGTGTCTGAATAAGGTCACTAATAAAATGATTGAAAGTGCTAATGTCAGAGTTGATGAATTTGATGATAAAAATGTGGAAGAAAGAAATAAGGAGCCGGAAGACTATGGTAGATTCACTTATGTTGAGTATCTAGAGTAGCTACCAAAGCCACAGGCTAAGTTGACTGAGCATCAGGAAAATAACACCAAGGACCAACAAAGGGAAACCAAGGAATAGGAAGAAGCTACCGAGCAAGGAATTGAACCTAAACAGAATGAAGAACAAAGGAGAAATCAAGTGCTAGCAAAATTTGTCAGAAGACATCATCCTGATAACCAAATCATTGGAGACAAGCAAGATGGCATGCTGACAAGAAGTAAGTTAAGACAAAATACATGCTTAGTTTGTGAGTTTGAATCAAAGAATGTTAAGGTTGCACTTGAGAATGATGAATGGATAAATGCAATGAATGAAGAAATAGAACAAATAGAGAAGAAAAAGACATGGACTCTAGTACCTAGACCAAAAGATAAGAATGTTATCGATACTAAATGGATTTTCATAAATAAGCTAAATGAGAATGGAGAGGTTACAAGAAACAAAGCTAGACTAGTTTGCAAGGGATATGCATAGGAAGAAGGCATTGATTATGGTGAAACTTTTGCACCTATTGCTAGATTGGAAGAAGTCCTCATGTTACTTGCTATAGGAAAATTAGTTGTCTAACTACTATAAATGATAAATTAACTATTCTAAGATTAATAAATCTAACTAATTAGCAAACAACAATGGAGAATACAATTAAAAATGAAGCTAAAACAAGGTTTTACCTTCACCTACCACGTAGCTTGTCTCCATTGTCCTCCTATGCTCTGATTTCTTAGATGTGTTGAGCTCTCAGATTTCCAATTTGAAGTTCCTTGCCCAAGATGATACCAAAGTGTGGAGATTGAATGTTTGAATGCAAAACTAATTCCTAATTATGCAAATAAGATGATGATAGTGTGGATGCTTCACAAAATGATATGAATATGCTTGATAATGAGTGCTTGGATGCTTGATTTCCTATTGCTTGAATGCTTGATTACAAAAATACCTATTAGCTCACAAAGGGGAAATCAGGCTCCTTTTATAGATTTTTGGAGGATCTAGGCCTAGGTGGCACAATCCTATGGTTGAGAATGAAAGGTGGAAGATCCTAGGGCTAGGATTGACTTGGTTGAAGGAGTTGAGAGAAAGGGGGATGTAGTTGGAATGTGAGAGGAAGAATAGGGCTGATGTTCCTCTCACATTGACATGGAGGAGAACAAGGTGGAAGGGAAAGACACATGTCAAGTGTCTCTCAAAGACCCAAGAGAGAAAGAAGGAGAGACCTTTTCCTCATTAGGACTCTTTGTACAAGTGTCCCATGAGTCACCTTTGACCCTTAGAGGTGGCTTGAGAAGCCCCTTAGGAATAGGGCATGTCTCTTGACTTCGTTTAAGAGAGGACATGTGGTCATGAGACCAAGTCCTATGAGGCCACATAGCCCTTAAGAATAGGACATGTGTGGGTGAGGATAATTATCAATAAATAATTAATAATAATTATTTATTTTAGACAAAGTGATGTGTTAGGTGACTGGGTAGGTGAGGTGGACTAGGGGACTTAGTCATATTTAGGTGATTGTGTATTTAATTAAATCACTTTAATAAGACTAATTAGAAGACTTAGGATAGAGGAATAGACTATAGTGAATTTACTAAATAAATTGAATAATCTATTTAATAAATAGAGGAAATAATTATTAATTAAATAATAAATATTTAATTAATTTATCAAGTCAATATCAATTAAATAATAAATATTTAATTAATTAATGAAGTCATTTTTAAGTGTATACACTTGTATATGCTGTACATAAGAAAATTAAAGTCTATCAAATGGATGTTAAGTCTGCCTTTCTGAATGGAATACTAGAAGAGGAGGTCTACATAGAACAACCAGAAGGGTTTGTTGATCCAAATCTGAAAGACATGGTATGTATATTACATAAAGCTTTATATGGTTTAAATCAAGCACCAAGAGCCTAGTATGAACGGTTGCATACTTATCTTTTACGTATTGGTTTTGTAAGAACTAGTGAAAACAATAATTTGTATATGAAAGGAGGATCTGATGATACTATTTTGATTGCTGAAATATTTGTGGATGATATAATATTTGGAGGACAAGATCATATTTGTAAATCCTTTGCTGATGAGATGAGAAAAGAATTTGAAATGTATATGTTTGGAGAGATTAAATTCTTTCTACGCTTGCAGGTTATTCAACAGAATGATGGAATTTTCATCACACAATCAAAGTACATAAAGGAAGTATTAAGAACATTTGGCATGGAAGATGCTAAGCTAGTTGGAACATCGATGGTCACAGGCTGCAAACTAACTAAAGATGATGAATCTACAGAGGTAAACTAGACATTGTACCAATCTATGATTGGTAAACTGATGTATGTAGTACATAGTAGACTAGATATTGCACATGCAGTGGGGATCATTGCTAGATTTTCTGCCAATCCAAAGGATTCACACATGATTGTAGTAAAAAGAATCTTGAGATACCTGAAGAAAATAGAGGAATATGGATTATGGTATCCTAAGGAAGGCAAATTTGAACTAAGAGTCTACACCGACACAGATTGGGCTGGAAATATAGATGATAGTAAGAGTAAAATCAAAGGAGCATTTTTCTTTGGTGAAAGACTTATTACTTGGATAAGTAAGAAACAACCTTGTATTTCTCAGTCTACTACCGAAGCAGACTATGTTGTTGCTACTACAAACTGGTCAAACATTGCTTATATCAAACAAGTGTTGGAAGGGATGAATGAGGTAATCACTGAGCTGGTGATTATATATTGTGACAACACTAGTGCAATAAATATTTCTAAGAATCTTGTAATGCACTCAAAGACCAAGCATATTTCTATTAAGTATCACTACTTAAGAGAACAAGTACAGGAGAAGCAAGTCAAACTAGAATTTGTTACATCAAAGGAGCAACTTGTTGATATTGTTACCAAGCCTCTACTGAAGGAAACTTTTGAATACTTGAGGACTAGAGTTGGGGTTTGTCCCCTGTCTAATGATCACTAATGTGATATGGAGGTTGCATAAGCCTAATCTTATCAGAAGATCATTCATGTTGATGCAACATAGCTCACACTTTGGATTATGTCTAAGGTTGTGAAAGATTTGAGGAACTAGAACAAAGAATTGGCATATCAGTATACCGAGATACATAGTCTGCACCGAACAACAAAGAATCACTTGGCTATTGTAGAGCTATATATTTTATGTTTTTATTTGGAATTGTTTTCAAAGGGAGAGATAAAAAATATGATCAATAGATCAAGATCACATCTATCTAAGGGAGAGATAATCTAAGAAAGTCAGGGAGAGTTTTGAAGATTTGTTTCTCAGAACAAAAGGAATTTGATAGCTGAAAAGATCAAATCTGTAGATGAAAGTTTGCACTTGTAATGTTTTCATGTAACATAGTGATTAAACATATTAAAATATCAAGCTTGGGAGAGCTTACTGAGCTATAACATTTACTTATATAGTTGTAGAATACATGTTTGGTATGTGTACGACATATTTCATATTTCTTGTGTTGCCATCAATGCCAAAGGGGGAGATTGATGAACTACAACTGATTGAATACTTGAATGACTTGAAGATCAGTGATTAGAGATCACCGAGTACTGAAATTATATGTAAGATAATTAAATCAATCATTATAATTTCATTGATGTCAACTAGTTTGACAGTGCTTATCATGTTAGTTACAAATATCTAAACATTTGTAAAGAGGAGAGAAAAGATGAAGAACTGAGATATCTACATAGAGGAAGATGGATATAACAGATGAGGATAAGGAATACTTTGGGTAACTTATTGATGATTCTATGACTTCATGTTGTTGACTTGATTACATTGCATTAATCTATTATGGAGAAGGAAGCAAAATGTACAAGGCAACGTGGTCGGTAAATGAAGCACTTCAGTATACACGAAGACAGTGTTATCTATACTAAGCGACAATATTAACCGAGCTTGTGTTCACCGACACATTTCTTTGTTAACTGACTATGGATGAAAGTATTAAATGCTTAAGTTTAGCCAATAGAAATTGATGAGCTAGAAATTGTTATGATTTCAAGATTGAGGATAAAGTTTTTAATAAGATCCACTGCTGACAAAATTTGGAGAAGATCTAAAGGATGGAATTGAAATGTGTTACTGACACAACCGCCGAGGATAGCTTAAGAGGTAAAATCTATGAAGGAGATTAAGTGGAAAAATCTGATGGTTGATATGAAAATGGTTTATCTATCTATATAAGAGATATGGGTTTCTTTATTGAAACATGCTAGAAGAAAGAAGACTGCAAAGATTTCATGTGAATACAGTTTCATGCATGCCTGATTAAACTGGTTGAAGGAGAACTAAACTGCAGAATAGTACTGAGCATCAGAGAGATATTACCAAGTGAAAGTAAGTTTAGGAAGTGAATTGATATATTGATCAGAGGATTTGTATGGGCTTAGAATAGATTTGAACATCTACAAGATAAGTTGTATTGTAATCAGATCAACTACTATTTTAGTTTAGCCATTGATGCAAAAAAATTTCTTAACCGAGTAGACTTAACCGTCTTATGTTATGCCCCTTGTTATTCAATAAATGTACATTGTTATCCTATCAACCCCATAGTGAATGTTGGTTAAACAATAACTGTTAGTCTTAAATACTCTAACAAGGTCATACCTAACAGTTTGTTTGTAACCTTTAACAGGGTTGGCTCTTCACTGAGCTCACTTCAGAAGAGTGAAAATTATTTTGGCTTACCGGTCCCAGGTGGTTTTCCCTTAACAGGGTTTCCACATTAAATCATTGTGTTATGTGTTTTTGTGATGATTTCTTTATTATCATACTTTAAATACTACATATTTGATTTGATTAGTAGTTACTGTGAGTTAATTAACTGGTAATCGGTAAAGGCGCAGATAGTTCAAGAGTTTTTGTTACCAAGATGCAAAATTTGTTGAAGTTGTTTTTAAAGTTACATCTTGAGATTTGGGACTGTAGGATAACTAATCAAACTGATTCACCCCCCCCTCTTAGTTATTCTAACACCACCATCTCTACCACCCCAACCACCCCCATTTCTACCCATTGTTGTAGCTATAATAACACCTCCTTTACCCATCACCACTCTATTAGTAGAACTGCCACCTCCTCTAGCTCTCCCACCTCTGACTCTAGCATCACCCATCCATCATCAAGGTTGGTCATCATCATCATCCTCTAGAGTAGGAACTATCTTTGTAGGATCAGTAAGTTTGGGAAATGGATGCACAAATAACCATTGACTATACTCTGGTATCATCCTAACATCTATGATATCTTCCCTATAATCCTAAGACATAACACCAAGTCTCTCATGCTCATCCATAGTTATCCTATAATTTGTAGTTAGACCCCATAGATCTTTCTTTGAGTGCACACAAGAATACACAACTAGACCTTGAGGCATGCCCTATATCTGACCATATTGACAAATTACTTGACACACTAGGAACCTCTCAAGGATATATGGTGTCCTTCCAATAAACCATCATGATTGAAATGCATAAGGTATCTCATATGGATCATCTTTCCATGCCTCACATCCAACATAAAGCCCCCAACAAACTAAGTCCATGTCATCTAGCTAACATCTCCAATACTCTAGCTTTCCTAGCATAGGCTGGACAATTATACCACTATACCCATAGATATAGGGGTAACCTTCTCCCCGCTCTCTATATATAATAGGTCAAGTAACTAGGATGTGTTTTCAAACCCAAATCTATAATAAGATGACTCCAACAGATAATGTTACACCCATCAATAGACTACCTAATGAAGCTCATGGTATAGTAGGTGTGGTAAAATGAAAGAAGCCTATGCAAATCATCATGGTTGTGCAATCATGTCATCTAGAATCCTCCCCCATCCAACTAAAAACCCATATGATCCCTTGTTAAGGATCATGAATCATCTAATGAACATAGCCAAAACTAAGGGAAGTGGGCCATATCTTTGTCACATGGTCTTCCATAAGACCGTCTCATCGACAGTCTCATCATCCTAGAACACTTGTTGACAAGAATCACCCTCATTATATAGCTTGTAATATTAATATTAATTTATTTAGACCAACTCTCCCATCATAGGAATGCTTAGAATCATGTACACATCCTTGGGAGTCACAGTCATCTCTCCATTTGGTAGATGAAAAGTGTTATGGTTGCTATATCAATGCTCAACTAATGTCATCAACATATCCATGTTCACACAGAACTGGGGAATCTAAAGAAATTAACTGAGGCCACACTAACCTATAACATGTTTCTTAGCTCTAGTCAGAGTATCAATCATCTCAACATTTTTGGGGTATTAACCCCTCATATTAAGTTTCGTGAAGGAAACCTATGTAAAAGTCAAACACATAACTCAATCAATCACAAAATGGATCATCAAGTGTCAATTAGATTCATCACATCATCTATCCTATTTTCTTAGGTGAGATTTTCAATAATCTCGATGATCACATTAAAGTTTCATTCATCTAGATCTTGACGATGGAAAAATATCAAATATCCTATCCTCTCAATAATTGACTTCAAAACCATATCGACACTGATCAGACTCATATCACAAATTGACTTAAAAAATCATCAAAAAATTGATCAAAATAAAAAATAACCCTTTTCACATTAAAAAATCCAATCAATCTTCAAAAGAGACATTTTTTGGTGTAATAATGACATAAAATCAATAGCGATGTAACATTTGTTAAAACTAATGCAAAACATTAAAGGTGATAATGTTAGAAAGAAAAGTTTACCAACACAACTGAGATGTGGGGTAAATCATTTGTAAGCTTAATTAACTTAAATTCAACTCTATCAAATCTTAAGATTTTAATCAATAACAATAATAACCATAAGATAATAAACATACACAATAACACTAGATTTGTTAACTAGGGAAACCCTTGATCAGAGAGAAAAATCCGGTGGGAACGATGCCCACAAGATGATGTACTAATATAAAAGTTCCTTTTGAAAGGATAGACCTTGTTAGAAGTATGTTCCAATACAATCACTACATATGAGTCTCTGTTAGGATACTTTGGATCACTGCTAAAAGATCCCAACCCTATGAGGAGTTGATTAAGAAACACAACGAAGACAATTGAACCCACTATCCAAATTGCTTCAAGACCGTCTTCACTAAACAATCTTTAGGATAACACATCCAAGGGTGAACTGACTAAAATAGGAACTCTCTTTTCTTTTACAATTCCTTTAAAGTCCTCAACAATCCAGCAACATCAATCTTTTGCTCTGATCATAAAGATTTCACATTCAAAGCTCACACAACATTTCATGACTGCAAGATATCCTTATGATACCCTCATGATACCTTTATTTATACCAAGTCATAATGATTATTGAGTCAACCAAAAGGATTTATCAATTTATAATTAATAATATAGGACATCAATAAGAATTTACAATACACGTTACATTACATCTAAACACTTCCATAGAATTATTAATCTATAGTCGGCCCACAAAGAAGTAACATGCTTCACAACATCCACAAGTATTCATGGAATACAAAGTAGATTCTATCATGTTTATCCAAGAATTGTGAATGTGTCATCAACAACATATCAACCTCATTGAAATAATAAATCTTGAATAATTGTCACCAGTTCTTGTAAACTCTTACTGTGAGCAGTCTTCAGTAAACTTCGCATAACTCAAACATATTTGCATAAATTTTTCTGTGCTTACAACCACATCATCAAAACACGTTCCTCAATTCAAATAAATCTTCACAAAACTCAATTCATCAACATAAAACCTTGTGAAATAATTTTGTGTCTGTAACTCTGTTAATTCTATCCAGAAAGCAAATATGTTGACATCAATGAGAAACCCAGTCATGAATGTAACACATAAGAACTCAATCATCTCTAATCAACATCCAATCTTCCCTGCTAACAACATTCATAAACATTCATGCTAATAGATAAAACATTTTAATAGTGACAAAAAAATCTACAAAGGTGATGGAATATCAATCAAATGCATTTTTTCTTCAAAAGTGACATAAAATCATTCAGAAGCAACACAAAAAAAGTTAAAACCCTACTTCAAAAATAACAAATCAGGTTTTAATAGTGATATTATATTTATCATTAGAGATGAAACAAAAACCAAAAGTGATAAAATGACAAACATATAGGGTTTTTTAAATAAAAAATGTACTAATTTAATCCAAAAATGTACTAATTTAATCCAAAAATGACAAACTAACAAGAGAAGATTGAGGACATACCAATGCATTGTATGTTGGCGGTCTCTAATGCCACCTCACCTTCTCAAATCTATGTTCATGATGAGAAATTACCATTTTGCCTCAAAGGGTAAAATAGCTCTTAGAGTATAAATAATGTGAAAAAGACTTTTCACCCAATTTATTTCACTTTTTAACCTAGTTAACGATAATGTTCACCAAATAATTAAATATTTAAGGCCACTTAATTCCAAATTCTTCACTAGGGAATCTTTCACATCAATTTTTATTGGGAAATCAATCAAAATGCCAACAATCATAAAAATTCATTATTATCATAAAATTTCCAAAAAAATCCAAAATATCATAATGTTGGGATTGAGTAATACTAAGAGGGCGGGTGGATCAGTATTACAACACTTTAAATTAAACTTAAACCAATTCCAAATAAACCATATGAATTCTAAAATGAAAAGAACATAAACACATAATGCATAACTCATAACACCATTATTTTTTTCAAGGAAACCCTCGCCAAGGGAAAACCCTGGTGGGGATGGTACCCACAACTATGCACTAAAATATAGAATCCCTATTAGGAGATCTAGCCCTATTAGGAGCTGAGTATTACATAGTACATTTCCTTGTTAGAGGAATAATAACCCTATTAAAGGTATACAAAACCCTGTTAAAGGTATACTGAGCTTACAACTCTTACAATCAACAACTTAGTTACATAAGTGTTCTTTAAGGATGAACAATATAAGCATCTGCTATGCTTTGATAGTTCCATTTATGGCTCTCAATAATCTTTGTCAATCTCTGATCTTGCATCTTCTATCAACCATCACTGATATCCCAAATGGTTAGGAATAGTCCCAAGAGATAACTGAGAGGGGGGGTGAATTAGTTATCTACAAGTTTCAATTCTTTATCCAATTAAGTATACTTAAACATAAAGCATAAGCACAATGAAAGAACACTTGAACACAACACCAATATTTTGGTTACGGGGAAACCCAATTAGGTAAAAACCCTGGTGGTAATTGACACCCACTAATATTCTACACTAGTGTATAATGATCCTTGTTAGAAGATCCTTAACCTTGTTAGGAGTTTCTCTACAATATATTTAGTACAATAGACCTGTTCAAGGGTCAGACCCTGTTAGGAGTCTTTTACAATTAACCCTATTAGGGGTGAGGATGCACTATCCAAGAGCAGAATGCTCAAAGGGGTGAAGGCTACAACCTTCTATTTAATAGATACACACTATATCTGGATCTTGGTGAACTACACTTTGCCCTGCTGTCTGGATCAATTCCAATGTATAGCAAAAATAGTTTACTTGGTCACATAGACCTTCTACTAATGGCTCAACACTTCGCACACTCTGCTTTGCTCTTCACAAACTATGAACCACACTCAAGCAATCACAAATGACTGCCTATAAATATATTTCCTCTAAATGATATAATAAAGTTGGCCTGTTAGAACCACCTTGAAATCATATTAGAGAAGCCATAAAAAAATCTAATAATAATTCAGTCGGCTCTACCAAGCATGCAACACATTCTGGGACCTGTCCATTAAGATAATTGTAGATGCATGCTACACACTGTCGGCTCTACCAAAACAACCAGATCTTTCTCCTCAAGCTGAATTATCTCATGCACTCTTAACCAAACCTTCCTAACTCTTCTCCAATCTCTAATCCAAGGGCACATACCAAAATGATAGGTGCAGCTCTAGAACCAATATAATCTATGTCGGCTCTTCTGAACAAAGATAGGAAACTACTACTGGTGAATAGTGACTGCATAACTTCACTTCTACTAATCATCAAACTCTATGCCCATGAATGTAACATCACTAACATGTCTTCATCACATATCTAAATGTGCGAGGCTCCATGATAATTGTACGGACAATCATACATAGAACACTATTGATACAAGCTTATATATAACTGTATGTACTAATAGTTAACCTCTGTGCCCATGATATCATGCTGGTAAGATGTCCATGTTATATATACTAAAATATTATTACATAAGTTTTCCACACATGCTACTTACCATATGTTGTCATCAATGAGAAACATATAGTTAGTATTGGCTTGCTGGCAAATATCCAACAATCTCCCCCTTTGGAATTGATGGCAACATATGGAATGAAAAAACTCCACCAATCCAAATGAACATTTCTTTTATAAAATTCTCCATTTCCTCTTCAAAACTCCCCCAAGGATGCATCCTCCATCTACTACAATATTCTTCAACATTCTCCATTTCCTCAACTGAACCACTTCCATAACTGAATACTACTCCCCTTTAGTATATTACTCCTTTTGCTTCTATTTTTCATGACTATATATTACTCCCCCTTTGACATCAATGGAAAAGGGTGCCAAATAGTTTAAGCACCAATACTACTCCTAAGGTAGAGTAGTCAACCATCCATTAGTCCCTAAGGACTGATTCTCTTTCTTCTTCCTTCTAGGCAAAATCAAGGAAGGGAATTACTCCCAACTTTTCCCTGAGATACTCAAAAGTATCCTTTGACAAGGGCTTTGTGAATATGTCTACTAGCTGATCTTTAGTACTCACATAGTCCAACTTAACTTCTTTTTGTGGTACTTTCTCTCTTAGGAAGTGATACTTGATCTCAATGTGTTTTTTTTTTGCATGCATCATAGGGTTCTTCGACATGTTGATAGTGTTAGTGTTATCATAGTGAATAAAAATAGGATAATCAATCTAAATTCCAAAATCATTTATCATCTGCTTGATCCAAACAATTTTAGAACAATTCAGGGCTGCTGCAACATACTCTACTTCTACTATTGACTAAGAAATGAAATTTTGTTTCTTTCTTGTCCAAGTGACAAGTCTATCACCAAGAAACACTGCTCCACCTGATGTACTCTTTTTGTCATCAATGCATCCTACCCAATCTGCATCAGTATACACATGAAGCTCAACATTTTTTGAATTAGGATACCATAGACCATAGTCTATAGTGCCTTGCAAGTATCTAAATATCCTTTTTACTAGCACGAGGTGACTTTGTTTAGGATCTGCTACAAATCTTCCAACTATGCCAACTGCATTGGAAATATTAGCTCTAGTTTGAGTAAGACAAATGAGTTTGCCAATCATAGATTTGTATAATGTTATATCTACTGCTAGTGAGTCATCTTCTTTTGTAAGCTTACATCCAATTATCATAGGTGTCCCTACTAGCTTGCAATCATCCATCTTGAATTTCTTCAATATCTCTTTCACATACTTGGACTGATTAATGAAAATACCTTTCTTTGTCTACTACACATTCAATCCCAAAAAGTGCTTGATAGGTCCAATCATGCTCATCTCAAATTCACTCTGCATCTCCTTAACAGATTTAGCACTAAGTTTTTCATTACCTCCAAAGATAATGTCATCAACAAATATAGCTACAAGTAGTAGTCCTTTAGATGTCTTTCTTATGAATAGGTTATAATCTACTGCTCCTTTCTTGAATGCAATCTTTGTTAAATATCCATCAAGCCTCTCATACCAAGCTCTAGGGGCTTGCTTAAGTCCATAGAGGGATTTCTTCAATCTGCATACCATATCAGGTATGTCTGATAGGGTAAATCCTTTTGGATGCTCAATATATACTTCTTCTTTTAATTCACCATTCAGGAATGTTGACTTAACATCCATCTGATAAACTTTGAAGTTTTTGAATGTTGCAAAAGCTAAAAATAACTTAATAGCTTCTATCCTTCTTATTGGTGCAAAAGTGTCTGAATAATCAATACCTTTGCTTTGTGCATATCCCTTACATACCAATCTTTCTTTATTCCTCACTATTGTACCATCTTCATTCATCTTATTTCTGAATATCTACTTTGTTCCAATCACATTGTTATCACTAGGTCTTTGGACCAGTTCCCAAGTATCATTCTTGATAATCTGATCTAGTTCTTCTTTCATAGCATCATGCCAATCTGAATCATTGCATGCATCTTCAACACTTAATGGTTCAATTTGAGATAATAAACATACCACCTCATTGCTTGCATAACTCTTTGATTTTGATCTTGTTGTGACTTTTCCACTCTAATCTCCAATGATGTCATCCTTAGAATGATATCTAGATGTAAAATTTGGAGCTTTGGGTGATACTGTCTTATCTTCTTTAGGAGTTTCTTCTTCACTTGTCTCGAGGTCATTGAATAACACATCAATACTGTCAAACATTTCTTCAATAATTGTCTCACTAGTGAAGGGTCTAGGTTCTTCTTCAATCATGGGTGAGTAATCATGATATCTTTCTTGAACCATAAACTTTTCATCAATCTTAACATGAGCACTTTCAATGATCTTTTTCAATCTTAAATTGAAACATCTATAAGCTTTACTTTTAGCAAAGTAACCAAGAAAAATACCTTCATCGCTTCTTGCATCAAACTTGCCTACTGCTTCATCTCTCTTGATGTAGCACTTGCTTCCAAAGATTCTAAAGTATTTTAATATGAGAACATTACCGAACCATAGCTCATATGGTGTTTTGTCTGCACCAAGCCTCAATTGAATTCTATTGATGGTATAGACTGCTATATTGACTACATGTCTCCAGTAGGTGTGTGTAACATTTCCTTCAATCATGATGGTGCACTCTATATCAAGGATGATCCTATTCCTTGTCTCTACAATTTCATTCTACTGAGGGGTTCTAGGTGCACTCAACTACCTCTTGATGCCATTTTCTTCGCAGTACTCATAGAATATGTCAAAGGTGAATTCTCCTCCTCTATCTAGTCTCAAACATTTTATCTTTAGTCTAGATTCATTCTCAACCTTAGCTTTGAATATTTTGAACTTCTCAAATGCTTCCGACTTGTCTTTCAAGAACACAACCCACATCATTCTAGTAGAGTCATCAACAAACAAAATAAAATACCTTTCACCATAGTATGATCTTGTTTGAGTTGGACCACATAGGTCTGTATGACTCAAATCTAACTTTTTCTCTCCTGAATTGTGCTTGCTCCTGAATGAGTTTCTTTCATGCTTTCCCATCACACATTCCCTGCATATAGTATCAATGGCTTTGCTATGCTGGGTAGATCTCTTACTGCCTTCACATTGCTTATCTTAACTATGTTATCAAAATTGATATGACATAGTCTTTTATGCCACAACCAGCTGTCATCTACTTTAGCAACAAAACAACTTGCTTATGGATTAAGCTAAAAAAACATTACCTTTAGTCTTTGATCCTGATGCAATTATTTCTCCTTCTTTGCTGTTAATGATGCACTTGTTTCCATTGAATTCCAATCTGTAACCTTTGTCAAGTAACTGCCCAACACTTATTAGGTTATGTTTCAAACCATCAACATAAAGAACATCATCAGTACTATTCTTTCCATCAAAGGTGATGGCTCCTCTACCAACAATGGGTTTAGGAGTGTTATCTCCAAATCTAACCATGCCACCATTGTATTTGTCTAGATGAAAAAATCTATCTTTATCACATGTCATGTGATGTGAACAACCACTATCTATGATCTAGTCTGTCCTTATATCAGCTTGTGAAATCAATGCTATCTCTTGTTCCTCTTTATCATCTTCATGATCTGTCTCATTGTTCATTTTCTCTATAATAGAAATAAATCCAATTTCTTCTTCAGCTGAATAATCATCTGAAACTCCATCTCTAGCATAGTAACATTCCTTAGAGTATTTAGGCTTGTAGTCATTTTTTAACTTTGTAGCTCTTGTAGGACACTTAGATGAAAAGTGACCAATCTTATTACATGAAAAACATTTAAATGGAAATTTCCCTTCATATTTTCCTTTTCCTTTATTTTCTCTTTTGGAAATCATAGCAATGAAATCATCTAGTGTTTTCTCATCATCATCATAATTACCAGAAGTGTTTGCAGATTTCTTACCATGGACTATTGCTTTGAAGGTTGTCTCACTTTTAGGTTCTGTCTTCAATCTTGAAATCTCAAAAGCTAAGATTTTACTAATTAAGGTCTCTCTCTTGAAATTTGATGTAAGTTGCATGGTCTCATCAAGGATGTTGATCTTGTTTTTATATTCTACACTAAGAGTAGTCATCAATTTGTCCATAATATCTTCCTCTGAGATCTCTCCACCATTGTTCCTAATTCCAACAACTACTTCATTGATCCTTTGATTGTAATCTCTAATGTTTTCTTCAGGTAGCATCTCTAATGCATTGTATCTTTTCTTCTATGTTTTTATGCATGCATCCTTTGCTTGTTTGTCTCCTTCAAATATGTCTTCTAGGTACTTCCATATTTTGTGCGTTGTATCTACTTTCTTTATTTCTAAAAACTAACTATCAGATAGGGTGCTGATAAGGGCTTCTTTGGCTATTGCATTATGATGAAACAATTCCTTTTGCTTTTCAGTAGCATCATCCTTTGCAAGGTCTTCTAAAGTAGGAATCTTGACTGCCTTGATAGTTACAGCAAAAAATTCAAAAGCAAAACATTGAAAATGAGTCACCATCTTATTCTTCCAATCAAGATAATTTTCTCCATCAAACTTAGGAGTTTCTTTTTTAAAGAATGCCATCTGATCAAACTCAAGCTATTAAAATTTCTCTCTAAGGCACTTGGCTCTGATACCAATTGTTAGGAATAGTCCCAAGAGATAACTGAGAGGGGGGGTTGAATCAGTTATCTACAAGTTTCAATTCTTTATCCAATTAAGTATAATTAAACATAAAGCATAAACACAATGAAAGAAAACTTAAACACAACACCAATATTTTGGTTATGGGGAAACCCAAATAGGTAAAATCCCTAGTGGGAATTAACACCCACTAATATTCTGCACTAGTATATAATGATCCTTGTTAGAAGATCCTTAACCTTGTTAGGAGTTTCTTTACAATATATTTAGTACAGTAGACCTAGTCAAGGGTCAGACCCTGTTAGGAGTCTTTTACAATTAACCCTGTTAGGGGTGAGGATGCAGTGTCTTAGAGCACACTTCTCAAAGGGGTGAAGGCTACAACCTTTTGTTTAACAAATACACACTATATCTGGATCTTGGTGAATTGTGCTTTGACCTACACTCTGCATCAGTTCCAATGTATAGCACAAATACTTTACTTGGTCACATAGACCTTCTACTAATGGCTCAACACTTTGCACACTCTACTCTACTCTTCACAAACTATGAACCACACTCAAGCAATCACAAATGACTGCCTATAAATATCTTTCCTCTAAATGATATAATCAAGTCAGCCTATTAGAACCACCTTGAAATCATATTAGAGAAGCCATAAAAAACTCCAATAATAATTCAGTCAGCTCTACTAAGCACGCAACACATTCTGGGACCTGTCCATTAAGATAATTGTAGACACACACTACACACTGTCGGCTCTACCAAAACAACTATATCTTTCTCCTCAAGCTGAATTATCTCATGCACTCTTAACCAAACCTTCATAACTCTTCTCCAAGTTCTAATCCAAGGGTGCATACCAAAATGATAGGTGCAATGCCAAAACCAATATAATCTCTTTCGGCTCTTCTGAACAAACATGGGAAACTGCTACTAGTGAATAGCAACTCCATAACTTCACTTCTATTGATCATCAGACTTTGCATCCATGAATGTAACATCACTAACATTTCTTCATCATAGATCTAAATGTGCAAGGCTCCATGATAATTGTACAGACAACCATACACAGAACATTGTATGTTACTCTATCAGGAACATTGCTGATATAAGCTGCTATATAACTATCTGTACTAATAGTTAACCTCGACGCCCATGATATCATGCTGATAACATGTCCATGCTATACATACTGAAAGCTTACTACATAAGTCTTCCATGCATGCTACTTACCATATGTTGTCATCAATGAAAAACATACAGTCAGTACTGGCTTTCTGGAAAATCTCCAACACAAACTCACATCCATATCTCATTCATATCTTTCATACTTATCGCTTCCACAAAAAACTCTTTGTTTATATCTATTCTTCCATCTATTCCACTCTCAAATACAATACAAAACATAATAATTACTTATTCTAATAACAAACACTAAGTCGGTGATCTTGTATTACCAAAGTGTCAGCAACATACAATCTTTATCTGACTTAGCACGTTACCATTCCATCTAGCATTCCCTTAATCATCGCGACTATTCATATGCCATGTTTCATTGTTCCTTTGTCTTCGCATGCCTTCATATCACTATAACTTACTGATATCAATAATAAAACATATGCGACCTTAACTAAAGCTCATACATATCCCAAAATGTATTCCTCTTAGCTTACAATCCATTCTATAGCATATACTATCTTCACTGACCAAAACAATATTGTAGAACTCTATAAATCTGATTCTGTACATAGTCATTTTCATGATTGTGTCTTCAACACTCATACTTACTACATGCGATCACTATAAGATAAGTGTTTCCATAAATGAAAACCCTCAAGTGATCCATAATGCTCTCAAAACATCACTTGCCAACAATCTCTCCCTTTGGCATTGATGGCAACACTTAGCGAAAAATGACTAAGTGTCCAAAATACTATCTTCCTTCTACTTTTATTTTCTATATACATATACATATTATTCTTCTCTTCCTTCTTCTCTTCTTCTTATTTTTCTATTCTCTTCTTCTCCCCCTTTGACATCAATGGAAAAGGTATATACAAAATTGCAAAATTTCAAAAGTGTAGGACTTAGTGCTTACTCACCATCTTCAGGATATCTTGGAAGGAATCTTCCAAGGTCTTTACTTCATCATTCCATGATTTAATCAATAGCTCACTGACATGAATCAGTCCATTCAATGCATAAGATTCAGTCTCTACTTCCATCAACTTAGTGGGTACAGAGTTGGTCATTGAATCCTCAATCTTTTTCATCTCAATGAGATGAGTTTCAAGAATTGATAGCTTAGGAGTGATTAAACTCTTTAGCAAACCAAATTCTATCACTCATCTCCCTTTCTCTATATCCAAAACATTTACCTTATCCAAAATTTTGGATGTCTACTTGTCCATCTCTGATATAGTTTGTGAGGAGTTCTCACAATTGTCCATCATGTTGTCCAATGTAGCCATGTCCTTAGCTATAATGTCCATAATGTTTTTCATGTGTCTGATAGGATTGATGCAATAACTATATACCTTTCTTCATTGTGCAACATAGCTTTTGGCCTTGATTGTAGTTTCTTTCAGAATGCCCAAGTCCCATGAGATGGACTAGAAAACTTCCTTCAACTTTTTCTCTAGGTACCTCTTCCCTACCTTTTCCTCTGTGATCTTCACAAGTGACTTATAATGGTTGTCGAAGTTATGTAGTGCCATGTTCAAGTTCTCTACATCATGTTTTCCTTGAAATGTAAGAGTTATAGGAAGTATATTATTCATAGTATCTACTACCCTAGCAATCACCTTAACCTTCTTATCTCCTTTTTGTTCTGACCTCTCTTTCACCTTAGAAAATTCTATGAAAGATAGTCTCATTAACTCATCCTCATCCATGATTTCTACATCAGTTCTCACAAGCTTGGCCATACTTTCCAATAATAAGGTGGAGGAAGTATCAGTTTATTGTTTGATCTCAATTCTTACCTCTTCTTCTTTGTCTATCCCTATCTCTTTTCTCTATTCTTCCTCTTTATGTCCTTCCTTTTCCTATCCTTTATCTTCCTATATTCCTTTTTTCTATCCTTCCTCTTCTTCTGCCATCACACCATCTAAGTTTCCTTGAAATAGGTCACTCTCATATAATGAAGTGTCAAGTATCACAGACACACCAACAACAAAGAATTCTTGTTTCTTATCAACTTTTATTTCTTCCATACTCTCCTCATTTGTCTTAGGGCTTTCTCCCATTCCCAAAGGTCTAGGCTTGGTAACTTTGGGAGGTGAATTCTTCTCAGGTATGTCTCCCATCATAATTTGATCTAATATCTTTTGTGTGTCCTTAATTACCTCATCATATTTCCTTGCCATTATCTTTATAAGTATGGCCTTAGTCCTTAGTAGGGGTTTCATCTCTTTAATTAATATCTCCCTTTCTTGTACTAGAACTATAGGAAACATATCTTGAATATCCTTATTTCTTATTGCCTCATCTTTAGTATGAGCCAATTGTTTTCTGATTTCTAACTTTCTATGCAAGTCTTTAGGAATACTACCTTCAATCTCTAACAAATTCTTCTTATAAACTAGCAAGTTCTTAATCACTATATCTTCAATCACTGATTGATTGGAAGAATCATATCTCTCATAGTATTTGTTAAGGGTCTTTAAGTTTTCATCTCTTATTAATATTTTCTAGAAAATGTTTATGTTAGGTTTCCATGGGTTCTCTATTCTCTTTTTTTCTACTTTTTCTTCTTTCTTCTCAGTCACCTTCTCCGCTTTCTTCTTTGTTTCTACTTCAATCTTTTGTTTCTTAGGGATAATAGGCCTATTTGATCTTGTAGATCTCCTAGGAGTACTCATAGGTGCATCCCCTTGTGCTATCTTCTCAAGAGTGATTGATAAATCTATTATATCAGAAGTAGGACTTACTATCTTTTCTACTTCATAAGGTGGAGGGGCTTCAATCCTCATGATGGAAGATCCTTCTGTCATCTTAGTTCTTACTTCCTTTAGTTATTTTTTTATTCCAGCCTTCACTACCATTTCATCAACCATCTTTTCTATTTTCCTCTTCCTTGTTCCTTTATCCTGTTCTTCTCTAACCATATATGACTTTTCCTCATATGTTCCCCATCTCTCTTCAGATGTATCTATCTCAAATGCTCGTACATCTTCAATCCGCATTACAAGAACCTTTGAACTAACCTCATATCCCATTAGATAGCACCATTTCTTCCTAGGCCCAACTTCTTTAAAGAACACACAATCAGTTCCAACATGAAATAGATTGTGTCCTTGTATCTTTCAACTAACTCCTCAGGAATCATGTATCTCTTCTTCATTTGCCTTTGCAAAATTTTAATTATAGCAAACAATTCACCATCTACCCAATCTTTGTTCTATCTTATGTAGCTCTCTGATATTTGTATACTAGTAGGTATGTTGGCCTTCCATGCTCTAGGGTGCATTCTAGAAAATTTGTGCTCAATGTGAATGTACATGTGTATCAAAAGTGAACCAAATCTGAATGCTTTTGACTTGTCCTTCTTAACAATCCTCACATTCTCCAAGAACTATTGTGCTAGAATTTCACATAAGTTATACTTGGTGTTTTCCTTTACCATTTTGTAGGCCATCATTATGACTCCCATTGATATTGAATTAGGTCTGATACTATAGTATAACTTGTATCCTAATAGAATTGCTACCAGTCTCACATCTTGTTGAAATATATCATTGACAGTCATCGCTCGCTTGTCCCATTTGGAATGTGTTAGGTTTTCTACTTGCTTCTTAATGTTTTTCTCTACCATGGGGAGGGCTCCAGTGTTGTCCAATCCAATTATTTCATGAATTAGCTAGCTACATATCTTTACAAGTTGCTCTCCTATCTAGATGAACTAATCATGAATTTTACTTAGTATGATCTTAAACCATTTAGTCTCACTGAACTCATTCAAGAGGGTTAGTTTTATGATTGATTGGTCTTCTAAGTGTTTGAATTCTTCCTTCATTTTCCCTTCATATTCTATCATCTCATCTATCTCCCTATATATTTCCACATCCCCTATAGTCTCATACTTACAATGAATGCAAGCCCTAATATCCTCTACATGAAGGACATTGTATGGGGTTTGCAAAAACATTCCTTCTGGCTCATCCTCACAAGACTTAAAAGGGTGTCTTTTAAACTTATACCTTGGCCTATCAACAAAATCATATATGACAGGTGCATCCATAGCTTCTTGATAGAGTATATAATCTACATACCTTGAATATGCTGAATTTTGAAACTTCTGCTCCAATCGATCATGTAATGTGGTTGATGTGCTTCTTATATATGCTCTCCTTGGTTTCTATTTATCAAAAGGTGAAGAAATGATATGCCTTGAGTTATTTTATCCATCATTAGTGGGTAAGTGCATTTATCACAGTTAGCTCAACTTTGCACATTGTCCAGTCAAACACAAATCTTGCACTCATAGGATATGAATCTCCAATTGTTGTGATCATAGATATAAACTCCATAGTGTCTTTATACACTATATCTAAGCTTACATGAGCTTATTCCACATAATCAGGGGCTGGATATAATATGGTGTATTCATCCAATGCTCCCCCTAAGGCCTTTTAGGTCGATGTAGCAATGTTGACATCAAGCAAAGACACAATAGAATCTACTATATCTCCCTGAACCAATGCCTTGTTGAAATCTTTTACCTTCAATATATTTTCATCATCTTCATTTGTTGGTTTCCTAAAATGATTATTGAATTCATCTATGTATTCAACAAGACTTTTACCATTGTCACCAATATTCTTCTTTATTACCATAGGAGGTGGTCTTCTTATTTTATCCATTCCATTGTACCTGCAAAACTTCTCTATATGTCCTAAGTTGTGACATTTGAAACATGTAGGTGGTCTTCTATCCTGATTAACCTGTAGTTTACAATACCTTGCAGTATGTCCAAGGTTGTTGCATTTGTAAAAGTATACACTAGAAGATGACTTGATAAATTAATTAAATATTTATTATTTAATTAATATTGACTTGATGAATTTATTAAATATTTATTATTTAATTAATATTTATTTCCTCTATTATTAAATAAATTATTCAATTTATTTAATATATTCACAATATCCTATTCTTCTTATCCTAAGTCCTCTAAATTAGTCCTATTGAAGTAATTTAATTAATTAATCAATTACACAATAACTAATATGACTAAGTCCCCTAGTCCATCTCATAGACTTAGTCACCTGACACATCACCTTGGCTAAAATAATTAATTTTTATTAATTATTAATAGGTCATTTATCCTCTCAAACACATGTCCTATTTTTAAGGGCTATGTGGCCATATAAGACTTGGTCTCATGAACACATGTCTTCTCCTACACTAGGTTAAAACACATTCCCTATTCCTAAGGATCTTCTCAAGCCACCTCAAGGAGTCAAAGATGACTCATGGGACACTTGTACCAAGAGTCCTCATGAGGAAAAGGTCTTTCCCCCTTCTTCTCAATGGTCTTTGTGAGACACTTGACATGTGTCTTTTCCTTCCACCTTCTTCTCTTCCTTGTCAATGTAGGAGGAACATCCTCCCTATTCTTCCTGTCACATTCCAACTACATCCCCTTTTCTCTCAACCCCTTCAACCAAGTCAATTTCAACCCTAGGATCCTCCACCTTTCAATCTCCACCCTAGGATTTTTCCACCTAGGCTTGAGTCCTCTAAAACCCTATAAAAGGAGCCTTCCTCTTCCTTTGAGAGCCTAATAGCATTATACATTTTCAAGTATTCAAGTAGTATAGCATCTAAGAAATCAAGTAATTCAATATCATTGTGAGCCATTTTGCATTTCATTCCACCATTTGCATAATCAAGGTTTTAGGCCATTTTGCACATAAATCATCAAATCTCCACACTTTGAGAGCATCTTGGGCAAAGGAGCTTCATTTGGAAATCTGAGAGCTCACCACATCTAGGAAATCAAAGCTAAGAGGACAATGGAGACAAGCTACATGGGTAACTGGAGGTAAAAGTTTTTTTTTTTTAATTTCATTTAATCCTTGTGTAATCTTCATTGTTTTTGCATTAGATTGATTTAATAGCTTTAATTAGTTAATATCTCATTTCTAGTAGTTAGAATTCTAAATTGCATACATTTTTTGCACCCACCGTGGGGCCTACCCATGAAATTTAATATTTTGTTTTTGATTTTTCCATATGCAACATCTACAGGTTTTTCCTGCGCATTCATTCATGATTTCTATGCATACATCAACTCTTCCTGGGCATTTGTTCTTCTCAACACTAGTCATTTTCCATTTCTGTGTTTTTCATTCATTTTGCACATTTGTCATACTTTCCTGCACTAATATATATATATATATATATATATATATATATATATATATATATATATATATATATATATATATATATATATATATATATATATATATATATATATATCTGTTACGCATACGTTTTTCCTACAATTTCATACCATCTTGTTGCACATACATTCACTAATTTGGCGCATTCATCCCTGTAGCACATTTGATCACTATTACTATGCATTGATACTCTGTTCCTGTGCATCTATTGTTTTAGTTAATAAATTTCATTTTCTAATCATTTTTGTTTTTAGCTAACCCTCTCACCAATTTTTTGTTTGTTCTCGTAGTCTCCTAGGTTGTTTTGCAGGACAATTTTGAAGACCCCTTCAAATTACTAATCAATTTCTTTGCAGGTTCCTTTTGAAGACCAAAAAGGGATTTTTAAAAGAGACCATAACTTTGTTTGGGTTTTAAAAAGACTATATGCTTTTCAAATTCATGTGTCTTCTCTAGTTTAGCAATTTTTTTGATGTGTTTTTCTTTCTAAGCATATTTGTAATCCCAAAATTATAACAACGTATCCTCTCCCCTCGCCATTCGTGGATCTTGGGTGTAAGAGAAACTGTTATAATTTTTAGAGGGTAGTCTTTGGTGGGAAAAGAGGTACTCACCCCAAGGAATGACCTAGCTGGTAATATAGGCTAAATCCAAGCCCTTCCAAACTGGTATATAAAAAATTCCATTGTGATTAGTCTCACAGTGGACAGGTGTGAATTCATTGTGGCAACCAAAATCTCCTCTAGTACCCATGTGGTGCGCTTAAGTCCCTACATTGCTAAGGTGAAAATATTGCTTTGGAAGGATTGGGAGAGTCCCCTTAATTGGGAATATGGCTTGATCACAACCACCTAAATGGATGTCCTTACTAAAAACTCTTGTTTAGTTTCCAAAAACCTTCTATTTACTTGCTCAAGGGGTCATCCAAGCCCGTGAAGACGCCTCACATTATTCACGGTCCATAGTAGAGATAGGGGTTCTTTGGGGAGTAATGACCCATTGAATTTGGAACTTGGTGTGCCAAAGAAGTGAGTGCACTATAAGGAGGATCTCGTGTCTCCAAGTTTCTAGGTTGTTCGCTTTGGATATGCGTGGCTGGATTTTATCCAAGTGGGGATTCAACAAATATTGTCCTTTCTAACCATAGGAATTGTAAGTGTGTATGTACATTCATATTAGATTAAATTAAAAGTCAATCATTTTTTTTTTATATGTGTGTGTGTCTATGCATTTTATTTTTGCCAAAAATCATCAACAACAGTTAGTCAAACTATTAGAAAACCAAAATTTTCCCAAATTTCTAAGTAAAACTATTAGAAAACCAGAGTTACACATCCATCACATTTTGTTTTACATTTGAACAACTATCCCATCCATGTGTCACTGAAATTGCACATCTATCAAATTCTTTTGTGCATTTGTCCTATTCTGATGTGCAGAAACTGATGAAATATCAGATTCAACTCCAAGATCGAGTTGCATGCAATAAACTTGTTACATAGAATGAAGCAAAAAATGGAAAAAGCAAAACCCTCTTGTGCTAAAAAATGTCAGAGCTCAAAATGTATTAAGAGTGAATGAATGAAATAATTACAAAAGCGGCTTATAAGGACAAAAACCCTAAAGCCCAAAAAAGCTAGTTTGTGCAATAATAATTAATAAAAATATTAATTATTATGCACCTAAAAGAGATAGCTTAAGTGAAAAAGAATAATAGAGGACTTAAGTAATTAAATTGAAATGATTTAATTATAAAGTCAAATATAACTATTATTCTAACACCCCCCCTTAAGCATAGCTCAGGAGGAACTAACCTAGCACAGCTAAGAAAGCAAGAAATGGGTCTCGGCAACAAGGCCTGATCAGGTACCCAATACAAGGAAATCTCTATAAACTAGAGTAAAGGAGAAAACCCAGTGGGAAAAACTCCTCTCCAAAAAGAGATGTAAAAAATAAGCAAAGACAAAAAGAATGACTTCAAGAGACTCTCTCAAAGCCTTAAGTATAATGTGTGTTGCCAACGCCCCCGTGAGAGAGGGTCGAGGCTCCAAAGCCCCCCTGAAATGAAAGAACCCCTGGATCAATGAACAAACCACTGTGACTCCAATGCAGAGGAGTGAAAGTCAGTGGACACTGTAGAGGGAACCTCGAAAGCTGAGGTGTCACTGGAAGGCCAAGCTGATGCTCAAAGGAGTAGACATAAGGATCCTGAAAGGGAATCCCCAATGTAAGTGATAGGATAGGTGTGCTAACACTGTCATCAAAGAGGAGATGAATGTCCTCTGTAGAATCCTTAACAACTACACCTGGTGGCTCGATGAATGGAGCTAGAGGATCAGGCAGTGCTGAAGAAGAACCCTGTTGAATAGAAAAGAGCTCAACAGGAGGTGGTAGGGTAGTCACAACAGTAGTCTTAGGAACCATACAAAGGTTCAAGTGACCTGACTATACCACATGATGCTCTCTCAAAGGAGGAGATTCATGCTCGGGAAAAGGTGGACCAAAGTGTGAAAAGGAGTAGAGACGGGTGGAATGATCAACTGTCCCTGTAGCAACAATACCTCCTATCATACTATCCCCTATGAGAACTGAATCTGGAGTGAACTCAACTATCTTCCCTGACCCACTATGAGTAATCTGATAAACTGAGAGAAGGTTTGCAGACAAAGATGGAACATACAACACATCATTGAATGTGCCATCCTGAATGCATATAGTGCCTTTCCCACAGACTGCCATAATAGTGTTATTCCCAATGATAATATGGGGAATAGGAGAATCTTCAAAAGAAGAGAAGATATCTTGAGAAGATGCCATATGGTGAGAAGCACCTGAATCTAGTATCCAAGGACCCTGTGAAGGGGATGCAACAGAAGCCCGTAATGCATGACCCTTTCCAAGATCCTGTCCAGCTGTAGAATAGATAGAGGAAGACTGATAAGCAGACCCCTGAGAGCCAGAAGAGGATGGAGAGGAAAGATTTCTCTTCTGAAGAAGAGCTTGCAAATCCGCTATCTATTTCTCGTAACCATCAAACTTCTTCTGATAGAAAAGTGACTCATCATGTGCTCCTTTCTGACAATAGGAACATGTAGGTCTCTCAATCTTCTGTTTCTCCTTCTTAGAAGAAGATGGTGGGCCAGTAGAGTGCTGAGAAGAGGAATTTGATATCTGCTTCAGCTTCTGTGTACTCTGAGGTGACTTGGCAAGCAATGCCTGTGACTATGAACCTGTAAGAGAATCCATCTGAGTGAGCTTTGATTGCTCATGAGTCAACCGGTCACAAAAAGTCTCGAAAGAGGGCATAACATGTCATGCACCTATTGCATCCATAGTGGAGTAGAAGGTAGAAGAAAATATTTGAAACTGTCCTCGAAGCTTAGAAAGAATTAGGTAAATACACTCATTGTCAGTTTTTTTCATCTCACATCCTTGTAAAATTGAACGGAGAGATTTGAACTTCATCAAGAATTCCTCAATGGTGGGAAAAGAATCAGGTACCAATGAAGTCAACTCTGCCTCAATCTGTAGTGCCCTGAACTCATTCACAGTGCCAAAAAGATTCTAAAACTTATCCCAAATGGCTTGAGGAGTAAGGCATCCATCAAGGTGAAAAAGTAGACTATCTAAAACATGTAGTGACATCAAACCCATGGCTTCATCCATCTTGTTCCTATGTTGCATGACCTCAAATGGTCGAGTCAACTAAGGCTGAACTAGGTCCAAACAAGACCATAACCCCCATGATCGAAGAAGTCATGTCATACGAGCCTTCCACACATGGTAATTGTGTGGAGTGAGGAGCTCAATAGATGTTGTGTCTGCCATAGTGCCAAGTGCTCTGACTGTTTTCTTATTATGTTTTGTTTCAAAACTAGATAGAAGATGTAGAAGGGGTTTTGTTTTATGTGATACAATGTTTTATTTTTTTGAGATAAATGACAGAAAAAGAAAGAAAGAACACCCCCCACAATTGATAAAACCCAATTCCAGCACAATTCTGAAAGCTCAAAAGAGAGAAAGAGCAAGAAATACTTCAAAATGAAAATTTGTGTACCTTGACTTTGAGGCTCAAAAATGGCATCAAAATGGAAGAATCAGAAAATGAACTTTGCACCACTGTGACGAGCTCGGAAAGACCTTTTTGGTGATATATCATATGTTAATTTTTGATTCTGTATGAGCCCTGTAGGAGCAAAAACACCCAGGTACCCCCAAAAAGCAAGCTCTCTGGAAAAAATAGGTGTTGTCTTAAAATTGACGGTTGTATGACCGTCGTCAGCCCGTCGCTGACATCATGCGAACGTATGTTTCTTGAGTGGCACCGCTAGCAGTGATGGCGGCCGAGCGGTAGCTGGGTGGCGCGCGGGTGGTGCTACGGCCGGGCGGCGCAGCCGGCGGAGGGCGGCGGCTGGGTGGCGTCTAGGCGGAGTAGCGGCGGAGGGGAGGTCTGGTGGTGCCACGGAGACTGGGCGGAGTGTGGGTGGTCCCTTGGTGGCGTGCAGGCTGCGCGATTTCAAATAACTAGAGGCATTTTTTTAAAACACCAAAAATCATTTAAAAATGATTTTTTTTAAAAAAAATTTCATTTTGCGTGCCGTACGACCCTCAGAGGCTAAAAAATTCACCCAAAGGCTCTGGTGTCCAAAATAGTTAAATTTTATATGGATTTTGGGTATTTCAGGCCTTCTGGATGCAATCGTTAGGTCGGTTTTTGCCCAAAGTGCTCTGAAAAATTGCAACCCCCTAAATCCAATATAAAAAACACCAAAAAACTGCAGAAAGAAAGGGCTTGATCCACAGCTCCAAAAAAACTTGAACAAGCTGCAACAGCAAGGCTCTGATACCATGTAGAAACTGATGAAATATTAGATTCAACTCCAAGATCCAGTTGCATGCAATAAACCTGTTACATAGAATGAAGCAAAAAATAGAAAAAGCAAAACCCTCTTGTGCTAAAAAATGTCAGAGCTCAAAATGTATTAAGAGTGAATGAATGAAATAATTACAAAAGCGGCTTATAAGGACAGAAACCCTAAAGCCCAAAAAAGCTAGGTTGTGCAATAATAATTAATAAAAATATTAATTATTATGCACCTAAAAGAGATAGCTTAAGTGAAAAAGAATAATAGAGGACTTAAGTAATTAAACTGAAATGATTTAATTATAAAGTCAAATATAACTATTATTCTAACATGATGCACATAAATACAACTGTATGCCCATTTGTTTCCATGCATTCATCATAGAGAGCCTTTGTACAGACTTATAAAATTTTCACACTTGTGTTTTCAAAAACCCATTTTTGTCCTATTCATGATTTTGGAAACATATCTGATCCACACAGCATTTTGATATCTTATTTGACCATTTTTCTCAAAATTCATCATGATTTCATTCACCTATAATCCTCAAAATCACCAATTAGTGTTGAATTTCTACCCTAGATATCATATTTGATCTTTTTGAGTTGACTATCAGGATTTATCACCCTTAACCAAGAACTTACTTAGGTTTTATCTCTTGATTATCTTTTGTCATATCATAGTGAGATCCATACCTCCTATAGACTTAGATTATCAAGTTT
This sequence comes from Chamaecyparis obtusa, assembly GCA_027943335.1. Lineage (NCBI taxonomy): Eukaryota > Viridiplantae > Streptophyta > Pinopsida > Cupressales > Cupressaceae > Chamaecyparis > Chamaecyparis obtusa. The sequence continues at coordinate 1,566,041 of BSBK01000141.1, forward strand.
TATACTTTTCTCAACACTTTTAGGTTCCTTTCTACATCTATCTTACCAACACATATCCATTTGATTCATCAAAAGATTCATCCCATAATCATCTTTCACCTTTTTATTTTTCAAACTCGATCTTAGAAACCTAAAAAACCAATAAATACAGAATCTATAGACAAAATGGTAGGAGGTAGTAGTGATGAGAACCCTTGGTCTAAATTTTATGCTAAGAATACACTTGATGAAGAACCAAAAAATGATGAATTGAGAGAGTCCATGCAAGACCCTAGGTTCCACAAGATCATGGAAGGACTCTTAGACTTATACAAAGAAAGATACTTCCTCATGTTTGCTCAACAAGGAGCAAAACTACCAACTGATTTTGATGTCTCTAATCTCAAAGAACCACCTATCACTAATAATCAAGAAATCCCTAGTAGTTCTCAAGAGACACATGCTCATGGAGCTATGGAAGACAAACAGCATAGTGCTTCCCATAACACTCAAGGATCTACATTATCTTTGGACCCTATTTTACAACAAATCCAGATGCTTCAACAACAAATTTGTGACATTCAAACTGGATCATCAACAAAGAAATATTTCTTAGATGATATATGTCCCTATCCTTTTGATAAACATTTGGCAATGATTCCATTCCCTCCTCATTTTGAGGTACCTAAATTTGACAAATACAAAGGGAATTCAAATCCACAAGACCACATTCATGAGTTTTGTGCTACTTGTATTGAAGTCACTCACAATGACACTTATTTTATATGACTATTTCCACGTAATTTAGGAGGAAAAGCCATGGAATGGTTCTCCAAATTACCCCCAAGCATCAAATCTTTCAATGAACTTATTGAAAAATTTGTGACTCATTATTCATATAACATCAAACATGAGGTCACTATGCTTGATCTTTGCAATGCACAAAAAAAAAATCAAGAACCTTTCCTTACTTTTTTGCAAAGATGACATCAATTATTTGCCAAATATCCATGAACAATTCCTAAACAAGAAAATATGGATATATTTGTGCATAATCTTACAAAAGAGATGATTTATAGGTTGTAATTGCAATGTCCTCCAAATTTTAACAAACTCATTGAAAATGGAGTCAAAATTGAGGAAGTTAAGGTTAGAAAAGGTGAGATCAAGCTCTACACTAAGGATAATGTTGGATCCTCAAGTTCTAATCCCAATAACAACAACAATGACAAATCAAAATTTTGGAACAAAAAAAAACATTGTCAATGATGGGATTGTTGATAACCGATATGTTCAACACAACCTCTTCTAAATCTCACAAGCAAAACCAATGCTACTCAACCTACTCAAAGAAATCAACCTATAAATCAAAATACCAACAATAACTCATCCAATTCAAGATTCTCTTTTATGCCACGTAGAATAATTTTTACTCCTTTGGGTGAATCTCTTGAATCTACATTAAGGAAGTTGATCACAAAGAAACTCATTGTACTTCCTAAAATCAGAGATTTTAAACCTAGGGTGAAACCTTCTTGGTGGAATGATAATGATTATTTTGAATTCCATAGAGGGAAAGGTCAAAAAACCAATGATTGTCAAATTCTTAAACATGTGATACAAGACTTAATAGAAAGTGGTGAACTAAGTGTTGATGGACATCCTCAAATGAGTCATCTATGAATTTTAAAGACCCACTTCCCGAACATGAGAAAGGAAATTCCTCCAATGCTAAGGGTGATAATCAAGCCAACTATAATATCACATCCTATAAGTATGTTAATCACATTTCTGAATGTCATCCATCTTAGTATTATGCCAATGTGATTACTATCAAAGAAAATTATGAGATTCAACCAGTTAATGTCACTACTCGAGCCCAATCCAAGGTTACTCTCCAAGCTGTCTCATCCAAACCTACCACCTCACAAAACAAGTATGTCTATATTCTAGAGTTTACACCAAATATTTCCAATCAATACAATCTTTTGGATCAATTGAAGAAAACACCAGCCTAAATATCTATACTAGAGCTTATGCATCTGTCACCGGCTCATAAGGATATTCTTGATAAAGCTCTCCTAGAAACTCATGTCCCTACAAATCTAGATCAAGCCCAATTCCAATGTATGGTGGGACATTTGACAAATCCACATTACCTATCTCTTACTAAACATGATGATCTAGCCATTAATCAACCCCATAATGCTCCACTCCATATAGAAGTCCTTGTACAAAATCATAAAATTAAGAGTAATAATAGATGGGGTAGCTGGCTTGAATATATGCACTTTGAAACTAGTCCTTGCATTGAGATTTTTTGAAAATATTGTAGATCAAAAGAAGAAACTCACAATCAAAGCTTATGATGAAGAAGAGAGGTCATCCAAGGGATTTTTGGTTCTTCCTATTAGAGTAGGTCCTATAGTCAAAGATGTTCTTTGTCAAGTTCTTGATATGGAACTCACATATAATATTCTTTTGGGAAGACCTTGGATTCATTCAATGCAAGTTGTGCCCTTGACTTATCATCAGTGTTTAAAATTTCCCCACAATGGTCAAGAAATAACTATCAAGAGAGATCCAAGTCCTATTTAGTATTGTTGCATTGTAAAGTAAACACCTAAATATTTGGTACCTTATAATCATGCTAGATCTTTTGCAATAACAAACATTGATCGAAGTAATATAGCATCAATGTCTAAATCCAGTGGGATCTATTGGTGTTTGAAAATGCTTATGCCACTTAGGGCTACCAATATGCCTTGCGACTGATGTTAGGAGTGTTTAGCTCCAAGTGTGAAAGCTATGTAAGACAACTGGACCAACTATAGGGACAAGATTGCCCTCTTCACTTTTGGCTATGCAAAACCATGACGGGTGCACCTAATCCAGTAACTTATGGCATTTTAGGACTTTGGACTAGATTAAACAAAGCAGATGATAGCAAGAGACTACTAAATGTTAACCAAACATTCATTGAATCTCAATTGCTATTGGGTATAAAATGGCCTTGTGAAGGGTATTACTACCAACAACAATACTTAAAACTTAAAATGGTCTTTGATTAATGAGGATAGGGAAGGTAGACAAAAGCCAATTAGACATTGGACTCAACTAAATATACTAATCCTTGATCAGTGCCATTATCCATTAGGTAGCACTCAAAAAAAAATATAGAACATGAACCAACTAGTGTTAAAGACTCAAAGCCATAAATACAACTATTCCAGCCCATCCACTACTTATAAGATCCTTCTGTAGATGAATCTAATGAATCTATGCCCTATATAAAGTATCTTTCACTTCATCCTAGATCAAGAGCTAAAGACTAGAACATATAGAAAGGCAACCCAATGTAATGGACCAGAAAATCCAAAACTCATAAGAGTGACACCAAGGAGAGACTTGAAAGCATGAGAATAGTTATATTAAGTATGATGAGGCATGTACATGTCTATACCAGAAATGAGACTACCACTTCAATAACCTACAAAAAATGCAAAGAAGTTCTATTCAGCATACATGCAATGTGATACAACCCTACTGCAAACCCCTGGAACTAACTATAATCAAAACCTCTGGACTGATTAAAATTCAAACCCTTACTCTATCAAAAACTAACAACTTATACCACTAGCCACCTTGGGAATCTCAAAGAGATTGCATGAAGCTTAGGGTGACTAGGGTTAGGGTTACAATAGCTAAACCACAACTAGATTTCAAAAAACATGCTGGAGGGAAAACCAGCACCAATCTGTCAGAAATAAGGCATGATCCACAAGAAAGATAAAATCTTCAAATCTGTACCCAGGATCACAAATTCATCATAAAAATTAGTCTGACTAGACCATCAAAACATCTCGAGCCAACAAACTATCCTCCCCCACATGGAAAAACATCTACAAGCAATCACCCAACTCACTTGACCAGACTGCAACAATCGATGCCACCAACCAGATCAAGAAACGACCAGAAAAACCATAAATTTTGGTACCTCATGTCGCTGGAAAACCCTCTGTAATTTAAATTTGAATTCCAATGGTCAAGTCTTTGGCACCCAGCTCATTTTAAAACACGGCCGTTGATGATCCATCCTTCTCAAAAAATTCAGTGGCCCTTGTTTAAGTTCACAACAGTCGCGGGCCCCTCAAAAAGCCAACAGCCAATAAAAAATGAGCACGTCAGCAACACAGGCACCATGGACCTGCTCAACTCCGCAACTGTGACGCCAGCAGTGGTCGCATGATCACATAGCCAAAAATTGGGCTATGCGAACATGCAACAAGCTTCCATGTCAATGCCACCCTATCACCCACCGACCAATCAGAACTGGGCACATCACCGAGCAAGCGGCCCCAGTTTATCTAGCGAATTGGTGACCAAAGAACTTCTGCCAATTTGTGAAATACTTTCCACCATCACTAAAAAACTTAGCGATCACATGACCACTATTCGCTAAATCACCAAATAAATTAGGGCATCTCGAAAACATTATGCGAACCAGCGAACAGGAAGAAGGTTTGTCAGGCCGCTAAACATTTTATCACAACTGCCAAAGACACCGAGAAATTCAACCGAGCCCATGCAGGAAGATCCATAGCCCTCGCAAGATCTTAAGCCTCTGACACACTCGATGAGATTATACACCATTCATCGATTAACTAACAGGATCAAGACCCACTGACACATCTAGAAACTAGGTCCCACTGACAACAAGCCACTGTACAAATACATGGATGAATAAAATAGCACCAACTGTGCATACGTGTCAATGGACCCACCTACCTCCCTTATGAGAATCAACGGTTGTCGCTATACCCCTGCATTAAAGGTTGAGCATGTTTCATTAATGGTATAATGATAGCCACAAGATTAAACCAAACTTTAATATGCTTGAATGCCAAGAAGATCAGTCCCACTAACAACATCCAACTCGTACTCCCGTGGACCAATCAAGAAATACTGCAACACCACTGAGCAAACAAGCCCCACTGCACTTATCCACCAACGGGCCCCAAGTGACATATGTCAACCAGTCACATGGTCGCATGTCAAAAATTCTTGACATGTGATCATGCGACAACCAATGAAAACACAAACCTTCGCCTCCCTTCTGACATCAGGACCACCACCAAAGAAATGCCTGAAACAAACAAAATCAATGGCAGGTGCATGATTGCATGGGGTGAGAATATTCCATGTGATCACATGCCGACCATCGATCTTCTCCCTCTGTCGCTTGAAGAATCTGGCCCCACCAACCATCGCACTTGCGCACTTAAGACCGATGAACAAGGAGTGCCGGTAGAAGAGAAGAAATGCAAGGTCGAAAACACATAGGGTTTTTGGTGAAAGATTGAAAACATCCTAGATTTTCATGCAGACCAAAAGGTAGTAGGGAGATCGAAAATATCATGGGTTTTCAAAAACATTATGGGTTTTCGACACTTAGGCAGATTCTGAAAATGTTTCCTGCAGACCTTAAAACTTGAATATCTCCTTAGGTTTTGTGATTTAGGAGATGCAATCTAAACTGGAGCAAGGTGATATAATGAAGAACACAGGGCTAAGGGCACACACCATGAAACACTATGGATTTTCAATGCAAGATGAAACTATGCAACAAGGTGGGATAACTTCAAAATTTGTAGGGGAAAGGCCATTTTCACAAGATTTTGCATTAATAGGAAAATGGACTAACAGTGGCTCTACTTGGGGACATGTATCTCCTGCAAATACAATGATGACCTTAGCTCTCTGGGAAGAAGCAGACCACCCACTGGAAAAATACAGAGACCTCAAAAAACACAGGGAACAAGCCAGGAGAGAAACACACAATAGGAAAGGGAAAGATATTTACAGAATTTTACAAGATTTACAACTTTACAAATTTACTTGATGGCCCCATGCCACCAAAAGAAAATCATAGACCCTCCTGCATCAAAAATCTAGTGTTTATCCACATATGCAACCAGCCACCTAAAAATTTTATGACCACCTTACTGCCAACATATGTGAACATTCATGGGCTAAAGAATAAACTTGCACTGATCACAACCCATGTTCTTCTAGTCACAACCATCATACTCACATGCATATTCTAAGAAGCAAGGAACATCACTTACTTCTCCTTGCTGATTGGAAGTAAAAATATCATTTAGTAATGCATCAGGAAATAAGACATACTGATCATCATGCATTACTATAAAAGTACCTAGCTGAGAAGGACTTGAATCCTCTGATTCACCTTCACACATTGCTTCAGCCGCTAAGAAACTTGGTTCCTCCATGATGTCTTCACTGACTACATCATGAACCAAGTGAAGGTCTTCTTCACTATCATATCTGGCAAACGGAGGAAAAGAGTATGAACAAGAAACTTGTTCACTAAAACAATCTTCATAACAGGACAACACACTGTCATGGCCTTCAACCTCTTCTTCTACAGGGTAACTACAAGAGGAGAACTCTGATGAATGTGAATCATCAAAAATATGAGCATCCTGCATCTTGTCAACATTTGACAAACCCAAAAATTGCTGGTGGGTGGTAGGGAAAATATCAATACATACATTAGGGATATTTGCATTGCTTGAAGCTGAACAAATGCTGATGACTTCATCATCATGCTATACCTAGTTGCCATCTAGTAATGTGGGAGCAGTAAAAGAATTAGAGGCACACATGTCAAAGTCAAAACCTATTGACTCATGCTCTCGGTCAAAATCAATGTGTGTTGGTTGTAAGAACTCAGAGCCATCCCTCCCTGCATACCTAAGATATTCACAAGACAGGAGATCTGAAATTTGTTCACTATGAAGTGAACAAATATCCACAAGAACACCCTCCTCTGACATACAATCATCAGCAACATATTCATCAATCCAATCCTCTTCTTCATCTGATTGACAGCATAAACTTTCTGCCCCATACTGAGAAAGAGCATAACTCTCATGATTGCAAGAAAGAGTGTCATCACTTGACACATCTCCTTCATAACTTCCATCATTCTCAATATTAGTACCAAAGAGAAAAACCCCAAGTGCATCCTCAAGCTCAAGACTATCATCACTAAGTACCCAATCCCTGATACATCCATAATATTCTTTATACAAGGAGGCTGGCCAATGGGTTGACTCAGGAAAACAAAGCTCCAAGAATAAACCAATGAACTCAGATTTAGGAAACTCAACGTCATCCAGAAGCTCATCATATGCACCACAAAATATATCATAGAAAAGAGATATGGATAGATCTTGTCTGCACCCCACCTTCAATCTTATTAATTTTATGCAATCCCTCTGGAAGCCTTGGTCTAATAATGCAAGCTCATCCTCAAGCTTACCCATTACAACTTAATGCAGTACTTCCATAAGATTTTGCAGAGATGCAACTAAAAACTTGAAGTATGCAAACCTCTACTCACACCTTACTCCTTTTCTTTATGTTTGACCACTTAATAAGGAGACATTTTAGATCTTTGAGAAATACCTGAGAGTTTTGTAGCAGAAGACTTTGTTGACTAGAAGGCAAGGCAGATCTAGAGCTTACCATGTAGCTCCATCAGATTCTTTGTTGTGTAGAGTCACCACCTCCTTAAAGAGGAAAATGTTGTTTTTCTTTGTACCTCTTCCAATCAACCAAAACTACACTGGGATATCACACTGTCTATCAAGAAACTGCACTGATCAAACAGAGACTTCAAAGTCGCCACTCAATACTTATTGAGAAGATGTTAGCAAATACTTTATTTTTATATCTGACTATTTCCAATGGCCTCCCCAATGGAGTCGCCATCTTGTTGGTGTTCAAAAAGGCTTATGCCACTTAGGGCTGCCAATATGCCTTGAGACTGATTTTAGGAGTGGTTAGCTCTAAGTGTGAAAGCTCTACAAGACAATTGGACCAACTATAGGGACAACACTGCCCTCTTCACTTTTGGCTCTACAAAACCATGGTGGGTGCACCTAATCCAGTAACTTATGGCATTTTAGGACTTTGGACTAGATTAAACAAAGCAGATGATAGCAAGAGACTACTAAATGTTAACCAGACATTCATTGAATCTCAATTGCTATTGGGTATAAAATTGCCTTGTGAAGGGTATTACTACCAACAACAATACTTAAAACTTAAAATGGTCTTTGATTAATGAGGATAGGGAAGGTAGACAAGAGCCCATCAAACATTGGACTCAACTAAATGTACTAATCCTTGATCAGTGCCATTATCCATTAGGCAGCACTCAAAAACAAATATAGAACATGAACCAACTACTGTCAAAGACTCAAAGCCATAAATACAACTATTTCAGCCCATCCACTATTTATAAGATCCTTCTATAGATGAATCTAATGAATCTATGCCCTATCCAAAGTATCTTTCACTTGATCCTAGATCAAGAACTAAGGACTAGAACATATATAGAGGCAACCCAATGTAATGGACCAGAAAATCCAAAACTCATAAGAGTGACACCAAGGAGAGACTTGAAAGAATGAGAATAGTTATATTAAGTATGATGAGGCATGTACATGTCTATACCATAAATGAGACTACCACTTCAATAACCTACAAAAGATGCAAAGAAGTTCTATTCAGCATACATGCAATGTGATACAACCCTGCTACAAACCCCTGGAACTAACTATAATTAGAACCTCTGGACTGATTAAAATTCAAACCCTTACTCTATCAAAAACTAACAACTTATACCACTAGCCACCTTGGGAATCTCAAAGAGATTGCATGAAGCTTAGGGTTACAACAGCTAAACCACAACTAGATTTCAAAAAACATGCTGGAGGGAAAACTAGCACCAATCTGTCAGAAATAAGGCATGATCCACAAGAAAGATAAAATCTTCAAATCTGTACCCAGGATCACAAATTCATCATGAAAATCAATCTGACTAGACCATCAAAACATCTTGAGCCAACAAATTGTCCTCCCCCAGACGGCAAAACATCTACAAGCAATCACCCAACTCACTGGACCAGACTGCAACAATCGATGCCACCAACTAGATCAAGAAACGGCCAGAAAAACCATAAATTTTGGTACCTCATGTCACTGGAAAACCCTCTGCAATTCAAATTTGAATTTAAACGGTCAATTCTTTGGCACCCAGCTCATTTTAAAACATGGCTATTGATGATCCATCCTTCTCAAAAAATTAGGTGGCCCTTGTTTAAGTTCACAACAGTCACGGGCCCCTCAAAAAGTCAACAACCAATAAAAAAATGAGCATGTCAGCAACACAGGCACCGTGGACCCACTCAACTCTGCAACTGTGACGCCAGCAGTGGTCGTATGATCACATAGCCAAAAACTAGGCTATGCAAACATGCGACAAGCCTCCATGTCAATGCCACCCTATCACCCACCGGCCAATCAGAACTAAGCACATCACCGAGCAAGTGGCCCCAGTTTATCTGGCGAACTGGTGATCGAAGAACTTCTGCCAATTCCTGAAATACTTTCCACCATTGCTAAAAAACTTAGCAATCACACGACCACTATTCATTGAATCACCAAATAAATTAGGGCATCGCCAAAACATTATGCGAACTAGCGAAGAGGAAGAAATTTTGTCAGGCTGCTAAACATTTTATCACAACTACCAAAGACACCGAGAAATTCAACCGAGCCCACGTAGGAAGATCCATAGCTGTCACAAAATCTTAAGCCTCTGACACACTCGATGAGATTATACATTGTTCATCAATTAACTCACAAGATCAGGACCCACTAACACATCTGAAAATAAGGTCCCACTAACAACAAGCCACTGTGCATATACATGGATGAATAAAATAGCACCAACTGTGCATACATCTCAATGGACCCACCTACCTCCCTTATGAGAATCAATAGCTGTTGCTATACCGCTACATTAGAGGTTGAGCATGTTTCATTAATGGTATAACGATAGCCACAAGATTAAACCAAACTTTAATCTACCTGAATGCCAATAAGATTGGTCCCATTGACAACATCCAACTTGTACTCTCGTGGACCAATCAGGAAATGCCACACCACCACCGAGCAGACAAGCCCCACTACACTTATCTGCCAATGGGCCCCAAGCGATAGATGTCAACTGGTCACATGGTCGCATGTTAGAAATTCCTGACATGTGATCATGTGACAACCAATGAAAACACACACCTTCGCCTCCCTTCTGACTTCGGGACCACCACCAAAGAAACACCTGAAACAAACAAAATCAATGGTAGACACATGATTGCATGTGGTGAGAATATTCCATGTGATCACACACTGACTGTCAATCTCCTCGCTCTGCCTCTTGAATAATCTAGCCCCACCAACCATCACACTTGCACACTTAAGACCGATGAACAAGGAGTGCCGGTAGAAGAGAAGAAATGCAAGGTCAAAAACACATAGGGTTTTCGGTGAAAGATCGAAAACATCCCAGATTTTCATGCAGACCAAAAGGTAGCAGGGAGACTGAAAACATCATGGGTTTTCAAAAACATTGTGGGTTTTTGACACTTAGGCAGATTCTAAAAATGTTTCCTACAGACCTTAAAACTTGAATATCTCCTTAGGTTTTGCGATTTAGGAGATGCGATTTGAACTGGAGCAAGGTGATATAATGAAGAACACAGGGCTAAGGGAACACACCATGAAACACTATGGATTTTCAATCAAGATGAAACTATGCAACAAAGTGGGATAACTTCAAAATTTGCAGGGAAAAGGCCATTTTCATAGGATTTTGCATTGATAGGAAAATGGACTAACAGGATCAAAATAGACATAAAAGAAAAAAGTATGGGAGAATACACTTTGGGTCAAACCTTTTGTATCAAAGAATTACCCTTATCTCCTAAATCATATGGAAAATCCTTGATTATCAAATAACAATCATAAGCTCCTTTCACACCTATTTATGAAACATTTATAAGTGGGGGCACTATATCAAAAGAAGCAGTTGGGTGTAATGCTAATAATTTTCTTAAACAACATAAGGATGAAGAAGATTTAAAACATGAATATATATCACCTAATGTATATGGTAAGGAATATAATTTTTTACACAAGATGGGATATCAAGATAGTGGACCTATAGGGTTGCAGAGAGATGTTGTTATAAGACTGATTTTGAAAAATCCAAATTACCAAAGAGACACAACAAGGTTAGGATATAAAGGAGAGGGACCAAAAGAACCTAAAGGAAAATAAAAGATCACATCTTTCAATAAAGTCTCTCAAACCTCTGATTTAGGTTTCTAGAAAGATGGTAATTATGTGGATAAGGAAAATCAGAGGATAGCAATAGAAATCATTAATAGACTTAGGGATGATCAAGGAAAGGATGATGATTCTAACTCCAATGATTATGAATGGGATTCATTATCTAACAATACTGAAGAAATAGGAGTTGATGTTGTTCATTCCTATAGTGACGATTACCATGAGGGGTAGAGTTCAAGCACTGTATCACTAGGATTAGACCCACATAATACTAGTCTTGATGATTATGAGGAAAGTGAGGATTATCTCGAGATAGACAACTCGGATAAGAGTATGGAAATAGACCTTTTCAATACAATCATAAACCTTGACAATTTCTCTATAAATACCATTGCAGCCTTTAAAATCAACCCAAACAATTTGATACCCCTTGTTCATCCTAAGCTTATAGATTGGGATTCTCCCAATAATCTAGAACTTGATGTTTTCCATAATGATGACACAATTATCGACCATCTTGGAATCAAAGATCATCTACCACCAAGAGATCATAAGTTAGGATTTCCAATAGAATTCGATGACATGGCTTATTTTGGAGAGTGTGCCAATCCTTTTAGTTGTAAAAATGTAAAAATAATAAATAGATCAAATGGTGAAAACCACTTAGTGGCAGTGTTAGATCTAAAAAAATTAAAAAGAAAAGATGTATCTGAAGGTGAAAACCTCTCAGAGGCACCTTAAGATGGAAGGATTGACACTCTCCCCAATTATATGTATCGAGAGCAATCTGCAATACTTATTGAACCAACATTGCCTCTCAACATTGGAACAAAGGAGTCCCAACATATTCTTCAAGTAGCAGCATCTTTAACAGAGTCAGAAAGGGAAGCCTTTTCAAAAAAATTCAAGGAAAGACAAGTCAACTTTGCTTGGTCTTATGAAGATATGCCAGGCCTGGATCCTAATCTTATTATGCATCACTTGTCTATTACACGAGGGATTAAACTAGTTAAGAAGAAACTTAGAAAGATGCATCCTCATATTGTGCTTATGGTGAAAGAAGAATTGAAGAAACTCATATATGTTGGATTCATTCAATCTATTGATTATGATCAATTAATTTCAAATATTGTACCAGTATCAAAGCCAGACAAGTCTATCAGGATTCGTATAGACTTTCAAGATCTCAACAAGGCTTGTCCTAAAGATGACTTCCCATTGCCCAACATTGATATCATAGTTGATTTGATAGCTGATCATAAGATGCTATCTTTAATGGATGGTTTTTCTAGCTATAACCAGATCAAGATTGCACTAGAAGACCAGGAGAAGACTTCTTTTACATGTCCTTGGGGCACATACTATTGGAATGTGATACCTTTTGGGCTAGAGAATGCTAGTACAACTTATCAAAGGGCCATGACCACAATCTTTCATGACATGATGCATACTATAATGGAAGATTATGTTGATGATATCCTAGAAAAATCTAAAATCAGAGATGGTCATTTGAGAGTACTAGATAAGATATTCACCCAGATAGAAAAGTATCAGTTTAGACTCAATCCAAAGAAGTGTGCATTTAGGGTTACATCAGGAAAACTATTAGGATATATTATCTCAGCTAAAGTTATAGAAGTTGATCTAGAGAAAGTCAAGGAAATCATGGAGATGTCTTCCCCTACAAATATCAGTCAGTTAAGATCTTTACAAGGATGCCTCCAATCAATCAGAAGGTTTGTTTCTCAACTAGCAGACATAAGTCATCGTTTCCAGCACATGACATAAATACATCTCATTCAAGTGGGATGATAAGTGTGAAGAAGCTGTTAGAAATGAATGCTAAAGTGTTTGGCACCCATTCTGTAGCAGTTGTTGTTGTATTCATGACTATGATTGTCATTGATGTCAACATAGTGTTTTACGGAAGACTTGCAAAGAAGCATATAGTGTTTTGATTAGTGCACATGGTATATTGTAGTTGGAGCTATTCAATGTTGATCATATACTCTTTGATATGTTATATGTCTATGGTTAAGAGTGAAAATAGTAATTCTTTTATTCATGAAAGTTATGATCATTTTGGTGGAAGTAGTATTCAAGCAGTGTTCCTGAGTACCAGTTTTTGGAAAGTAGATGATATCTCCTAATCGGGATGGAATCTAGCTTTGCGTAGTTAAAGGGAAGTTAGAGACACATTGATAGTGACTTCAATGATAGTGCAAACTTTGAAGTCACACGAGTGAAGATTTATTGTATTTGGAAGCTGACAATTTTATGTAATTTTGGTGAAGCATGTGGAATCTTTTTGTATGCCGACTCATTTGTAATTATTTGAGTGTGGTATAAAGGAAGGAATGTTTTTCCTTGTTGTATGTAGAAGAGGATAGTAGTGTATGATTATGAAGATGTGAAAGCAAAAATGTGAAGGAAGACATGTGAAGTTCAGAGATCTGAAATTGAGATCTGATGTAGCAATGAGTGCGGTTTGGCACAGTCAAAGAATAGGTAACATATTATTCTGTTGAATAATGCAAAAATTATTTGGACAATGAGTTCAGTGATCTTACCCTGAAGCTGTTCGGGTAGTGCGTCCTTCTCTCTTCCATAACTCTTAACAAGGTTAGAATCTTTTAACAGGGATTCAAAATCTCCTAACAGGGATTTATATGTATTGAAAGTATTTCATAAGACTCCTAACAGAGTCCATCCTTTCACAAGGAATATTCATATTAGTGCATCTTTTGTGGGCATCATTCCCACCAGGGTTTACTCTTTGATCAAGAGGTTCCCTAGTCAACATATCTTGTGTTATTGTGTAATTGTGTATGAATATCTTTCTATGGTTGGTAATTATATTGCTTATATGGTTTAATGTTGTTGAAGATGATAAAAGTTATAATTATCTGATAACTGATTCACCCCCCCCCCCCCCTCTTAGTTATCTTGGTGGACTTTAGTTTCTAGCAATTGGTATCAGAGAAGCAGGTCCTTGAAAGAGAAGTTTAACAGCTTAAGGAGATCCATGGAAAATTTCAAGAAAGAAAGCCCTAAGTTTGATGGAGTAAATTTTGACAGTTGGAAAGAAAAGATGAAGACACATCTACTATGTTTAGGACTAGGTTATTGGTTGATTACAAAGAATGATAAGACTATCATTGAAGAAGATGATCTTGAGACATGCTCTAATGATGGGAGAGATCTATTCATGTGTAACATACTTTCAAGAGAAGCACTTTTGACAGCACTTCCAGAGAATGAATAAATAGGTAAAATGTTTGAAAAAGTCTCATGAAATTTGGAAAGCTTTGCACTCTACTTTTGAAGGTGATGAACATGCAAAAAGAGTTAGATTACATAATTGGATATGTGCATTTGAAGATATAAGAATGTTGGAAGATGAATCTGTTAGAAGCTATATTGGTAGAATGTCAGAAATTATTGCAGGGATAAAATCTTGTGGAGGGACAAAGATAGAGAATGAAGTGATATGGAAAATTCTAAGGACATTGACTCCTTTATTTAAGTAGACAACACAGATGATTGAACAAGTTATACCTTGTACTACAAACTTTACAAGAGAGACTCTTCTTGGAAGATTGGAAGCAACAGAGATGAACCTGAGGTTATTAGGAGACTTACCTAGAATGGAGATAGCATTCAGTACTCTTAGGGTTCGCCCTACATTGTCAACAAGCATCAGTGTGAGCAGAGATTATGCTGGCAGCAGCAGATCTAGAAATGAAGAAGACAAGAAGATTGAAGAAGGTATTGCCTTGCTTGTGAAAAGAGAACCAGATGGTAAGAAAATTTTTAAATGTTGGACTTGTCAAGAATATGGTCATTTTGCATCTAAATGTCCTAAAAGTGTTAAGAAGTACATAAATAATTTCAAGCCTAGAAGATCTAAGGAATGTTTTTATGCTAATGATGAAGACCTTGAAGCTATTATTGAAAGAACTTTAAGTGAAAGTGATACAGAGAATAATGATGAAATAGGATTTGTAGCAATTAAAGAAAAAAATTTTGAAACTAATGTTAACGAAGAAAAATCCTTAGTTTCCCAAGTTGAAAAGAAAGCTGATTGGATTATAGATAGTAATTGGTCACATCATATGACTGGAGATATAAAAAAGTTCATAAAGTTTAACAATTATGATGGAGGAGTTGTTAGAGTTGGTAACAATGCACCTTATTTGATTAAAGGTATAGGATCTATTACTCTTGATGGAAAGACTAATACTGATGATGTTTACTTTGTGGATGGATTGAAACATAATCTTTTGAGTGTTGGATAGTTAGTTGATAAGGGATATCAAGTTTGGTTTACTGAGAAAACTTGTGTGATAAAGGATAAAGATAGAAATCTGACTGGAATAGGATCTAGAACCAGAGGTAATATATTTCAGTTGAATCCTACTAAGATGACATGTTTGATTACTAAGATTGATGACAGTTGGTTATGGCATAGAAGGTTTTGTCATATAAACTTTGATAATATTGTGAAAGTGAGTACTACACTTGCAGTAAGGGATTTGCCTAAAATTATGAAGCCTACTAACATGATTTGCAAAGAATGTTTGATGGCTAAGCAAAAGAGAAGTTCATTTCCTAGTAAGAAGTTCACATCGGCAGAGAAGTTGGAGATTGTTCATATAGACTTGAACGGTCCTACCAAGACTAGAGGATTCTATGGAGAAAGGTGTTTTATGATTCTTGTTGATGATTTTACAAGAATGATGTGGATTGCATTTCTAAAAGAAAAATATGAAGCATTTGATAAGTTTAAGATCATTAAAAATAAAGTTGAGAATGAATCTGGAATGAAGATTAAATGTTTGAGATCTGATAGAGGTGGTGAATTTACTTCTAGAGAGTTTAACACTTTTTGTGAAGTGAATGGTATTAAGAGATAGTTTTCAACCCCTAGAACACCTGAACAAAATGGTATTGCAGAAAGAAGAAACAGATCAGTGACTGAATCAGCAAGAGCTATGTTATTTGAGAATGATTTAACGAAGACATTTTGGAGAGAAGTAGTGAATACAATAGTATATACAATGAACAAAGTACAAATCAGAGTAGACACAGACAAGATACCTTATGAATTATGGTTTGGACATGCACCCTCAGTTAAGTATTTTAGAATTTTTGGAAGCAAATTTTATATAAAGAGAGATGATGGTATTTGAAAGTTTGATCCTAGAAGTGATGAAGGTATTTTTCTTGGCTATTCTTCGAAGAGAAAAGCATATAGATGTTACAATAAGAGAAATAAAACTATTGTTGAGAGCACGAATGTTAAAGTTGATGAAAAGTTCAAAATTTAGGAAAGAATGCTTGATTATGAATCTGATGAAAAAGCTCATCCTAGACCCAACACTGAAACTACTGAATTATTCTATGAGACTGACAGTGAATTGTTAAATGAGAGTCATGCTGAAGAGACCAGAGAGGAACCTAGAGAAGAATCTACAATTGAAGCAAGATCTGAGACTATGACACCGAACAGGTATTTATCAAGACATCATCCTATTGAACAAGTTATTGGAAGTTTGGACAGAGGAGTTCTGACTCAGAATAAGGTAAATTTATGTTTTATTTCTCAAATTGAACCTAAACCTACTAGTGATGCTTGTGAAGATGAACATTGGATTAATGCTATGAGAGAAGAACTAGATCAAATAGAAAAGAACAAGACATGGGAATTGTTCCCTAGACCTAACGACAAGAATGTAATTGGAACTAAATGGGTATTCAAAAACAAGATGAATGAACAAGGAGAAGTAGTAAGAAACAAAGCAAGATTGGTATGTAAGGGATACTCACAACAAGAAGGAATTGACTAGGAAGAAACTTTTGCACCAGTAGCAAGAATTGAAGCAGTGAGAATGTTTTTAGCCTATGTAGCTTTTAAGAAATTCAAAGTGTATCAGATGGATGTGAAGTCATCACTTCTAAATGGAGAATTGGAAGAAGTCTACATTGAGTAGCCTGAAGGTTTTCCTTTGACTCAAGAAGGAGACATGGTATGTAAACTAAAGAAAGCATTATATGGACTAAAGCAAGCACCTAGAGCTTGGTATGCAAGACTAGATAAGTATTTGTTAAAGTTGGGATTTTCTAAAGGAACAGCAGATAGCAATCTGTACACAAAAGAAATTGAAAATGGTTTGTTGATTACAGTTATTTTTGTTGATGACATTATTTTTGGAGGAGAAGATGAGGCTAGTGACAAATTTGCTGATGAAATGAAGATTGAATTTGAAATGAGTATGATTGGTGAGATGAAATACTTTTTAGGATTATAGATAACACAAAACAATGATGGTATCTTTGTAAGTCAAACAAAGTACTTGAGTGATTTGCTGAAAATATTTGGAATGGAGGACTGTAAACTAGTTGGAACACCTATGGTAACCAGACATAAGTTATCTAGCATAGATGAAACACTAGCAATTGAGCAGAAGAAATACAGATGCATGATTGCAGGATTGCAGTATTTGACACACACAAGACCAGATATAGCACATTTAGTTGGAATTGTAGCAAGATTTCAAGCTAAACCTAGAGAATCACACTATGTAGCAGTAAAGAGGATACTGAGATATTTAAGAGGCACAATGGACTAAAGATTGTGGTATGAAAAATCTGATGATCTTACCCTATGTGCATATATAGATGTTGATTGGGGAGGTAGTGTTGATGATAAGAAAAGGACCAGTGGAGGAGTATTTTTCCTTGGAGGAAGATTAGTTTCTTGGTTAAGCAAGAAGCATAATTTTATTTCACAAAGCACAAAAGAAGCAGAGTATGTAGCAATAGCAAACAATTATAACCAAATAATTTGGATGAAGCAGATGCTAAAGGATATTGGAAATAAATTTGTTGAATCTATTGTTTTACATTGTGACAACACCAGTACAGTCAGTATGTCTAAGAATCCTATACTACATTCTAAGACAAAACATATAAAGATCAAGTATCAAGTTGTAAGAGAGAAAGTTGTTGAGAAAGAAGTCAGACTGGAGTACATAAGCACAAAGGAACAGATAGCAGACATATTTACAAAGCCTTTGCCTAAGGATACATTTGAATATCTGAGAGGTATGCTTGGGGTTATGCCCCAGCCTATTTTTGAGTAGTGATGTAGTTGGTTGCATCTGTCTAGTAAAATATGAGCCCTATCTTTCTTCTAGACTAGATGTTGGTACTTCATCTATGGGGGAGTATGTGTATCTAAGCTGAGTCATGAGGACTCTAGTAAATATATTTTTCTTCTGAATAGTGTCTTTTGACATTGAGTTGTTGTTGACATAGTGATGAAATTTCTATCATTGATGTCAATGGGGGAGAAGTATGCATGAAAAACAATATGAAAAAAATAATATGAGAGAACTGAATAGGATAACAAAGCAAGATTTGATTGATGAAGAGGATTTGAAGAAGCAGTGTTGCAGTATCTGATTTTTAGAACATTGGATTTTTTCATCTATGTTTCCATCAATGCCAATGGGGGAGATTGTTAGGAATGAATGCTAAAGTGTTTGGCACCCATTCTGTAGCAGTTGTTGTTGCATTCATGACTATGATTGTCATTGATGTCAACATAGTGTTTTATTGAAGACTTGCAGAGAAGAAGATAGTGTTTTGATTAGCGCACGTGGTATATTGTAGTTGGAGCTATGCAACATTGAGGATATAATCTTTGATATTTTATATTTCTATGGTTAAGAGCACAGATAGTAATTCTTTTATTCATGAAAGTTATGATCATTTTGGTGGAAGTAGTATTCAGGCAGTGTTCCTGAGTAGTAGTTTTTGGAAAGTGGATGATATCTCCTAATCTGGATGGAATCTAGCTTTGTGTAGTTAAATGGAAGTTAGAAACACATTGATAGTGACATGGATGATAGCACAAACTTTGAAGTCACACGAGTGAAGATTTATTGTATTTGGAAGCTAATAGTTTTATGTAATTTTGGTGTAGCGTGTGGAATCTTTTTGTATGCCGACTCATTTGTAATTATTTGAGTGTGGTATAAAGGAAGGAATGTTTTTCCTTGTTGTATGTAGAAGAGGATAGTAGTGTATGATTATGAAGATGTGAAAGAATAATTGTGAAGGAAGACATTCGAAGTTCAGAGATCTGAAATTGAGATCTAATGTAGCAGTGAGTGTGGTTTGGCACAGTCAAAGAAGAGGTAACATATTATTCTATTGAATAATGCAAAGATTATTTGGAAAGCGAGTTCAGTGATCTTACCCTCAAGCTTTTTGGGTATTGGGTCCTTCTATCTTCCATAACTCTTAATAGGGTTAGAATCTTTTAACAGGGATTCAAAATCTCCTAACAAGGATTTATATGTACTGAATGTATTTCATAAGACTCCTAATAGAGTCCATCCTTTCACAAGGAATATTCATATTAGTGCATCTTTTGTGGGCATCATTCCCACTGAGGTTTACTCTTTGATCAAGAGGTTCCCTAGTTAACATATCTTGTGTTATTGTGTAATTGTGTATGAATATATTTTTATGGTTGGTAATTATATTGCTTATATGGTTTAATGTTGTTGAAGATGATAAAAGTTATAATTATCTAATAACTGATTCACCCCGCCCCCCTCTTAGTTATCTTGGTGGACTTTACTTTCTAATAGAAGCCTTCGACAAGATCAAGAAATATCTAGTGAATCTACCTACTCTTATGTCACCGATTCTAGGCAAGCCACTCTTTCTCTATATTTCAGCTACATAAGTCTCACTAGGTGTTTTTCTAGCCCAACAAGATCAAGATGGTAAAGAAAAGTCTATATATTACATCAGTCTCACCCTTGTGGGATATGAGTTTAATTACTCTCTCATTGAACTAGCATGTTTAGTAGTAGTCTTTGCTTCACATAAATAGCGCCATTGCATGTTATCTCATTCTATCAAGCTTATTGCAAAGATTGATCCTTTAAAATATATTTTGAGAAAGACAACATTAATGGGAAGATTGGCTAAGTGGGTTATGTTGCTTAGTGAATTTGATATTGAATATGTGGAAAGGAAGGCCATTAAAGGACAAGTAATTGCAGATCAATTAGCTGAAGCACCATTTCCTGATGATTGTCTTATACATAGAGAATTTCTAGATGCACACATCTTGACAATATCTACACAGACATGGAAGTTGTATTTTGATGGATCATATACCCAACATGGTTAAGGAGCTGGAGTGCTATTTATTATGCCACAAGGATACACAATACCCAAGTCTTACAAATTGCTCTTTCCTTCTACAAATAATGTGGTTGAGTATGAAGCATTGATGATCGGATTGAAGAAAGCTTTGCAATGGAAGGTTACTAAATTGAATGTCTATGGAGACTCTCAGTTGATTATCAATCAAGTAAATGATGAATATTAAACCAAGTATGACAAGTTGTTACCATATAAATGTATGGTGTATGAATTTAAGAAATATTTTTCAATAATCACCTTTGAACAAATTCCAAGGCATGATAATAAGGTTGTAGATGCTATGGCTACAATTGCTTCTCTATTTGATGTTGAAGATACAAAAGACCATTTTGTGTTCTTGGTGGAATCCTTGACTTGTCTTGTGTATGATGATCCTGATACAAGTATCATATGTCATATTATCAAACAAGAATCCCCAACTTATGGAGAGATATATACCTACCTTAAAGACAATACCATTCCACCTAAAATATCTAGAAACCAAAAATGAACCTTTCTTCACCAAGCCTCCCGCTATGTCCTAATCTCTGACACCTTGTATCGATGAGGTCTTGATGGTACTTTATTATAATGTATTGAACATGATGAAGCTCAAATTTCCTTGCCAGATGTCCATGAGGGTATTTGTGGAACACATTTGAGTACTCCTTCCTTGGCTAAGAAGCTAATGCATATGGGTTACTATTGGCCTACTATGGAGATAGACTCATTTCACTTTGCTAGGAAATGTAAGAAATGTCAGATCCATGGGAATCTTATTCATGCACCAGCACAGGTGCTCCATCCTTTCATGACCACATTTCCATTTAGTCAATGGGGACTCAACCTTGTGGGTGCAATTCACCCTCCATCTTCCAACTACCATAATTTTATTATCACTACAACTGAGTATTTTACCAAATAGATTGAAGTCATTCCATTGATCACTGCTATTGGCAAACAAATATCCATGTTTATCCTCAATTATATCATTTGCAGATATGGTACCCCTATGCATCTTATTACTGATCATGCAAACAAATTCCAAAATTAGGACATGGATGAACTATATGAGAAATTCCACATCACACATCACTATTCCACCATTTATTACCCCTAGGGAAATGGCCAATCTGAGGCATCTAATAAAACCATTGTCAAGATCCTTCAAAAGACTGTCAATGACACTGGTCGTGACTGGCATATCCAATTGAATCCTACCTTATGGGCTTATCTCACTTCCATTCGAACTCCCACTAGAGCCACACCATATTCCCTTTGATGGAATATGGATGAAGTGACTGAGAGGGGGGGGTGAATCAGTCAACCATAAAAACACTTCACAATTAATTCTTTGCCGATCCCTTAGGATATCTTAACACTGTTATCTATTTTAGCACTCGGTAAATAGATTGCAGTAACTTTGAAGATGCAGAAAGTATTATCAATATTATCTTTAGATATTCATCAGCACATGTATATGATTGAGAAAGCAATTAAGAACATAAGAGACACAAGATTTAACGTGGAAACCCAATATGGGAAAAACCACCAATGTATCTAGATACTGATTTTCACTTTTCTGAAGTGATGCCCGGTTAGAAGCCAACCCGGTAAAAGGTTACAAAACACACTGTTAGGTGTGACCTTGTTAGAGGATTTAAAACACCCTGCAAGGAGTGGCCTGGTAAGAGGTCTTGAAAAAAATTCAATGGAATTGTCACCTTGTTAGAGGATTTACAATATGGTTGTTAAACCAACTCGGTTAAGAGATTTAGAATTCACTGTTACAATGATAAGAAGGTAACAATGAAAAAGTGACCTGTATAATAATGCAACTGTCTTGCTGATTACAGATCTTTGTTCTGCATAATTCTGATCCTTTCTGATCGAATAAATCTCTGCTGCTCCTCAAGGATATCTGAACATCCTTCACAAATTCGCATATACCTTTCCTTCTTCTCTTCTGTAAATTTTCTGTTGTATTATTTATTTTTCACATTTGACCTTTTATTTATATGATTTTGGATTTGTCAAATCGACATTATTTAGTATAACAGTCGGCTGAATTAAGCAAACTCTATTTGCAAAAATCCTTCAAGGGCCGACAGTGCTCGATGACCATAACTTTCTATAATCTTTCGGTGACCGAGGGAACTCGGTAAACACTGACAATCCTTTACCTTAGATAACTGACTGAACTCAGTAAACACTATCTTTTCTTTGATGACCGACTGAACTCGGTAAACACTAACTTTCCTTCGATGACCGACTGAACTCGGTAAACACTAACTTTCCTTCGATGACCGACTGAACTCGGTAAACACTAAACTTTCTTTGGCAACCGACTGAACTCGGTAAACACTAAACTTTCTTTGGCAACCGAGTGAACTCGGTAGACACTGCTTTTCTTTGATAACCGAGTGGACTCGGTAAGCACTAATATTCCTATCTGGCAGACCGACTGAGCTCGGTAGGAACTGATTGCTACGGACTATGACATAGTGTGACATCAAAGACAATACATAGTTGAGTAGCAATTTCCTTCAGACAATTGTTTCCAACAATCTCCCTCTTTGGCATTGATGGCAACACAATATGTCATATCATAAGAAATTTGAAAGAGTTAGCTTGATTTAGATTCAAATCTCCCTCTGTCAGCAAACTTCCTGTATCCTGAAAATTCTTCCTTCTGACTATTGAAAATTTCTTGAAGTAATAGCAAAGACATAGCAAACACTCCCTCTTTGACAACACATGCCAAAGACAATTCTCATATTACTGGTGAAAATTAATGTACCTCAAGTACTGATTCATATGCAATGATTCCTTTAATATGCTGCATCAACAAGTTGATTTTCAATCATGTTCTGGTTGATGCATCACTAAAACTGTATTTAGTGAGCCTCGGATAGGGGAATGACCCCTAACTTACCTCTTAGATACATAAATGCATCCTTAGGTAATGGTTTGGTAAAAATGCCTGCAATCTGTTCTTTTGTATGAATATATTCTAATCTGATTTCCTTGTCCTGCACCAATTCTCTGACAAAGTGATATTTAATAGCAATGTGCTTGGTTTTGGAATGCATTACTGGATTCTTAGAAATGTTTATTGCACTGGTATTGTCACAAAATATAACAACTGGTTCTTTGATTTCAACCTTCATACCTTCTAATAGCTGTTTAAACCAAACAATATTTGAACAATTTACTACAGCAGCAACATATTCTGCTTCAGCTGTGGATTGAGATGTGCAATTCTGCTTTTTACTAGTCCAGGATACCAGTCTTTTTCCAAGAAAAAATGCTCCACCACTTGTACTTTTTCTGTCATCAATGTTTCCTGCCCAATCAGCATCAGTAAACACTTTCAAGTCTAGATTGCCTCCAAATTTATACCACAAACCATATTCTTCAATTCCTCTTAAGTATCTTAAGATTCTTTTGATTGCCATCATGTGATTTTCCTTAGGTTTTGCTGAGAATCTAGCTACTATACCGACTGCTAAGGCAATATCAGGTCTTGTATGTACTACATACTGCAATTTTCCAATCATAGATCGGTATAGGGTCTGATCAACTTCTTTTGAATCATCATTTTTGGTAAGTTTCAGTCTAGTACATATGGGTGTACCAACTAGTTTTGAATCTTCCATACCAAACTTCTTAAGTATCTCCTTAATGTATTTGGATTGAGTAATGTATATACCATTCTTGCTTTGCTGAATTTGAAGACCAACAAAGAATTTTATTAAACCAAACATAGACATTTCAAATTCTCTGTTCATTTGCTCTGAAAATTCTTTGCACTGATCCTCATTCCCTGTAAATATAGTATCATCCACAAATATTTCTGCCAATACAATTTTGTCATTCGGTCCTTCTTTAATATATAGATTGCTGTTATCATTAGCTCTTTTGAAATTATTCTGAATCAAATAGTTATGGAGTCTTTCATACCATGCTCTAGGAGCTTGTTTTAAACCATACAATGCTTTGTGTAACCTGCAGACCATGTCCCTTTTATCTGGATCAACAAAACCTTCAGGTTGTTCAATGTAGACTTCTTCATCAAGAATTCCATTGAGAAATGCAGATTTTATATCCATCTGATATACCTTAAATCCTTTGTGTGCTGCATAAGCAAGTAGAGTTCTTACACCTTCTAATCTGGCAATAGGAGAAAAAGTTTCTCCATAATCTATACCTTCTTCTTGAGAATAACCTTTACATACCAGTCTAGCTTTGTTTCTAGATACTTGACCATCTTCATTCAGCTTATTCCTGAATACCCATTTTGTTCCAATTACATTCTTATCTTTAGGTCTGGGTACAAGAGTCCAAGTTTTGTTCTTTTGTATTTGTTCTAATTCTTCATTCATTGCTTCAATCCAACTTTCATTCTCCAATGCATCTTTGATATTTCTAGGTTCAAAATCAGTAAGCAGACATGTACCTTTTAGCTTGCTTCTTGTCATAGTACCATCTGATTTGTTTCCAATGATTTGATCTGGTGTATGATGTCTTCTGACATATTTGGCTAGTATAGGTTCCTTGCCTTTTGAATGATTCATGCTGTTGTCTTCTAGGATCTCTTCTTCAGGTTGCTCGGGCTCGGTAGATATTTGCTCGGTAACTTCAGGCTGAGACTCGGTCTGAATTTCTTCCTGTGACTCAATTTGAACTTCTTCCTGTGACTCGGTTTGTGACTCGGTAACTCTGCTCGGCTCGGTAGATATAGCTTTCTTATTGATAGTTGTGTCTGTCAATATTTCAGGTTCAATGTAAACAAATCTTCTGTAGTTCTCAGGTTCCCTTTTGCTTTCTTCCTCAGTCTTTTCTGCAAACTCATCAAATTTTACATGTATACTTTCTATGACTTTGTGAGTAGATAAGTTCAGACATTTGTATGCCTTGCTTTTGCTAGAATATCCTAGGAATATTCCTTCATCACTTTTCACATCAAATTTATTTCTTCTGAATTCTTTTAAGATATAACACTTGCTACCAAATATTTTCATGTAACTTACATTAGGTTTATAGCCATACCATAATTCATAAGGAGTTTTGAATGTGTCTTTCTTCAGTTGTACTCGGTTCAAGGTATGAACTGCAGTGCTGATAGCTTCCTTCCAGTACTTTATAGCAATGTTCTTTTCTATCATTAGAGTCCTTGCACAATCCATAATAGATCTGTTTCTTCTTTCTGCTATTCCATTCTGCTCAGGAGTTCTAGGAGCTGATACCTGTCTTTTGATTCCTCTTTCAATGCAGAAGTTGTTAAAATCATGGGAGATGAATTCACCACCTCTGTCTGATCTTAAGCATTTCAATCTTTTCCCTGTTTCTTTTTCTACTCTTGCTAAGTACCATTTGAACTTTTCAAATGCTTCTAATTTTTCTCTTAAATACATAACAGTCATCATTCTAGAATAATCATCAACAAAAAGAATAAAGAATTTATCTCTAGTATAGCTTTGTATTCCAATAGGTCCACATAAATCAGTATGCACAATTTCCAAAATTTCTTTAGACTGATAGTTCTTACTCTTGAAACTAGTTTTACTCATTTTGCCAATCTGACAATTCTTACATAGACCAGTGTCAGGTTTCTTCAAAGTAGGAATGCCTCTAACCTTCTTGAATTTGCTTATTTTTATCATGTTATCAAAATTCACATGACATAACCTTTTGTGCCATAGCCAACTTTCTTCTATTTGAGCAATAAAGCATGAATATTCATTGAGATCAAGATAAAATAAGTTACCTTTTGTTTGTTTTCCTGATCCAATGAGTTTTCCTTTTCCATCCAGCAGTCTTGCTTGACCATTCATGAATTCAAATTTGAAACCAGTGTTGATTAGCTGTGCTACACTTAAAAGATTATGTTTTAGTCCTTCAACCCAATAAGCATTATCACATATGAGTTCTTTGGTTAATGAGATTCTTCCTTTTCCTTTTATACAACAAGGTTCATTGTTTCCAAATCTTACATTACCATTGTCACAGTCTTCTAGATATTCAAATTTTGTCTTGTCACCAGTCATGTGGTGTGAACATCTGCTGTCTATTATCCATATATCATCTTTGCTTATATGAGAAATAAGTGCCATCTTATCTTCATCATCATCAGATTCATCTTTTATAGCAATAAAGACAATTTCTTCTTCACTATCATCAGAATCTTTAGCCATAAAACATGATTTCTTACCTTTATCCTTGTATGATTTGAAATTATTTTTGCCATAGTACTTGTGACTTCTCTTTTCTTCTTTGACTTGCTTGTTTGGGCACCTAGCTGCAATATGTCCAATTTCTTCACATGAAAAATAGATTAAAGGAGTTTTACCTTTATATTTACCTTTCTCTCTAGAGTACTTCTTTGCAAGTAATGCTTCTACAATTTCAAGATCACTATCAGAACTTTCTTCTGATTCTTCTTCACTTTCTGACTGAACTTCTTTAATTTTCTTGTTCTTCTTTAGTGAAACCTTGGCCTCAAATGCTGATTCAATATTTTTGGAACTAGGAACATAGTTATCATAGTTGTCTAATTCAAAAGCTATCAATCTTCCAACTAAAGCATCCAAAGTTATATTGTGGTTTGTTTCACATCTTCTTTCTTGAATAGCTGATACTCTTATTGCATAGATAGGGAGTAGTGTTCTAAGTACCTTACTTATAACAGTCTCATCTGAGATTGTTCCTCCAGAAGCTCTAATTGCACTTACACTTGCTTTGATTCTTTCAACATATTTTGCAATGTTTTCATCTTCCTTCATATTCATCTTGTCAAACTGTCCTCTTAGGCTTTCTGCTTTGGCTCTTTTCACATTTGCATCAACACCATATATTTTCTTCAGTGCCACCCACATTTCATATGCAGTAGTGCAGTCTTTAATATCATCAAATTCTTCATAGCTGAGAGCAGATGCAATGTCTATCATCATGGTGTTGTGAGTCTTTTTATCTGCAATGTCTTCAATAGTTAATGCGCCATTAGGAATTGTGTATTCTTCATCAATGTATTTGCATCCTGAATCACCAATGGAAGCCAGATGAAGTCGCATAAGACCTTGCCATGCTGAAAAGTTATCTCTGTTGAGCTTTGGAATTTCCCTCTTGTAAGACATCCTGATCTTTAGCTTAGGTCTTTGAAACCCTTCCTGCAAGCACCAAATGCTCTGATACCAATTGATGGAATATGGATGAAGTGACTGAGAGGGGGGGCTGAATCAGTCAACCATAAAAACACTTCACAATTAATTCTTTGCAGATCCCTTAGGATATCTTAACACTGTTATCTGTTTTAGCACTCGGTAAATAGATTGCAGTAACTTTGAAGATGCAGAAAGTATTATCAATATTATCTTTAGATATTCATCAGCACATGTATATGATTGAGAAAGCAATTAAGAACACAAGAGACACAAGATTTAACGTGGAAACCCAATATGGGAAAAACCACCAATGTATCTAGATACTGATTTTCACTTTTTTGAAGTGATGCTCGGTTAGAAGCCAACCCGGTAAAAGGTTACAAAACACACTGTTAGGTGTGACCTTGTTAGAGGATTTAAAAAACCCTGCAAGGAGTGGCCTGGTAAGAGGTCTTGAAAACAATTCAATGGAATTGTCACCTTGTTAGAGGATTTACAATATGGTTGTTAAACCAACTCGGTTAAGAGATTTAGAATTCACTGTTACAATGATAAGAAGGTAACAATGAAAAAGTGACCTGTATAATAATGCAACTATCTTTCTGATTACAGATCTCTATTCTACATAATTCTGATCCTTTCTGATCGAATAAATCTCTGCTGCTCCTCAAGGATATCTGAACATCCTTCACAAATTCGCATATACCTTTCCTTCTTCTCTTCTATAAATTTTCTGCTGTATTATTTATTTTTCACATTTGACCTTTTATTTATATGATTTTGGATTTGTCAAATTGACATTATTTAGTATAACAGTCGGCTGAATTAAGCAAACTCTATTTGCAAAAATCCTTCAAGGGCCGACAGTGCTCGGTGACCATAACTTTCTATAATCTTTCGGTGACCGAGGGAACTCGGTAAACACCGACAATCCTTTACCTTAGATAACCGACTGAACTCGGTAAACACTATCTTTTCTTCGATGACCGACTGAACTCGGTAAACACTAACTTTCCTTCGATGACCGACTGAACTCGGTAAACACTAACTTTCCTTCGATGACCGACTGAACTCGGTAAACACTAAACTTTCTTTGGCAACCGAGTGAACTTGGTAAACACTAAACTTTCTTTGGCAACCAAGTGAACTCGGTAGACACTGCTTTTCTTTGATAACCGAGTGGACTCGGTAAGCACTAATATTCCTGTCTGGCAGACCGACTGAGCTCGGTAGGAACTGATTGCTGCGGACTATGACATAGTGTGACATCAAAGACAATACATAGTTGAGTAGCAATTTCCTTCAGACAATTGTTTCCAACAATTGTCTATGGTTTTGAAGTTGTTCTACCCCTCAAGGTCGAGTTACCTTCTCTTCATGTATCCCTAAAAGACTTAATTCTAGATGAAGAGTATAGAGTTGCATGGTTAACTGAACTAGAATTACTAGAAGAACATCGACAAAGGGCCTTTGACCATTTGAAGGTCTATCAGGAGAGGATGTCTCATTAATATAACAGTAAAATGAAACCCAGATACTTTGAGGTGGGTGATCTAGTCCTTCGTAAAAATCCTAAAAATTAGCAGCATCGTGAGAAGAAGGGAAAGTTTGAACCCAACTGGTTGGGTCCTTTTGTGATTACAACAGTCTATGGCTCAAGGGCTTATCAGTTATCTACATCTGAGGGTGATCTCTTGGATGAGCCTCTCAACAGTATGCACCTCAAGAATTTCTATGCTTAAAATCCCAATGCAAGGGGTATGTATAAAAAAAAACAAATAAATAAAATTTAAAAATAAAATCAAAAGAAAACTGTAATAAAAACATGTGGTGAAAACTCAGAAACAAGTGCCATTTGTGACAAGTTAGCTCCTTTCTCTATTAGGATTCTTCTAGTGTGTCATCTAATATATATATCCATAATAATGTGACTATTCAATCACCATTCACTCCATGTATATATCCATAGTAAAATGGCCAATCCATAACATTCTATCCAGTGTATAAATCCATAATAAAATCCCATCATAGCTTGGTCTAGCATCTTGGTCTTCATCCTAGTCTTTTGTGTTCTTCTTCACCCATAATAATTTAGTCCATCATCTAGCTGGGGGCATGTCCTCAACCTAGTTTGGGAAGTGGATCTATGATAGTCATGACTCCTAGAGGATGAAATAGAGTATTTTCACTAGGCAAACAAACACAATCAAACATTCTTACATGATGATATCCTCATAATAAATCATAATATGTGATATATCCTTCAAAATGTGACCTCTTATCTATACATTTGAAATGGATACACATCAAACATATCGATCAATAAAATTAACAACATCTTTTGGAAAAGAAATGTATATTCATGGCAGGCATGTTAGAATGGTTGCAATAGATTATGCATTCATATTTGGATTTCATCGTTATCATGTTTCCTATGCTATTTTGGGATATCTTTGACATTAGTTTAAAACTCCCATATGTCATTGATTAGAATAGCCAGGATGGGGCATGATATTTTTCTTTGATTTTTGTTTGAGGGGTATTTTCTGATGAAGCCAAAGGAACAAGTAATTGGGGTGTCTATGCATAAGTGCCTTCATCAGTTTAATAAGCATTGAAACATATACAATTTATGTTGGTATGTGAATGATATTAATGGTGATACACCACACATACCTCGACTCCAAATATTTGCTCCCCTATGGAGGGTAGAATATTCCTTATATGTTATGCAAATGAAACTCAAGTCATCTCGATTCAATTATACCTAGATGCTTATCAAGTTTTCTATATTAAACTCCATGCAAGAAGTTCTCAGTTCATCCTGGTTTAATTATACCATGATGCTTGCATTTTTTTGCAACATAACAAGCTCAATGATGATAATCAAATTTTGGCTACTGTGATCTAAGATGTTTCATGAAGTTGTGGAGATGTTCATATCATATTTCATTTTGCATTACATTCAAAAGATCTTGTTGCATATAAGTGCTCCTTTTATAGGGTTTTGAAGGCTATCTTGCTTAGAAGTTCATATGTTTTCCTTGTCCATTCTTCTCATGTCAGACATGTTGTTATTTAAGTTGAGGACATTTGGGCATCAAAACTATAGGTAATATGTTGCATTATAAATTTTGCATATTCCATCTTCATTATTATACTTAATCATCTACATAGTTCATTGTGTATGTATCCTTATCATTTTATCTTATTATGCTTGTTCATTTGTAGATGACCATTGTATATTGACATGTATATTTTAATCATTTTAAATACCATCTCATCGTAGTAATCACCTTATTTTCCTTTATATTGTTTTTATCATTTTCATCACATTTTATATACCATGTTTATTCATTTTTCATTAAATTTCATTTTATCTTACCACATTTAGAATTTGTCAAAATCTTTTGCCATTTATCATTATTACATGCATTATCATTGTACATATTATTCACTTATTACCATTACATGCATTATCATTGATTTATTATCATTTAGTTTATCCATTATAATTGTTCACATCATTTCATGTTCATTATCTTTATTTACATCATTTACATTATCATTATTCAATCATTTACGTATTCCATTACTCACATTGCATTAGCTAATATAGAATTAAATAAGGAACCATTTACAAATTCATTTATTTAAACTGTATCATTTTCAAGTAAATAGATTCATATAAACATCATCATCACATGATAAATCACCAACCATTATGCATCCACATGGAAATAAATCATCACATTATAGAACATAAGTAATATGCATACCAAAGTAAATCATCACATCCTGCATGTGTCAGTACACACACACACACACACATCATCATAAAACTATATCATAAAGTAATCACAATAGAACTACATCATGCATAAAGTGTCCATCATACTAAGTCCATATAAATAATAAATTGTCCAAATGTCCAATGATATCTCATAAAATAATAATCTGTCCACAAGTGTCCATCAAGTCTATAAATACATCATGATACAATAATGATACAGATACAAAGTGTATACATAGATACAAAGTCTAAGAACCACTACCCCCTGATTCAGTATGTCTCTGTCATCGGGATGTGATGGATGGACTTGTTGTAAATGGATCTCCTGAGCTTGTAGGTGGTCTCAGTGGATGTGATAATGTACCTCCACTGCCAAAAGATCCTTGCTTGTGTAAAATTTTCCTCACTACATGTGAGTTCTCTCTGAAGCTCCCGATCCACTGGTCTCTAGGCACAACCTGTCTATAGGCCTCCTTCTAGTAGGTGATCTCCCTACTGGCTCTCATCATCATGCGTAAGTTGTCTTCATGTGGCCCTAGTGCCTCAACAAACTTTAGCTCATCTAACAATGCATCAACCTCACCTAGCCACTCTATGGCGGCATCTTGCTATTGTCTAACCTCTGCTAGCTCAGTCTCTAGTCTCTCCACCCACCTCTCTAGACTAGGAATGTGGTCTGCCTACACCTATGTCATTTCTAGTTTGACTAGCAATGCATCGATATCAATGTCCTCCTCCTCTATAGCATCCCTCTATAAATAGGGATCCTGAACCCCAACATCCATATCCACCTACTCACCTTGTGCACCAACATCAAGCATATGTACATCATCACCTACCATATCAAGCATCTTCTTTTCTTGTATGGGGTCATCCTGTATCAATCCCCCTATACCTATCTCTCCTCCCCAAGTATATCCTCTGCATCAATATGCATTGGTACCTATGCTCTTGTTTCTATCTATATTGGTACCTATACATGTACTTGTGGTTCTTGATCCACCTATGTAGGGGCACCTACCGGTCTTTGTTCTAGTGGTGGTCTAGGTACCTATCTCATAGGGGGTGCCATCAACCCCCGTGGTTGCACACCTCTATCTCTCATACAAGGCCCACCTTTGTCTCCTCTCCCTCCATCGGGACCACCATCTCCACCATCACCACCACCATCTCTCCCTCAACCTCTCCTATCTCTCTGTCTATCCCCTACATCTCTTTATGGTGGCCTCTTTATCAGATTTGTCAATATTAGGAATGGATGATCCCTAAGATATCTCTTGTAATCTACAGTCATCTCCAGCTCTACGACCCCCTATCTTATGGACCATGCCTAAAATGACATGTTCAAGAACTCATGTCATGCAATCTCAAAGGATGCCATCATTCCCCAATATCTCCTCTCCTGATGAATCCATGTGAACTCTATCATCCCCTAGATCCTACTAAACTATTGCAGGACCTGACTAACTACTTGCCTCTCAATAATATAGGGTGTCCATCCAATCAACCATCATGACTCAAAGCAATAGCCTAGCTACCGCTCATCCTCCTAGGGCTCACACTTAAGATAGGGTCTCCAAATAACAACATTGACTATATCAAATGCATGACACCAAAACTCTAGTCATTCCAGCTTATGCTAAGATTGGATAGATGCGTACAAAAATATATAGGGCTACCTTGCACCTTAGAATCTAAGAGCAGTGGGTTGCATGATAGCAATGTGCTCCCACACGCATATATGGAGCAAAGTCACTCCAGCTAATAGTGATGCCCCTCTATGGTACACCACCTAATGTAAATCATGATACAAATGGGCTAACAGGTACACACCCCAATAAAATTGGGTCCCATCCTCCATCATCCTCTACAATGTCCACCCCTATCCAACTGCAAAACCATGTGATCGTTGATCTGGGTAGACATAGCCATCGATCACTCTAGCCAAAAATACAGGGAGAGGCTCATAAAGATCCACCATCTCCTCCCAACTGATCTATGTCTCCTTAATTTCATCATCACCAAACACCGCTCTGCACTCTACCAGGCCACTGTGTCTCTCATACTATACAAGCTCTCCATTAATCTGTAGTCGTAGGATGCGATATACATCATCTCAAGTGACCATCATCTCCCTTATAGGGAGATGAAAGGTACTCATCTCTAAGTTCCATCTATCTGCCAGAGCGGTCAATATCGTCAGGTTTTCCTGAATCTTGGGTGTGTAGATGATATGGAATAATATTGTCATACCTATCAATAACCTGCCAGTCTTTGACAACGCCGAACTCAAATTCTGAGTAATGAGATATCTCTCCCATGACATCAGAATGTATGTGATAACCTCTTATAACAACCACAAATAAATAAACTCTTAGATTTCGATCAGATTGATCTATCTATCTATCTTATACTATCAATCGAACACATGTTTATCACATGTTCAACCATATAATTCTATCAATTATTTAAATTAGGAAATTCAACTAGCGACCATGTGATGAAGGGTGCTCCCCTTAATACCACAAACACATAACAGAAATAGAGAAACAACAACAATATGCAAGAATAGAAAATGGGCTTCTTATTATCTCCACAAATGTGGATTCACAAACTTTCAAAATTACAATATGCAAAGCCACATGGGTATTCCCTTACAATATTCTGTAGGACAAAGCCTCGAATCAATACCCAGATCTACTACCTAGAACTATCCCCAACTGCCTAAGATAACACTTCAGGCTTCCTTATATAGGCAATTTTCCACCGCCTGGGAAGGTTCCATAATTTTAGCCAACAAGGCCAACCAAACTTAGAATTATTTTATTTTTCAATTTATTACATCAAAGTCAGCTCAAAATAACTTTTGAAACCCAAATAGAAATTTTGAAGAAAAATCATTTTTCGCTATTTTAGGTGACCCAACTTCCGAAGACCATAAGTCATCACCAATTGACCCGATTGACTATTATAACCCCATTCCAAAAAGGCCACAAAGTGCTCTATAGCCTTGACTTGCACAAGCACCTATCACCCAAATTTTCAACCTCATCCAGGGCCTCTAAAGCCTTCAAAAATGAGTTCAAAGTTTCTATACCCTATTGCCAATACCAAAAATCTTCAATATCTACAAAGCTACACTTGATCTTTTAATGAAACTTTATTGGCAGGATGATATGACCAAAATGAACCTCCAGGGAAGAAATCAGAACATTCCAAGATCGGATGACCAACTTACTAAAAATAGAAAGTTTCCATAAATAGCAGCTCTTCACAAGATAGCCCTTATTGAATACAAAAACATAATTTTTTTTTTTTTGGGTGATGCAAGATTGCTCTTAAACCTAGGATGCTCCTACATCACCATGCTATGATGTTGCTTATCTTAACCAAAATTAATTTAAAAACCAAGCTGACAGATCATATCAGCCTCTCGATATCTAGTTTGAACTAATCGACATCATCATTTTCAACATTCTAACTCCTAAAATAGATGCGTAGCATAGAAATATGTTTGTGCAAAAACCCTCACATTTGTGCAAATTTAACATATGCGCTATTTAGGTTTTAAAATACCACCCTAACTCAGGCATTAGGGCTTAATAGTATCCTATCCTAACAATGGAAACCTTCTCAAGTTGTGGGTGGACTTTGATTAAGAAGGAGTCTCTGGATTCTAGGCCGGTTCCTATTTGATCTAAAAATATCACCTCTTGATTGAAAACTTAGTGGGAAAAGGGAGAGGAATTTAAAATTGAAAGGGAAATGGGGTGATACACGAAAATTGAATTCAAACTTTTCTTGGAAACTAAAATAGTAACCACAACTCATATATCAAAAGATTGACACCTTAAATCACTGATCAACATATAGGTTAATTTAGATCTTACTACTCGGGTATATGCCACAAATAGCTCAACCTATTAACAAACATACATATTCCGCATAAGGTTTGAATTATGTTCACTTATAGGAGGAATAGAAATCATTCACTTCTCCTAGCTACCAAAACAATTTAACACTTATGAAGAATGATGAAAATAGGATTAGAATCAATACTCAAAATATGAGGAGAAATAAATCATCTGCTTTATTATCCTCCAAAATTTGACAAGTAGGTTACAAAACAAGAGCTCAAAGCATCAAGGAATGAAATTGCTCACTTTTAGCCTTTACTCTAAAATTTGGAACCCCCTAAACCGATTATGAAAATCAATTTTATAACCCTCCTATGCCCTCAATTCAAAAATCAAAACTCTCACTATTAGCCCTGATTTAGCCTTAATTCATGCCAAAAATCTAAGCTTAAAAATAATGCCATAACCTATGCCCTAAATGTTGGTTTTAAAATAAGGATATAAATTCTTTTTACAATATTTTACCAACATTTAGATTATTTACATTGAAAACAATCCAAAGTAAATCAAAACCTAAAACAAACTAAACTTAAGGAAAAATTCCTAAGTCTAACAATTGCTAAGTGCTAGAGGGTCGAATAGACCACTTAAGCCACTTGCATATTATGAGGAAACTGAGGCTATGTGCTAGCATTGTTTGAACTTCAAGCTCTACAGGATGTGGACTGTTGTAGTTAAGGCATTGAATGCAGTTGCCAGTGGATTTCAAAACTCTCAAAATTCTTACTCATTCTTGGTCTTAGCATTTTTTTGGCTTTGTGTTTGAGAGACTATAGGGAAACACCCTAAGTTGATAGTGAATCTCTACAAAAAATAAGGCATTCAGCTCAGCTTGACTAGTATTCTCAGGCTCTATTTTTTTGAAAGGTCTCTGGCATTAAACCGAATCTTGACTTTTCTTCTTTCTGTGATCTAGAGATCACTTGGCATGATTTGAATTTGAACTTTGAGCTATGAAGCTCGACTATACATGTTTAAGTTTAGTATAAAGCTCAGCCTGTGATTTTTCTATGATTTTATAGACTACTAGCATAGTTTATGGCTTTTTTTACTGAAAGTAACTCGAGCTTCATTTGATATATCTCGGTCTATGACTGAAGTTTTGGCTTGGTTTGGGATTGCATCTTACTTGTGAGCTAAGGCTTCATTTGTTGAACTTGAGCCTAAATAAGTAGCATGAATCAGAGCTTTGAAATGAAAAAGAGCTCTTCTCTGGCAAAGAACCCAAACTTAAAACTTGGGCTAAGCTGTGACTAGAAGATGTCTTTGGCTGGGAGTGTAACATGAAACCCAGGTCTCAGCTGTGATCATATTTTAGTCACAACTTCAGACTGAGCCTTGAGTTGGACCTTGAGTTGTAACTGATCTTCACACTCAACTTCAAGCTTGAGCACATCTTCTCTAATGGTAATCTCAGCCCCTTCTATTTGGTATAACTCTTGCATGAAGTTTAGATGCCTTGCTTGATTTGGGTTTTTTCCTTATTGTTATTCTAGGGCTTGAACTAAACCTGAGCTCCTCCTTGACATAAAACCTGAGCATGAACCATGGCAATAAATATTGCATGAAACTTGGACTAGAACACACAAGTTCTCTCTCAGCTTCTACTTGCAGATAAGTATCTCATTTCTCCCTTCATTTTCTTTAAACTAGGGCTTTCGTTGCTTACCATCCAGCAACTCATTTTTTTGAACACTTGCCTGTCGTCTCTTTGCATATACAATAGATACTGTATTTTTTCATTTTCTTTTTGCCATAGTCATTACTATCATTCCAAGTTATTACTATTACTTATACATGAACTCACTGACAACACATTTTTTAAGCTTACTATCAGTCATTTGATACTGTTATCGGCTCCATCGATGACAATAAACACTCCCTAACTTGGTCACTTTATTTGTTAAGTTCACTATGGATACATACTTGAGATAAATGACCATGAATTCACTGTATTTCATTATTCTTCAACTCCTTAATGCATTTTGTTAAAGTACACCAGCCTTTACCTAAAATCACCTCTAGCTTGGCCTATCAAGTTCACTATCACAAAATAGTGATCATGTGAAACCTTTACTTTTACCAGTCAAATTAATGATAGAAACCATAGATTTGAATTTGAACTTTCTCCATGTACAGTGTAACCACCATATTTTGAACCCACCCTCAAATAGTTTTATTGTAGTTCACTGTTATTTATGCACTAGTCATTTCATCATTGTGTTCAGCTAAATATGATAAGCTATGATCTATGAAATCAAAAGATGACTGATTTTTATTTACTATGCAATAAAATAATGAACCATGTTTGTGATCTTTATCAGTCATTATTGTTCTTCTCAGCTCTACTGATGATAGTAGACACTTCCTCTTTTTCAAAAGTAAATTCTGAGATGTTTCTTCTGATTTCTTGTGTGAAGAAGCTCTGGTCTCCACCATTAACTTTGAATGAAACAGAAGAAAAGGATGAAGACAACTGAAGAACAATTTGATTCAAGAAAATCGGATGACACAACCTTGTCAAGATTATGATATTTTTGAAGATTTGATGAGATGTGGGTGAAGGATACTGTCCCCTGGATGTATGGGATAGATCGCCCAAAAGATAGTGGACACGAGTTCTCAACACTTAGTCTATTTTTGAAGATTGATTGATTGAAGATTGATAGTTATGACAAAGTTTTGACACGAGATAAAAAGGACTCAAATTGATTAAACAGAAGGCTAGATCAGATTCAAAAGATCACTCTTGGAAAATGGTAGGATTCTCAATAGCTACTGCTCTGTTCCTGACACAATGATCTATTTGACAGGGTCTGGAACTAGGCTGGAAACATTGGATATCTTGCAATTTGACAATTTTTTGACAACTTTCCAAAATTTTCTCAAATGACACTCTGCAGACTTGTACGACAGTGGGTAGTCTATGAAATGACAGTTGCTAAACTCATACGACAGTTGGGTAGCAATGAAACGAAAATTGAAAAAACTCATATGACAGTTGCTAACAGGCTTTTGACTTTCTTGAATTTTCTAGTTTGAAAACTCGTACGACACTGGGTTCTCAATCATACGATAGATGGGCAATACTGAAATGACACTTGACAAAACTCATACAACTTTTGACTTTCTAAAATGACTTTTGACTCCAGAAAGAATTTTTCATCAAATTTTGCAAAACTTAAGGTTTTTAGTTTTGGATTGTTTGCAAATTGTACTGTCCAGATTTTGAAGGTTATACCAGATTTGATCATTTTTAATAGCCAAGCAGATAAACAAGTGCATAGAACAACAAGCAAGTGATTCCAAGCACGTCTGAAAACAATGAACAAGGGAAAAAGAAACCCTACACATGAACAATCAAGTGACCAAATTGTGCTAATCCCTGAGAGTACTAATTGTGTATGTTCTGAAAAGTTTTGCAATAACACACATATACCTAAGAATGAAAAATTGGCCTCTCTAGAGTTTTTAGTAATGGTTTGACTCTGCAACTTTTATGATTCAAAGGGGTGAACTCCAATCCTGGCGCACCAGGGTTTTGACACAGTCCGAGAACTTAATCTTCAAGAGCTGCTAGGGAGATCTGACAACCCAACAATGACCCATACTTGTGGAGATTTCTTCCACAAGGACATTTATATAGCGGTTGTCACTACCACGTCTGAAATGGCTATGACCGCTTGAGGTTCCATCAACATAGTTTTCCCTATGAAGGGATCGTCCACTACGGTTAACCCTCTCTAAAGGTGACTCACAGATTTATACCACAAGGGGACTTGGCTCCAAATTCAAGGTTTTGACACCTCTTCACTTTTAACCCAAACAAAGCCAGCAGATGAATCCGACACGCTAAGACAAAGTTTGTTTCACCAAGGTTTGTGATATCAACTCCATGTGATCTATCAACCTCTCCAGGGAGAGAATGTATCAATCAATAAGAGAAGACGCACTAACCAATTTTGATTCACAAAAGCTCATGATATCAACCCTACGTGATCTATCAACCTCTCCTAGGAGAGAATGTGTCAATCAATAAGAGAAGATGCACTAACCAAGTTGAATGTGAAACACACTAAGTATCCTCCCTACCTACAAGGATTCTGTCATCAAGAAAGATTTCTCTAGGAATCCAATCTCTCAAGAATCACGAATAGTGTTCATAGGGCCTAATTACTATGTGAGCACAGATATATTCCTGAAAGCAAATCTACCAAAAGTACCCAAAAAGCAGAAAGAGGAACACTTGATGCTTAAAGTGAATATGAGATGAGTCCACAAGGTGGAACATTTAACACCTCACACAAGCTGAAAATGAGTCCCCAACTTAGAAAACAAGTGAGTTCCTAAAAGCACAAAAGGGTTGCCAAGTGGAACACTTAACGCTTTTGTCCTATTGACCCCTCCCCTTTATGGCACTGAGATTGCAACCACAGGGTGGAAATGAGGGGTCGGTGGATTAGCGAGTCCAATAACCCAAGATAGCAATCAAGATCAATCACAAGTATTCTAAGACTACTTAATGAATCCTTAAGGGGTCACAACCTAGTATCAATTATGCAAGTGTGTAGAAATAGATCAAAAGCATGAAAAGATGCACACAAGCTTGACACATGAGAGATTTATTTTAAGTCCAAATTGAAATGTTTTCAGAACAAGGATAATACCTCATGATCCTCACAATGTGCTTAGTAGATTTTACCTGATTTTTAGGAATTCTTGCGCTTTTCCCAATCAAAATCAGCAGAAATCAATCAGAAACAGTAAATTTCAATTGTTAGGGTTAGCTGTCAGTCAAAATCCAAAAATCAAATCTGACAAACTATCTGCAAAAATGAAATGACAATTGAAATTTGGTACCAAAACTCGTACGACAGTGGGTATACTCCCAGATGATAGTCCAAAAACTCATACGACACTGGGTATGCTACCATACGACAGTTGAGCTCCCAAATGACAGTGGGTATGTAATGAAACAAGTCTTGATCTAATAGACTGTCGTACGATAGTGGGTCCAGTATCATACGATAGTGGGTATGCTCCCATATGACATTTGTCAGAAACTCGTACGACAGATGTACAGACAAAAATTAAAAATCACAGTTTTGCATAGATCCCGAGAAGAAAAAGATAGAAATTGATAGAATTGAATTGGAAACCCATTTCAGGGCCCCACAGTGGGTGCCAGAAATGTGTGTGTGAAAATTGTACCTGATCTGTAGACACAACACTTCAGTAAAACATTAGAGGTTAGCTATAATCAAAATCATGCAAAATTGAAATCTAATCTAACCAAGCGATTTACTGCCTTCTAATAGGTGTGAGATTGATGTTCTCAGATTGTAATCGAGATCAGTGACCTAGATGACACCTAAATGAAGGATTTGAATGCAATTGATCTAGATATGAGATTGAATGCAATTAATCTATTTTTTTGGATTTTCTATGCAATAAGAATGATAAAAACTTGATATGAAATCTAATCTATATGAAATTGATCTGCTGAAATGATCTAACAATGATATGAAAAAGAATCTAAATGAATGTAAAAAAAAAATAAAAATTGATCTCACAATAGCCTTGATTCGCAATAAGCTTTGATTCTCCCAATTCCAATTCTCCAACGTGATTGTGTAACTCTTGAATTGATCTTGGCAGCATAATTGTGCAAATTTGTGGATTGATTTGTGAAGAGCTGAAGCCTTAATTTATAGAAATCTAGGGCTTTGGAGGTGCATGGATAAAAGCCATAAATCACTCAGATTAACTCAGCTTGATTTTTGAGTTATTTTTAAATAACAGATAATTAAGTCACAAAAATCATCCAAAAGCATAGTTTAACTCGAATTAGAAGTTTAGATCAACTTTAAAACTCCAAAAAGATGTTGAGTTTCAAAAAGCTAACAACTTGCATTGATTTTCCAATTTTGAGTTTAACTGTTTCTTTTGAATGTGCATAATAATTAAGAATTAAATAAATAAATAATGTGATTTATCCTCAACTTAACTAATTTTTGAATATAAATAATTAATTTATGGGTTAATTAACTATTTATTCAAACTTTTATTAAAAACTATATTATTAAATAATGACAACTCGCTTTAATTAATTAAATAAAGATTTAATCAATTATTCATAGGATATTTGATTTATTGTCAAAATTAAATAATACAATTAATAATAGATAGAATTAAATTTAATTAAACAATTAAGTGGCAAATATTAAATCTAATTAATTAAATATGAAAATATTCAATTAATCAAACTTTAGGATAAATTGGATTTATCGCCAAATAATCATTAAATTAAAGATAATTAAGATAATTAGGAGTATTACTAGGAATATTCCCTGATGCAGAATTTAAGATAATCAATTATGATTCGATGATGTTCAGATGTGCCTGAGATTAGGACTTCGATGTCGATTTTGTTCGATTTGTCGATGTAGGAGGTTAATGAACATATAGCCCATTTTTGGGGTATTACAATTGTAGCTTCTCCATCTTCTCCAATTCTATGCTCGGACCTTGATCATAGGTTATCATGGTTGCATCAATTTCCTTTATGTTTGGACTGAGAATATCTAGAGAGGGCGCAAGAGCATTCCTCAATTGAGTCTATCTAGATCTTATCTTCTCTATTTCTTTTTCTACCTTCCCAATTATATCTAACTATCCTTGATATACATTTTTGCAAATGTTTACATTAGTGGAAGTGTCTAGCACTAAAATCTTCACCTTCTCAATCATTGCCTCTACATCTTTGATCTTCTTAAGATGGGCATCAGTGAACTTATCCTGATCCATGGATTCTACAATGACTTTCCTTCCTTAATCTGCAAATTCCTTCAATGATGCCTGACCAAACTTAAGAGAGCTCAAGTCTAGTGCAAAATTACTCATTAGTTCATTGAGTCTCTTCTTTAAGTACTTTTCTTCTGCCACTATGCCTGCACATTCTTCTAGGCTTGAAAAATTTACTTTGAACTGGGAGATGATTATGCTTACATCATCAATTGAATGTACATTTACCATCTTCTTGTCCTCTGGTAGAAAATGGTTCAAAATATTTACTAATTCTACCAGGAGAGGATTCCTCATTACTCGCTTCTCTTTGGCCTTCTCCATAGCTAGGATGCTAAACTTAATTAGGTCTTCTTCCTTCCAGGAGTCCAAAATACTAGTGTTAGGTGTGAGACTTGATAAAAATGCTGAGGAGGGAGTGATGGGAGTGCTATCCATCATCTCTTGCTTCACCTTGACCAAATCAATAAAAGATTCATCTTTCTTTTCTACCTCTACTCCTTTCTTTTCTTCATCAGATATATCTTCTATGATTACTTCTTCTTGCTAAGTTTGAGAGATATTGTTGCATAGGATTTTTTCTTCTTCAGTGCTGACAAATGCTTCTTCAAACTTGTCTAACTCCTTATCAATAGCCTCCATGGCTATTTCCACATTATCTATGATAATTGTGTTGTTTGTGGGTGATTCAGTCATGGGCACAGACTAATCTACTTCTGTTTGAGTTTCTACTATGGGCACTAAGTCCTGAAGACCTATCATTGTTACATTAGTGGGCTCGGAAACTTTATCTTCCCTGATGGGTGCATGAGTGATGGGCACAGTCAGTGGTTTGATTTGTTGTTCTAACAACAATTTCTCAAATGCTTTTTCTATTTCCTTTTTGATCAACTCATAATATTTGTTCATGATATGAAGAGTTCTCATTTTTGTTCTAAGGTGTAGCTTCAACAAATTCAATATCAGTTCCACTTCTTCTTTAGAACATATAGGCATAGTATCTTCTAATACTTTTTCTCTTATTCTTTGATCTTCTTCATTAGCTTCTCTCTTCAGATTTTCCAAAATATCTTATACTTTATCTGGAATGTC
Source organism: Chamaecyparis obtusa (assembly GCA_027943335.1). Lineage (NCBI taxonomy): Eukaryota > Viridiplantae > Streptophyta > Pinopsida > Cupressales > Cupressaceae > Chamaecyparis > Chamaecyparis obtusa. Next base: position 1,609,243 of record BSBK01000141.1, read on the forward strand.
TATTTTCAGCTCAAGGACTATTTTCTTGAATTTGATCATATGTTTGACAATCATACTATGAATTTTTGATTTGTCAATCTCCCTGTAAGATTCATAGAACTTTTCTACCTGATCAATCCTGCCCTCATCAATAATTCTTGTATTTAGAACTTTAAGGCTAGGTCTAAATCCTACTTGAGGAGGTGCTTGAGTGTTTTTCTTGCTCCTAAATGCTCATGAGGATGGATGACTAGTGATAGCTTCTTTCTTTCTTTTGAACAAAGGCTTATACTTTGGAGGAGTATCTTTGGGTGCAGAAGGAGTACTATCTTCTTTATCCTTCTAACTGTCATCTTTCTCAATTTTTATCTTTTTCAACTTGGGATCTTCTTGTTCTTCTATTGTGCTCTTCAATTCTAGGGAAATCTTCTCATCCCTTAATTTATCAAGGTCTACTTGTGATACACCATGTATTCTTAGGATCTCTGATGTGACCTTTGCAACCTTTCTTTTTGTTGTAGCACTATTTAGCTTAGCATCAACTTCTCTAGTCTTCTCTTCATAGGTTCCCCACCTAGGTTCATTATCATCCTTAGGGGCTGATAGCAGTACCTATGCATAAGCTTCAAGTAATTTTTCTTCAACCTCATACCCAAGTGGATGAATCCACTTAGTTCTAGGTTCCATAGCTTCCATACATGTAGTATCAGTCTCCACCATGAAACATATTGTATCCTTATACTTCTCTACAATACTCTCAGGAATCTTGTACCTCATCTACATCCTTGCTCTAAAGGTCTTCAATTCTAGGATAATGTAATCTCTAAGTTTTCTTTCTGTGGATGCCTTGTTTGATATATGTGGCATGGTAGGAATGGACTTGTCTAGATAAAAGTCTGTCACTTTACCAACTATATGAAGGTACATATAGATGATTAGGGACCCAAACCTGAATACCTTGGTCTTATCATGTTTGATAGCTTTTATATTGTCTATCAACTATGCATGCAAGATTTCACACAAGTTGAACTCTCCATCTTCTTGCACAAGATGGATGGCTGCTAGAATAGTGCCCGCAGACACACTATTCACCCTGCTAGTATGATAAAATTTGTAACCCAATATCATTGATATCAACTTGATGTCTAGTTTCTCTATAGGCTCAATGGTCATGCCGTGCTTATCACTTTTGGATTTACACACTTGCTCCACCATTTTCTTGACATCCTTACCCATAGGAAGGATGGCGCCTATCTTAGAAAGGCATGTCATCTCATGAATTAGCTCTATTTTTATTCTTACTAGTACATCTCCAATCCAAAACAAGTCATCATGGATTCTGCTCAACAATATCTTAATCCATTCAGTTTCATAGAATTAAAAGGTTGTGGCATATTCAACAATGGGGTGATCATTCCATTTTGTTTATTCATCCATGAACATTTTTTTAGGTTTCAACATTGTGTCCATGTGCACCCTTAACCTATCTAGTCCAACAAGTTCCTTCTTACAATAGATGTAAGCACTTATGTCTTCTACATGCATGACGCCCATCGGCGTGCGAGAAAATGCTCCCTCTAAATCATCTAGGGTTGATTTAAATGGGTACCTCTTGAAAACATACCTCTTCTTCTTAGCAACATCAAAAACAATAGGAGTGGCCATGACTTATTTGATATTCTCTTTCCAAATTATCTCCAAGATGTTTTGACAACTTTCAAAATGGTGCAACAAGCTAAGGTTTCTTGTAGCCGATCAAATGCATTGCAATTACTGATAACTCAATCTCCAAATCTTCACAACAACTTCAAGGCTCAATATGCTCTTCAATCACTCTGAGTATGAATGCAATGAGTGAACAAACAACTTTTTTTGTACTTAAAGTAAGAAATTTTCCATTAATGCAACTCACGTAAACCAAGCTGTCACTTCAAATTTTCAAACTTGAGTTTCACTAACAATTTTCATGTGCGCTCTTGCACAAAAGTTCCTATACACTCCAATAGCTTAAGTCCAAAGGGGCATACTCTGAGGATGAGTATACCAACCACACAAGGGTCTAGAGCTAAATTAGCTCCCCCTATGACCCTGAGGGCCATTTATGTAGATGTAGAGGGTGCATCCACTTGGGATGCATCCAATAAATTATCAATAGCATTGTCCTTCTTTCCTTTTGATCAAATCAAGCTCACATTCTGTGAGGCTTTTACAAACTTGACTTCTACTTCAGGATCCAAAACTAGTTCTTCGATCTTTTTAAGGCTTTCCTGACCTTACATCCTTGATCTACAAAACTTTGAGATATGTCCATCCTTGTTATAGGTGTGAAAAATCACTAGAGGTATATTATTCCTTGGCACATTGACATGAGTCACCATTCTACATGTTCTAGCTGAGTGACCATTATTGTTACATATCTGACATGTAACATTCTAAGAACTTCTTGCATTGGTTTGATTTTGACTTCTTTGATCATGGTGAATCCTATTCTTCTTACTAGTCTTGCAATTTATTGCTCTATGACCAAATCTATTACATGTATAACAGTAACCATTGAAAGGTTTTACCTTTGTATAGTTCCTTGCAATATGTCCATGCTTGTTACATGCAAAATAGGTGCATTCTATAGGCTTGTGCTCATTCTTAGGAGGATCACTATTGTCTTTGGTTTGATCTTCAATCTTCTTTGTATTAGTAGAGTCCTTTTGTGAATCCTTTCTTGCTCACATACTGTCGATCTGATTCTATGCTTTAGTGTATCCAATACAGCTAGTGTCTCCTTTGATTCTTCTTGGATACAACTGTGATTCTATCAATTCAATACTAGTGTGTAATTTTTCAATATGATCCTTTGACTTCTTTAATTCAGATTCCAAGCTCTCATTGATATTTTTTAGCTCCAAGATTTCTAAGTTAGCTTCCCTTAGTTCTTCATTCAGTTGAAGGTTCTCCTTGACTTGTTCATTGTAGACATCTTGATTGTTCAACAATTTGTCATCTAATTCTTCAAGCTGACTTAACAAGGATGCATTTTCTTCACTCAACTTCTTGACTTTTTCTTCAAGTTCACTGTTAGAGCATCCTTTCGAATCTTTTCTTAGTCTTTTGATAACTAATTGAACATCACTGCCTTTTTCCTTCAAATCTTCAATTTCTCTTTCTGAATTGTCTAGGTCTTCAAGAGTTGCTTCAAGATTCTTCTTCAAATGTTTCATATCTACTTTTTCCATGATCTCCTCAAGTGGTTAAATTTCTTTGCTAAGGACTAGAGCTCTGATACCAATTGTTAGGAATGGGAACACTGAGCGGGGGGGTGAATCAGTGTTCACTGTATTTTAACTTTTCACTTTAATCTAAATACTGAATAAAAAAGTGCTTAAGTACTGAATTAAACATTCACATAAACATGAAACATGAAATCAACACATGACTCCAATATGGTTATGGGGAAACCCAAATGGGTAAAAACCTCGGTGGGACTTGATACTCACTAATAATTTGCACTAGTGTTTTGTGATCCTTGTTAGAAGATCCTTTACCCTGTTAGGAGTAGCTTTACAATGCTTTTAGTACAACAGACCTTGTTAAGGGTCAAACCTTGTTAGGAGTCTTTTACAATGATCCCTGTTAGGGGAGTGGACTCACTGTCTTAGAGCTCACTACTCAAATGATGGAGGCTACAACCTTCTGAATCAAATACACACTATATCTACAGGTGAACTGTCACTGTGACACTACTTGTGAGATCAATTTCTTTGGTGCACTGATGCTTTGACCTCTAGAAAATATCTAATACATCTTATGCTCACTTTGCATACCTCTTCTCTGCTTATCACGACTCTATTACAACTTCCATACCAATTACAATGGGCGCACCTTATATTTATGCGCTCATACCAAATATACAATTAGGTTGGCCCTATAACTAATTACAAATAATACTTCCAAATAAATTGGCTTAAGCATGCTTACAATTATACATGTACATATGTCAGCAACCTAAATACAATGGTTGCATAGCCTTTACAACATTAATTTATAATTGCAAACCAAAATACTCACTGTCGGGTGCTCTATGCTATGTTCGTTGTTGGCACATACTGGCTGTGCAACATCAACTAACTTTAACTTTCACATCTTTCCATATCTACTTATGTGCTCTTAAACTAAGCATAAGTATAATCTAACAACCTTAACTTCTAGGGTGCATACCTTAATTCATCTGTACACACATGCACTGATGCTCTGAGTCTCTGGTGCTCTGTATGTTGTCCAGTCTTCATCACTTAACTGAATTCTAATCTTTACACTTAGTGCGCTAACTTCAAACTACTATATGACTTTGTTTCCATAATGACAACACTATATCTAGTCATATATCTCAGTATAGACAACTTGCTAACAATTCCTTAGCTCCAAGACTTCCAAGCTAGCTTCCCTTAGTTCTTCATTGAGTTGAAGATTCTCCTTGACTTGTTCATTATAGACATCTTGATTTTTCATCAGTTTTTCATCAAATTCTTCAAGCTAATTTAATAAGGATGCATTTTCTTCACTCAACTTCTTGACCTTTTCTTCAAGATCATTGTTAGAGCATCCTTTCAAATCCTTTCTTAGTTTTTTGATAACTAATTGAGCATCGCTGAATTTTTCTTTTAGTTCTTCAATTTCTCTTTCTAAATTGTCTAGGTCTTCAAGAGCAACTTCAAGATTTTTCTTCAGATGTTTCATTTCTGCTTTGTCCATGATCTCCTCAAGTGGTTAAACTTCTTTTCTGAGGACCAAAGCTCTAATACCAATTGTTAGGAATGGGAACACTAAGAGGGGGGGAGGTGAATTAGTGTTCATTATATTTTAACTTTTCACTTTAATATTTATGATGAACTTAAAAGCTTAAGTACTGAAATAAACATTCACATAAACATGAAACATGAAATCAACACATGACACCAATATGATTACAAGGAAACCCAAATAGGTAAAACCCTAGTGGGAATTGATACCCACTAATATTTTGTACTAGTGTTTTGTGATCCTTGTTAGAAGATCCTTTACCATGTTAGGAGTAGCTTTACAATGCTTTAAGTATAGTAGACCTTGTTAAGGGTCAGACCCTGTTAGGATTCTTTTACAATCATCCCTGTTAGGGGAGAGGACACAGTGTCCAAGAGCTCACTGCTCAAGTGGTAAAGGTTACAACCTTCTAATTTCAAATACACACTATATCTGTAGGATGAACTGTCACTATGACACTTCTATTCAGATCAGTTACTTTAATGTGCTAATGCTTTAACCTCTAGAAAAGCTCTAATACATCTTCTAGTGTCTTCGCACACTTTTTCTCTACTTATTATAACTCCCTTTCAACTTCCATACTGAATACAATGAGTGCATCTTATATTATATGCTCATACAAAATAAACAACTAGGTCAGCCTTATAACTAATTACAAACAATGCTTCCAAATGAATTGACTTTAGCATTCTTACAAACAAGAAAGTATATATGTTAGAAACCTAAATATAATGGGCACATAGCCTTTACAATGTTACATTATGACTGCAAACCAAAATACTAACTGTCGGCTCCATGCTATGTTCTTTGCTGGCACATACTAGCTATGCAACTTCAATTGACTGTAACTTTCACATCTTTTCATATATTCTTATGCACTCATAGACTAAGCATAAGTATAGTCTTAAAAACCTAACTTCTAGGGTGCATACCATAATTAATCCATACACACATGTTGATGCTCTAAGCTACAGGAACTCTTTACACTGTCCAATCTTCAACACTTAGCTGATTTCTGATCTTCTCATCAGGTGTGCTGACTCTAAACTGCTATATGACTTTGTTGCCATAATGAAAACACTATATCTAGTCATATACCTTAGTATAGACAACTTTCCAACAAATCAAACATATCATCATTTTGATCATTTCTAGTTTCCCATTCATCCAACACAATATCAGGATGTTCCCTAGTTTGTGTATTATAAGCTGAATAATCCTTAATCTCATCTGAATCCATAATTACACAACTTGCACTAATAGGGCCCAAATTATAAGGCTCTATGTGATCATTTGCCAATAATTCTAATTTTATGGTTACCGTAGTACCATATCTAGTTTTAAAATACAAGTGAGACCAATTTGATGAGAAATAACCATCTATTTTGGTTGTAAAGTCTCTTGACAAACATAGGGAAGAATAAGGTGGCAGATCTATGACATAAATATCTTGATAAATTGAGAAATTTGGACATGAATGTAATGTCAAGGTTTCATTTTTAACAACCCTTAAGGTCTTGACTGAAGTACCATCAAGCTAGAAAACTCCCTTCTCAAGAGGTTCATATTTTAAATTTAAGATATAAGCAATTTTCTTAGGCATAATAGTGTTGGTTGTGTTAGGGATTTTTCTTGTAGGATCAAATTGAGGGTTGAATTTATGTTCCTTGAGACTGATTCTAATAAGAGAAAGACCTAATTACTGAGGATTGGATAAGATCCTCCTTCATTTTTGAGCTCCACATACTCGGGCAGGTATTACCTTTTAATTATAATTGATTATATAGTTCCTATGTGAGTGGACATTAATCCGCTATTAACCCTTCTAATGCATCAATCTATAGAATATTTTGCATATGACCATGATCAATTTAATGTAGAGTTTAACCAGGCAAAACATGATTGTAAATAAAGAAACGATCAGTGATTTAAGGATTCTCATCCTTCTTCCTTTTAAGGAGGGACAACCTAGATGATTCTCTCTTCAAGTAATCAAAAAATATGGAATGTAAGCCTTAGGAACAGTCAAATCTACTCTATGCAATAAACATAAAATGAAAATGTACTAGTAAATGATGTAAAACTTTTAGTTTCTCTTCTAAGATCTATGAAAGATAAAACTATAAGAAACAAACACCAAACCAATGCCTTATCTAATGCGCAACAGAATCAAAATGCAGATCAACAAGTAAATTGTAAAAGAAATACAATAGTATGCCTTACATACCAACTGCAAATCCAAATAGATTGCCTTACAAACTATTCTATTTACCAAACACTGTTATCATCAAAAAATCCATACAAATATATTTACTCTTCAAGATGAAATATGAGAACTTTTAATTCTTTCCTTGAAAGAAACTCATAAATCAGTCAAGCAAGTTGCCTCACAACTGGTATATTTTAAATGCCTAACATGTAAAACATACAAGAGTACAATATAAAAGAAAAGAGACAACAACAATATATGCAAGAAGTTGCAGTGTATTTGTATTTATAATCAACTTGACAATTACATTCACAATTCCATTACTTAGAAGATCAGACACAAAACTTGGAAATCTGCTTCAAAGAAATTTGGTTCCAATTTTCTATTATCTCTCCGATCTCCCTCAAAAAATGAGTCATCGACTCTATATATACATCCCTTTTCAACCACCTTGGAATTCCCTTATTAATGGGAATGCAATAAGCTTTGGATGGTTGAAAAACCTAACCCTAAAAGCATAAGAGATAGAAATTAAAAATAAAATACAACAACCCCTTAGGCAGTGGAAAGACAAAACTTCCTTGGACTATTGTACATCCTTGGCCACTTGAAAACTGACACCTTCAACTGCAAATATTTATGATAGCTCCTTGAGTTTAATGAGATATGGTGACCACCATTCAAGCTAACCTACACCATTCTTAAATGATAACTTTTTTGGGCTTTGTCAGTTCATCCCATGAAATTACTTGTTCATCTGAGAGCCAATTAAAGTCTTGGACAAGTTGCAATTCTCATTTTTGTCTCTCCCACCTGGCATTCGTAATTTCCTTGACATCTGCTACAAATTTGGTGAGATCTGTCTCTACCTTAATAACTTCATCTAGGGTTTTGTTGAAGCTTTCTAAATCAACATTATTATTTTCACCTAAAAATGCCTCTTTCCTAGGCAATAGAAGATTAGCATCCGATCTCCATTGATCAAGACTCTTTATGACTCTATCTGTACTCAAAATTGAGGGGATGAATTTGTTGGAACAAGAGCTGAGCATGGCTATCTTAGCCTCAATCAGATTTTCCTTACCCTTGAAAAGTGGTAATATGGCTTTAATTCTATCAATCTCCTCACCAACTCTTACAATTGTCTCCAGTATGTCACTCCCCAAAGATTGAGCCTAAATCAATCTTTCAAAAATTGGTGCTCTGACAGACCACACTATATGAAATCCACTCAAAATTTGTTCATAATTATTGACCTCCTTTTGCAATTCAGGCAACTTGCCATAAGCATTAAAAACTAGGTCAAATTTATCCTTGATTATATTCATTCTGTGTTGCAAGATACTCAAAAGGGCCTATAATATAGCCTCATTCTTCTCCTCATTAATCTTCTTCAACTTTGCTGCCACCTCTTCCTCTATCATTCCTTGTGCTTCTGTTAATGTAGGCTGCTTGGGAGGTGCATGAACTACTCAAGGAGTATTAATTATTTGTAATTGCAGTTCATCTGCTTGTTTTTCCAATGCTATAAATTTTATTATCTGTAAATCCCTATCCTTTACAAGGGCACTATAATCACTTAAAAGAGAGCCATACCTCTCAGATATCTATTTTGTTTTGTCTTCATTCAATTTGGCAAATTGGGTCAAGACCTGAGATATCTCAAGGTCCCCAGTATTGTGGATAGACCAAACAATCTTGTCACCTTCCATCTACTCTTTTATATTAAAAATTTGTGGCTTCTTGTCTTTAGGGTAAAGACTCCACATGGCCAATGCTTGATTCTTTGGGCTATACCCAAACCCTCTGATTATATCCCCTACTTCGGTCTTTGAAGATAGAGTGACATCTTCCTGTCTCTTTATTTGGTCTATAATAAAACTAGAATACAAACTCCATCCAGGCACAAGTAGCATGTTACTCTATCTAACTAATTTCCTGGCCTCATTTGGAGTAAAGCTTTCAGCCTCTAGGTCATACTCTCTTAATTGTTGCACTGCCTCATCAGGAACTTGACCCTCCTCAATTATTTGCACATTAGATGAAACCTGTTGTTGCTTGTGCCAGATCAAAAAGCTTTTGAATTCATCAGAATTGACAAAATTGTCATCATTCAGGAATGCATCCTACTCAATTATTCTTTCATCTTGGCCTAAAGCTAGAGGCAACTCTACATCCTCAGTTTCATACCTTTGTTGTCTTTTGGCCTCTCTGACTGCTTTCCTTATTTCATGGTGATGAAAGCTAGTCCCTGTGTAGAGGGCACTTACTCTGTCTTTCTTCTTCTTCTTTGATGGCTCTCTAGCCATTAACTTCCTTTTATTTTGTAAGGGTTCAGTGGTGTCCTCTGAGCTAGGTAGCTCACTGAGGTTGACAGTCTCACCTCCTACTTTAGGTTCTTCAATTAATGGCTACTCCATAGGGGGTGGGCTATATATTGGGTAGCCACCATCACTATCTTCTTCACATTTAGAATTAGAATGGGTCTTTTTACCCTTATAAGTATCATCAATTTGATCCTTCATGGATTCAACCAATGTATCAAATTGAGCCATCATCTTCTCAAGTCTTTGCAGGTAAGGAAAAGTGGGAAAGAAACCCCCAAATACCAATCCTTTTCCTTTTAACTATTTCTCAATTTGAAATAATCGATCTAATTACTGCACCCTTTTCTCTACCTCATCATCTTCAATGATGTTTCTTATCACATCTTCCTCAAGATACTCTTCATGTTTCTTATTAAAAGGAATGGTAGGCATGTAATATCTCCCTGCAGCAGCCATGAAACTTTATGTATCTACATACCTATATGGAGCTGCAAACATCCTATATTTCTCTAACCAATCATTTACCTTACTGAAAGCTCCCTTCCCAATTGTGAGATAGTGCACTCTGAAGTGCCGAGGAGTGAGAGTCCCTTTCTTGTGGGGAGCCAAGTGTTCTTTATCTATCAACATGAGTTGCTAGATAAACTCTAAAAATATAATTCTTGGTGGAACATAAAATGGAAATAGATGAGGAGGCTGAGGGCACCCATAAACCCTAATCATTATATAGCCCTTCTCATAGTAAATATCCCCCCAATTGTGACCCTTGGTCCACTTATCAATAAATTGATGGGTTCTCACCAATTGTAGGACCTTGGTGGACAATCTTGTACAATTAACTCCCAAACTCCGGAGAATGGGTTACACAATCTAGTTCTCAAAGGCACCAAAATCTCACCTAGGGCAAGAAGGGCTCCAAATTGCTAACCAAAACTATACTGGGTTACGTTGTCCATTCCACACCATTTATGGCTTGAGATCATTCAAATTTATAAGATCATAATTGTGATACACAATGAGGTGCATCAGCAGGGAGTAATGCATGAATCTGGGTGCAAAACCAGATGTGAATTTCTTCAAAGATAGAAAACCCTCATGCATCTTGTTTATCACATAACCAAGAAAGTCATACCCTCTATTTACCATATGACTCTTTGAATCCATCACTAACATCAAAATATCAGAGGTAATTCTCTCAGGGCTTGCATCAATTCCCAAGACCTGGCATATCCCATATGCAATGTATTTCATGTAAAACTTAAGGTCCTTGTAAGAATATGGAATTGACCCAGCCATAGGTGTAATATAATTTCTATTTTCTTTAGGCATGTGGCTCTTTATCTCCTTAGAGACTAAAGGAGCCTCTCTAACATATATATTGGCCTGAGCCTATAAGTCAATCTGCGTGGCCATTGGAAACTGAATTCTGAATGCCCTCATGAAAGAGTTTTGGTCTACGGTTACCAAGGGTGAACCATCTTCCTTTCTAATTGTCTTAGACAAGGGATCATATCTTTGGAATAGTATAAGAAGTGCATCTACATCTAGAAAGACCTCCAGGACAATCAATTTGGCCAACCTTGAAGTCCAAGGGTTTGAAATCGGTATAGCACTATCACGGCTTTTATAGAAATAACTAAAAAGACACATGCATGTGATTTCAGGTGTCCTGGCATCTCTATAGTAAGCTAAATCATCCACAAAGATATCATCACTAACCTTCTTGTTTTGAGATGAACCAAGCAAGAGGGTGAGGAACTCATCTAAAAAACTCTCTTTTATTTTTTCCTTAGACCCTCGGCTGGTGGAGGCTCCGCTTGCTGTTGCCTGACTCATTCTGACTAAAACTCTAAAAATTCTCTACAAAAATCACTAGACACACTATAATTCTAGAAAGCTCTAAAAACCTAGTGCTCTCTACTCTTCAATCTGCTCTGTAACTTTCAAATGAGTAGCCTCTAACTATTTTATTTTGTAGAATTGAATGCGCCACCATTTCTAACATTTACAGCTATCAAAAGGTCACTTCCACCATTACTTTGGCATGAACAGGGCTTCAAATTACCATCCATAGCTCAAAAACTTTAAATTCAAATATTCAGAGAAATGGCGACTGGAGAAAAAGTCTCGCAATCATTTTATAATATTAGCACCTTAGAAATGTTTCTAAGACCTGGTGACTAAGAGGGCTTCTCATAGTTGCAGAAAGATTTCCCACCTTTTGAATTCATTGCAAGATTTGGCGATCACAAAATTTTGATCTAGAGATTCATTGACCATAGTCAACCTCTTTATTCCATCTTTAATTTTTCACATTCCAAGATCACCCGACTATAGTCCATTTCTTAGTCTTGAGTACAATATTTCTCTTTTTGAGATCACGTGACTAGAATCACTTTCAATCTTGATTACGAGATTTGGTGACAATAGGAAAACTCTAAGTCACGGAACATGGTTGAATTTTCAAACTTCTTTGTGAGATATCCCAACTCAGTCATCTAGAGATTTGGTGACTATAGTCTTTCTCATGGTCATGGCAACTTTATTAACCCTTTTAAAACATTCATTGATCACCTGACCTAGAGATCTAGCGACAAACCTGGAGTCTCTTAATCACTAAAGATTTCTGACTTTTCAACTTCCTTTCTGAGATGTCATGACCTTTATTGATCTTCTTCTTCATTTCATCCTATGGTCCACATTAAGTTACGAGAGCTTTTCTCACTTAACTGTTTAATTCAGCAACTAGGAGATAACCGTGTCGCTGAATCACTAACCACGTAGGAGATAACTACCACCTTTGGGAGATAACACAACCACTAAAAATCATAATCACTGACTGAAACATCACTTTAATAAATTATCCTGAGATCTCCCGACCAAAGGTAATTTCCATCCAGAGACCACGTGACCATATTTCTTTTCTTATAAAACTTGTCATAGTAGTCGCTAGATCTCGAGAAAACATTCTGAGACTTGGAGACTAAAAGGGAAAATGGTAAGTCATTTGATAATAAGGGATATTCCAAAGTGCTTATGAGATCAGGTGACAAAGGCTTTCGGGCAATCGCTAAATATGAAGGAATATTCCTACTTCTTTGGGAGACTAAGTGACTAAGAGAGGAAATTAAAAGCGCACATGCTTATTTCGATGCTTAATTGACTCGATAAAGTAATGAAGAAATAGAAGGCTGACAACTTTAACTAGGGCTTTTTGATTTTTTAGGGAAAAGGGTTGAAACCTAAGGTTACTCACCTAGGGCTTGAAAATTTGTCAAGAAAGACCAGACAAGAACTCAAAATTTTGATCAGCAAAACACTAAAACTAGAAATACTACCAATAGTGGCTCTATCTGAGGATGTTGAAATGCAAGTTTGAACAAGAACCAAAAATCTCTGGGACACAAACCAAAAAATGTAGTAACCTAGAACAGGAAGAAACACACAACCTAAAAGGAAAAAAACCTATACAAAATTTACAAAGGATTTACACATGCATGAAAATCAAAAACTTAGTTAAAGAAGGGTTTCAAGAATTGCCCATGCACTGGAAACTCAAAAACTTCATCATCGATATTCTTCAACAAGTAGGAGTCTTTCCCAAAACTCTCATGAATCACATAGGGACCAAGCCATAAGGCTTCAAACTTTCTATGCTTCCCTTTATCTTCTGCTCTCACATTCCATTGAAGTACCAAGCCATCTGGTTTCAATTTTCTGGTAGTTGCTCTTTTGTCAAATAGGTATTTCATCTTCTGTTGCAACTTGATATTTCTCTTTTGACTTTCCCTTCTCATTTCATCTAATTCAGTCAATTGCATAACCCTATCCTACATTGGCTCTGAGACATCCAATTCCTCATCTTGAATAAACTTGTAAATTGGAATTAGATTGTTCATGGATAACCTTGATTGTAGTCCATATACAATCTCAAAGGAAGACTTCCTAGTGGCCTTCTTCACTATAATCCTATCTGCCTATAAGGCCAATTTCAACTTGGAATGCCAAGCTCTCTTAATTTTCTCAAGTGTTTTCTTCAAGATTGTTAGGATACTTTTGTTGCTAGATTCAGCCTGTCCATTTGCTTGAGGATGATAAGGAGATGAATAAGATGTCATGATTCCATTTTCTTTACAAAACTCCTTGAATTCATCTTATCTAAAACACATTACATTATCTGTAATTAATTTGATGGGGACACCAAATCTGGTCAAAATATTGTCAAGTAAGAAATCACACACTACTTTACTTGTTGCCTTCTTTGTGGGAATGGCCTCTATCCATTTTGTGAAATAGTCGGTAGCAACAAGTAGCCAACTGTGTCCTCCACTATATTTCTCAGCAAACTCACCTTTAAAATCCATTCCCCACATAGCAAATGGTGCCTTAGTAGTTATTGGGTTTAACAATAGTGCTCCTGAGTATTTTAATTTAGAAGCAAACTTCTGGCAAGCCTCACACTTCTTAACAAATTGGAAAGAATCCTTAAAAAAAGTAGGCCAAAAATAGCCAGCCCTTAAAATCTTATGGGTAGTGGTCTTCATTGAATAATGCCCTCCACAAACACTAGCATGCATTTCACTTAAAACCTTCACTGCCTGACACTTATCAAGGCAAAATAGCAAGATCCCATCTCTATTTTTCCAATACAAGTCACCTTGTATTAATGTATACTTCTGAGCTTGCAATTTTAGGGATCTCTTTTGATTATCTATCATATATTCTAGGCATCTGGAATTTTTAATGAAATATACAATGTCAGCATAGTATGGTTGCAACTCAATACTTGTTATTGTCATATCTAAAATTCCTTCATTGTTAACCTGGACTAAATCCATATTTTCTTCAGTCATTAACTTTGCCAAGCCATGTCCTCTCACAAGCTTAGTGATATGGATTTCTAAATTGAATTCTTGAATCCTGCTGATCCACTTGCACCTTTTACCAGTAACTTCAGATAGAGTAAGGACATCTTTTACTACTGCATGTGGGACATATGCCACTACATTAGCACAAACTAGATAAGGTCTAAAATATTTTACTACTTTTACTAGTGTATATGCCTTCTTTTCCATCATCTCATAATTTAGTTTAGCAACCTGTAAAGATTTACTAAAAAATGCAATCGGATGCTCAAAACCTTCATTATCCTTTTGTAATAATACAACAGCAATAGTGTGAAATGATGCAAAAGAGAAAAGTGAAAAGGGCTTGGTATAATTAGGAGACCTAAGCATAGGTGCTTGTTGAACTACCTCTTTAATTTTATCAAATGCAACTTGAGCTTCTATAGTCCATTGAAACTTGACATCCTTCTTTATCAACTTCATTATGGGTTTGACAATTTTAGCAAAATTTGCAATGAATCTCCTAACAAAATTGATTTTTCCTAAAAAGGATTGCACCCCTTTGAGGTTTTTGGGTGTTGTAACCCTCTTGATAGCTTCAATTCTCTTTGGATCAATTCTTATTCCTTCTTTTGATACAATGTGTCCCAGTAACTTTCCTTCTTTGACTGCAAAGTTACACTTCTTTGGATTCAGAGACACACCATATTCTAGAGCTTTGACAAAAATCTTTTCTGGATGTGAGCAATGATCAATAGCCCATTTAGAATAAGTAGTTAGGTCATCCTAGTACACCAACATAAACAAGTCTATATATTCTTTGAAAGAAACATCCATGGCCCTTTGAAAAGTTGCTCCAGCATTTCTAAGACCAAAAGGCATTCTGACATAAACATAGGTTCCCCAAGGTGTGGTGAATGTTGTTTTGAATTGCTCAAACTCTTTTACTAACACCTAGTTATACCCAGAGAAACCATCCATCATAGACAATAATTCACATCCAGTGACTTTATGCAACATTGCCTCCATGTTGAGCAATGAATAGTTGTCTTTTAATGATGCAACATTCAGATTCCTAAAATCCACACACAATCTAATATCACCATTTTTCTTTCTAACTGGGACTAAGTTAGATACCCAAGTTGAATGCCTTATAGGTTGGATTATTCCTACATTACTCAACTTGACTAGCTCCTACTACATTTTAGGAGCCAATAGTGGGTTAATGGGTCTTTTCTTCTGTCTAAATGGTTTGACATCTTGCTTTAATGGGATCTCATGTTGGAAAAGGTCCTCTCTATAAGCTTTTAGGTCATCATAAGACCATGAAAACACATGCTTGTGCTTCCTTAACAATTTTATCAAACTATATCTCAATTGAGGGGCTAATCCTTTTCCAATATAAACCATTTGAGGTGCATTATGTGATCCCAAATTTACTTCCTCCAAATCTTCTGCCTTAGCACTACTTGTTTTGACATATAATCATTTTGACTACTATACAATGCTTTTAACTTAGTTAGGCCCTTAGGGATACTATTTGAATTCAACTAGATTACCTCATTTCCCATGACCATGTCCTTATGCTTAATTTCCTCAACCAATGTGTTGCAGTCTATAAGCTGACCTTCATATATGTCAAGGCATTGCATAAATTTCAAAATGTCATGATCATCCTCAAAGACCTGCCAATTGTAAATGTTGTCTGCAACAACTGGTCTACTTTTTATTTCAACTATTGACACTCCAAACAAAGTTGAATCATCTCTCTTTAAAGCAACATTGGCCAAAAAATCAGCCATTATGTTCTTGGATCTTTCTACCCAACAAATATTAAAAGCATTAAACATTTCAATCTAATCCCAGATTACATGTTTATACAATTTTAATCTATCATTTTTAATAGCATATTTAGATCAAACTCGTGCCACCACAAGCTTAGAATCACCAAAAACCTTTAAACATTTTATCCCATGTTTGATAGCAATATTCAATCCCAATGACAGTGCCTCATATTCAGCAGTATTATTTGTGCATTGAAAAGTTAGTGAGAATGAATACTTAAAAGTGGTACCTGATGGAGATATGAATAGAACTCCAACTCCTGAGCCTTCTTTTGAGCATGCTCCATCAAAATACATCTTCCATAGTCCATCTTGTTGTTCCTTCAGTTCCTGAGTCAATGGATCTGAATCTTCCTTTTGAGAAATGGCCTTTTCCACTCTAAAATTTTCTATATCAACATCCACACAACAATTCAACTCATCCATATTATTTAGCTCTATCATGTGTGGGGTTCTGCTTTCTCTGGATACTTTCACATTTTCACCACCAATATTAAAAGTTGTAAAGAATAAATCACACTGGATACTACCTCCCATTGAAGCGCTCCATTTCCTTGATAGTAACATTCCATAATGAGGTGGGATATCAACCACCAGAACACTCATTGTTAACAACTTGTCAAGGAAGGCTGCCAATCTATAAGGAAATGCCTTTATAGTACCAATAATAGGGACCTCTCTTGAATCCATAGCTTGACATCTTCAATGAGGTGTATCTACTTTTCAACCCAAAGAATTCATTATTTCTATAGGCATAACAGTATTGGATGCTCCTGAATCGATCATACAATTTATTAACAACTTTCCATTTACAATTAGGGACAGAAAGAAAGGATCAATAGTTCCTATCGCAGTATTTACAACATTAGTATCCAAATAAATCTGAGGGATCTCAGAGATAATCTCCCCACACTAGTTCTTTGTTGAATCATTTGCTACAGTAGCCATTCTACTAGTCTTGGTGGAGTTTTGGGCATCAGAAGGAAGAACTCCTTTCACCCAACTCAAAGCTTTGTCTTTATGCTCTTCTATTCTCATCATTTCTAATAAGGGGACTTTCACAGTAATTTGTGATAACAGTTTTCCCATGTCAACTGGGACATACTTGGGGTCAACTACATCTTGCTTAATGACAATAGCTTCCTTATTTTCTTCATGTTCTATAAGGCCATGTTGATCCTTGTTCAGGATTTTGATCTCCTTTTGGGTAGAAACAACAGTCTCCTATAGAGGTTTTTTCTTTACTCTGTAAGTCACATTAGGGGGAGAAAATGTTACATTCTTCTTGATTTTAGTCCGGAAAACAATATCTGGAACCTTATTTTTGTCTTGAGTTTTTTTTACATCTTTGTCTGGCCTTTTGATAAATATGTCGGATGACTTTTGACTTGAATCACCCACCACCCTATTTCTCAAATTGTAGTTACTCTTGGCTTGGGTGACCATGTCTACTATGATTTGTGCAATTTCTTCATCAAAAGGTCTTCTCAACACTACTGGTTCATCATTTCTTAAAGTGTTGCACTAGACTACATCCAAGTGATTGTCTTCTTCATCAAAAAAATACTTGTTGATAATAAATCTCACTTATGACTTGGGAACTACCAACATCTTGGCCTTCATCCTCTTCAGTGGAATCCATTTCATCATATATGTATGAAGAGGTCATACCACATCCTTGATCATCATAAGACTCTTCATTGTTATTGTCTTGCTCCTCATCTACAGAAACACTTTGAGCAATTGAACAGTGATAGGGATCATGAGGTGACTGACAAACAATACACCAGGGAAAATCATCACTCATATTTACTATATTTATATGCAAGGGGTCCGGGGTCCTATCAATTGGTTTATCTTTTCTTTCAAGGGGCACTGGCTTCCCATCTTTCCACTGAGTATTGTAGGGATAGTTTTGCATTCTTGGTAACTTGTTAAAGTCATTGAAGGATGGTCTATCAGTTCCCTGCACTCTACTATTTCTTGCCTCGCTAGGCTTCAACTCTTTTATTGCTTTCAAAATTTTCTTCAAACTATCATCATCTTTTAGTTTTGTGTCAGATTTCCCTGACTCCTTTCTATTTGAGATTGAAGGCTTATAATCCTCCCTCCTTCCCAACTTCCCTGATATTCTTCTATTGCTTTCAATATTAATAGCCAATTTTTAAGCTTCTGCAAGATTTCTAGGGTTCTTATCTCTCAAAAGATACCCCATTTTTTAATCAAAAGCATTTAGGTAAGTAACCAAACAAATCTTGTCATCTAGTCTGATAACTTGCAACAATTTATGCATTGCCTTTGTAAATCTGACATTAAACTCAACAACACCCTCATTTGGATTTTTCTTGATTTTTTTGAATTCATTAAGCATTAAACCTTCATTGGTTTTATCACCATATTGTTCTTTAAAAAAATGTTTGAACTATTCCCATGAGCATATGCTAGCATGAGGAAAATTTCTAAACCAGTCTCTAGCATCTTCTGTTAGTGATTGAACAAAAAGCTTCATGATCACATCATCAAGCTCAATGTTGTAGTCATCTATTACATCAATGAAACTTTTTAAATGTTCTTCACAAGTAATTGCATTGCTTCCAGTGAATTTTGGAAGCTTTTTCCTAATTTCATCAGGGATGGGATTTGGGTAACCAGGAATCCCATTAAAAACCAATTGTTTATGTCTCTCATGTATTGACCCTACTTGAGAGGGGCCAGCACCTAAAGAGGTGGATGTTTGAATATTTGAAATAGTAGAAGTCCTGGGCATGCCTAGGGTTCTAGCAGCGTTCAACACATTTGCACCCTATGCTAAAGAAGTGGATAGTGTATTGGTGGGTCTAGAAGATTGCTTAAGGAAGTCAATCTTTCTTTTTATTTCTATTGTAGTGGCTTCTAGCTCTACCTTTTCTAACTCTTTGGCCAATAATTCTTGTTCCCTTTTGGCCTTTTCCAAGTCAGCATCTAATCTTGTTGCTAGATCTAGGGACTTCTTGGCAGTTTTTGGTTCATTTATTGAAATCCCTATAGCCTTTTGTTTACCTTTATCCCTAGGATTTCTTATGTCATAAATTTGTTGGAAAATAGGTTGATCTTCTTCTTGTTCAGTCACAGGAACCTGATTCAAGGCTTCAAAATTTAACAATTGCTTCTTCAATTGCTCTACTCTAATCATAGCATGCCTAATCTTTTCCTCCTTTTCTTTTTCTCTTTTTTGTCTTATTTGAATTTTCTCTTGGATTTTCCTCTCCAATTCAAAAACTTTTTCAAAAATTTCCTCAGAATTAGGAAGGACTATTTTAGATGAGGATTCTTGGGCAGGGACCTCCTCTTTGTGGTCATTGGGTATTTGGTGGCCCTGTAAGGGGGAATCATGAGGAAAAGAAGGAACAAAGTCTTTCTTACTCCTATTTTGGCTTCTAGATCTTTTGTTATTCCTAGGGATTCCTCTCTTATGAGGTTGAGTTCTCCTTCCATCCTTTTCAGAAGGTGAGTAATAATCTTCATACTGATTCAAACCGAAATCAATTGCTTCCTCATATTCAGAAGTATTTCCTTCTTGATTTATCTGAACAGGCTCCTATGTCCTTGTATTTCCTTTCTACCTCCATGTAAAAGACATGTCATTATTATTTCTTTTCTTCCTCATATGACCTTGTCTTCATGGAGCCGAGAGTTCTTCTAAATTTTATTTTGGATGTTCCTTTCTCTAAGATCTTGTACTTCTATGAGCCATTATAAAATAGCAATTCCTTTTATTCAAAACACTGGTTCATAGATTTGGTTAGAGTCACCACCCAATTTCCTTTTGGGGTTTGGATAAAGTAGTCCAATAGTCCTTAGGAGATATTAGATTCTTCTTTGCTATATTATCCCTAGTGGAGTCACCAATTTGTTAGGGATTTTTCTTGTAGGATCAAACTGAGGGTTGAATTTATGTTCCTTGAGACTGATTCTAACAAGAGAAAGACCTAATTACTGAGCATTGGATAAGATCCTCCTTCATTTTTGAGCTCCACATACTCAAGTAGGTATTACCTTTTAATGATAATTGATTATATAGTTCTTATATGAGTGGACACTGATTTTCTATTAACCCTTCTAATGCATCAATCTATAGAATATTCTTCATATGACCATGATCAATTTAATGCAAAGTTTAACCAGGAAAAACATGATTGTAAATAAAGAAAAGCTCAGTGATTTAAGGATTCTCATCCTTCTTCCTTTTAAGGAGGGACAACCTAGATGATTCTCTCTTCGAGGAATCAAGAAATATGGACTGTAAGCCTTAGGAATAGTCAAATCTACTCTGTGCAATAAACATGAAATGAAAATGTACTGGTAAATGATGTAAAACTTTCAGTTTCTCTTCTAAGATCTATGAAAGATAAAACTATAAGAAACAAACACCAAACCAGTACCTTATCTAATGGGCAATAGAATCAAAATATAGATCAACAAGTAAATTGTAAAAGAAATACAACAATATGCCTTACATACCAACTACAAATCCAAATAGATTGCCTTACAAACTATTCTATTTACCAAACACTGTTATCATCAAAAAATCCATACAAATATATTTACTCTTCAAGATGAAATATGAGAACTTTTAATTCTTTCCTTGAAAGAAACTCATAAATCAGTCAAGCAAGTTGCCTCACAACTGGTATATTTTAAATGCCTAACATGTAAAACATACAAGAGTACAATATAAAAGCAAAGAGAAAACAATAATAAATGGTAGAAGTTGTAGTGTATTTGTATTTATAATCAACTTGCTAATTACATTCACAATTCCATTAATCAGAAGATCAGAAACAAAACTTGGAAATCTACTTTAAAGCAATTCGGTTCCAATTTTGTATTATCTCTCCAACCCCTCTCAAAAAATTAGTCATCAACTCTATATATACATCCCTTTTCAACCACCTTGGAATTCCCTTATTAATGGCATTGCAACAAGCTTCGAATGGTTGAAAAACCTAACCCTAAAAGCATAAGAGACAGAAATTAAAAATAAAATACAACAAGCCCTTAGGCGGTGGAAAGACAAAACTTCCTCAGACTATTGTACATCCTTGGCCGCTTGAAAACTGACACCTTCAACTACAAATATTTATGATAGCTCCTTGATTTTAATGAGATGTGGTGATCGCCATTTCAACCTAACCTACACCATTTTTAAATGATAGCTTATCATCCCTATATTCTCAGATCAGGTGTTACGTGTGTCAGATGTCTTTCTAATTCTTCATCTAGAATGTCCAGGTCAACTACGATAGATCTAACTTTTTTGGGCTTTGTCAGTTCATCCCATGCAATTACCTATTCATCTGACGGCCAATTAAAGTATTGGAAAAGTTGCAATTGTGCTTTTTGTCTCTCCCACCAGGCATCTGTAATTGCCTTGACATTTGATACAAATTTGGTGAGATCTATCTCTACCTTAATAGATTCATCTAGGGTTTTGTTGAAGTTTTCTAAATCAACATTATTATTTTCACCTAAAAATGCCTCTTTCCTAGGCAATAGAAGATCAGCATCCAATCTCCATTAATCAAGACTCTTTATGACTCTATCTGTACTCAAAATTGAGGGGATGAATTTGTTGGAACAAGAGCTGAGCATGGCTATCTTAGCCTCAATCAGATTTGCCTTACCCGTGAAAAGTGGTAATATGGCTTTAATTCTATCAATCTCCTCACCAACTCTTACAACTATCTCCAGTATGTCACTCCCCAAAGATTGAGCCAAAATCAATCTTTCAAAAAGTGGTGCTCTGACAGACCACACTGTATGAAATCCACACAAAATTTGCACATAATTATTGACCTCCTTTTGCAATTTAGGCAATTTTCCATAATCATTAAAAACTAGGTCAAATTTATCCTTGATTATATTCATTTTGTGCTGCAAGATACTCAAAAGGGCCTATAATATAGCCTCATTCTTCTCCTCCTTAATATTCTTCAACTCTGCTACCACCTCTTCCTCTATCATTCCTTGTGCTTCTATTAATGCAGGCTGCTTAGGAGGTGCAGGAACTAATACACGAGTATTAATTATTTGTAATTGTAGTTCCTCTACCTATTTTTCTAATGTTGTATCTTTTATTATCTATAAATCCCTATCCTTTACAAGGGCACTGTAATCACTTAAAAGAGAGTCATACCTCTCAGATATCTATTTTGTTTTGTCTTCATTCAATTAGGCAAATTGGGTCAAGACCTGAGATATCTCAAGGTCCCCAGTATTGTGGATAGACCACACAATCTTGTCACCTTCCATCTACTCTTTTACATTCAAAATTTGTGGCTTCTTGTCTTTAGGGTAAAGACTCCACATGGCCAATGCTTGATTCTTTGGGCTATATCCAAATCCTCTAATTATATCCCCTACTTGGGTCTCTGAAGACAGAGTGACATCTTCATGTCTCTTTATTTGGTCTATAATAAAATCAGAATACAAACTCGATCCAGGAACAAGTAGCATGTTACTCTATCTAACTAATTTCATGGCCTCATCTGGAGTAAAGCTTTCAGCCTCTAGGTCATACTCTCTTAATTGTTGTACTACCTCATCAGGCACTTGACCCTCCTCAGTTATTTGCACATTAGATGAAACCTATTGTTGCTTGTGCTAGATCAAAAAGCTTTTGAATTCATCAGAATTGCCAAAATTGTCATCATTCAGGAATGCATCTTACTCAATTATTCTTTCATCTTGGCCTAAAGCCAAAGGCAACTATATATCTTCAATTTCATACCTTTTTTGTCTTTTGGCCTCTCTGACTGCTTTCCTTATTTCATGGTGATGAAAGCTAGTCCCTGTGTAGAGGAAACTTACTTTGTCTTTCTTCTTCTTCTTTGATGGCTCTCTAGCCATTAAATTCCTCTTATTTTGTAAGGGCTTAGTGGTGTCCTCTGAGCTAGGTAGCTCACTGAGGTTGACAGTCTCACCTCCTACTTTAGGTTCTTCAATTAATGGCTACTCCATAGGGGGTGGGCTATATATTGGGTAGCCACCATCACTATCTTCTTCACATTCAAAATTAGAATGGGCCTTTTTACCCTTATAAGTATCATCAATTTGATCCTTCATGGATTCAATCAATGTATTAAATTGAGCCATCATCTACTCAAGTCTCTGGAGGTAAGGCAAAGTGGGAAAGAAACCCCCAAATACCAATCCTTTTCCTTTTAACTATTTCTCAATTTGAAATAATTGATCTAATTGTTGCACCCTTTTCTCTACCTCATCATCTTCAATGATGTTTCTTATCACATCTTCCTCAGGATACTCTTCATTTTGCTTACTAAAAGGAATGGTAGGCATGTAATATCTCCTTGCAGCAACCATGAAACCTTCTGTATCTACATACCTATATGGAGCTGCAAACATCCTATATTTCTCTAACCAATCATTTACCTTACTGAAAGCTCCCTTCCTAATTGTGAGATAGTGCACTTAGAAGTGCCAAGGAGTGAGAGTCTGTTTCTTTTGGGGAGCCAAGTGTTGTTTATCTGTCAACATGAGTTGCTAGATAAACTCTAGAAATGCAATTCTTGGTGGAACATAAAATGGAAGTAGATGAGGAGGTTGAGGGCACCCATAAACACTAATCATTGTATAGCCATTCTCATAGTAAATATCCGCCCAATTGTGACCCTTGGTCCACTTATCAATAAATTGTTGGGGTCTCACCAATTGTAGGACCTTGGTGGATAATCTTGTACAATTAACTCCCAAACTCCAGAGAATGGGTTACACAATCCAGTTCTCAAAGGTGCCAAAATCTCACCTAGGGAAAGAAGGGCTCCAAATTGCTAACCAGAACTGTACTGGGTTAGACTATCCATTGCACACCATTTATGGTTTGTGATCATTTAAATTTATAAGATCATAATTGTGATACACAATGAGGTGCATCAGCAAGGAGTAATGCATGAATCTGGGTGCAGAACTAGATGTGAAGTTCTTCAAAGATAGCAAACCCTCATGCATCTTGTTTATCACATAACCAAGAAAGTCATACCCTCTATTTATGAGACGGCTCTATGAATCCATCACTAACATCAAAATATCAGAGGTAATCCTCTCAGGGCTTGCATCAATTCCCAAGACCTGTCATATACCATATGCAATGTATTTCATGTAAAACTTAAGGTCCTTGTAAGAATATGGAATTGATCCAGCCATAGGTGCAATATAATTTCTATTTTCTTTAGGCATGTGGCTCTTTATCTCCTTAGAGACTAAAGCAGCCTCTCTAACATATCTATTGGCCTGAGCCTCTAAGTCAATCTACATGGCCATTGGAAACTGAATTCCGAATGCCCTCATGAAAGAGTTCTAGGCTAGAGTTACCAAGGGTGAACCATCCTCCTTTCTAATTGTCTTAGACAAGGGATCATATCTTTGGGATAGCATAAGAAGTGCATCTACATCTAGAAAGACCTTCAGGACAATCAATTTGGCCAACCCTGAAGTCCAAGGGTTTGAAACCGGTATAGCACTATCACGGTTTTTATAAAAATAACTGAAAAGACACATGCCTATGATTTTAGGCATCCTAGCATCTCTACAGTAAGCTAAATCATCCACAAAGATATCATCACTAACCTTCTTGATTTGAGATGAACTAGGCAACAGGGTGAGGAACTCATCCAAAAAAACTCTCTTTTATTTTTTCCTTAGACCCTCGGCTAGTGGAGGCTCCGCTTGCTGTTGTCTAACTCATTTTGATTGAAACTCTAAAAATTCTCTACAAAAATCACTGGACACACTGTAATTCTAGAAAGCTCTAAAAACCTAGCACTCTGTACTCTTCAATATGCTCTGTAACCTTCAAATGAGTAGCCTCTAACTATTTTATTTTTTAGAATTGAATGCACCACCATTTCTAACATTTACAGCTATCAAAAGGTCACTTCCACCATTACTTCACCACTAACAGGGCTTCAAATTACAAGCCATAGCTCAAAAACTTTAAATTCAAATATTCAGAGACCTGGTGACTAGAGAAAAAGTCTTGCAATCATTTTATAATATTGGTGCCTTAGAAATGTTTCTGAGACCTAGCGACTAAGAGGGCTTCTCGTAATCGCAGAAAGATTTCCCACCTTTTGAATTCATTGCGAGATTTGGTGATCACAAAATATTTATCTAGAGATTAAGTGACCATAGTCGACCTCTTTATTCCATCTTTAATTTTTCACATTTGGAGATCACCCAACTATAGTCTATTTCTTAGTCACAAGTACAATATTTCTCTTTTCAAGATCACGCGACTAGAACCACTTTCAATCTTGATTACAAATTTGGCGACAACAGGAAAACTCTAAGTCATGGAACATTGTTGACTTTTCAAACTTCTTTGTGAGATATCCCAACCCGGTCATCTGGATATTTGGTGACTATAGTCTTTCTCATGGTCACAGCAACTTTATTAACCCTTTTAAAACATTCAGTGATCACCCGACCTAGAGATCTAGCGACCTGGAGTCTCTTAATCGCTAAAGCTTTCTGACTTTTCAACTTCCTTTCTGACATCTTGTGACCATTTTTTATCTTCTTCTTCATTTCATCCTACAGACCACATTAAGTCATGAGAGTTGTTCTCACTTAACTATTTGATTCAGCAACTAGGAGATAACTGTGTCGTTGAATCACTAACCACGTAGGAGTTAATTTCCACCTTTGGGAGATAATGCGACCACTAAAAATCATAATTGTTAACTAAAACATCACTTTAATAAATTATCTTGAGATCTCCCAACCAAAGGTAATTTCCATCTAGAGACCACGCGACCATAGTTCTTTTCTTATAAAACTTGTCATAGTAGTCTCTAGATCTCGAGAAAACATTCTGAGACTTAGAGACTAAAAGGGAAAATGGTAAGTCATTTGATAATAAGGAATATTCCAAAGTGCTTATGAGATCAGGTGACAAAGGCTTTCGGGCAATCGCTAAATATGAAGGAATATTCCTACTTCTCTGGGAGACTAAGCGACTAAGAGAGGAAATTAAAAGCCCACATGCTTATTTTGACGCTTAAGTGACCTGATAAAGTAATGAAGAAATAGAAGGTTGACAACTTAAACTAGGGATTTTTGATTTTTTAGGGCAAAGGGTCTAAAACCTAAGGTTACTCACCTAGGGCTTGAAAACTTGTCGAGAAAGACTAGACAAGAACTCAAAATTTCGATCAGCAAAACACTAAAACAAGAAATACTGCCAATAGGTTGCACCACTGTCTACCATACAATTATGCACTAACTTTTTTCCAATGATCAAAGAAACATAAAAGGAGGAGGCTTATTATTTGTAGGTTTCTTACCTTCCTTTTTTGTTGTCTTTTTCACATTTGCTAGCTTTTTATTCTCTGTCACTACTGACTGCTTCAAATCTATAGCCTTTTACCTTCTTGTACTATTGGTTGCTAAACTTTAGCAGGTTTCTTTTCTTCTTTTACTATTCTTTCCTGAACCTTAGAGGCATCTAAATTAGCCATAAAAACTCTAGGAGGCTATTGAACAGCTTATTGTGAGCTTTTTATCAACATGGACAACCCTTCCTTTAAAATTTCAGCTTGTCCTAGTATAGCTAAAGTTTCCCACATAGACAAAGTTACATTCATTTTCTTCATGCTATCAATTATATTATAAGGAACAACAAATTGTACCTTTTGAGGAGATCTAGGAGAATTTTGATCAACATACCTCTGATTTTGATCTTTATTTGTGGAAGAAGAGGGTCCCTTTGAAATTGAAACTGGTGTAGGAGGAACATTACCAACTGATTGTTCTGATTCTAAAGCTCTCTTCTTGGCTCTAGAATTTTCTGAAATAGGTGAATCATCATTCAAGCCACAAAACTCCTCCTCTTACCAATTTAAGAAACTAGTATCAGGAACACCTTGATCTGGTTCTTGTTGGATCTCTTCAATAAGAACATTCTGTTGTGAATTGATTAAATTTTGCACCATAAGAGCCAGATTAAGCACTCCATTAGAACATGTTGACTGATCATGAGCTTTATCACATGGAAAACACCACTCGGTAGCCATGTTATTCTACATGGGAACAATATCTCTAATAGTATTAATAGGTGTAGGATTGTATTGTCTATAAGGCCTCTGATTCTAATTTTGCCTATTTGCACTATTATTCCCTTGGAATTGCTACTTATTAGCTTGATAATTGGGTTGATTAAGATATTGGGATGAGGAGCCAACAAATTGATTTTGAGATAAAGGATTTTCTTGTGCTTGTTTCTTTTTAAGGATCACTAACTCACTGCCAAAAGACTACAATAAACTCTCTATCTTTTGATGGTTTTCTTTAATGTTTTGCAACTCATTGAGAGGGGCAACATGGACTACCTCTGGGAATTTAAATGATGGGACAACAAATAGAGGTGGGACAATCAATGGCATATTAGATTGAATACTAGCAAAGAAAGGGATAGGTGGCCTAGGAGCTATCTTTCCCGCCTAAATAAGACTATTCTCTACCCTAATAGTAGTATTAAAAGCTTGAGGCAATGAAGTACCCCCCATAGATTGAATCATAATAGAGATATCACTATTCAAACTCTTTAGATAAAACAAAAATACATATTTGGCTGAGGGTCTTACCATAGCAGGAATCTTGTTCCAAGTATTTTGGAAACAGAGATTGAAATCACTCATTTCCTCTTGTGGAGCCCTCTTGATAGTAGTTAATTGTTCCACCAAAGACAAGTTTTCAGACTTGTCCTCAAAGAATTTTGACAATCTCTCTCCTAATACATCCCAAGTGGAAATAGAATTCACTGGAAGAGTTTTGAACCAATCAAGGGTTTTACCCTTCAGTGATGCAGCTAATAGCTTCAAAGCTACATCCTCCTCCATGACATGATGAAAATTGCAAAGAGATGCAACATCTTTGATGTGTTCAATGGCAGTTACTTGTACTTCTCCAATGAATGATGGCAATCCTTTCAAAGAAGCCAACAAAATGTTGTTATGATTTTCAATCCTTAAAGGACTACCTTGATTGAATGGCACAAATGGTAGATTTCTCACCATTGCTAGAAGTTTTGTATTGAACTGGATAGTATAGATAGATTTGTTACAAGTAGTAGTTGTCGTTGCACCAAAAGATCGACCTGTTAATGCCTAATACAACCACTAGACTTATAGAAGACATAGGAGGTGGTTAAGCCATGTCATGAATCCCAAGGGGAGTGCTGACCATTTTTCCAACAATCTCCCCCTCAGCATTACCCAAGGGGATTCAAACCTGTGACCAAGCTTTGATACCACTTTTTATAAGTAGTAGTTGTCGTTGCACCAAAAGATCGACCTATTAATGCCTGATACAACCACTAAACTTATAGAAGACATAGGAGGTGGTTAAGCCATGTCATGAATCCCAAGGGGAGCGCTGACCATTTTTCCAACAAGATTTACCAATGGTGGCTATTGAGGAATAGCTTTGCTTTGAGATACTCCAAGATCTTCAAAAACTTCTTGTTTTGAATCTAGAAATTCAGTGCAGTAAGAGGGAGGAGCTGAACTTCTTTCAGATCTTAACTTCCTTGGTCTCCCTAGTCTCCTACCTCTTTGAACAGGTTGAATAGAAACCTCTCTAGGAACTCTAGGCTCTCTTTGGAAAGTTCAACCTCTCCTAGTGAAAGACAACTATAAATACTCAAACTCTTTAACACTCCTTTTTTGGATTTGATTCATGTATCACAAGGTCCCCTCGGGCATGCCAAAAATTGTTTAGGTTTTAAAATACTACCCCAACTCAGGCATTAGGGCTTAACATTATCCTATCCTAACAATGGAAACCTTCTCGATTTGTGGGTGGACTCTGATTAAGAAGGAGTCTTCAGATTCTAGGTCAGTTCCTATTTGATATAGAAATATCACCTCCTAATTAGAAACTTAGTGGGAAAAGGGAGAGGAATTTAAAACTAAAGGGGAAATGGGGTGATACACCAAAATTGAATTCAGACTTTTCTTGGAAACTAAAATAGTAACCACAGCTCATATATCAAAAGATTGACACCTTGAATCATTGATCAACGTATAGGTTAATTTAAATCTTACTACTAGGGTATATACCACAAATAGCTCAACCTATTAACAGACATACATATTCCGCATAAGGCTTGAATTATGTTCACTTAGAGGAGGAATATAAATCATTCACTTCTCCTAGCTACCAAAACAATTTAACACTTATGAAGAATGATGAAAATAGCATTAGAATCAATACTCGAAATATGAAGAGAAATAAATCCTATGCTTTATTATCCTCCAAAATCTAACAAGTAGGTTACAAAACAAGAGCTCAAAACATCAAGGAATGAAATTTCTCACTTTTAGCCTTTACTCTAAAATATGGAACCCCCTAAACTGATTATGTAAATCAGTTTTATAACCCTCCTATGCCCTCAATTCAAAAATCAAAACTCTCACTATTAGCCCTAATTTGGCCTTAATTCATGCCAAAAATCTAAGCCTAAAATTAATGCCATAACCTATGCCCTAAATGTTGGTTTTAAAATAAGGATATAAATCCTTTTTACAATATTTTACCAACATTTAAATTGTTTACATTGAAAACAATCCAAAGTAAATCAAAGCCTAAAACAAACTAAACTTAAGGAAAAATTCCTAAGTCTAAAAATTGCTAAGTGCTAGAGGGTCAAATAGACCACTTAAGCAACTTGCATATTATGAGGAAACTGAGGCTATGTGCTGGCATTGTTTGAACTTTGAGCTCTGCAAGATGTGGACTGTTGCAGTTAAGGCATTGAATGCAATTTCCAGTTGATTTCAAAACTCTCAAAATTCTTGCTCATTCTCGATCTTAGCATTTTTTTGGCTTTGTGTTTGAGAGACTATAGGGAAAAACCCTAAGTTGATAGTGAATCTCTATGAAAAATAAGGCATTTAGGTCAGCTTGACAAGTATTCTTAGGCTCTCTATGTTTTTGAAAGGTCTCTAGCATTAAACCGAATATCAACTTTTCTTCTTTTTGTGATCTAGAGATCACTTGGCATGATTTGAATTTGAACTTCAAGCTATGAAGCTCGTCTATACATGTTTAAGCTTAGCATAAAGCTCAGCCTATGATTTATCTATGATTTAGAGACTATTGGCATAGTTTATGGATTTCTTTACTAAAAGTAACTCGAGCTTCATTTTATATATCTCAGTCTGTGACTAGAGTTTGGGCTCAGTTTGGGACTGTATCTTACTTGTGAGCTGAGGCTTCATTTTTTGAGCTCAAGCCTGAATATGTAGCATGAATCAAAGCTTTGAAATGAAATAGGGCTCTTCTCTTGTATATAACCCAAACTTAAAACTTGGGCTGAGCTGTGACTGGAAGATGTCTTTGGCTGGGAGTGTAACACAAAACCTAGGTCTCAGTTGTAACCATATTTCAGTCACATCTTCAAACCGAGCCTTGAGCTCGACCTTGAGTTGTAACTGATCTTCAAACTCAACTTCAAGCTTGAGCGAATCTTCTTTGATGGTAAGCTTGACCTCTTCTATTTGGTATAACTCCTACATGAAGTTTAGATGCCTTGCTTGATTTGGGTTTTTTCCTTATTGTTATTATAGGATTTGAGCAATAGAAATCCACAAAACCTGAAGATCACCTGCATACAAAAACCTATTACAAGGAAGTAGAGACAAGAAGAGGGATATGGTTTGACTCAAAAATATGAGGAGGAAAATATCCTTAATTAATGAATGAATAAAATATACAATGGATCGACCTTATAAAGGAGATCGAAAGCCTTGAAAGGCAAACCCTAAAAAGTAGAAGTGCATGTAATAATTAGTAAAATTATTACATGACTAATGCATGTAGGTTTATATTTAAAACAACTAGTGCATGTGTGTTTAAATATAAGAAACTAAAGCAAAAGAGTTGATATCTTAAGAAGGGTGTAAATAAAAAGCAGAAGTGCATGCAATAATTAGTTAAATTATTACATGACTAATCCATGCAGGTTTATATTTAAAACAACTAGTGCATGTATGTTTAAATATAAACAACTAAAGAAAAAGAGTTGACATCTTAAGAAGGGAGTAAATATTAATTAACATAATTAATACTTTACTCTAACACCCCCCCTTAACATGAGCAACAATGTAGCTACAAACAATGCAAGAAGAAAGAAAAGGAAACTATAGTACTGAAAGAATAAAATGGGTCTCGGCAACATGGCCTGATGAGGTACCCAAGTACAAAAGAGAGTCTCTATAAAGTAGAGAAATAGAGAAAACCACATGGGAAAAAATCTACTCCAAAAAGAGACAAAGACTAATCTGAAGGACTGAAGAAGCCTACAAAACTAGGAATGTTCCAGAAAATAGGAACAAGAATGAATGTGTAGAACATCACTAAAGCAAGAAGTTGCAAACTCTATTAAGAAGTAACTATTGATCTAAAGATCCTCCACTAAAATAGAGCATGACCAGGTAGAGAAGACTGTAATCTTTATGAGTGCCCTCAAATGACACTACTTGAATCAGGATGCAAATAAAGGAAAACAACTAAACTCAAAGATACAGATGGTATAAAACACCAAAGCCTGAAGAGCTTATCAATGAAAGATGGAAGAGTGCCTCTAACCATAGGAAAGAAAGAGTGTCTATATGGTAAATGATCCATCTCACCAAAATGCATAGGTACCAGCCACTACATCCGCCTATTACATAGGAAAAAATACTGAATACATAGCTCACACTATCAAACCAAGGAAGTAGAAGAACAATCAGTAAAAACCCCTCATAATGCTAACAAGGGAGAGGTGATAGGTACAGTGAAAATAGTGCTAATAAGAACTACATTGTGAAGAGCCAGGAACATTGACGGTGTAGTGAAAGTACAAACACAAATAAAGATACCCTAAGGCTAATGTCATGGAAGGAACACTCACTTGACAAAGGTAAATGGAAAATAAGGGCAAACATCAAACCCCCCCATGGCACTTTATAATGAAGTGTGAGTACAAATAACACAAACATGTTCAAGATTCCAAGCTTGCAATAGAATGACACTTTATCTCAGTGCATGTGCATAAAAGAATGCTAAAAAAGTGAAGTATACACTGCTTAAAGAAGAGAGAAGGCTTCTGAAACAAAAGAACAGCCTAAGAAGAGTCATCCCCTAAAAGGAAGAGATCCCAAGACCTGTAACATCCAAGATATCCACCAGAGTGCAAAACTACAAAAAAATGAATAAAATATACCTGGAATATAATCTAGGAAAATGACTCATAGCAATAGAAAGCTCTTAGAACAAGCTTTCCAACGATATCTCACTTTCCCAAAATAGAGTCCAGATGTGCAATATAGAGCTTTCGGAGTGCAAAATTGAACATCTAGATTTCACTATAAAAAACACCATCAAAAAAGAAAATTCAAAAATTCAAACCCCCAGATCCAAATAGATCTCAGAACCAGCTTTCCGACGATATCTCATTTTCCCGATTTTGACATCGTATGCTCAAGTTATGAACAAACAACCACCGAGTGCTCTGGAGGGCCCAAAATGGTGTCTAGATGTGCTGATGTCAGCACTTCACGGGCTTAAAATTGACAGCCAAATGATCATCGCAGCATACAAGCCCCTTGGGGCTTAAATTCTAGGCCCCTGGTCACCATATGACCAGGGGCTAAAATTGCATTCACCTAGCTTAAATTTGATGGCCAAATGGCAGTCGTCGACCCAAAAAAATTATTTTTTTGCAAAATCACATGCACACATCGAGATCTGTGCCAGACATTTTGGATTTTTGCCTCGATTTGTGTGCTAATTTTTTTGGTCTTAATTTACATGCCAGACAACAAAAATTTTGCCTCGATTTGTATGCCAAAATAGAGAATTTGTACCTCAAGAAGTGTGCCAGTCCATACAAATTCTACCTCAAGAAGTGTGCTAAGCTGTCTGGTACCAAAAAAATGCCCCAAAAATGCAAAATATCCAAATTTGATGTGTTTTGTATCGAAATAGGGGTTTTGGGGTGCTTTGAGCTCAACAGTGAGGTCCGTTTGAGTTCAAAGTGCACCAAAATTTAGGGACCCCCTAATTTCAATAAAAAACCAAAAAAAAAGCCCTAATATGAAACAGATGAATTTATAATCTCTGAATTCTTCAAACATGAACAAGCTATAGCAGATTAAGCTCTGATACCATGTAGGATTTGAGCAATACAAATCCATAAAACCCGAAGATCACCTTCATACAAAAACCTATTACAAGGAAGTAGAGACAAGAAGAGGGAAATGGTTTGACTCAAAAATATGAAGAAGAAAATATCCTCAACTAATGAATGAATAAAATATAAAATGGATCAACCTTATAAAGGAGATCGAAAGCCTTGAAAGGAAATCCCTAAAAAGTAGAAGTGCATGTAATAATTAGTTAAATTATTACATGACTAATGCATGCAGGTTTATATTTAAAACAATAGTGCATGTGTGTTTAAATATGAACAACTAAAGAAAAAGAGTTGACATCTTAAGAAGGGAGTAAATAAAAAGCAGAAGTGCATGTAATAATTAGTTAAATTATTACATGACTAATGCGTGCAGTTTTATATTTAAAACAACTAGTGCATGTGTGTTTAAATATAAACAACTAAAGCAAAAGAGTTGACATCTTAAGAAGGGAGTAAAGATTAATTAACATAATTAATACTTCAACCTTATAAAGGAGATCAAAATCCTTGAAAGGCAAACCCTAAAAAGAAGAAGTGCATGTAATAATTAGTTAAATTATTACATGACTAATGCATGCAGGTTTATATTTAAAACAACTAGTGCATGTGTGTTTAAATATAAACAAATAAAGCAAAAGAGTTGACATCTTAACAAGAGATTAAATAAAAAATAGAAGTGCATGTAATAATTAGTTAAATTATTACATGACTAATCCATGCAAGTTTATATTTAGAACAACTAGTGCATGTGTGTTTAAATATAAAAAACTAAAGCAAAAGAGTTGACATCTTAAGAAGGGAGTAAAGATTAATTAACATAATTAATACTTTACTCTAACAGTTATTCTAGGGCTTGAACTGAAATTGAGCTCCTCCTTGACATAAAACCCAAGCATGAACCATGGAAAGAAATATTGCATGAAACTCAGACTGGAACACACAAGCTCTCTCTCGACTTCTACTTGCAGATAAGTATCTCATTTCTCCCTTCATTTTCTTTAAACTAGGGCTTTTGTTTCTTACCATCTAGTAGCTCAATTTTTTGAACACTTGTCTGTCATCTCTTTGCATATACAACAGATATTGTGTTTTTTTCTTCTTCTTTTTTGCCATAGTCATTACTATCATTCCAAGTTATTACTGTTACTAATACATGAACTCACTGACAGCACATTTTTCAAGCTCACTGTCAGTCATTTGATATTGTTCTCAGCTCCATCAATGACAATAGACACTCACTAACTTGGTCACTGTGTTTGTGAAGTTCATTATAGATACATACTTGAGATAAATGGCCATGAATTCACTGTATTTCATTATTCTTCATCTCCTTAATGCATTTTGTTAAAGTACACCAGCCTTTACCATAAATCACCTCTAGCTCGGCCTATCAAGTTCACTGTCACAAAATAGTGATCATGCTAAACCTTTACTTTTACCAGTCAAATTAATGATAGAAACCATAGATTTGAATTTGAACTTTCTCCATGTACAGTGTAACCACCATATTTTGAACCCACCCTTAAATGGTTTTGTTGTAGTTCACTGTTATTTATGCACTAGTCATTTCATCATTGTGTTCAGCTGAATATGATAAGCTATGATCTATGAAATCAAAAGATGACTGATTTTTATTTACTATGCAATAAAATAATGAACCATGTTTGTGATCTTTATCAGTCATTATTGTTGTTCTCAGCTCTACTGATGATAGTAGACACTTCCTCTTTTTCTTGCTGAAAATGAATCTTTGATGTTGAATATGAATCTTTACCATAAGAAATGCAATAAGATGAAAAAATATTTGTTTATTTATCTAAGAAGTTTGAGCACGGGCTCATGACATTCAAAGACATTAGAATGAAATTTGATGGAGTTCAAGCACGGGCTCATCACATCCATCAAATACATACTATAAACATTTTACAATATTTTGAAGCATAATTCTGTAGCATTCCTTCTTTTGTTAATCAGCCACATTATGAATTGACTCTTACGACATTTTGGATTCAGCAATACCATTGATATGGAATTTCAAAATTAAGTAATACCGGTGACTATGTTGTTGGATCTTGGCACTTGAACATGACTTTCTTGTTGTATGGCACTGGCGAACTTACTGTTTCTGAAGCACATACTGCAGCATCTTTTACACTGCATCATTCTTCTCTGACTGTGATGTGAAAACCAGTCATATTTGAGCACTATAATTCATTCTAATAAGCTTAAAAAACAACATCAGTGTAATCTTGTTAGGGTAGTGAACATGATAAATAGTTCAGCTTATGAAAATGCCAAATATGGTGACACTTATGAATCAATATTCATGTTATTGTATTCACTAATCTAACAAGATCCTGGTGATTCTAAAAAAAGGTTTCTCAGTCACAAATACTAAGTCCTTTTCATTCAGATTTTTGGTTTTAAATATAAGATCAACATACATAAGAATGACCATTAATAGTGACAGGTTTCATGTTTAAAACAAGTCCCTTTAATACTATCTTTCTTTTAGTGTATATGCACATTTCCTTATTGCATTGGAGTACTAGAATGATATGCAGCTTTGAAAAGTTGATTGTTGTGTGATGTTTTTATTTCATGCATTGCTTAGATCTAATTGGATCTAATATCATTTTCTCTCTCATGATGCAAGATAACCCTAAAGACCTAGTGAAGATGAAGACCTGGACAATGAACCTGAAGACCTAGGACCTAATAGACAACCAGCTAACAACACATAGAAAAATTAAAGGAAATGCATGGGACCCCTACTTCATACTTCTATCATACTTTCTATTCTACAAATGTACTCTTTTATTGACATGAAATATGAAATATGAAAGAACACTTGTATACTACATTCAGTTTGAATGCACAATGTAATGATCAATTATGAATTTTGGAAATTTAAAATGTGATCAATACTTAGAGTACAATAATTAAATTTGAAATTGAATGCAATAATGAATTGTTAATTAACATTACCTGAAAGATAGTGTTAATTGGACCCTAAAATGCAATCTTTTCCTATTTGTGTTTTATTCTTCTGAATGTTGTAATTTTGGGTAACATGCACAACTAACCTAAATATTTGCACATCCAATTCAGAAAAATGCATCAAATCATAGATGTGCACATTTATTTATTATATTCAGAACCCAAAATTTTCCTAACATGCATGCGCAGGTACCCCACACGTATGTCCAAAACTACCAGTTTTTCATGTAAATAGTGCTAGTTATTGTGCATAGATGCACTGCAACTGCGCATTTGTTCTTTTCCTAAGAACAAAAATTAACCTATCTATCCCTAGGTTGAGTCGAGCCTATACATGCTAAAAATCCTATCTAAATGATGCAAAAATCACAAATTGACTAGGAGGATCAGATCACCTACTGACTCTCCCAAATCTAGAGGTCTCTAGAAGCATCTGACTCTCTCGAAGCGATGGTCATGTAGCGGGAACAAAATCTTCTCAGCTATGATCTCCTCTCTCTCCAAGCTCCAATCTCTCAATTCCACATGTATTAATGACCCTATAGTGGACCCTTTGACCCTATATATAGCCTCTGGAACCATTTTTCTTGGTGTGTGGACCTTACCTATTGAAATTTTTATGTCACCTCTATTATCACCCACGTTTCTTCTGAATCTTTTCATGAGATTGCTCGTCAGCCTAAAAAAACCAAAAAAAAACTAATAAATAAATAAATAATATTGTCAATCAATCTCTCGAGGGGGCATGCATAGGTCTCTTTTGTATGAGACACTGTCTGGGGCAGGGGCAAAATGCTTGATTTTTCTTTGAAACAATGCGACCATCACATTATTTCAAAGAGGGGCAAAATGTATACACTTAAAAATGACTTGATAAATTAATTAAATATTTATTATTTAATTAATATTGACTTGATGATTTAATTAAATATTTATTATTTAATTAATATTTATTTCCTCTATTATTAAATAAATTATTCAATTTATTTAATATATTCACTATATCCTATTCTTCTTATCCTAAGTCCTCTAAATTAGTCTTATTAAAGTGATTTAATTAATTAATCAATTACACAATCACTAATATGACTAAGTCCCCTAGTCCATCTCATAGACTTAGTCACCTGACACACCACGTTGGCTAAAATAATTAATTTTTATTAAATATTAATAGGTCATTTATCCTCACAAACACGTGTCCTATTTTTAAGGGCTATGTGGCCTTATAAGACTTGGTCTCATGACCACATGTCTTCTCCTACACTAGGTCAAAACACATTCCCTATTCCTAAGGACCTTCTCAAGCCACCTCAAGGAGTCAAAGATGACTCATGGGACACTTTTACCAAGAGTCCTCATGAGGAAAAGGTCTTTCCCCCTTCATCTCAATGTTCTTTGTGAGACACTTGACATTTGTCTTTCCCTTCCACCTTCTTCTCTTCCTTGTCAATGTAGGAGTAACATCCTCCCTATCCTTCCTCTCACATTACAACTACATCCCCTTTTCTCTCAAACCCTTCAACCAAGTCAATTTAAACCCTAGGATCCTCCACCTTTCAATCTCCACCCTAGGATTTTTCCACCTAGGCTTGAGTCCTCCAAAACCCTATAAAAGGATCATTCCTCTTCCTTTGAGAGCCTAATAGCATTAGACATTTTCAAGAATTCAATCATTCTAGCATCCAAGTAATCAAGTAATTCAATATCATTGTGAGCCATTTTGTATTTCATTCCATCATTTGCATAATCAAGGTTTTAGGCCATTTTGCACATAAATCATCAAATCTCCACACTTTGAGAGCATCTTGGGAAAATAAGCTTCATTTGGAATTGGAGAGCTCACCACATCCAAGAAATCAAAGCTAGGAGGACAATGGAGACAAGCTACATGGGTAATTGGAGGTAAAAGAATTTGTTTTGATTTCATTTAATCTTTTTGTAATCTTCATTGTGTTTGCATTAGATTGATTTAATAGCTTTAATTAGTTAATATCTCATTTCTATTAGTTAGAATTCTAAATTGCATACAGTAACATGTGATCTTCACTATTGATTCTTCTATGATGTAATATTGTCTATTTATATATTGATCAGCTTTCCTACATTTTTCTTTCTTGTGTTCATATGCATAATAGCTATGACAATAACCAGTAAAGTGTTTGAAAAGGCCTTTACCTCTACAATATCTTTTCATGTGTCCAAGTTTGTTGCATCCAAAGAATCTACCTCTGAAAGGTTTGATCTGATCTCTAGGTCTCTCAAGAGTAGGTCTTTCTTCAATCTTCACTTCATGTGATTCTTCATGAGTTCTAGAACATTCTCCTTCATTATATCCAACTCCAGTCATATCTCCTTTAGGTTTCTGTCTCTCTCTTTGTTCATAAATCTTATCACTACTCATATGTAACTTCTCAATGTTTAATTTGGCTTTGTCTTGAGTTGTTTATAGCTAAATATGGACCTCTAATCTAGCCATAGACACAACATAGTCATTGCTCAATCATTGTATACGAAAATGAACATGAATTGTCCAATTCACACACTCAATTGAATCAACTTGTTGCCTCCTATTTAGATGGGGTGTTTGAATTAATCTCAGATTGGAGAGCCAACAACTGTAGAACAATCTAAAATGGAGGATTTGAAAGCTTGAAATGATCAAAATTGCAATTAATCTAAAATGAAGATGCAATTGTAATCTAAGGATGAAAGTGCAGATTTAATCTAAGAAACTTGAAAAAAATGTGAGAATTAATCTAGAACATAATAATCAAACTAATTAATATGAAAGTGCAATTATACTAGAATGAGAATTACTCTAATTATGCAATAAAAAGGCTTTAAAAGTATGAAAATTGAGACAAAAATCCACTATAGTTTTGGTACTCTAAAATTGCCTCCCTCAAATGAAGAAAAGAAGGTTCATAATATAGAAGAGCCCGAGAGAAGGATGAAGAGTTTCTTGAAAAGAAACGGCTGACTCTTCATCTCCATGGAGGAAGGTGAGACAAATTGGAAGAATTATTTAATTAAATGAATGAATATTGCCACATGGGTGGCTTTTGGAGTTATTTTGAATAATTAAATCCAAATAAAGATGGCCATTCAAATAACCAAATATTATTTAATTCCCTTGATGTGTATTAGCTAAAGGGGGTGGAATTGATTTAATTAAAAGCACTAGGACTTTAGAATTAAATTAATTAATTGTAAAGATTATTTAGCCAATAAATGTTGAATATTTAGGAATTAAATATAGTGTGATTAATGCAACTTTAGGGTTTTTTACATTTGGCACTAAGTCAAATAAAGTCAAATAGGAGACATAATTACCTAGTACAATAGGATTTTAAAGATGTAGAAATTTGAAGAAAATCAACCAAAATTGATTAGAATTGTAAGGTGCCAATTTTGGAGTATTACATTTTTCCCCTCTTTCAATCGATGTGCGAGCAGCATGTTGATTCAAAGAATAGTCTGATGTGACAAATGATGAGATTTCAGGATTATCTCTAGAATAGAGCTTAACCCTCAGAAGTTGGGGTTAGATTTCCAAGACATCAATCAAGTCGAGTTGCAGAACCCACTTCAAAATGAAGCATGATTATCTGAAGTCTAAGTTAGATTGCGAAGATAATGATCGGATTACCACTTGAGAGAATACTAGAATCAGGGTTCGATTGCCCCAATACCCGATGATTAGATGATAACTGATGCAAAT
The DNA here is from genome assembly GCA_027943335.1 of Chamaecyparis obtusa. Taxonomy (NCBI): domain Eukaryota; kingdom Viridiplantae; phylum Streptophyta; class Pinopsida; order Cupressales; family Cupressaceae; genus Chamaecyparis; species Chamaecyparis obtusa. The sequence continues at coordinate 1,649,203 of BSBK01000141.1, forward strand.
TTAGGACTATATTCAGAATGAAGTGTAGTCCTTCAAGACTTGGGTTAGATTGCCCAAATAACGGTCCAAAAGAGCTTTTCAAGAGCCATCTCTAGAATGAAGCTTGACTCTCAGGAATCAGGGTTAAATTACCCCAATACCTAATGAGATTTTAAGAACCATCTCCAAAACGGAGCTTGATCCTTGAGGGTCCAAGTTAGATTGCTCAAATACCTAAAAGATAGATGACAAGATAACAAGATGTGAGACATAAAGATGCACCTAGTGAAGAGATGCCCCAAGCAATGAGGTCTTTTGATTCAGATCAAACTGATTTGAGAATTGATTTGACAAGATTCAAATGATGTAATCATCCTGCCCCCTCAGGAGTTAAATCAAAAGATGACATGTTGGAAAGATGATTGACAGCAAAGGTTGTAGATAGAGATAAAATCAGAGATCTAGAGGAACTCAGAACATATTACAGAAGGATTGAGGAGCTACAGAAGTGATTTGGAGCAATTTAGAGGTCTTGTTGACCAAGTTTGACCATGGTTGACCAAATTTGACTAGAGTTGACTTTTGATGAAAACATTGAAGATCTTGAGAAAAAAATGATGAGATAAGATTCTGGCAAGAAAATGACACCAGAAGGTCGACTGCACAAACGTCCAATCCCAATGGTCTCAGAATTTTGAAACATGATTTCAAGCTATCTAGGAGTGTCAGATTTCAATTTCAATCCTGAAAATGGATTCAGAATAGTCAATTTAGCCAAGGGTGAATTTTTTGCACAAAATAGAGCATTTTTTAAAATTAGGTTAAAAGATATATAATGCCCGGAGGGGTCATTTTCAATTCATTATTCAATTTAACTTCTAGCAATTTGAGAGCTCTGAGAGAGAGAGATGGAGAGTGTGCCAATGTATACACATCATTTTGAGCACTCCCAATGACACAACCGGCCACTGGAGTATGATGCATCTATAAGTAGTCGATAAACCATCTTGCATTTCAAGTTTTAATGCTTTCTTAAGTCATTTAGATTAGATTTTAGACATATTAGAGCTTAATTCTTTAATCTTGATGCGAGGAAATTGTTTCCTCCAACTGGCCTTAGTCACCCCTCATGCGAGTAAATGGTTTCCTCATGAGGGTTAGGGCTTCTTTGCACTAGGATTCTCTATGAGCTCATGCAAGATGCTTGGTGATGCCATGTGAGATTTCATCCCCGGTGATGAACTATTGCGCGAGATGAGACCTTGTCTCGCACGATAGAGAAATTATCGTGAGAGATGCTACTACAATTCTATAGATTCTTCATCCAATTTTGCATAGAATCAGCCAATTAGAGCATCCAAGATTCATGTTTAGCATAGATGCATAGCCTCACCTACTATTATTGCTTTGGAAAGCCATCATGATTGAGATACTAATCAAGTGTCATCACTTGCTTTGCAGCTTGACTTCCCAGATATTGCATTTTGGTCCCACCACCCAGTCATCGAGGAGTTAGTGCGGAGATTGAATGATGCTAAGGGTGCCCACATCGATGGGCTAGGGTTGACTTATCTATGTGATCTACCCAATATTTGGTTAAATTACAGTCTACTAGGTGCACTGGTTGAGCATTTCCACTCAGAGATGAACACCTTCCACTTGTCGATGGGGGAGATGACTATCACTCCTGAGGACATGTATAGGATGCTGAGGATACCATTCCACAACACCCATGTGGATTATGACATTTAGTTGAGGGAGGGCACACTAGCACTGAGGGCCATTTTCTAGGATGATTCAGTGATGGGTCAGGCCATCTCATGGGATGAGATAATAGGCCACTATGAAGCTAGGCATAGATTAGCGGTTATCTTAGCAATGTTCTTAAGCTGTTATCTGATTCTAGATCGGGGATAGCATGGATTGGAGTGCGGTTGGGGATGCACATTGGAGTGGATGCTAGAGCAGCCACTAGTGCGATTTGGATGGGGTGAGTGTATGCTTGCATAGATGTACCATGAGATGCATGAGATTGTGTATCATAGTGCATAGACCATGGCTGTCGATATCTTTGTTTTAAAGATCTGGGCTTGGGAGAATCTCCTTGTATGGAGGCCAATCTTTCATGATACTAGGAAGCCCCTAGAGCCTTATATTTATAGGTATATGGATTTGATGACTCAGCCAGCGCTGGGTAAGATGGAGCAGTGGCATGGGCAACTAGATGACATGGTAGTGGTCATATGGAGACCATGGGTAGCCATAGAGGTTTGGGATGATGCTCAACACAACCTCTACCATATGTTCTTCTTGCGTCCACTAATTGGATGCACCATTTCTATTATTGAGCACTTCCTACTCACACAGGTCTTCAGGCAGTTTGGGAGACCGCAGGATGTCTCGTAGGAGTACTGCATTTATGCCTGATTCATCGATGAGATGAAGAAGGGCTAACAGCCTAGATTAGACTAGGGTAGATGCATGATCGAGGCATGGATACCACCAGCTCAGTGGGATTACATGGCAGATGTGACCAATGTAGGGGTGACACCTTCATATAGAGATCACATTTTAGCATACCTATATGCCAAGTACATAGATCTTGTTGGTATGGGATAGAGAGCACAATAGGTAGTGTAGCTTGCATAGTAGTAGTAGGTAGAGCAGTAGCATAACACTAAGAGGGGGGTGAATCAGTGTTCACTATATTTTATCCTTTTACTTTAACCTTTAAACCGAACTTAAATGCTTAAGTACTGAAATGAACATCCACATAAACATGAAACATGAAATCAACACATAACACCAATATAGTTATAGGGAAACCCAAATAGGGGAGTGGACGCACTGTCCTAGAGATCACTGCTCAAGTGGTGAAGGCTACAACCTTCTGATCTCAGATACACACTATATCTGTTGGATGAACTGTAACTATGACACTACTTGTTAGATCAGTTCATTTGATGCACTGATGCTTTGACCTCTTGCAAAGCCCTAATACATCTTATAGACTCTTCGCATACCTATGCTCTGCTTATTACAACTCTATATCAACTTCCATACTCATTACAATGGGTGCATCTCATATTTATATGCGCATACAAAATAAACAACTAGGTCAGCCCTTAAACCTATTACATACAACACTTCCAAATGAATTGGCTTAAGCGTATTTACAAATAAACAAGTATACATGTCAGCAACCTAATTACAATAGGTGCATAGCCTATACAATATTAGAATATAGTTGCAACTCAAAATGTTAATTGTCGACTGCTTACTTTGTTCTTCACTAGCACACACTAGTTGTGCAACTTCAACTACCTGTATCTTTCTCATCCTTTCATATTTGATTATGCACTCATACACTAAGCATGAGTATAGTATAACCAACTTAACTTCCAGGGCACATACCATAATTCTTTTGTATGCATGTGTGCTGATGCTCTGAGCTGCAGGAACTCTGCACACTGTCCAGTCTTCAATACCTAACTGATTTATGATCTTCTCATTAGGTGCAATGACTCCAAACTACTATATGACTTTGTTTCCATAATGACAACACTATATTAATTCATATACATCATTATCGCAAACTTTCCAATAGGTAGTGTATCCTGCACAATAGCAACAAGCACAACACTAGCCTAGACAGCAGCAGGTTGCTCAGCAGTAGTAGCCTACACAATAGCAGGTTGCTCAGTAGCAACATCAGAGGGTATTGAGACAAAGGAGTGGGTAGACTGCTATCCCTCCTAGGACTATGGGTTTAGATGTTAGTGTTGGTAGCAGTGGGACCCAGTAGGGGTCCATGAGATAGAGGATAGGTGACACATCATAGTAGATGTCTCCTGACAAGGGGGCCTAGGTTGGTGATACTATCATGTAGGATCCACCTACGAGAGGGAAGGATGCATAGGTACAAGAGGTTCAGAGGAAGAGCTGAGAGTTGATACAATAGGTGCGCAGGGAGAGAGATGACTATCACACATAGGTCTATTGAAAAGTTGTCTATACTGAGATATATGATTAGATATACTATTGTCATTATGGAAACAAAGTCATATAGTATTTTGGAGTCAGCGCACTAAGTGTAAAGATTAGAATTCAGTTAAGTGTTGAAGACTGGACAACATATATAGCACCAGAGACTCAGAGCATCAATGCACATGTGTATGGATGAATTAAGGTATGCGACCTAAAATTTAAGGTTGATAGAGTATACTTATGCTTAGTCTAAGAGTGCATAAGTAGATATGCAAAGATGTGAAAGTTACAGTCAGTTGAAGTTGCACAGCCAGTATGTGCTAGCAACAAATAGAGCATATAACCGATAGTGACTATTTTGGTTTGTGATTATAAATTAATGTTGTAAAGGCTATGCACCCATTGTATTTAGGGTTCTGACATATGTACATGTATAATTGTAAGCACACTTAAGCCACTTCATTTGGAAGCATTATTTGTAATTAGTTATAGGGCCGACCTAATTGTATATTTGGTATGAGCCCATAAATATAAGGTGTGCCGATTGTAATTGGTATGGAAGTTGAAAAAGAGTTGTGATAAGCATAGCAGAGGTATTTGAAGTGAGCATGAGATGTATTACACTTTGCTAGAGGTCAAAGCATCAGCGCACCAAAGGAACTGATCTGACAAGCAGTGTCACAATGATAGTTCACCTGCAAATATAGTATGTATCTGATTCAGAAGGTTGTAGCCTTTATCATTTGAGTAGTGAGCTCTAGGATAGTGAGTCCACTCCCCTAACAATGATCATTGTAAAAGACTCCTAACCCTTAACAAGGTCTCCTGTACTAAAAGCATTGTAAAGCTACTCCTAACAGGGTAAAGGATCTTCTAACAAGGATCACAAAACACTAGTGTAGATTATTAGTGGGTATCAAGTCCCACCAGGGTTTTTACCCATTTGGGTTTCCCCGTAACCATATTGGTGTCATGTGTTGATTTCATGTTTCATATCTATGTGAATGTTTAATTCAATACTTAAGCATTTATAATTCAATATTCAAATTAAAGTGAAAAGTTAAAATATAGTGAACATGGATTCACCCCCCCCCCCTCTCAGTGTTCCCATTCCTAACAATTGGTATCAGAGATCTAGTCCTTAGCAAAGAAGTTTAACCACTTGAGGAGATCATGGACAAAGAAAATATGAAACATTTGAAGAAAAATCTTGAAGCAGCTCTTGAAGACCTAGACAATTTAGAAAAAGAAATTGAAGAACTAAAGGAAAAAGTTAGTGATGCTCAATTAGTTATCAAAAGACTAAGAAAAGATTTGAAAGGATGCTCTAACAGTGAACTTGAAGAAAAATTCAAGAAGTTAATTGAAGAAAATGCATCCTTGTTAAGTCAGCTTGAAGAATTAGATGACAAACTAATGAACAATCAAGATGTCTATAATGAACAAGTCAAGGAGAACCTTCAACTAAATGAAGAACTAAGGGAAGCTAACTTAGGAATCTTGGAGCTAAAGAATATCAAAGAAAGCCTAGAATCTAAATTAAAGAATTCAAAGGATCATATTGAAAAATTACACACCAGTGCTGAATTGATAGAATCATAGTTGTATGCAAGAAGAATCAAAGGAGACACTAGTTGTATTGGATACAATGAAGCACAGAATCAGATTGACAATATGTGAGCAAGAAAGGATTCACAAAAGGACTCTACTGATACTAAGAAGATTGAAGATCAAACCAAAGATAATAATGATCCTCCTAAGAATGAGCACAAGCCTATAGAATGCACCTATTTTGCATGTAACAAGCATGGACACATTGCAAGGAACTATATAGAGGTAAAACCTTTCAATGGTTACTATTATGCATGTAATAGATTTGGTCATAGAGCAATAAATTGCAAGACTAGTAATAAGAATAGGATTCAACGTGATCAAAGAAATCAAAATCAGACCAATGCAAGAATTTCTCAGAATGTTACATGTCAGATATGTAACAATAATGGTCACTTAGCTAGAACATGTACAATGGTGACTCATGTCAATGTGCCGAGGAATAATAGACCTTTAGTGATTTTTCACACTTATAACAAGGCTGGACATATCTCAAAGTTTTGTAGATCAAGGATGCAAGGTCAGGAAAGCCCTAAAAGGACCGAAGAACTAGTTTTGGATCCTGAAGTAGAAGTCAAGTTTTTAAAAGCCTCAGAGTATGTGAGCTTGATTTGGTCAGAAGGAAAGAAGGACAATGCTTTTGAGAATGTATTAGATGCATCCCAAGTGGATGCACCCTCTACATCTGCATAAATGTCCCTCAGGGTCATAGGGGGAGTTAATTTAGCTCTAGACCCTTGCATGTCTAGTATACTCATCCTCAAAGTATGCACCTTTGGACTTAAGCTATTGGAGTGTATAGGAACCTTTGTACAAAAGTGCACATGCTAATAGTTAGGGGAGCTCAATTTTGAAAATTTGAAGTGACAGCCTGGTTTACGCGAGTTGCATTAATGGCAAATTTCTTACTTTAAGTACACAAAAAGTTCTTTGTTCACTCATTACATTCATACTCAGAGTGATTGAAGAGAAGATTGAGCCTTGGAATTTGTTGTGAAGATTTGGAGATTGAGCTAACAGTAATTGCAGTGCATTTGATCAGTTGCAAGAAACCCTAGCTTGTTGCACCATTTTGGAAGCCATCAAAACATCTCAGAGATCATTTGGAAATCGAATATCAAGTAAGTCATGGCCACTCCTATTGTTTTTTATGTTGTTGAGAAGAAGAGGTATGTTTTCAAGAGGCACCCATTTAAATCAACCCTAGATGGTTTGGAGGGAGCATTTTCCCGCACACCGATGGGCATCATACATGTAGAAGACATAAGGGCTTACATCTATTGTAAGAAGGAACTTGTTGGACTAGATAGGAACCTGTTGGAATCTATTGTAAGAAGGAACCACGGCATTTGAATTCTATGAAACTGAATGGATTAAGATATTGTTGAGTAGAATCCATGATGACTTGTTTTGGATTGGAGATGTACTAGTAAGAATAACAGGAGACCTAATTCATGAGATGAAAGGCCTTTCTAAGATAGGGGCCATCCTTCTTGTGGGTAAGGATGTCAAGAAAATGGTGGAGCAAGTGTTTAAATCCAAAAGTGATAAGCACAGCATGACCATTGAGCCTATAGAGAAACTAGACATCATGTTGATATCAATGATATTGGGTTAGAGGTTTCATCATACCAGCAGGGTGAATAGTGTGTCTGCGGGCACTATTCTAGCAGCCATCCGTCTTGTGCAAGAAGATGGAGAGTTCAACTTGTGTGAAATATTGTGCACATAGTTGATAGACAATATCAAAGCTATCAAACATGATAAGACCAAGGTATTTAGGTTTGGGTCCCTAATCATCTATATGTACCTTTATATAGTTGGTAAAGTGTCAGACTTGTATCTAGACAACTTCATTCCTACCATGCCATAGATATCAAACAAGGCATCCATAGAAAGCACACTTAGAGATTACATTACCCTAGAATTGAAGACCTTCAGAGCTAGGATGTAGATGAGGTATAGGATTCCTGAGAGTATTGTAGAGAAGTATAAGGATACAATATGCTTCATGGTGGAGATTGATACTACATGTATGGAAGTTGTGGAACTTAGAACTAAGTGGATTCATCCACTTGGGTATGAGGTTGAAGAACAAGTTCTTGAAGCTTATGCATAGGTATTGCTATCAGCCCCTAAGGATGACAATGAACCTAGGTGGGGAACCTATGAAGACAAGACTAGAGAAGTTGATGCTAAGCTGAATAGTATTGCAACAAAAAGAAAATTTGCAAAGGTTACATTAGAGATCCTAGAATTTATGGTGTATCATAAGCAGACCTTGATAAAGCAAGGGATGAGAAGATTTCCCTAGAATTGAAGAGTGCAACAGAAGAACAAGAAGATCCCAAGGAGAAAAAGATAAAAATTGAGAAATATGACAGTCAGAAGGATAAAGAAGATAGTACTCCTTCTATGCCCAAAGATACTCCTCCAGAGTATAAGCCTTTGTTCAAAAGGAATAAAGAAGCTAGCACTAGTCATCCATCCTGGTGAGCATTAAGGAGCAAGAAAAACACTCAAGCACCTCCTCAAGCAGGATTCAGACCTAGCCTCAAGGTTCTAAATACAAGAATTGTTGATGAGGGAAGAATTGATCAAGTAGAAAAGTTCTGTGAATCTTATAGTGAGATTGACAAATCAGAGATTCATAGTATGATTTTTAAACACATGATCAAGTTCAGGAAAATAGTCCTTGAGCTGAAAATAGAAATTCTAGATAAAGTATGGGATATTTTGAAAATCTAAAGAGACAAGCTATTGAGGAAGATCAAAGAATAAGAGAAAAAGTATTAGAAGATACTCTACCAATATGTTCTAAAGAAGAAGTGGAACTAATATTGAATTTAGTGAAGCCGCACCTTAGAACAAAAATGAGAACTCTTCATATCATGAACAAAGATTATGAGTTGATTACAAAGGAAACAGAAAAAGCATTTGAGAAGGTGTTAGAACAACAGATCAAACCACTGACTACATCCATCACTCATGCACCCATTAGGGAAGATAAAGTGGCAAAGCCCACTAATGTACCAATGATAGGTCCTCAAAACTTAGTGCCCTTAGTAGAAACTCAAATAGAAGCAAATTAGTCTGCACCCATGACTGAATCACCCAAAGATGGCACAATTATCTTATACAATGTGTAAATAGCCATGGTGGCCACTGATAAGGAGTTAGACAAGTTTGAAGAAGCATTTGTCAGCACTAAGGAAGCAGAAATCCTATGCAGCAATATCCCTCAAACTCAGCAAGAAGAAGTAATCATAGAAGATATATCTGATGAAGAAAAGAAAGATGAATCTTCTATTGATTTGGTCAAGGTGAAGCAAGAGGTGATGTATAACACTCCCATCACTCCCTCCTTAGCATTGTTTTCAAGTCTTACACCTGACACTAGCAGTTTGGACTCCTGGAAGGAAGAAGACCTGATTAAGTTTAGCGTCCTAGCTATGGAGAAGGCCAAAGAGAAGCAAGTAATGAGGAATCCACTCTTGGTAGAATCAATAAATATTTTGAATATTTTTCTACCAGAGTACAAGAAGATGGTAAATGTACATTTAGCTGATGATGTGAGCACAATCATCTCTTAGTTCAAAGTAAATTTTTCAAGCCTAAAAGAATCTGCGGCCATAATGGTAGAGGAAAAGTACTTAAAGAAGACACTTAATGAACTAATGAGAAATTTTGCACTAGACTTGACCTCTCTTAAGTCTGGTGAGGCATCATTGAAGGAATTTGCAGAGAAAGGAAGGAAAGTCATTGCAGAATCCATGGATCAAGATAAGTTCACTCATGCCCATATTAAGAAGATCAAAGATGTAGAGGCAATGATTGGGAAGGTGAAGATTTCAGTGCTAGACACTTCCACTGATGTAAACATGTACAACAATGTCTATCAAGGATAGTTGGATATAATTGGAAAGGCAGAAAAAGAAATAGAGAAGATAAGATCTAGACAGACTTAGTTGAGGAATGCTCTTGTGCCCTCTCTAGATATTCTCAGTCAAAACATAAAGGAAATTGATACAACCATGATAACCTATGATCAAGGTCCAAGCACAGAATTGGAGAAGATGGAGAAGCTATAATATGCATTATGGACCCATCTACAGATAGTCAATTCTCTAATAACCTTTTGGAAGAAGGAGATCCAGAAACTCAAGATTGCATATCCGAATATTTTCCCTCATTAAGTATATGTAGATAAATTTTTTGATGCACCTTTGTCATTAATGTCAAAGGGGGAGTTGTATATAATATGGAGTACATATATGTATAGGGAGATATAAAATATATAGAAGACAAAAAGTTTTTGTATTAAGGGATAGTTAGAGACTTAGCCATATTCTTTTGTTGCCATCAATGACAAAAGGGGAGATTGTTGGAAAGTTGTATATACTGAGATATATGACTAGCTATAGTGTTTTCATTATGGAAACAAAGTCATATAGTAGTTTGGAATCAGCACACTAAGTGTAAAGATCAAAATTCAGTTAAGTGTTGAAGACTGGATAGCATACAAAGCACCAGAGACTCAGAGCATCAGCGGACATGTGTACAGATGAATTAAGGTATGTGCCCTAAAAGTTAAGGTTGTTAGACTATACTTATGCTTAGTATAAGAGTGCATAAGTAGATATGTAAAGATGTGAAAGTTACAGTCAGTTGAAGTTGCACAGCCAGTATGTGCCAGCAGCGAACAGAGCATATAGCTGACAGTGACTATTTTGGTTTGCGATTATAAATTAACATTGTAAAGGCTATGCACCCATTGTATTTAGGTTGCCAACATATGTACATGTATAATTGTAAGCACGCTTAAGCCAATTTATTTGGAAGCATTATTTGTGATTAGTTATAGGGCTGACCTAATTGTATATTTGGTATGAGCACATAAATATAAGGTGTGCCCATTTTAATCGGTATGGAATCTGAAAAAGAGTTGTGATAAGAAGAGCAGAGGTATGTGAAGTGAGCATGAGATGTATTAGAGATTTTCTAGAGGTTGAAGCATAAGTGCACCAAAGGAATTGATCTAACAAGCAGTGTCACAATGATAGTTCACCTGCAAATATAATATTTATCTGATTCAGAAGGTTGTAGCCTTCATCATTTGAGCAGTGAGCTCTAGGATAGTGAGTCCACTCCCCTCACAGTGATCATTTTAAAAGACTCCTAATAGGGTCTGACCCTTAACAAGGTCTACTGTACTAAAAGCATTGTAAAGCTACTCCTAACAGGGTAAAGGATCTTCTAACAAGGATCACAAAACACTAGTGTAGATTATTAGTGGGTATCCAGTCCCACCAGGGTTTTTACCCATTTGGGTTTCCCCATAACCATATTGGTGTCATGTGTTGATTTCATGTTTCATATCTATGTGAATTTTTAATTCAGTACTTAAGCATTTATAATTTAGTATTTAGATTAAAGTGAAAAGTTAAAATACAGTGAACATTGATTCACCTCCCCCCCTCTCAGTGTTCCCATTCCTAACAAGGTCATTATGTAGGAGACCGGGGTAGTTGACTAAGATCGAGAGATTAGAGGGCTCTAGGAGGCACTTGCTAAGTCTTAGCTAGAGACTAGATATGAGGCTACATAGTCAGCCTACTATTATGTAGCATACATGGGAGTAGTACCAGATCTAGCAGAGCAAGTGCCATCATTTTTAGAGTATGTTGGGGCATGGGCAGCACTACAGGGACCTCCACCCTAGGAACCACCACCGCAAGCACCTCCTTAGGCACCACCATAGGGTCCACCTCCTCTAGGTAGTGATGGGTAGAGCTAGACTCATCTTGATATACATTGTAGCCCAATTTTTATACTATGCTCGAGTAGCACCATTCTTTTGATGTACATTGGAATTGATCGACCGAGATATATATGAGATCATCAATTTGATATCATTGTACTTGTGCATATATTGCTTTGGATATTTATGCTTTATGAGATGTTTCCTATATGACTAAATGCATGCATAGATAGATATGAGATTATGTATGAAAATGTAAATGAGATTGAAATGGTTCCTTTATGATATGCAAATGAATATGCACATGTTTTATGTATGTAATGTGAAATGCAATGATAGATAAATGTAATGTATGATTTGATTTATGCTTATAATGAATGCACATGTATATGGATATGTAGATGTAGAATGTATGTAAATGCAATTTATGGATGCAAATGGAAATGAAATGAAAAATGCAATGTATATGATACTAATCATCTAATGTAGGATGTAGCAATACATGACAGGTACTAACCAAAAGAATGTTTGAAGATCAAGAAATAGGACCGGACACTTGTGCAACCAAGATGAACCTAGGATGAAAGATGAGAACCTTCGGTGAATAGATTGAGGAGACAATAAAGAGAGCACCAAAACACCATCTCAATGCAAGCCTAAAATGAAAATGCAAGCCTAAGCTAGATGCAATCCCTAGGACTTGGTTGTTGGACCCATTTTATTATCATCATAGAGTTTTTAGTAATAGAATTTCGTAGGATGTCATACAACCCCCACTGACATTGTAGTCATGAGAATATGAATATGACATTAGTCTTAGATTTGTCAGAATAAGGTGTAATCATTAAGGCACAAGAAGCCATAATGACCTAAACACCTATTCCTTTTGATTTAGCAAGTTAACATAAGCATCAAAGCATAGTTGCTAGAATGACCTAAATGTTTCTTGCATACAAACACACCAGACATGCGAGAGGTTCTTCCTTTTTCTAAAAAAAGCTCGCAGTGACCCCTACATTCACTTAGCATGACAAGCATGTGCAATTTCACTTGTAGCAGAAAGAAGTCACTCAAAAAGACAAGGAGAAGAACCAACCTCACCAAAGTTTCCATATAAAAGGAGTCAAGGTACACATGGCCACCCAACACGAGATGAAGGCTCTCATAGTGGACACCCCTCTTATATAGATTTTTTTTTGGATCATTGGAACTAAACTAGAAAACAAAAAGAAAGAAAAGATCATGCCCCCAGTCTTCGCGTCTCTCAGTCAAGATAGACATCTTAAATTCGCTCGAGGGGAAATGATAAAGTAGCAAAACAAGCACTCAAAGGAAAAGCTCAGCACGCTTCAGAGAGTTACAAATCTAGTTTCAGTTTAAGCGAATTGATGTCAAATCAAAAGTACATAGTGTGAGAAGTCTCAACAGGATGGCAACAGTAGACAGATGCAGTGAGGACTACTGGTGACTGACATGAGAGATAGTCTCAAGGAGAAATCAGAGTACTAACAAAGTATCAGTAGGCAGATGGAGTGAGAACCACTGGTGACTGATACAAGAGATCCTTGAGGAGAGAGATCTGAGGGTGAATGAAATAGTGATAGGTAAATGTAATGAGAACCACTGGTGACTGATGTACAAGGGACCCTTAAGAAGAGAGATCCAAGTGATAGCTAGGTATCAGTAGGCAGAAATAGTGAGAACCACTGGTGACTGATACACGAGAGATCCTCAAGGAGAGAAATCTCAAAAGTAGCGAGGCATCAGTAGGTAGACACAGTGAGAACCACTAGTGACTAATGCAAGGAAAATCTTCCAAAAATGATAGGACAATTCCCCCTAGACTAGGAAGGTTCACCCCAGTGTGACCAGTTTCAATCCATGTAGGGCTAAGCATAATCTCAAAGATACCTAAAAGTGAGTGCATGAGGATACAAACTAAAGTAGGAAAGAAAGAGCCAAGTGGTGCTGCATTAGGTATAGCATTAGGGAACAAGAGGTGCCTATTTACTAGGTTTTCACCATCTTCACAGAGATTCTATTTTTACTACCACGACGCTTGTTTGCCAAGTTTTCATCAATGGCACATTTTTTCTTTTTCAATTTTTTTTGTACTTTTCTCTTTTTGATTTTTTTTTATATTTTTTGAATTTTTTATTTTTTTTGTATTTTTTCAATTTTTCATTTCTTTTGTATTATCAAGGTGCCTGTTTACTAGGTTTTCACTAGGATAATAGATACATCAAAGTGCCTGTTTACTAGGTTTTCACTAAGATGATCATTTTTTAGGACATTTTGCAATTTTTAGGATTTTTTCATAATAGAGTATGTACATGAGCACACAGGAAATGTCTCAGTTGTAGAATCTCTTCAGGTGCAGAGCGTTGATAGGATCTTTGATTTGTTCTCCTTCAGTAGTAGATAGTTGATAAGCACCAGACCCAAATGTTGCATTGATGACATATGATTCAAGCCAGTTTGGTTCAAACTTTCCCTTTTGTATCCACTGTTGTTGATTCTTGGGGTTCTTTCTCAGGATGAGATCACCCACTTGGAATTCCCTTGGTCTGACTTTCTTATTGTAGCTCTTTGACATTCTCTTCTAGTATGCTCTTAGATGATCAAATGCCACTTGTGGACGTTCATCTAGTAACTCTAGATCTTGTAGTTGAGATATTTTAATGTCTTCATCAGTAATGAGGTTCTTTGTTGGAAATTTGGCTAAGTTGGTTACATAGATGTTGTCATTATGGAAACATATGATCTACATGAAGATCACACAGGTTAGAGAGCTAGTATGTCAGAGCGCAATGCGTAATTGTCTAAGTATGAGACAGTGTTTTTACCAGTGAACCTGGAGATAGTTTTTGTTTGTGATGTCAACTGGAGTAAGTTCAGTGCTTGCACACTTGAACATAGACTCTATGATGACTATTGAAGACTCATCTCAGAGTGCAAGTTAGTATGGAATGTATGGAAGAATTTATGATAGTTTTTCTAAAGATAGTGTCAAGCCGACACGACAGAATATGAAGACAGAATTGGTAAAAAGTTAAGGGATTATTTTCTTTATCAAAATAATGACTTAACAATATAAAGGGAAGACATCCTAGATTTTAACCCTTGGATAAAGTTATTTTTAATATGATAGCCGACTGGAAAGTTATTAATCCTAATAACTTGTATAAATGTAATTGTAAATTGTAAGAAGGATATGATGAAGGAACGAATGTATGTAATAGCGATAGTGAAAGAGAAGTGAAAATATATTGATGCAAGAAGTATAAGGTTATGTATCTTGACCTACTTTTGTAATCAGTAAATATTGTACATTACTTGTTTGGGCAGTGGGCTCATTTCATAATCACATTTTGTACTGCCAACTCCTAATAGGGTTGAGGCTTCTAACAAGGCCTATAGTCCCTTAATCGGGACTGAGACACTATATGCATGTAATAGACTCCTAACAGGGTCAACATCCTTAACAGGATACTTTTGATTAGTGGATCTTTGTGGGTACCATCCCCACTAGGGTTTTCCTTTGGCCAAGGTTTCCTCGAGAATAAATAATGTGTTATGAGTTCTTGAGTTTTATTGCTATGCATGTTGTTTAGCATCTTATGTTATACATGTGTAAAGATAATATGTTATATCCATAATTGGGCAAAAGATAAAGTTTGTAGAATACTAATTCACCCCCCCCTCTCAGTATTCCCTATTTCTAACATTCTTCAGAGAGACTCGCAATGTAGGAATCTCAACCTCAATAGGCAACACAACATCTACACCATAGACTAAGGAAAAGGACATAGCCCCTATTGGAGTTGAAATGCTTGTTCTATAGGCCCATAAAGTTGGATTAATCTGGAGGTGTCAATCTCTACATGATTTGTGAGCTATTCTATGCAAGATCTTGAGAATTGTCTTGTTAGAAGCTTCTGCCTATCCATTACCTTAGGGATAATAGATCTAGGACCAATGCTGAATGATTCTGAACTTAGTACATAATTCCATTAGATCCTTGTTCTTGAATTTCCCCCCATTGTTAGTAATTATTAAGGAGGGTACACCATATCTATAGATGATGTAATTTAGTATCAACCTTGCTACAGATTTGCCATCAGCTATGGCTAGAGGGACCACCTCAACCTATTTGGTAAAATAATATGTAGCTATGATAATGAACTTGTGTCCTCTTGAGGAAGATGAATGTATCTGACCCACCAAATCAAAGGCCCATTGTTGAAATGGCCAAAAACTGATGAAGGGAATGAGCTCTGTGGCGGGAGCGTGAATCAGATTTCTATGAAGTTGACACTATTTGCAAGATTTGGCATATTGTATAGCTTCTTTTTTCATATCTAGCTAGTAGTAACCAGCTCTAATAAGTTTATGAGCTAATGTCAAGCTGCTCGAATGAGAACCATAGATTCCTTCATGCACCTCAGCTAACGCATGTTTGGACTCGTTGGGTTCTAGACATCTAAGGAGGGTACCATCTAGACCTCATCTATACAATTCATTATCTACTATGACATATCATGAAGCACTATAGATTAGGTGGCATTTTTCATTTTGGGTATAAGTGTCTGGAATAATTTGGTCCCAGAGGTAGGAGTAGATATGATGGTAGTGAGATGAATGATGTCCAATGACTGAATAGATCATCTTAGGTTCAGGGGTATTGTAGGCTAGGTAGCATAATGTCTCCACCAAGAATTAATGTTTGAAGTCATTTTCTAGCATCTGTAGCATGGAGGCAAGAGTGGCCATGGCATCAGCTGCTTTATTATCTGCTAGGAAGTAATGTGTGCAAAGTATTTTCTCAGATCATCCACCATCTATTTATAAAGAACCTTTCATCTTTTGTTTGATATATATCATTAACTATAATATCATTAACTATATATCATTAAATATAATATCAACATACATAAGAATGACCATTAATAGTAAAAGGTTTCATGTTTAAAACAAGTCCCTTTAATACTATCTTTCTTTTAGTGTATATGCACATTTCCTTATTGAATTGGAGTACCAGATTGATATGCAGCTTTGAAAAGTTGATTGTTGTGTGATGTTTCTATTTCATGCATTGCTTAGATCCAATTAGATCTAATATAATTTTCTCTCTCATGATGCAGGATAACCCTAAAGACCTTGTGAAGATGAAGACCTAGACAATGAACCTGAAGACCTAGGACCTAATAGACAACCAGCTGACAACACATAGAAAAATTAAAGGAAATGCATGGGACCCCTACTTCATACTTCTATCATGCTTTCTATTCTGCAAATGTACTCTTCTATTGACATGAAATATGAAATATGAAAGAATACTTGTGTTGGCATTAAGCAAAATTGCCACTAGTGACAACACTTATTTGCATTCTCAGTGCAAACTGAGCAAAACAATGCAAACTGAGCAGAATAGTGCAAATCGAGCAGAACAGTGCAAACCGAGCAGAACAATGCAAACCGAGCAGAATAGTGCAAACCGAGCAGAATAGTGCAAACTGAGCAAAATAGTGCAAACCGAGTAGAACAGTGTAAACCGAGCAAGACAGTGCAAACCGATCAAGACAGTGCAAACCGAGCAGGACAATGTAAACTGAGCAACATTATGTCTACCGAGTCACCAGTATTTACCAAGTTCAAAACCTACCGAGTGGTTAGTATGAACTGTGCCTTCACTTCTACCGAGTGCATGACGATGCCGAGTAATGCAGTGGACGCCGAGTATCAAAAAGTCACCAAGTTAGTTTGCAGGAACCGTGTAACCATACTTGGGCTGACTTAGTGGCACTTATGTTTATTTGTCAAGCCGACTTTGTAATTGTAATTAATTATTTAGACATGTATATAAACAATGTTGTAAAGATGTCAAGATGTAATTATGAGTATGTATGTGAATAAAAAGAAAAGGCAGAAGGTCATCAGTATATTCAGCAAATCTCAATCAGCAATCTAGTTGCAAAGCAAGAGATCTACTATTTCATTCTAATAGGTGAATCAGTACTAAAATCCTTTAACCAGGTAGACTTAACAGTCTGTTGTAAAATCTCTTTACCGAGTGCATACTTCATTGTATGTTTGTAAATCCTTTAACAAGGTGGATTTAGCAATCCTTATTGCTCCTAACAGGGTAGATCATCAGAAGTGATCAAATTGTAAGCCTTAACTGGCCAACTTTATTCTGCAGTACTAAAGCTTTGTGGGTTTCATCCCCACCCCAGTTTTACTTTCTTTTTGGAAGGTTTCTGGGTAACCAAATCTATGTGTCATTGTTGTGAATGTTTTTAAGTTTCATGCTTTCTATATACATAAGGAAAAAGTAAACTATATGCTAATACATCTATAATTGTAAGAAAATTCAAAGTTACTGATTCACCCCTCCCCTCTCAGTAACTCGGTTAATCCCTGAATATTTCCAACAATTGGTATCAGAGCATTGTTGGTTCTCAAGATAAAGCTTAACTAGCTTGAGCAAAGATCCAGGAAAATGGAGGTATTCAAACTGAACAAGGTGATTGAAAATGAAAAGCTAGATCTGGAAATGGCCATAGCTAAACTCAAGGAAGCAAAAGAACATCTTTCCCAATCCCTAAGAAGAAGGAAGGAACTTGCAAATCAGATGAATGATCAGAATTACATTGAAGAAAAGGTTGAAGATCTTTTTCCCTCAAATAGCTCAGATGAAGCAAACAATGCTGTCAAAGAACTCCTAGAAAAGAATGGGTCTCTGCAGGAAGAAGTGAGAAAATTAAAAAGAGAACAAGAGCTACACTCAACAAGATTTTGTGAGATCTTAGAACAAAGAAACAAGTTGAAAGATGAATTAGATGGAAGGAACAATGAAGTCCAAAATAAAACCCTTCAGCTAGAAAACCTAATTGATCAGATCTCCCATACAAATGAGGAAATTCTGAATCTAAGATCAGAAATAGAAAACACAAGAGAAGAACTAAGATCTGAAAAGGAAATCAATCTAAGATTGGTGGATGACCTAAACGCTGAAAAACAAATCAATGAAGGAATGCTGAAAAGCCAAGAAGACTTGAATCAGTTGTATGAGAGAAATCTGCATAGGCAGAAAGGAAAAGTAGGACTTGGATACAAAGGAGAAGGTGAATCTTCTAAGCAAGGTACTCAAAGAAATCAAAAACCTACTTGTAATCATTGTGGTAAAATAGGACATACTTCAAATAAATGTTGGAACAATGAAAAAGCAGAATTCAATGGAAAATGCTACAACTACAATCAACATGGTCACAAAGCAAATGAATGCAGGGAAAAACCAAGATTCAGAGGTAATTGTCACAAGTGCAACAAACAAGGTCACAAAGCATCCGAGTGCAGATCCAAGACATTCAATCCAGCAGAACAAATTATGAAAGCAATGTTTGGATGGGACTACAACACCTGGTGTAGATGTCATTACTATGGAGAATATGGACACATTGGCATGAACTGCTTAAAACATCATCTAAGGAAAGGAGATACTATCGTAAGATGCTTCAAATGCACTAAACTCGGTCACATAGCCAGAAACTGCATGAATGCTAGTGAAGTTGAAGATGGAAAGAAGAATGAAGTAACTAAGGTCAGGAAACAGGTGAGACAAAAGTGGATTCCTAAATCTACTAAGCAAACCAGTCCAAGTAATGGAATGGGTGGCTCTACCGACTCAAACTAAATTTCCAAGAAAGCACTGGAACTGTATTCTCCTAGACAAACTCCAAGCAGTTCCAGAACCAAATTAAAAGAAAGATCTAAATCAGCATACAAGATGTAGTAAGATCACAGGGAGGTCGGTACCAGTCTTTACCGAACAAGGTCAGTATTAGTCTTTACCGAACAAGGTCGGTATTAGTCTTAACCGAACAAGGTCGGTATTAGTCTTTACCGAGTGAGGTCGGAGCAATATGAATTCTCAAGTTCACCGAGTTGCGAAGTCTTCACCGAGCAATTAATTCTTAGTGGGTGATAGTTTGTCAGAATTCATACCCTAATTTGTACTGAGCATTAATGACAGAGTTGTAAACAAAAGGCAAGAAATCAAACTCATTTCTCACCGTGAATTTTAGCACTTTGAGAGCAGAAAACTTCAAGAGAAATCCAGCGACTCAAATACCTTTTGCGAAAAGAATTTTCTGTGAGCTACCATGGCATCATCCAGCACTTCAGCGAAGAAAGGATCAGATATGTTAGTCCAAGGGGAATGGAAAGCACCAGATTTCAAGATCGTGCCTGCAATTGCAGTAGCCCTAGACCTGAACGGAGCTCAATCTCAGATTCCTCCTAAGGTACTACTTATTAATGATATTTGCAATCATTTCAACTATGCAATTCATGAAATGGGGAACCTAGAACTAGATATTGTGCGTGAAGAACTGTGTGTGGATGGTACTCTAAAACTCGAGCATAAACATCTGGAAGATAAGGGATTAGTTCACATTGCACATTTGCCTCGAAACTTTCGAGATAAATGGGTTAGATACATTCTCAGCCGTATACATGATGGCAAGATTTGGCTTGAGCAACCCATAGAGATCACCAAGAAGATGATTCATCAAATCACTGGTCTTCCCATGTTGAACAAAGCAAAAACTACCAAAACCCTAGGTCGGTCGAAACTGGAAAAGAAAACCCTAGCCGAGTGGGACGGTAGAGGCATGAAAGTTAGCAGCATTACCGATGCTAAACTAAAGTTTGGTACACACATTATTGCCCATAAGATATACAGTTCAAGTTGACAGAATAGTGTCTCCTGTGAAGCTATTGACCTAGCATACAAAGTGGTCAAGAACAACTTATCATTTGACCTTGCAGATTTATTGTTAAAACAGTTTAACAAGAACATGGAAAGCATTCAAACTTCCAAAAACAATCCATGTAAGTTTGGATCCCTACTAGTCTGTTTATTCTTCTATGTTCAAAAATTCTTCCCTTCCAAAGGAAAAGTTGTATGGAGAAAAGATGTGCCAGTACTTTATGAGATTAATGAATACATCTCAGAAATGGGTGAAAATTTTGAAAGTATAATGGACAATTATTTTGAGTCTTTCAAAGAGAAGATGAATGACAGATTCTGGATTCCATAGAAGTTGGTGGAGGATTACAAGGATGACATTTGTTTCATGGTAGACTGTGACAATGTATATATTCAAGCAACTAAACCGAGGATTGTATATGTGAAACCTCTTCCTTATGAGGTAAATATTGATGAAACCAAGAATATAATTGAAGCCCTTCTTAATCAGCCTATTAATCCCAAAGCTCCATATTTTGGAACATATGATGAAGCAAAGGTGAGAATTGAATTGAGCATAAAACTTCCATAGGCGGTAAACAAAGGAAAGAAGAGGATAGCCAAAATGCAAATGATAACCGAGGACAAAGAAGATAACGATGAAGAAGAAAAGGAAAAGGATGAGAAAACAGAGGAACCAGAACCTGCAAAGAAGAAAGGAAAGGTTTTTATCACTAAGGCACCTAAGCCTCCCACTGTTGTATTTACAAGGAGAAGTGCAAGAGGTAAGGCAGATAAAGATAAGGCAGACAAAGACATAGTATTCAAAAGGCCTCCTCTAAACTTTCAAGAGAGGATCAAACTTTTTAGAGACGGATCAGGCTCTAGAGTAAGTAACATAAAATCTTTTAAATATGAAACCAGATTGGAAACAGAACAGAAGGAAATAGAAGATGCTGTTATTGAAAAGATGGGACAGTGGAAATACTCTCCTGATGAAATAGCCCCACAGGTTCCAGCTGTCTTATTAAATCCAATAAAAATGAGATGGAGCAATGCAAATTAAACTGTGATAGACATATTTGATCAAACCCTGAGACAGTTAATGCCGAGCTTGAAAAATGATGAAGTAAAGAAGGCATTAAAGGAAAATGAAAATAAGATGACACTAAGGTTCAATACTTGTTTGATTCTAATCAACAATATTGAATCGGTTGTGAAGGCTGCAAATGCCACATGGAAGAACATATACCATGTTCACCAACCGAGTATCGAAACAGTAATAATAAAAGATATTGAAGATGACAGTGATGAACAAGAAGAAGCCACTGAGGTAGATGATACTGTGAGGATAGCAGCAGAAGTCATTGCATCCCTTCCTACCTCTCCAGTAAAAGTTTCTACATCCAGCCCAGAGACACCTTCAAGCATGGTTGTGACAACTTCAACTTTTGTCCAATCACCTATAGCAACAACAGAAGCAACCACCATTTCTTCTACCGAGTTGCAGTCTCCCATTTCATCAAGTTTTCCAGCAGTAAGTATTCCAGTTTTTGATTCTACAAGTGTAAATATTTTAAGTTCTCCAGTAGACAGTGTGCCAGTCTCTATAGCCAGTCCAACTATGTCTATTGTCACTACTACTAAGGCATTAAGTACAGATAAGCCTAAGGCTCTACCGAGTATAAAATTTTTGGGTAAGAATATAGTAGAGGATATAGACCTAGATGAAGAAATAGAGATTCCAACATTAGATTTTGCAAATCTATCAGTGGACCAAAAGCAAAATATAGGTGAGATCCTCCAAAGGAAAGCAAAGCAAAAGAAGCTTAAAGAGGAGAGAGACAAGGAATATCAAATCATTAAGGATGCTAAAGACATTTTGTCTGATGCATTAGGTATTAAAGTAGACTCCTCTCAACATGTTTTGCTACAATTAGCTGAAGCAGTAAATAAATACAATGAGGACTCATCTAGGACAGAAAAGTTAGTTGAAAGAGCCGAGAAGAGATTCAACAATAAAGTGCTTGAGCACATTGCTCAGCACATAGCTATTAATCAAGTGGAATTGTCTTCAGACTTGTCAAATATTGAATCCACCTATTCGAATGTCACCTCTCTTTTGGCCAGACTGTGCAATATTGCCGAGTTCACAAAGGATGTTAAGGATAAAATGAATAAAAAGGGGGAGATAATGTATAAAGCCCTATGAAAAAAAAATCAATAAGTGTATATAAGTTTTGAGCAATAAGTGTTTTTGTCACTAATGCCAAAGGGGGAGATTGTTGGCATTAAGCAGAATTGCCACTAGTGACAACACTTATTTGCATTCTCAGTGCAAACCGAGCAGAACAATGCAAACCGAGCAGAACAGTGCAAACTGAGCAGAACAGTGCAAACTGAGAAGAACAATGCAAACCGAGCAGAACAGTGCAAACTGAGAAGAACAGTGCAACCCAAGCAGAATAGTGCAAACTGAGCAGAACAGTGTAAACTGAGCAGAACAGTGTAAACCAAGCAAGACAGTGCAAACCGATCAAGACAGTGCAAACCGAGCAGGACAGTGTAAACTGAGTAACATTATGTCTACCGAGTCACCAGTATTTACCAAGTTCAAAACCTACCGAGTGGTTAGTATGAACCATGCCTTCACTTCTACCGAGTGCATGATGATGCCGAGTAATGCAATGGACGCCGAGTATCAGAAAGTCACCGAGTTAGTTTGCAGGAACCGTGTAACCATACTTGGGCCGACTTAGTGGCACTTATGTTTATTTGTCAAGCCGACTTTGTAATTGTAATTAATTGTTTAGACTTGTATATAAACAATGTTGTAAAGATGTCAAGATGTAATTATGAGTATGTATGTGAATAAAAAGAAAAGGTAGAGATAAGCGAATTACAAAGGGCTACAGCAGTATAGGGAACAGCAAAGACAAATTCATCATAGAAGGTGATCAGTACATTCAGCAAATCTCAATCAGCAATCCAGTTGCAAAGCAAGAGATCTACTGTTTCATTCTAACAGGTGAATCAATACTAAAATCCTTTAACCAGGTAGACTTAACAGTCTGTTGTAAAATCTCTTTACCGAGTGCATACTTCATTGTATGTTTGTAAATCCTTTAACAAGGTGGATTTAGCAATCCTTATTGCTCCTAACAAGGCAGATCATCAGAAGTGATCAAATTGTAAGCCTTAACCGGCCAACTTTATTCTGCAGTACTAAAGCTTTGTGGGTTTCATCCCCACCCCAGTTTTACTTTCTTTTTGGAAGGTTTCTGGGTAACCAAATCTATGTGTCATTGTTGTGAATGTTTTTAAGTTTCATGCTTTCTATATACATAAGGAAAAAGTAAACTATATGCTAATACATCTATAATTGTAAGAAAATTCAAAGTTACTGATTCACCCCTCCCCTCTCAGTAACTCGGTTAATCCCTGAATATTTCCAACAACTTGTATACTACATTCAGTTTGAATGCACAATGTAATGATCAATTATGAATTTTGGAAATTTGAAATGTGATCAATACTTAGAGTACAATAATTAAATTTGAAATTGAATGCAATAATGAATTATTAATTAACATTACCTAAAAGATAGTGTTAATTAGACCCTAAAATGCAATCTTTTCCTATTTGTGTGTATTCTTCTGTATGCTGTAATTTTGGGTAACATGCACAACTAACCTAAATATTTGCACAACCAATTTAGACAATTGCATCGAATAATAGATGCGCCCATTTATTTATTATATTTAGAACCCAAAACTTTCCTAACATGCATGCGCAGGTACCCCACGTGTATGTGTAGAACTACCAGTTTGTTGCACAAATGGTGCTAGTTACTACACAGATGCACCGCAACTACGCATTTGTTCTTTGCCTAAGAACAAAAATTAACCTATCTATCCCTAGGTTGAGTCTAGCTTATACATGCTAAAATTCCTATCTAAATGATGCAAAAATCACAAATTGACTAGGAGGATCAAATCACCTACTGACTCTCCCAAATCTGGAGGTCTCTGGAAGCATCTGACTCTCTCGAAGCGACGGTCATGTAGTGGGAATGACATATTCTTAGCTTTGATCTCCTCTCTCTCCAAGCTCCAATCTCTCAATGCCACATGTAACAGTGACCCTATAGTGGACCCTTTGGCCCTATATATAGCCTCTGGACCCATTTTTCTTGGTGTGTGGACCTTACCTATTGAAATTTTCATGTCACCTCTATTTGCACCCACATTTCTTCTGAATCTTTTTGTGAGATTGCTCATCAACATTAAAAAAACAAAAAAAAACTAATAAATAAATCAATAATTTTATTGGTCAATCTCTCGACGGGGCATGCATAGGTCTCTTTCGTATGAGACACTGTCTGGGGCAGGGGCAAAATGCTTGATTTTTCTTTGAAACAATGTGACTAGCACATTATTTCAAAGAGGGCCAAAATGTATACACTTAAAAATGACTTCATAAATTAATTAAATATTTATTATTTAATTAATATTAACTTCATGAGTTAATTAAATATTTATTATTTAATTACTATTTATTTCCTCTATTATTAAATAAATTATTCAATTTATTTAATATATTCACTATATCCTATTCTCCTTATCCTAAGTCCTCTAAATTAGTCTTATTAAAGTGATTTAATTAATTAATCAATTACACAATTACTAATATGACTAATTACACAATCACTAATATGACTAAGTCCCCTAGTCCATCTCATAGACTTAGTCACCTGACACACCACCTTGGCTAAAATAATTAGTTTTTATTAATTATTAATAGGTCATTTATCCTCACAAACACGTGTCCTATTTTTAAGGGCTATGTGGCCTTATAAGACTTGGTCTCATGACCACATGTCTTCTCCTACACTAGGTCAAAACACATTCCCTATCCATAAGGACCTTATCAAGCCACCTCAAGGAGTCAAATATGACTCATGGGACACTTTTACCAAGAGTCCTCATGAGGAAAAGGTCTTTCCCCCTTCATCTCAATGTTCTTTGTGAGACACTTGACATTTGTCTTTCCCTTCCACCTTCTTCTCTTCCTTGTCAATGTAGGAGTAACATATTCCCTATCCTTCCTCTCACATTCCAACTACATCCCCTTTTCTCTCAACCCCTTCAACCAAGTCAATTTCAACCCTAGGATCCTCCACCTTTCAATCTCCACCCTAGGATTTTTCCACCTAGGCTTGAGTCCTCCAAAACCCTATAAAAGGAGCCTTCCTCTTCCTTTCAGAGCCTAATAGCATTAGACATTTTCAAGAATTCAATCATTCTAGCATCCAAGTAATCAAGTAATTCAATATCATTGTGAGCCATTTTGTATTTCATTCCATCATTTGCATAATCAAGGTTTTATGCTATTTTGCACATAAATCATCAAATCTCCTCACTTTGAGAGCATCTTGGGAAAAGGAGCTTCATTTGGAAATCGAAGAGCTCACCACATCCAAGAAATCAAAGCTAGGAGGACAATGGAGACAAGCTACATGGGTAATTGGAGGTAAAAGAATTTGTTTTGATTTCATTTAATCTTTTTGTAATCTTCATTGTGTTTGCATTAGATTGATTTAATAGCTTTAATTAGTTAATATCTCATTTCTATTAGTTAGAATTCTAAATTGCATAGAGTAACATGTGAGCTTCACTATTGTTCTTCTATGATGTAATCTTGTCTATTTATATACTAATCAAGTTTCCTACATTTCTCTTTCTTGTGTTCATATGCATAACAGCTATGACAATAACTAGTAAATGGTCTAAAAAGGCCTTTACCTCTACAATATCTTTTCATGTGTCCAAGTTTGTTGCATCCAAAGCATCTACCTCTGTAAGGTTTGATCTAATCTCTAGGTCTCTCAACAGTAGGTCTTTCTTCAATCTTCGCTTCATGTGATTCTTCATGAGTTCCAGAACATTCTCCTTCATTGTATCCAACTCTAGTCATATCTTCTTTAGGTTTATGTCTCTCTCTTTGTTCATTAATCTTATCACTGCTCATATGTAACTTCGCAATGTTTAATTTAGCTTTGGCTTGAGTTGTTTATAGCTAAACGTGGACCTCTAATCTAGCCATAGACACAACATAGTCATTTCTCAATCATTGTATATGAAAATGAACATGAATTGTCCAATTCCCACATTCAATTGAATCGATCGGTTGCCTCCTATTTAGATGGGGTGTTTGAATTACTCTTAGATTGGAGAGCCAACAACCATAGAACAAGCTAAAATGGAGGATTTGAAAGCTTGAAATGATCAAAATTGCATTTAATCTAAAATGAAGATGCAATTGTAATCTAAGGATGAAAGTGCAAATTTAATCTAAGAAACTTGAAAAGAAGGTGAGAAATAAATCTAGAACATAATAATCAAACTAATTAATATGAAAGTGCAATTATACTAGAATGAGAATTACTCTAATTATCCAATAAAAAGTCTTTAAAAGTATGAAAATTCAGACAAAAATCCACTATAGTTTTGGTACTCTAAAATTGCCTCCCTCAAATGAAGAAAAGAAGGTTCATAATATAGAAGAGCTCGGGAGAAGGATGAAGAGTTTCTTGAAAAGAAATGGCTGACTCTTCATCTCCATGGAGGAAGGTGAGATAAATTGGAAGAATTATTTAATTAAATGAATGAATATTGCCACATGGGTGGCTTTTCAAGTTATTTTGAATAATTAAATCCAAATAAAGATGTCCCTTCAAATAACCAAATATTATTTAATTCCCTTGATGTGTATTAGCTAAAGGGGGTGGAATTGATTTAATTAAAAGCACTTGGACTTTAGAATTAAATTAATTAATTATAGGGATTATTTAGCCAATAAATGTCAAATATTTAGGAATTAAATATAGTGTGATTAACGCAAATTTAGGGGTTTTAGCATTTGGCACTAAGTCAAATAAAGTCAAATAGGAGATAGAATTACCTAGTACAACAGGATTTTAAAGATGTAGAAATTTTAAGAAAATGCACCAAAATTGATTAGAATTGTAAGGTGCCAATTTTGGGGTATTACATTTTGCCCCTCTTTGAATTGATGTGCGAGTAGCACATTGATTCAAAGAATAGTCTGATGTGACAAATGATGAGGTTTTAGGATTATCTCTAGAGTAGAGCTTAACCCTCAGAAGTTGGGGTTAGATTGCCAAGACACCGATCAGGTCAAGTTGCAGAACCCACTTTAGAACAAAGCATGATTCTCCAAAGTCTAAGTTAGATTGCGAAGACAATGGTTGGATTGCCACTTGAGAGAATACTAGAATCAGGGTTAGATTGCCCCAATACCCATTGATGATATGATAAATGACGCAGATTTAGGACTATCTTCAGAATGAAGCGTAATCCTGTGAGACCCAGGTTAGATTTTTCTAAATAACAGTCCAAAAGAGCTTTTTGAGAGCCATCTCCAGAATGAAGCTTGACTCTCAGGAATTAGGGTTAAATTACCCCAATACCTAATGAGATTTTAGGAACCATCTCCAAAATGGAGCTTGATCCTTGAGGATCTAAGTTAGATTGCTCAGATACCTAAAAGATAGATGACAAGATAATAAGATGCAAGACACAAAGATCCACCTAGTGAAGAGATGCCCCAAGCGATGAGGTCTTTTGATTCAAATCAGACTAATTTGAGAATTGATTTGACAAGATTCAAATGATGCAATCATCCTACCCCCTCAGGAGTGAAATCAAAAAATGACACATTAGAAAGATGATTGATAGCAAAGGTTGCAGATAGAGATAAAATTAGAGATCCAGAGGAACTCAAAATAGATTACAGAAGGATTGAGGAGCTGCAGAAGTGATTTGGAGCAATTTAGAGGTCTTGTTGACCAAGTTTGACCATGATTGACCAGATTTGACTTGAGTTGACTTTTGATGAAAACATTGAAGATCTTGAGAAAAAAATGATGAGATAAGATTCTGGCAAGAAAATGACACCAAAAGGTCGATTGCACAGGCGTCTGATCCCAATGGTCTCATAATTTTCAAACATGATTTCAAGCTATCTAAGAGTGTCAAATTTCAATTTTGATCCCGAAAATGGATTCACAATGGTCGATTTAGCCAAGGGTGAAGTTTTCACAAAAAATAGAGCATTTTTTAAAATTAGGTTAAAATCTATATAAGGCCCGGAGGGGTCATTTTCAATTCATTATTCACTTTGACTTCTAGCAATTTGAGAGCTCAGAGAGAGATGGAGAGTGTGCTAGTGCATACACATCATTTTGAGCACTCCCAATGACACAACCACCCACCGGAGTATGACGCACCTGTAAGTAGTCCATAAACCATCTTGCATTTCAAGTTTTAATGCTTTCTTAGGTCATTTAGGTTAGATTTTAGGCATTTTAGAGCTTAATTCTTCAATCTTCATGCTAGAAAATTGTTCCCTTGCATCGGCCTTAGTCACCCCTCATGCGAGTAAATGGTTTCCTCATGAGGGTTAGGGCTTCTTTGCACTAGGCTTCTCCGTGAGCTTGCGCAAGATGCTTGGTGACGCCGCGTGAGATTTCATCCCCAGTGATGAACTCTCACATGAGATGAGATCTTGTCTCGTGTGATAGAGAAAATCTTGCATGAGATGTTTCTACAATTCTATAGATTCTTCATCCAATTTTGCATAGAATCGGCCAATTAGAGCATCCAAGAGTCGTGTTTATGATAGATGCATAGCCTCACTTGTTATTGCTTTGGAAGGCCATCATGATTGAGATACTGATCAAGTGTCATCGCTTGCTTTGTAGGTTGACTTCCCAAATATTGCATTCTGGTCCCACCACCTAGTCATCAGGGAGTTAGTGTGGAGATTGGACAATGCTGGGGGTGCCCACATCAATGGGCTGGGGTTGACTTATCTACGTGATCTATCTGATATTCAGGTAAATCAAAGTCTGCTAGGTGCAATGGTTGAGCATTTCCACTCGGAGACAAACACCTTCCACTTGCTGATGTGAGAGATGACTGTCACTCCTAAGGACATATACAAGATGCTAAGGATACCATTCCATAGTGCTTGCATGGAGTATGACATTCAGCCGAGGTTGGGCACACTAGCACTGAGGGCCATTTTCTAGGATGATTTAGTGATGGGTCAGACCATCTAATGGGATGAGCTGATAGGTTGATATGAAGTTGGGCATAGATTAGAGGTCATCTTAGTAGTGTTCTTGAGCTATTATCTGATGCCAGATCAGGGACAGCATGGACTAGAGTGCAGTTGGGGATGCACATTGGAGCGGATGCTGGAACAACCACCAGTGTGATTTGGATGGGGTGAGTGTATGCTCACGCAGATGTACCATGAGATGCATGAGATTGTGTATCATAGTGCATAGACCATGGCCTCCGGCATCTATGTTTTTCATATCTGGGCTTGGGAGCATCTCCCTTTATGCAGGCCAATCTTTCATGATACTAGGAAGCCCCTAGAGCCTTATATTTACCGGTATGTGGGTTCGATGACTCAGCCAGTGCTAGGTAAGATGGAGCAGTGGCATGGGTAGCTAGATGACATGGTAGTAGTCATATGGAGACCATGGGTAGCCATAGAGGTTTGGGATGATGCTCGGCATGAGCTCCCCCATATGTTCTTCTCGTGCCCACTGATTGGACATACCATTTCTATTATTGAGCGCTTCCTGCTCACACAGGTCTTGAGGCAGTTTGCAAGACCGTAGGATGTCTCACAGGAGTACTGCACTTATGCCTAATTTGTTGATGAGATGAAGAAGGGATGACAACCTAGATTAGACCAAGGTAGATGCATGATTGAGGCATGGATACCACCAGCTTAGTGGGATTACATGGCAAATGTGACCAATGCAAGGGTGACACTTGCATACAGAGATCACATTTTAGCATACATGTACCCTAGGTACATAGATCCTATTGGTATGGGACAGAGAGCACATCAAGTAGTGCAACCTGTATAGTAGCAGTAGGCACAACAACAACATAACACTAAGAGGGGGGGTGAATTAATGTTCACTGTATTTTATCTTTTTACTTTAACCTTTAAATTGAACTTAAATGCTTAAGTACTAAAATGAACATCCACATTAACATGAAACATGAAATCAACACATAACACCAATATGGTTATGAGGAAACCCAAATAGGTAAAAACCCCAGTGGGAATTGATAGCCACTAATATTTTGTACTAGTGTTTAGTGATCCTTGTTAGAAGATCTTTAACCCTGTTAGGAGTTTCTTTACAATGTATTAAGTACAGTAGACCTTGTTAAGGGTCGGACCCTATTAGGAGTCTTTTATAATAGTCTCTATTAGGGGAGTGGATGCATTTTCCTAGAGCTCACTACTCAAGTGGTGAAGGCTACAACCTTCTGATCTCGGATACACACTATATCTACTGAATGAACTGTCACTGTGACACTTCTTGTCAGATCAGTTAATTTGATGCGCTGATGCTTTGACCTCTTGCAAAGCTCTAATACATCTTATAGACTCTTCACACACTTCTCTTCTTATTACAACTCTATATCAACTTCCACACTCATTACAATGGGCGCATCTCATATTTATATGCGCATACAAAATAAACAACTAGGTCGACCCTTAAACCTAGTACATACAACACTTCCAAATGAATTGGCTTAAGCGTGTTTACAAACAAACAAGTATACATGTCAGAAACCTAATTACAATAGGCACATAGCCTTTACAACATTAGAATATAGTCACAACTCAAAATGATAACTGTCGGCTGCTTACTTTGTTCTTCACTGGCACACACTAGTTGTGCAACTTCAATTGCCTGTATCTTTCTCATCATTGCATATCTGATTATACGCTCATAGAATAAGCATGAGCATAGTCTAACCAACTTAACTTCCATGGCGCATACCATAATTTTTTTGTACAAACATGCATTCATGCTCTGAGCTGCAGGAACTCTACACACTGTCCAGTCTTCAATACTTAACTGATTTCTGATCTTCTCATCAGGTGCAATGACTCAAAACTGCTATATGACTTTATTTCCATAATGACAAAACTATATTAAGTCATTTAAATTAGTATAGAAAAATTTCCAATAGGTAGTGTAGCCTACACAATAGCAGTAGGCACAACAATAGCCTAGACAGCAACAGTGATTACCATAGCAACAACCTACACAGTAGCAGGTTGCTCAGCAGAAACAATAGAGGGTATTGAGACAAAGGAATGGGTAGACTGCTATCCCTCCTAGGACTATAGGTTTAGATGTAGGTGGTGGCAGAAGTGGGACCAAGCAAGGGTCCACGAGACAAAGGACAGGTAACACATCGCAGAAGATGCCTCTTGACAAGGGGTCCCAGGTTGGTGATACTATCATGCAAGATCCACCTGTGGGAGGGTAGGATGCATAGGTAAGGAGGTTCTAAGGAAGAGCCGAGAGTTGATACGATAGGTGCAGAGGGAGAGAGATGACTATCACACACAAGTCATTATGTAGGATACCCAGGTAGCTGAGTGAGATCAAGAGATCAGAGGGCTCTAGGAAATGATAGACATCATTGGAACTCAACCAGAAAACAAAAAGAAAGAAAAGATCATGCCCCCAGTCTTCACATCTCTCAGTGAAGATAGACATCTTAGATTCACTTGAGGGGAAATGATAAAGCAGTGAAACAAGCACTCAAAGGAAAAGCTCAACATGCTTCAAAGAGTTACAAATCCAATTTTAGTTTAAGTAGATTAATGTTAGATCGGAAGTACATAGTGTGAGAAGTCTCAATAGAATGACGATAGTAGACAGACGTAGTGAGGACTACTGGTGATTGACAAGAGAGATAGTCTCAAGGAGAAATCAGAGTACTAACAAAGTATCAATAGTAAGATGTAGTGAGAACCACTGGTGACTGATACAAGAGATCCTTGAGGAGAGAGATTTGAGGGCGAATGAAATAGAAATAGGCAAATGTAGTGAGAACCGCTGGTGACTAATGTACAAGGGACCCTTAAGAAGAGAGATCCAAGTGATAGGTAGGTATCAATAGGTAGAAACGGTGAGAACCACTGGTGACTAATACACGAGAGATCCTCAAGGAGAGAAATCTCAAAACTAGCTAGGCATTTGTAGGTAGACACAGTGAGAACCACTGGTGACTGATGCAAGGAAAATCTTCCCAAAATGATAGGAAAATTCCCCCTAGACCAAGAAGGTTCCCCCAGTGTGACCAGTTTCAATCCATGTAGGGTTGAGCATAATCTCAAAGATACATGAAAGCGAGTGCATGAGCTAGTAAACTAAAGCAGGAAACGAACTAAAGTAAGATATAAACTAAAGCAGGAAAGAAAGAGCCAAGTAGTTCCATAATAGGTATAGCATTAGGGAACAAGAGGCATCTATTTACTAGGTTTTCACCATCTTGGCAAAGATTCTATTTTTTCTACCATGACGCTTGTTTGCTAGGTTTTCATCAATGGCACATTTTTTCTTTTTCAATTTTTTTTGTCCTTTTCTCTTTTTTTATTTTTTTTTGTATTTTTTGATATTTTGATATTATCAAGGCACCTATTTGCCAGGTTTTCACCAGGATAATAGATACATCAAAGTGCCTATTTACCAAGTTTTCACTAAGATGGTCATTTTTTCAGGACATTTTGTAATTTTTAGGATTTTTTCATAATAGAGTATGTACATGGGCACACAGGAAATGTCTCAACTATAGAATCTCTTCAAGTGTAGAGCATTGATAGGCTCTTTGAGTTTCTCTCCTTCAATATTAGATATTTGATAAGCACCAGACCCAAATGATGCAGTGATGACAAACGGACCAAGCCAGTTTGGTTCAAACTTTCCCTTATGTATCCGTTGTTGTTGATTCTTAGGGTTCTCTCTCAGGATGAGATCACCCACTTGGAATTCCCTTGGTTTGAATTTCTTATTGTAGCTCTTTGACATTCTCTTCTAGTATGCTCTTAGATGATCAAACTCCACTTGTCGACATTCATCTAGTAACTCTAGCTCTTGTAGCCAAGATATTCTAATGTCTTCATCAGTAATGAGGTTCTTCAGAGAGACTCGCAATGTAGGAATCTCAACCTCAATAGGAAAAATAGCATCCTCACCATAGACTAAGGAAAAGGGCGTAGCCATTGTTGGATTTTAAATGCTTTTTCTATAGGCCCATAAAGCTGGATTAATCTGGAGGTCCTAATCTCTACAAGATTTGTGAGTTGTTCTATGCAGGATCTTGAGAATTGTCTTGTTGGAAGCTTCTACCTATCCATTACCCTAGGGATAATAGATCAAGGACCAATGTTGAATGATTCTGAACTTATTACATAATTCCTTTAGATCCTTGTTCTTGAATTGCCCCCCATTTTCAGTAATTATTGAGGAGGGTACACCATATCTACAGATGATGTAATTCAATATGAACCTTACTACAGATTTGCCATTAGATATGGCCAGAGGGACCACCTCAACCTATTTCATAAAATAATTTGTAGCTTTGATAATGAACTTGTGTCCTCTTGAGGAAGATGGATGTATCTAACCCACCAAATCAAAGGCCCATTGCTAAAATAGACAAAAACTGATGAAGGGAATGAGCTTCGTGGTGGGAGAGTGAATCAAATTTCTATCAAGCTGACATTGTTTGCAAGATTTGGCATATTGTATAGCTTCTTTTTCCATATCCAACCAATAGTAACCAGCTCTACTAAGTTTACGAGCTAATGTCAGGCCGCTTGAATGAGAACCATAGATTCCTTCATGCACCTCAACTAATGTACGTTTGGACTCATCGAGCTCTAGACACCTGAGGAGGGTATCGTCTAGACCTTGTCTATACAAGTCATTAGCTACTATGACATGTCATGAAGCACTATAGATTAGGTGGCATTTTTCATTTTGGGTATAAGTGTCTGGAATAATTTGGTCTCAGAGGTAGGAGTAGATATGATGGTAGTGAGATGAATCATGTCCAATGACTGAATAGATCAACTTAAGTTCAGGGGTATTGTAGGCTGGGTAGTGTAATGTCTCCACTAGGAATTCATGTTTGAAGTCATTTTCTAGCATCTATAGCATGGAGGCAAGAGTGGCCATGGCATCAGCTACTTTATTATCTGCTCTTGGAATCTGCTGGAAAGTAATGTGTGCAAAGTATTTTCTCAAATCATCCACCATCTATTTATAAGGCACCTTTCATCTTTTTTTTTATAGATATCATTAACTTGATTGATGACCAATTGGGAGTCTCCAAAGACCTTAAGTTCATCCACACACCATTCTATGGTTATCTTCATACCAATGACTAAA
Organism: Chamaecyparis obtusa; assembly: GCA_027943335.1. Lineage (NCBI taxonomy): Eukaryota > Viridiplantae > Streptophyta > Pinopsida > Cupressales > Cupressaceae > Chamaecyparis > Chamaecyparis obtusa. The sequence continues at coordinate 1,683,607 of BSBK01000141.1, forward strand.
GCTTCATATTCAGCAATGTTATTTTTGCAAGGGAACAACATCTTATATGACTTTGGTAAAGAGTATCTTTGTGGTGTGACAAATAGTATTCCAGCACTCGACCCCTGTTGGGTAAATGAGCCATCAAAGAACATATTCTATGTTTGATGTGTAAGAAGCATTATAGACACATCTGGAAATTCAATTTTCAATGGTTGATGATCCTTGAGAGGAGCTTCTGCCAGTTGATCCGCAATAGCTTGTCCTTTAATAGCTTTTTTCTCTACATACTCAATGTCAAACTCACTAAGTATCATGACCCATTTTTCTAGTCTCCTAGTGAGAGCAACTTTACTAAGTACTTTAATGGATCAATTTTAGCAATAAGTCTTGTAGTGTGAGAAAGCATATAGTGTCGTAATTTCTATAAAGCAAATACCACTTCTAGACAAGCTTTTTCAATGACTCAATAGTTCATCTCATAAGAGACCAGAGTTCTGCTGATGTAATAAATGGCTCTTTCCTTGTTATTTTGGTCTTCTTGAGCCAAAAGAGAACCTAGAGATGTGTTTGTAGCTAAAATATAAAGGATTAGTGGCTTCCCATGAATAGGAGGCATCAAGATTGGTGGATTTGTAAGATATTATTTGATTTGAGTGAGCCCTTTGTCACATTCCTTGTTCCACTCATAAGTCACGCCTTTATGTAGGGTTTTGGTGAATGGCTGTGACTTATTGGCTAGTTGTGCAATGAAGCACCGAATAGATTGTAGTCTACCTTGAAGTCCTCTCATTTGACTGATGTTCTTTGGTGGAGGTATCTCCATGATAGCTTGAACTTTCTCAAGATCTACCTTTATGCCTTTAGCAGATATGATATAACCCAACAGCTTGCCAGAAGTGACATTGAATGCACACTTTTTTGGATTAAGTGTGAGACTAAATTGTTCCATTTGATCTAGTATAGGACCCAGATCTGCAAGATGTTTTTTTCATTGCATGCTTTCAGCCAAAGTGTCATCTACATAATCTTCCATTAGTTTGTGCATCATGTCATGAAAAATAGTAGTGACAACTCTTTGATATGTAGCTCTAACATTTTTAAGTCCGAAGGGCATGACATTCCAACAGAATATTCCCCAAGCACATGTGAAGGCTATCTTTTCTTCATCTTTTGGTGCAATCTTTATCTGATTATAACCAGAAAAGCCATCCTTTAGAGAGTACATTTGGTAGCCAGCTGTCATGTCCACTATCATGTCAATATTAGGCAATGGGAAATCATCTTTAGGACATGATTTATTTAGGTCTCTGAAGTCTATGCACACATAGATAGATTTATCATGCTTTGTAACTAGAACAATATTAGAGATCCATTTTGCATAGTCAATAGCTCTGATGAAACCAACTTTGAGGAGTTTTTCTAACTCTACCTTGACTAAAAGTGCCACATGTCGATGCATCTTCTGAAGCTTTTGTTTGATAGGTTTAACACTTGGTGCAATAGAAAAATGATGCATGATTAGATTGGGATCCAATCCAAGCATATCAAAGTAAGTCCATGCAAAATTAATTTTCTTCTCTAAAAGAAATTGGTGAACTCTTCTTTCTCTTCTACAAATAGAGACTGTGCCAAATGAATAATCTGAGGTGCAACCTCCATACCCAAATTCACTGGTTGTGTTGGCTCAATCAATACTGATGATCTCTCTTGAAAATGATTGGGAAGAGTATCAATTATCTCATCCTTGGGCACCTCAAAGAGGTTTTCACCCTCAGATACATCTTTTATTTTTACTTTTTTTGGCTTTGACACTACCACAATGTGGTTTTCACCATCAGAGCATCTATTCTTTTTTATTTTTATTTTATGACTAAGATACTTGATATCAACTTTAGTCATAATGATACTATCTTCACTATTGGAGAACATTACAGGTTTGACAGTGTTGAGATAACAGGCAAGAGTGTAATCATTTTGGAACATAATGACTTCACTAGCTAGAGAGGGAGAGTTCCATTTGATAAGTTCGGGATAGTGGAGTGAAAGAGTAGTGGCGGGTTCAAGTGCTTTCACAGTATAGCCATCAAAAGCATGGACAAGTAAGTCAAGACCTAGAGCGATCTCATCCAAAGGTGTGTTCAATTCCTCTCAAGACCTCATGTCAGAAGTAGAGGGTATGCCAGCATTAGTAAATTCACACTCAAACGTCCTAACACTAGACCCTTCACCTACTTTGAAAAGGTTTTCATACACATGAACAACATCTATATCCTTATCAAAAGTTGCATCAAACAAAGAATCAAACTCATATTCATGTGAATCAATGATGCTTGATATGGGGATTCAATCAACACTAGCTGTACCATCTAACTCATCTTCATTTGTTATAGTATTAATGGTTTGTTAATATTGATCTTGTTCAAACCACTCTTGGAAATGCGGTGGTATGTATCGTTCACCCTAAAAATTAGGATAATCCATTTTTATTTCTCTCCATTGGTCATATGTGATTTGATGCACTGAAGTGGTGTCATCAAAATCACTATCAGTATCTACTAGATGGATAGGTATAATAGGTTCATCTAGTTCTGCAAAGAGTGTAGCAAATTTTGGAGGAATAGGATATGGAAAAGTATCCTTGTCAAAACTGTTCTCTGATTTATCAGCTGTGGTAATGTCCTCAAATTTTGGCTAGAATTCTGGCTTTGGTTCTGGCTCTAGTACAAACTTGTTAATCCCTAGATGAAATGGGATTTTCTTGAATCCTAGACCTGTGGTGTCCTTGGTATGATGACCTGTGACATCAATTGGTTTAAGAAAACCATTATCATTCACCTCTATAGGGCCACTCCCTTTATAACTGAAGCACTTCATGATTTTGAAGGCTTCACTATATGGTTCTTATTCTAAGTCACAAGTAGGAGTGATCTATTCAAATGTTTATTTTCCTTTATAAATCCAAGTTGTAATAGCTCTTTCCTCATCTTCATCCTCTAATGGCATTGTGGCCTTGACAAAGGCACCATCATAGATTATTTGGGGAGGATAAGAAAAAAGTTTTTTGTTCTTAGAGGGTCTCCCGTAGGAACGCAGAGATGGAGATAGAGCTACTAATGATAGCATAGGTTCTATCTGATATCCTCCCATGTTTGTATCCTTAAGCTCCAGAGTCTATTCTATTTCTTTAATTTTGGCATCATAGAATTCAGTGGACTCTCTATTAGTTGGGACAATACTGTCTGCAGATTGCGCAACTGTGTTGCAAGAATAGTTGGTATTGGTAGGTACTGTCACTTCTGCTCCATGGAACAGGAACTTGATACATTGGTGATATGTGGACGGTGTTAGGAATAGTCCCAACAGATAATGGAAACGGGGGGGGGGGTGAATTAGTTATCTACTAGTTCAATTCTTTATCCAATTAAGTATATTTAAACATAAAGCATAAACACAATGAAAGAACACTTGAACACAACACCAATATTTTGGTTACAGGGAAACCCAAATAGGTAAAAACCTCAGTGGGACTTGATACCCACTAATATTTTGTACTAGTAAATAATGATCTTTACTAGAAGATCCTTTACCCTGTTAGGAGTAGCTTTACAATATATTAAGTACAGTAGACCTAGTTAAGGGTTGGACCCTGCTAGGAGTCTTTTACAATTGTCCTTGTTAAGGGAGAGGATGCACTATCTAAGAGCTCACTACTCAAATGGGTGAAGGCTACAACCTTCTAAATAATAGATATACACTATATCTGGATTTTGGTGAATTGCACTTTGACCTTCTATCTGGATCAGTTCCAATGAATAGAACAAGTACTTTACTTGGTCACATAGACCTTCTTCTGATGGCTCAACACTTCACACACTCTTCTCGACTCTTCTTAATCAACCATGAACCACACTCCAACAATCACAAATGACTACCTATAAATATCTTTCCTCCAAATGATATAATCAATTCATCCTATTAGAACCACCTTGAAATAATATTAGAGAAACCATAATAAACTCCAGAAAACATTCTATCAGCTCTATTATACACGCAACTCATTCTGGAACCTATCTAATAAAATAAATGTAGACGCACGCTACACACTATCGGCTCTATCGAAACAACTGGAACTTTCTCTATAGGCTAAATTGACTCATACACTTTTAACCAAACATCAAAAACACTTCTTGAAGCTTAAATCCAAGGGCACATACCCTCAAGATAGGTGCAACTCAAGAACCAATAAAATCTCTATTGGCTCTTCTGAACAAACATAGGAAATTGCTACTAGTGAATAGTGACTGCATAACTTAACTTGCATTCATCATCAGACTATGCATCCATAACTAAAACATCACTAACATTTCTTCAACATATATCCAAGGGTGCAGGCCCATAGCACAACTATATGGACAACCATACACAGAACATTATCTATTACTTTGTCAGGAACACTGCTAACACCAACTGCTATATAACTTTCTGTACTAACAGTTAACCTCTGGGCCCATGATATCATGTTGATATCATGTCCATGCTACATATACTGAAAGCTTACTACATAAGACTTCCACACATGCTACTTTCCATATGTTATCATCAATGACAAACATACAATAAGTACTAGCCTGCGGGCAAATCTCCAACAATCTCCCCCTTTGGCATTGATGGCAACATGTGGAATGAAAAACCACCACCAACCCAAATGAACATTTATTTTATAACATTCTCCATTTCCTCTTTAAAACTCCCCCAAAGATGAATCCTCCATTCACTACAATATTTTATAATATTCTTCATTTCCTCAATTGTACTGCTATCATAACTGAATGTTGCTCCCCCTTAGTATATTACTCCTCTTTTTACTTCTATTTTTCATGACTCTATATATATTCCCCCTTTGACATCAATGGCAAAGGGCACCATTCATTGTAAGCATCAGTACTACTCCTGAGGTAGAGTAGTCAACCTTCCACCAGTCCCAAAGGACTTATGTCTTTCCTTCTTTCTTCTAAGTAGAAACAAGGAAGGGAATGACTCCCAACTTCTCCTTGAGATACTCAAAAGTATCCTTAGGCAAGGGCTTTGTGAATATATCTACCCACTGTTCTTTGGTACTCACATAGTCCAACTTGAATTCTTTCTCTGCCACTTTCTCTCTTAGGAAGTGATACTTGATCTCAATGTGCTTTGTCTTTGCATGCATCATAGTGTTCTTTGACATATTGATAGTGCTAGTGTTATCATAGTGAATAACAATAGGATAATCAATCTAAAATCCAAAATCCTTTATCATTTGTTTGATCCAAACAATTGTAAAACAATTCAAGGCTACTGCAACATACTCCACTTCTGCTATTGACTAAGAAATACAATTTTGTTTCTTGCTTGTCTAGGTGACAAGTCTATCACCAAGAAACACTGCTCCACTTGAGGTACTCTTTCTGTCATCAACACATCCTACCCAATCTGCATCAGTGTACACATGAAGCTCAACATTTTTTCAATTAGGATACCATAGACCATAATCTATAGTGCCCTGCAAGTATTTGAATATTCTTTTTACTACCATGAGGTGACTTTGTTTAGGCTCTGCTGCAAATCTTCCAACTATGCCAACTACATTGGAAATATCTGGTCTAGTCTAAGTAAGATATATGAGTTTACCAATCGTAGACTTATACAATGTTATATCTACTTCTGGTGAGTCATATTCTTTTGTAAGCTTGTATCCAGTGATCATAGCAGTTTCTACTGGCTTGCAATCATCCATCTTGAATTTCTTCAGTATCTCTTTCACATACTTTGATTAATTAATGAAAATCCCTTTTTCTATATGCTGCACATTTAGTCCCAAAAAGTACTTGATAGGACCAATCATACTCATCTCAAACTCATTCTGCATTTCTTTCACAAATTCAGCACTGAGTTTGTCATTACCTCCAAAGATAATGTCATCAACAAATATAGCTACAAGAAGAAAACCTTCAGATGTCTCTCTAATGAATAGATTACAATTTGTTTCTCCTTTCTTGAAACCAATCTTTGTTAAGTATCCATCTAGTCTCTCATACCATACTCTAGGGGCTTACTTGAGTCCATAGAGGGCTTTCTTCAATTTGCACACCATATCAGGTCTATTTGATAAGGTGAATCCTTATGGCTGCTCAATGTATACTTCTTCTTTCAAGTCTCCATTCAAGAATGTTGATTTGACATCCATCTGATAAACTTTGAAGTTTTTAACTGTAGCATAAGCTAAAAACAACTTAATAGCTTCTAATCTACTCACAAGTGCAAATGTGCCTAAATAATAAATGCCTTCTCTTTGCGCATATCCTTTACATACTAATCTTTCTTTGTTTCTCACTACTGTACCATCTTCATTCATCTTATTTTTGAATATCCATTTTGTTCCAATCACATTTTTATCACTAGGTCTAGGGACTAGTTCCCAAGTGTCATTCTTAATAATCTGATCAAGTTCTTCTTTCATAGCATCATGCCAATCTAAATTACTACAAGCATCTTCAACACTTAAAGGTTCAATCTGAGATATTAAACATACTGCTTCATTGCTAGCTGAGCTCTTTGCTTGTGATCTTGTTAATACTTTGCTGCTTTGATCTCCAATGATGTCTACCTTGGAATGATTTCTTTATGTAAACTTTGGAACTTTAGGTGATGCTAACTCATCAGCCTTAGGAGTATTTTCTTCACTTGTCTCAGGGTCATTGAATAACACATCAATATTGTCAAACATTTCTTCAATAACTATCTCACTAGTAGAGGGTCTACGTTCTTCTTCAATCATAGGTGAGTAATCATGATATCTTTCTTGAATCATAAACTTTTCAACAATCTTTACATGAGCACTTTCAATGATCTTTTTAAATTTTAAATTGAAACATCTATAAGCTTTACTTTTAGTAGAGTAACCAAGAAAAATAACTTCATCACTTCTTGCATCAAACTTGCCTACAGCTTCATCCCTCTTGATGTAGCACTTTCTTCCAAAGATTCTAAAGTATTTTACTATGGGAACATTATCAAACAATAGCTCATAAGGTGTTTTGTCTACATCTGGCCTCAATTGAATTCAATTGATTGTATAGACTATTGTATTGATCGCATCTCTCTAATAGGTGTGTGCAAATTTTCCTTCTATCATAATGGTGCGCGTTGTATCAAGGATGATCATATTCCTTCTTTCTGCAATTCCATTCTGCTGAGATGTTCTAGGTGCACTTAACTATCTCTTTATGCCATGTTCTTCATAGTACTCATAAAATCTATTAGAGGTGAATTCTCCTCCTCTATCCAATCTTAAGCATTTTATCTTTAATCCAAATTCATTATCAACCTTAGCTTTAAATATTTTGAACTTATCAAAAGCTTCTGACTTAGCTTTTAAGAATGCAACCCACATCATCCTAGTATAATCATAAACAAACAAAATGAAATACCTTTCACCATAGTATGATCTTGTTTGAGTTGGACCACATAGGTCTGTATGAATCAGATCCAACTTGTTCTCTATTGAATTCAGCTTGCTCCTGAATGAACTTCTCACATGCTTCCCCATCACACATTCCCTTTATATAATATCAACTAGTTTTGCTATGCTAGGTAGATCTCTTACTACCTTAACATTGCTTATCTTTACTATGTTATCAAAATTGATATGACATAGTCTTCTATGCCACAACCAACTATCATCAACTTTAGCAACAAAACAACTTGCTTTTGAATTGAGCTAAAAGACATTACCTCTTGTCTTTGTGCTTGATGCAATCATAACACCATCTTTGATGTTAATGATGCATTTGTCATCTTTGAACTCCAACTGATAGCCTTTTCCAAGTAATTGTCCAACACTGAGAAGGTTATGTTTCAAACCATCAACATAAAGAACATCTTTAGTACTGTTCTTTCCATCCAAAGTGATGGCTCCTCTACCAACTATAGGTTTAGGAGTGTTGTCTCCAAATCTAACCATACCTCCATTGTATTTATCCAAACAAATAAACCTTCCTTTATCACCTGTCATGTGATGTGAACAACCACTGTCTATAATCATGTATGTCCTTATGTCAGCTTGTCAAATCAATGCTAGCTCTTGATTTACTTCCTCATCTTTAGGAACTGACTTCCTATTCATCTTGTCTACAATAGCAATGAATCCAATTTCTTCTTCACCTGATTCTTCATCTGAAACTCCATCTCCCACATAGTAGCATTCCTTAGAATACTTAGGCTTGTAATCCTTTTTAAACTTTTTAGCTCTCGTGGGACACTTAGATGCAAAGTGACCAATCTTATTACATGAAAAGCACTTAAATGGTAATTTACCTTCATATTTTCCTTTTCCTTTATTTTGTCTTTTGGCAACCATAGCAATAAAATCATCTAGTGTTTTATCTTCATCATCATTATTAAAATTACCAGAAGTGTTTGCAGATTTCTTACCATGAACTGTTGCTTTGAAAGTTGTTTCACTCTTTGGTTTTGTCTTCAATCTTGAAATTTCAAAAGCTAATATCTTGTTGATCAAGGTTTCTCTCTTAAAATTTGATGTAAGCTGCATGGTCTCATCAAGGATGTTGATCTTGCTTTCATATTCAGGAGTAAGAGTAGTCATTACTTTATCCATAATGTCCTCTTCTGATATCTCTCCACCATTATTCCTGATTCTAGCAACTGCTTCATTAATCCTCTGATTGTATGCTCTAATGTTTTCTTTAGGTAGCATCTCTAATTCATTGTATCTTTTCTTCGATGTCTTTCTACATGCATCCTTAGCTTGTTTGTCTCCTTCAAATGTGTCTTCTAGGTGCTTCCATATTTTATGGGTTGTATCTACCTTCTTTACTTCTAAAAATTCACCATCAGATAGGGTGTTGATAAGGGCTTCTTTAGCAATAGCATTATAGTGAAACAATTCCTTTTGTGCGTCAGTAGCATCATCTTTTCCAAGGTATTCTAAGGTAGGAATCTTGGATGCTTTGATGGTTACATTAAAAACTTCAAAAGCAATGCACTACAAATGGGTCACCATCTTGTTCTTCCAATCAAGATAATTCTCTCCATGGAACTTAGGACTTTCTTTCTTGAAGTATGCCATCTGATCAGCTTCAAGCTATTAAACTTTCTATCTGAGGCACTTGGCTCTGATACCAATTGTTAGGAATAGTCCCAAGAGATAACTGAGAGGGGGGAGTGAATCAGTTATCTACTAGTTTCAATTCTTTATCCAATTAAGTATATTTAAACATAAAGCATAAACACAATGAAAGAACACTTGAACACAACACCAATATTTTGGTTATGGGGAAACCCAAATAGGTAAAAACTCCAATGGGACTTGATACCCACTAATATTTTGTACTAGTGTATAATGATCTTTGCTAGAAGATCCTTTACCCTATTAGGAGTAGCTTTACAATATATTAAGTACAATAGACCTAGTTAAGGGTCTAACCCTATTAGGAGTCTTTTACAATTTTCCCTGTTAAGGGAGAGGACGCACTGTCTCAGAGCTCACTGCTCAAATGGGAAAAGGCTACAACCTTTTGAATAATAGATATATACTATATCTAGATTTTGGTGAACTGTGCTTTGACCTGCTGTCTAGATCAATTCCAATGAATAGCACAAGTACTTTACTTGGTCACATAGACCTTCTTCTGATGGCTCAACACTTCACACACTCTGCTCTGCTCTTCTTAATCAATCATGAACCACACTCCAGCAATCACAAATGACTACCTATAAATATCTTTCCTCCAAATGATATAATCAAGTTGGCCTATTAGAACCACCTTGAAATCATATTAGAGAAACCATAATAAACTCCAACAAACATTTTGCCAGCTTTATTATGCACGCAACTCATTCTGGGACTTGTCTAATAAAATAAATGTAGGTGTACGCTACACATTGTCGGCTCTATCAAAACAACTAGAACTTTCTCTATAGGCTGAATTAACTCATGCGCTTTTAACCGAACACCAGAAACACTTCTCAAAGCTTAAATCCAAGGGTGCATACCCTCAAGATAGGTGCAACTCAAGAACCACTAAAATCTTTTTCGGTTGTTCTAAACAAACATGGGAAACTACTACTAGCGAATAGCGACTACATAACTTCACTTGCATTCATCATCAGACTATGCATCCATAACTAAAACATCATTAACATGTCTTCAACATATATCCAAGGTCGCATGCCCATAGGACAACTGTACAGACAACTATACACAAAACATTGTCTATTACTCTGTCAGAAATAGTGCTGACACCAACTGCTATATAACTATCTATACTAATAGTTAACCTTTGTGCCCATGATATCATGTTGATATCATGTCCATGCTACATATACTAAAATCTTACTATATAAGACTTCCATGCATGCTACTTTCCATATGTTGTCATCAATGACAAACATACAATCAGTACTGGCCTGCTAGCAAATCTCCAACAGACAGGACCGCCTGCATTTCATGGATCCATGGTCTACCCAACACTATATTATATGCCAGAGGAATATCTAGAACCTGACAAATGGCATCTCTTTCAACAAGTCCAACTTGGGTTGGCAGGACAACTAGACCTTTGGATTTGTGTTCTTCATCATATGCCTTAATGGTGATTTTCTTGCAGACATCTATGTAATCTTCATCATAGCCTAATTGGGTGAGTAGCTTAGTAGAGAAAATATTGAGGCCAACACCATTTTTAATGAGGACACAATGGACACACTTTAGACCTATCATGAATTCTATATGCAAAGGAGCATTGTGTAGATGGCTCAGTGAATGGTCATCTTCTTTAGAAAAGGACAAATAGTGGGGTGAGGTCAGCTGACCCACCATGGATTGAAACTAATCAAGATCCAAATCTTTTGGGACATTCACCTTGGTGAGGGCTTTATCTAGAATCTCCCTCTGAGCAGGCGAGATCTTCAACAACTCAAAGATAGTGATCTGAGCATTGGTACGTTGCAGCTGGTCTAGAATTCTATAATTAGTCATGCTAGGTGTAGGGACCAATTTAAAGTTCTTGTTGGTAGGACCAATAACAGTTTTATCCACAGGTTGCTTCAGAGCGGACGTAGAAGGGTCGGGACCCTTAATGGTTATTTTCACATGAGAGCAAGTAACAACATTTGCGTAATCCTGAGATGATTCAGGTTTGGAAGAATGAGACCCGGGGCCTCGTAATAAAAATGGAGTCTTAGTCTTAGGAGCATCTTTTCTCCCCTTAATAGTAATCACATTGCAATACTCAACCTTAATAGGTTCAACCATGTTAATGACATTGTCATTGGTAGTGTACATGTAATTGACCTTAGCATTGGTGTTCTTAGTCTTGGAAGATTCACCTTTCTCGTGAGGAGGAAAGGGATCTTTAAATGCCTGATGATCTAAATTCTTCTTATGGTTGTCCACAACAATGTCACCATTGTCAATCAAATCTTGGACCTTATGGCATAGCTGGAGACAAGTAGAAGTTTTATTACCCTTATTTTGGTGATAGTCATAGTATGCATTGTTGTTCCACCAATGGGGCCGTAGTTGCAGATCATAGAGATGCTTTTCCAAAGGAGTGAGTATCTAGTTTTGCATGAGAGTCTTATAAACCACATCAAGAAGCTCTCCTAAGGATGTGAACTCACGCTTGGGTCGAGATACCCAAGGTTTGTTTTTAATGAATCTCGAAGGCTGTTGAGTCTCTTTTGTAGCCTTCTCCATAGCTTTGACCACCTCTATACTAGAGGAAATATTGAAAATAGATTTTTTAGGCTTTGAGGTCACATTGTCAACCACTCTATCATTTACAACATCTCTATTCTTATTGACAAACTTCCCTTTATCTTTGTTTGAGGAAGACCCTTGTTTGTTATCCTTTTGCAAAGTCAACTCTCCTTTCTTGATCATAAACACTTCTATTTGCACAACTTGCTTAATCATGCTATCAAAGGTTAGGGGACCTTGTAATTATACTTGATATCCAAAATCTCAGACAAGATTGTCCAAAAAGATGTTGAGTTTTTCAAACTCATGCAGTTTGCAGGGATATTTCATACAGAGCTATCTCCATCTCTAGAGAAATGCCAAGAAAGGTTCCCCTTGTCACTGTTTTAGGTTACAAAGATCTCGGATATTGACTAGATGTTGAATTTTGTGTGAGTAATGCTGGATGAATAGATTAGCAATCTCATCAAAAGATTTAATTCTAGTGGGTAACCAAGAAAACCACTCCATAGCTGACCCACCCAAACTACAAGGAAAGAGGCACATAAGATACATCTGATCATGTATAAATTCCATAGATAAAGTGCCAAACTCCCTCAAGTGATCTTGGGGATCAATAGTAACCAAGTATTTTTCATATTTAGACAGCTCGACACCTTTTGGAAAAGGTAGCATGCGAAGACTCTTATCAAATGGGCAAGGATAGATGCTTTCCATTGTGAATTGTTGTGTTGGTTTATCCTTATCCTTTGCAAGCTAGCTAATCTAGTCTTGCATATCTTGAATCACCTTTTGCAACTTGGTGGTCTTAGTCTCTTCTTCTTTGGCCACAAGTGTTTCTACTTTAAAGTCTGAAGGTAATTTAGCCCCTTGTAAATGGCCAGTCCAAGAAAATATTTCTCCTTCTCCTCTAGGAGGATCTCCATCATCTTGATAAGACCCTTGTTGGCTTTCGCTGCATCTATGTTGTTAGGAATAGTCCCAAGAGATAGCTGAGCGGGGGGGGTGAATCAGTTATCTACAAGATTCAATTCTTTATCCAATTAAGTATACTTAAACATAAAGAATAAACACAATGAAAGAACACATGAACACAACACCAATATTTTTCTTACGGGAAAACCCAAATAGGTAAAAACCCCGGTGGGACTTGATACCCACTAATATTCTGTACTAGTGTATAATGATCCTTGTTAGAAAATCTTTTACCCTGTTAGGAGTAGCTTTACAATATATTAAGTATAGTAGACTTGGTCAAGGGTCGGACCCTATTAGGAATCTTTTACAATTGTCCCTGTTAGGGGAGAGGATGCACTGTCCGAGAGCTCACTCCTCAAATGGGTGAAGGCTACAACCTTCTAAATAACAGATACACACTATATCTAGATCTTGGTGAACTACGCTTTGACCTACTGTCTAGATTAGTTCCAATGAATAGCACAAGTACTTTACTTGTTCACATAAACCTTCTTCTGATGGCTCAACACTTCGCACACTCTGCTCTGTTGTGCTTAATCAACCATGAACCACACTCAACAATCACAAATGACTGCCTATAAATATCTTTCCTCCAAATGATATAATCAAGTTGGCCTGTTAGAACCACCTTGAAATCATATTAGAGAAACCATAACAAACTCCAATAAACATTATTTTGGATCTACTATGCACGCAACACATTATGGGACCTATCCAATAAGATAATTGTAGACATACATTGCACACTGTCAGCTCTACCAAAACAACTAGAACTTTCTTTGTAGGCTGAATTAACTCATGTGCTCTTAACCAAACATCAATAACACTTCTCCAAGCTTAAATCCAAGGGCACATACCCCAAAGATAGGTGCAACTTGAGAACCAATAAAATCTCTATCGGCTCTTCTGAACAAACACAGGAAACTATTGTTGGCGAATAGCGACTACATAACTTCATTTATACTCATCAACAGACTATGTGTCCATAACTAAAACATCACTAACATATCTTCAAAATAAATCCAAGTGCACAAGGCTCCATGATAACTATACGGACAACCATACATAGAACACTGTCTATTACTCTATTAGGAACATTGCTGACACAAGCTGCTATATAACTATCTATACTAACAGTTAACCTCTGTGGCCATGATATCATGCTAATATCATGTCCATGCTACATATACTGAAAGCTTACTACATAAGACTTCCATGCATGCTACTTTCCATATGTTTTCATCAATGACAAACATATAGTAAGTACTGGCCTGCTAGCAAATCTCTAACAATCTCCCCCTTTGGCATTGATGGCAACATGTGGAATGAAAAACCACCACCAACCCAAATGAACATTTCTTTTATAACATTCTCCATTTCCTCTTTAAAACTCCCCCAAAGATGAATCCTTCATCTATTGCAATATTTTCCAATATTCTCCATTTCCTCAACTGTACTGATGTCATAACTAAATGTTGCTCCCCCTTAGTATATTACTCTTCTTTTTACTTTAGTTTTTCATGACTTTATATATTACTCCCCCTTTGACATCAATGGCAAAGGGTGCTATTCATTTTAAGCACCAGCACTACTCCTGAGGTAGAGTAGTCAACCTTTCACCAGTCCCAAAGGATTGATGTCTTTCCTTCTTTCTTCTAAGAAGAATTAGGGAAGGGAATTACTCCCAACTTCTCCTTGAGATACTCAAAAGTATCATTAGGCAAGGGATTTGTGAATATATCTACCAAATGATCTTTAGTACTCACATAGTCCAACTTGACTTCTTTCTCTGCCACTTTCTCTCTTAGGAAGTGATACTTGATCTCAATGTGCTTTGCCTTTGCATGCATCACAGGGTTTTTTGACATATTGATAGTGCTAGTGTTATCATAGAGAATAACAATAGGATAATCAATCTGAATTCCAAAATCCTTTATCATCTACTTGATCCAAACAATTTTAGAACAATTCAAGGCTATTGCAACATACTTCGCTTCTACTGTTGACTGAGAAATACAATTTTGTTTCTTTCTTGTCTAAGTGACAAGTCTATCACCAAGAAACACTACTCGACATGATGTACTCTTTCTCTCATCAATACATCCTACCCAATCTGTATCAGTGTACACATGAAGCTCAACATTTTCTGAGTTAGGATACCATAGACCATAATCAATAGTGCCCTGCAAGTATCTGAATATTCTCTTTACTACCATGAGGTGAATTTGTTTAGGTTATGTTGCAAATCTTCCAACTATGCCAACTACATTGGAAATATTAGGTCTAGTCTGAGTAAGATATATGAGTTTAGCAATCATAGACTTATACAATGTTATATCTACTACTAGTGAGTCATCTTCTTTAGTAAGCTTGCATCTAGTGATCATAGGGGTTCCTACTAGCTTGCAATCATCCATCTTGAATTTCTTCAGTATCTCTTTCACATACTTTGATTGATTAATGAAAATTCCTTTTTCTGTCTGCGGCACATTTAGTCCCAAAAAGTACTTGATAGGACCAACCATACTCATCTCAAACTCATTATGCATTTCTTTGGAAAATTCACCATTGAGTTTGTCATTACCTCCAAAGATAATGTCATCAACAAATATAGCTACAAGAAGTAAACCTTTAGATGTCT
This sequence comes from Chamaecyparis obtusa, assembly GCA_027943335.1. Lineage (NCBI taxonomy): Eukaryota > Viridiplantae > Streptophyta > Pinopsida > Cupressales > Cupressaceae > Chamaecyparis > Chamaecyparis obtusa. Next base: position 1,698,966 of record BSBK01000141.1, read on the forward strand.
CTCTAATGAATATATTTCAATCTACTGCTCCTTTCTTCAATCCAATCTTTGTTAAGTATCCATCTAGTCTCTCATACCATGCTCTAGGGACTTCCTTAAGTCCATAGAAGGGCTTCTTCAATCTGCATACCATATCAGGTCTATCTGATAAGGTGAATCCTTTCAACTACTCAATGTATACATCTTCTTTCAAATCTCCATTCAGGAATACTGATTTGACATCCATCTGATAAACTTTGAAGTTTTTGACTATAGCATAGGCTAGAAACAACTTAATAGCTTATAATCTGCTCATAGGTGCAAATGTGTTTGAATAATCAATGCCTTCTCTTTGCGCATATCCCTTACACACTAATCTTGCTTTATTTCTTACTACTGTACCATCTTCATTCATCTTGTTTTTGAATATCCACTTTGTTCCAATCACATTCTCATCACTAGGTCTTGGGACTAGTTCCCAAGTGTTATTCTTAATAATCTGATCAAGTTCTTCTTTCATAGCATCATGCCAATCTGAATTATTACAAGCATCTTCAACACTTAAAGGTTCAATCTGAGATAGTAAACATACTGCTTCACTGCTAGCTGAATTCTTTGCTTGTGACCTTGTTAAGACTTTGCCGCTCTAATCTCCAATGATGTTTGCCTTGGAATGATTTCTTGATGTAAACTTTGGAACTTTAGGTGATGCTAACTCATCAGCCTTAGGATTATTTTCTTCACTTGTCTCAGGGTCATTGAATAACACATCAATATTGTCAAACATTTCCTCAATGACTGTCTCACTAGTGGAGGGTCTAGGTTCTTCTTCAATCATGGGTGAGAAATCATGATATCTTTCTTGAATCATAAACTTTTCATCAATCTTTATATGAGCACTTTCAATGATCTTTTTCAATCTTGAATTGAAACATCTATAAGCTTTGATTTTAGTATAGTAACCAAGAAAAATACCTTCATCACTTCTTGCATCAAACTTGCCTACTGCTTCATCCCTCTTGATGTAGCACTTGCTTCCAAATATTCTAAAGTATTTATCATGGGAACATTACCAAACCATAGCTCATATGGTGTTTTGTCAGCGCTTGGCCTTAATTAAATTCTATTGATGGTATAGACTGTTGTATTGACTGCATCTCTCTAGTAGGTGTGTGCAACTTTTCCTTCTATCATAATGGTGTGTGTTGTATCAAGAATGATCCTATTCCTTCTCTCTACAATTCCATTCTACCAAGGGGTTCTAGGTGCACTTAACTATCTCTTTATGCCATGTTCTTCACAATACTTATAGAATCTATCAGAGGTGAATTCTCCTCCTCTATCTGATCTCAAACATTTTATCTTTAGTCTAGATTCATTCTCAACCTTAGCTTTGAAGATTTTGAACTTCTCAAAAGCTTCTGACTTATATTTCAAGAATGCAACCCACATCATCCTAGTATAATCATCAACAAACAAAATGAAATACCTTTCACCATAGTATGATCTTGTTTGAGTTGGACCACATAGGTCTGTATGAATCAAATTCAACTTGTTCTTTGCTGAATTTTGCTTGCTCCTGAATGAATTTCTCACATGCTTTCCCATCACACATTCCCTGCATATAGTATCAACTAGCTTTGCTATGCTAGGTAGATCTCTTACTGCCTTAACATTACTTATCTTTACTATGTTATCAAAATTGATATGACATAGTCTTTTATGCCACAACCAACTGTCATCAACTTTAGCAACAAAACAACTTGCTTCTGAATTGAGTTGAATAACATTACGTCTTGTCTTTGACCCTGATGTAATCATAACACCATCTTTGTTGTTAATGATGCATTTGTCATCTTTGAACTCCAACTGATAGCCTTTTCCAAGTAACTGTCCAACACTGAGAAGGTTATGTTTCAAACCATCAACATAAAGAACATCATCAGTACTATTCTTTCCATCCAAGGTGATGGCTCCTTTACCAACTATTGGTTTAGGAGTGTTGTCTCCAAATCTAACCATACCGCCATTGTATTTTTCCAAATGAGCAAACCTACCTTTATCATCTGTCATGTGGTGTGAACATCCACTGTCTATAATCCAGTCTGTCCTTATGTCAGCTTGTGAAATCAATGCTAGCTCTTGATTCTCTTTCTTTTCTTCATGAACTATCTTATTATTCATTTTGTCTATAATAGCAATGAATCTAATTTCTTCTTCACCAAATTCTTCATCTAAAACTCCATCTCCAGCATAGTAGCATTCCTTAGAATACTTAGGCTTGTAATCCTTCTTGAATTTTCTAGCTCTAGTGGGACACTTAGATGCAAAGTGACCGATCTTATTACATGAAAAGAACTTAAATGGTAATGGACCTTCATATTTTCCTTTTCATTTCTTTTCTCTTTTGGAAATCATAGTAATAAAATCATCTAATGTTTTCTCTTCATCATCATCATCAAAATTATTAGAAGTGTTTGTAGATTTCTACCATGAACTGTTGCTTTGAAAGTTGTCTAACTCTTTGGTTTTGTCTTCAATCTTGAAATCTCAAAAGCTGAGATTTTTCTATTCAAGATCTCTCTCTTGAAATTTGATGTAATCTGCATGGTCTCATCAAGGATGTTGATCTTTCTTTCATATTTAGGAGTGAGGGTAGTCATTAACTTGTCCATAATGTCCTCCTCTGAAATCTCTCCACCATTGTTCCTGATTCCAGCAACTGCTTCATTAATCTTCTAATTGTAAGCTCTGATATTTTCCTTAGGAAGCATCTCTAATGCATTGTATCTTTTCTTCCACGTCTTTCTACATGCATCCTTTGCTTGTTTGTCTCCTTCAAATATGTCTTCTAGGTGCTTCCTTATTTTATGGTTTGTATCTATCTTTTTTACTTCTGAAACTCACCATTAGATAGGGCGTTGATAAGGGCTTCTTTAGCTATAGAATTCTGATGAAACAATTCCTTTTGTGTGTCAGTAGCATCATCTTTTGCAAGGTCTTCTAAAGTAGAAATATTGGCTTCTTTGATAGTTACATTAAAAACTTCAAAAGCAATGCACTGCAAATGAGTCACCATCTTATTCTTCCAATCAAGATAATTCTCTCCATCAAACTTAGGACTCTCTTTCCTAAAGTAGGCCATCTAATCAACCTCAAGCTATTAAAATTTCTCTCCAAGGCACTTGGCTCTGATACCAATTGTTAAGAATAGTCCCAAGAGATAACTGAGAGGGGGGGGTGAATTAGTTATCTACAAGATTCAATTATTTATCCAATTAAGTATACTTAAACATAAAGCATAAACAAAATGAAAGAACATGTGAACACAACACCAATATTTTGGTTACGAGGAAACCCAAATAGGTAAAAACCCGGTGGGACTTGATACCCACTAATATTATGTAATAGTGTATAATGATCCTTGTTAGAAGATCCTTTACCCTGTTAGGAGTAGCTTTACAATATATTAAGTACAGTAGACCTAGTCAAGGGTCAGACCTTGTTAGGATTCTTTTACAATTGTCCCTATTAGGGGAGAGGATGCACTATCTAAGAGCTCACTGCTCAAATGGGCGAAGGCTACAACCTTCTAAATAATAGATACACACTATATCTAGATCTTGGTGAACTGTGCTTTGACCTACTATCTAGATCAGTTCCAATGAATTGGACAAGTACTTTACTTGGTCACATAGACCTTCTTCTGATGGCTCAACACTTTGCACACTCTGCTCTGTTGTGCTTAATCAACCATGAACCACACTTAAACAATCACAAGTGACAGCCTATAAATATCTTTCCTCCAAATGATATAATCAAGTTAGCCTATTAGAACCACCTTGAAATCATATTAGAGAAATCATAACAAACTCTAATAAACATTCTGTCAGCTCTACTATGCACACAACACATTTTGGGACTTGTCTAATAAGATAATTTTAGACGTGCGCTACACACTGTCGACTCTACCAAAACAACTGGAACTTTCTTTGTAGATTTAATTAACTCATGTGCTCTTAATCAAACATCAATAACACTTCTCCAAGCTTAACTCCAAGGGTGCATACCCTAAAAATGGGTGCAACTCAAGAACCAATAAAATCTCTATCGGCTCTTCTGAACAAACACAGGAAACTGCTGCTGGCAAATAGCGACTGCATAACTTCACTTCTACTCATCAAAAGACTATGCATCCATAACTAAAACATCACTAACATGTCCTCAACATATATCCAAGTGCGCAAGGCTCCATGATAACTGTATGGACAACCATACACAAAACACTATATGTTACTCTGTTAGGAACACTGCTGACACAAGCTGCTATATAACTGTCTGTATTAACAATTAACCTCTGCGCCCATGATATCATGCTGATATCATGTCTATGCTACATATACTGAAAGCTTACTACATAAGACTTCCACACATGCTACTTTCCATATGTTGTCATCAATGACAAACATACAGTCAGTACTAGCCTGCTGGCAAATCTCCAACATATGTCATTTTGGGTTATTACCTCATCTTCATTACCAAGAATCATATAAATGCTTGGTACATGATCTTCTTGCTGTTCATCTTGGTCTTGGTCATGTGGAGGAGAGCGATAGTGATATAATTGTCAGTCACCTTGAGATTTGTTTTGGGATTGATCATTTTGGGATTGATTTTGGTCATGTTGAGATTGATCAGGATGTTGGTCATTATGAGATTGATCATGACACTTGTTGTTTTGAGATTAGTCATGACTTTTACTATATCAGCATGGTTGGAAGTTGAAGGGGTCTCCCATATTGTCAATGTAGGATTGTGCAGCGTGTGTAGACTCAATAAAATGATATGAACGATACCAAAATGGTGTAGCTAAGGTAACCTTTGGCACTTTAACGGGATCAAAAGGGTCGATAGGTTCAAATGAGTCAATAAGTTTGACAGAGTCAGTAAGTTCAATAATGCTAATAGGATTAGTCTGAGGAAGTGGCCTCCCATAGTTAAAAAATAATGAGTTGTCTTGTTCTTGAAACAATAAGTCAGGTTGTGCTTAAAACAACAAATTATAACACTCCTGGAACACTAGAGATGATGATTGAGATGGTCTGCCTTTCAATATACTCAATGAAGAGGAACTTGAGGATCCCTCACAACTCTCAAATTGGATAATATGGTTGGAATGATCTCTTCCTTGATTACGAGCTCTACCTCTACCTTGTCTGATACCATGGATGGGGAATGTGTTACTACTTCTAGTCGTAACAGGCATAGATGAAAATGTAATGAGAGAGGACTTGGGATTATGCTAGAACTTTGTCTCTAGGATAGCAAAAAAGGAGATAAGAGGCTAGAACAACAAAGATGTGAAATGCACCCGGCACGAATCATTAAGAGTATGGCTACAACAGCTAAGATGTGACTGTCGCATCACAAGGTAAAAAAGCACAATAAGATGGGATAAATAATAGAGAGACAATATGAGTTTAGGCAATAATCATTTAGTTTGCAACTTGAGACACTCAGTTTCAGATAGTGAACAATAGGAAAATAGGCAAACAGACCTCAGGCAAAAATCAGATCAGGTAGAAAATTCACCAATCAATGGGAAACAACTCATTGTTTTGGAAATTAGGGTACAGGTTAGCATTAGGAAGTGTTGGTTCACATGAGAAAATGCCAGACTGCATGTGAGAGAATGAAATCTTGCGCGAGGAAGTGCTCAAGTTCTGAAATCTTGCACGGGAAAAGACCAAATTTCAACAGGTTGACATAATTTTTGACATAAAAGTCAGATTTTGAGACATAGCGTGGGCTGTTCTCTGACAGAATTTCTATTTTTCAGATAGTTTGAATCAACAATCTCATTTTTTAAGGTTTCAAGCATTCATTTACAAGCACAAATTTTTAGATCAATCAATAGTGACACAAGAAGTAGATGCAAATAGTTCTACCAAGGACAAAGCAACTTGGCAGAATCATGAGAGTCTTTGTTTAATCATGATGGACAGTTTAAGACTTGAAATAATCACTTAGTTATCCCTACAAAAAAAATGGTAGAGAAGACAAAATTCGTGCCTCACAGCTTATGTGCATGCGTTCACCTCACACAGTCATGTCACCCCCTAGAGGGTGCCCGTGTTTTTGGTGTTTCCAAGGACTCAATAGTATATGTTCAAAGGTTATCCTTGAAGTAGGGGCCAGTTTCATACACCACCTTCAAACATCCAGGTGCATGCCTATGGTGAGAATTATCTAGGGGAGAGATTCTTCCCCCTCCTTGCGCAAAGATTATGTCTCCTTTCGGAGGTGATCTAGGTAGTCAACTAACTAAGAAAGTGTTTAGTGGGATTCTGTTCACACTAACCTTTGGTGCCCCTGATATAGAGTTAGGGCCTCGTAGACACACCGACACCCAAAATTCATACACCCCTGCAAGCAGGGATAGGAGCGGCACCACTCAGTACAATAGATAGAGCTTTCTCAAGATGATAGTCAAAATCAAGAGAAAGAAGTTAACATGGCTTTGGAGTCTTTAGACTCAACAAAGCATTTTTTATTATAGTGAAGTGGAATCACTAAAAATAGGTGTGTACTCACTTGGGTTGTTCCTGGAGGTTCAACTTCTGGTAGGCCCTCTAAAGGTGACACGGACTTTGGCTTGGATCCAAGGGTTGGATTTTCTAATTTTCTCAAAGAGAGAAGAACATACTTCTCTACCTCTTCACCTTACCCAAACACGCAAGACATATTCAACACCGAGCTAGTTCCTCTTCAACCAATCCACAAGCTTTTGGGTTTATGGTTCTCTCAAAGAGAGAAGAGCATAATCACCTAACAAGTAAACATGCTAAAGATTCACTACTTCCCCAGGTATCTATCATGCTAGCAAGATCTAGGTCTTAGATTCATCCATGGTCATCACTTCCATGTAATGAAGAGCCTATTACACTAGCTCACTATCAAGACCCTTAAGAAATCTTCACAAGGCCCTAGTTATACTATGTGAGTAAAAATAGTAAACAAGCACAACGTTTAAAATAGTCTTTGACAACCATCCTGCAAGAAAATCGTTAGCAAGTTTTTATGTCTTGGTCAATCATCCTGCAGCCCACTGTTATGCTGTCAGAAAAATCAAAGATATAAAAATAATAGCAAATAATAAATGTTAAGAAATAGTAACAGGAAATTTGCAAAAACTGAGAAAAAAATTTTAAATTGATGGCCAGTCTCACACGAGGAAGTACAAAGCGTTGCGTGAGAAAATGCAGGCACTTGCACGAGGTAGTGCTTTTTCACGTGAGAGAATGCTAATGAAAGAAAAACTTTGTGCAACATGCTTAGAAATCTTGCACAAGAATCTGTACATAGTGAAGTACGGACGTACGACATGTACAAAATTTTTATCAAAAATTTTTTGAGAGTGAGGCCAAAAATCAATTATTTGCCCCACGGTGGGTGCCAAAATGTTTATAGCTGAATGTGGACCTCTTATCCAGCCATAGACACAACATAGTCATTCTTAATCATTGTATATGAAAATGAACATGAATTGTCCAATTCGCACACTCAATTGAATCGACTTGTTGCCTCCTATTTAGATGGGGTATTTGAATTACTCTCAAATTGGAGAGCCAACAACCATAGACCAAGCTAAAACAGAGGATTTGAAAGCTTGAAATGATCAAAATTGCAATTAGTCTAAAAAGAAGATTCAATTGTAATCTAAGGATGAAAGTGCAGATTTAATCTAAGAAACTAGAAAAAAAGGTGAGAATTAATCTAGAACATAATAATCAAACTAATTAATATGAAAGTGCAATTATACTAGAATGAGAATTACTCTAATTATGCAATAAAAAGTCTTTAAAAGTATGAAAATTGAGACAAAAATCCACTATAGTTGTGGTACTCTAAAATTGCCTCCCTCAAATGAAGAAAAGAAGGTTCATAATATAGAAGAGCCCGGGAGAAGGATGAAGAGTTTCTTGAAAAGAAATAGCTGACTCTTCATCTCCATGGAGGAAGGTGAGACAAATTGGAAGAATTATTTAATTAAATGAATAAATATTGCCACATGGGTGGCTTTTCGAGTTATTTTGAATAATTAAATCCAAATAAAGATGTCCATTCAAATAACCAAATATTATTTAATTCCCTTGATGTGTATTAGCTAAAGGGGGTGGAATTGATTTAATTAAAAGCACTAGGACTTTAGAATTAAATTAATTAATCATAGGGATTATTTAGCCAATAAATGTCAAATATTTAGGAATTAAATATAGTGTGATTAATGCAAATTTAGGGTTTTTTGCATTTGGCACTAAGTCAAATAAAGTCAAATAGGAGATAGAATTGCCTAGTACAATAGGACTTTAAAGATGTAGAAATTTGAAGAAAATGCACAAAAATTGATTAGAATTGTAAGGTGCCAATTTTGGGGTATTACATGAGTGAGTTCACCTTTAATGATCTGATTATACTTCTCCAATTCTAGGTATTTATCCATGTAGTGATCAAGTTCTATCTATATTTCTCCCATCTATATTTTTTCTCCTTTTAGGGTCTCTTCAACTTTGTATCTTGCATCCTTTTCATGTTGAATCTCTTTAATCATCAGAATATTAATTTTTTCTTTCTCTTGCTCCAGCTTCTTTACTTGGTTTGATGTATCATTGTCTGAATCCTCCTTGATCTTTTCCATAAGGTCTTGTCTCCGATTTCTTGAAAGTTCAAGTTGTTCCTTTAGTTTCTTGATAAAAACCTTATGTTCTTCTTAATTTGAATTTCAAATCACCATTCTCAGCCTTTTCTTTGCCCAGGTCATCAAGTGTTGCTTCAAAGTTCTCTTGCAAACTTTTTGAATCCATTCTAATCTCCCTTAAGCTATTAAGATTTCTCTCCAAGGGCCAATAGCTCTAATACCAATTGTTAGGATTGAGTAATACTGAGAGGGGGGGTGAATCAGTATTACAACACTTTAAATTAAACTTAAACCAATTCCAAATAAACCATATCAATGCTGAAATGAAAAGAACATAAACACATAACTCATAACACCATTATTTGTTTTTGAGGAAATCTTGGCCAAGGGAAAACCCTGGTGGGGATGGTACCCACAACTATGCACTAAAATATAGAATCCTTGTTAGGAGATCTAGCCTTGTTAGGAGCTAAGTATTACATAGTACATTTCCTTATTAGAGGAATATTAATCCTATTAAAGGTATACTGATCTTATAGCTCTTACAATCAACAATTCAATTATAGAAGTATTATTTGAGGATGAACAATACAAGCATATACTATGCTTTGATAGTTCCAGTTATGGCTCTCAATAATCTCTGTCAATATCTAATCTCACATCTTCTATCAACCATCACTGATATCCCAAACTCGCATCCATATCTCATTCATATCTTTCATACTTATCACTTCCACAAAACACTCTTTATTTATATCTATTTTTCCATCCAGTTGGATCTCAAATATAATACAAAACATAATAATTAGTTATGAAAATAACAAAAACTAAGTTGGCAATCTTGTATTACCAAAGTGTCAAAAATATACAATCTTTATCTGACTTAGCATGTTACCATTCCATCTAGCATTCCCTTAATCATCGCGATTGTCCATATGCCCTATTTCACGGTTCCTCTATCTTTGCATGCCTTCATATCACTTAAACTTACTAATATCAATACTAAAACATATGTGACCTTAATTGAAGCTAATACATATCCCAAAATTTCTTCCTCTAAGCTCACAAGCTATTCTATAGCATATACTAACTTCATTGACTAAAATAATACTATAGATCTCTATAAATCTGATTCTATACTTAGTCATTTTCATGACTGTGTCTTCAACACTCATACTTACTACATGCAATCACTATAACATAAGTGTCTCCATAAATGATAACCCTCAAGTGATCCATAATGCTTTCAAAACATCACTTTCCAACACATAAAATCATTTTGTTCATTTCTCAAGGGGGCATATCATCACCATAATGCAATTTTTTTGAAGTTGGGGACATTAGACATTGAACTTTCAAATTTTCACATCAAGGCATCAAAGAAATCAAAATTTCATATTAGGGAATCATATCAAGTTATCATCATCAATGGGGAAACATCAATCAATAAAGTCAGGATCATTTCATCAAAGCATCAAATCAAGATCAAGACATCAGATTATTCTTTGAATCAATGTGATGCCTACACATTAATTCAAAGATATGGAAATGTATACACCTTAAAATGGTCAAAGAGAAAAATTAATTAACTTCATGCCATTTGGATTAATTAAATCAAAATCAACCAACTATGTAATTAAATTCAATATTTGATTATATAGCTCATTAATTAATAAATCTAACACATTCATCTATTACACGTGACTAATTTAATTAATTCTTTTGAATTAATTCATTCCTAAAATATCTCACCTACCACTACAAGATAAGATCAAATCAACCAATTAGAAATCAGTCTTAAGCTCACATGGATCACTCCAAGCCTTTATTATCTTAACCATTCATTCTTGAAAGATAATCTTGACCATTAATTGTGGACACATCATCAACCCTTAACTCAAACTATACTTTGATCATGGTTAGTAAAAATCACCCCTACAACTTGATAAATCCTATAAATAGGATGCATTCTTAGAGTAATTGATATCCACTCTCATTTATCAAGTGCATAATGCTAGTTTTAGATTCATCATTTGAGCATTGTTATTATAGGCATTTTAGTTTAGAATTGTCATTTTGAAGATCATTGTAATGGAGAATTGTAATTGCATCTTAGTGTTCTTCATCATTTAGCATAGAATTTTCACTCCTACTAGCATAAATCCATCTCACATGATTGAAATATTGTTTTCTAAGTTGTCACTTAAATCTAATTGAAGTTGAGAGCTATTATCTAGTCCTTAGAAATAAAGAGTAATAGGACACTCATGATGTCTTTCATTTTATTATTTTTACCTAGTTATAACAAATTGATTTGAAATATCATTCTAATGTCTTATATAGGTTTGTAGTACATAAAATACATGCACACATACATATTGTGATCCCTTTTGAGGGATATGAGAGTTGATGAAATTATTTTAGTGAATGTTGGTCCTTTCAACAGTTGTGGGGGTGGTTAGTTAGGAGATGGTGTGGTGTAGCCAAACTTGTGAAGGACTTGTATGGATTTTCTTATGTTGGTTATGGTTGTGGATCACACTTTGTGTGCTCTTTTTCTTGACTTGTATACTTCCAAGAGTAATTCTAGCCTTTGGGGGGATGATATAGTGACTCTCTCATTTTCTTCCTATAAGAAATTTGTATGGATGTGGCTTTGACATTATGTTTATTGTGGCGCCTCTTTGCAGTTGGATGAGAACTATTTTGTGATGTCTTGTGTTGAATCTAGATGCTTCATTATTTATTTATGTGATTGGTTGAGTGTACCTTATTCTTGGATTGATATATGATAATATTGTATGATCATGTTGGACCCCAAAGGCATTGGCACCTTCTTGGCTATTTGGGTCATGTTTTTGCATTGACAAGTTGCTTATTTTTTTATGCCTGGTTGTGAGAACCATTGTGTTTTGGCTTTTTACATACTTGATTTGGGATTCTAGATCTTCTGAGGCTATTATTGTGAGTTATGTGGAATTAATGTGTTCTTGGTTATTTGGACACGAGATTAACTCTTTCATGTGATTCAATTAATGTTATCATTTTATGATTGTCTACTAGCATGGTGAGATGCACTTGGTTCATTTGATTTTGAGGTTCTTACCAATCTTTCAATTTTGATATTATATGATGATATCTGGTTCATTTATATTTGATGACATTATGATTATGTTTATCTTGATGTGATTTCATGAGATTCAATAATGTTTGTGTTAGTGGTTATTGAGATGTTTGGTTGATTCCTTGAGGTATGTGTCAGTGGTCATCCAACTTTGTGCCTAACCATATTTGGTTATAATTTGATTCTAGGTTTTAATTGATATATGCTCTAAATGTTGTAAAATGTTATTTAATGTTGTAATTCAAATGAAATGATTATTTGCGATTCTTATTGAGGACCAAATATGAAAGGAATGGTTACACAACATTCAAATACATAAGAATGATTACATTGCTAAAATGTTCTTTCATTAGTTTCATTTCTGGATTACTATATGTGCTTTGGCTATTTATACTATGAGAAACTACAGTTGGTGTGTGCATGTTTTCATTAACAAGTACTAGACATTGACTCCACCTAGCTTCATGGGTTTGATTGTGTCTTTATCCTTGACATTGGAGTAGGAGATAGTTATATTGGTCGTCCTTCATATTTAGCCAATATCTTCCTTGTATGGGTGATGTTTCCATAATTTCATTATTATACCTTTGGTTAGCGCTTGGGTAAAGTCTGAATTTCATTACATTAATTATGGTAGACCTATGAATGTTTGTGCATTTCCAGTTATCCTAGTTGTCTTAATTGGGTAAATTATATTAAAATTCTAATTGTATTCTATGAGATTATTTTATTATTTATCAACAAATGTGTCATAACATTATTCTATTTAATTGGCATTGTTTAATTTAATCCATGTTGGATTTGGGGTTATTGATTTGGTTTTAATTTGACTTTAAGTCATTTGGATTTAGTTGATTTTTAAATTTATCCAAAAAGACCTTTTTGAAAAGTGACTTATATTATGAAAATTGAACTTTCATTTTGTGGACAAGGCTTTTGAGGATCCCTGTTTTTGAAAGCTTCAAAACCAAACAAAGATTAGATTTTAGTCTAGCATGAAATCAAATCAAAACAAGGAAAACTCCTAAGCTAAGCCACCTCAGATTGAGCTAAAAATAGGTGCACCCAAGCACTGTTTGATTTGCTCTTGCTTAAGGGGATGTGGGTGTGCTCTCTAATCACTTGGAGCATATTCCTTATGCATTTAGGACAGATTGAAATCCATGAAAACCCCAAAATGGCACAAAATAGGTATAGAACACTTGATTTGCCCCTAAGGCCTCAAGGATCAAAATGATGCTGATATGAATATTAAGCTACATGATGTTTATGCTAAGATTGATTTTAACCAAATAGAGATGTGATGATGATGATATGCTATGCAAAACAATGAAATAAACTAGGTTAATCCATTATTTCTATATTTAAGATGAGCTAAAATACTTGAAAGTAAGTTAAATTAAGATGATTATGCTAAGGCTAGAAGCAAAAGGGCATGATAACAATGCATGAGAATAAAAGCTAAGCTAATTGATTTGCTCTTGAAAGGAGGGGTATTTATAGGATTTGGGAAGGAAGAATGAGTGGCCAGGATTGAAATCCTTAAGAGAGGCCAAGATTCATTCAAAGGGGAGCACATGGATTGTGCTAGTATACAACCAATCAGGAGGTGACACATGTCACAAGGTGAGTGGATGAAGGGAAGGGTAAAGATGAGTCAACAAAGGGGGCTCAAAGCTCATAACTCCCCTCATAAGTGCTTGTAAGAGCATTGAATGAGCCTTTAAGGGACTTTGATGACTTTGTGGATGCATTGAATGTTTTGTGGTTGAGATATTTGGAAGGGGAGACTTTGCTTTGGCTTAGGAAAGTCTTAAGCTTGGTTAGGATTGTGCAAATGTTTAGGGGTAGGATTAGGATTAGGATTAGGGGGATTTTAGGATTAGGATGGGTGAAGAGGTTGGGTTGAGAAGTTTCTAGAAGAGTCTAGAGTTTTCTTAGGTTTTATGGAATAAATGTTTATTCATTCCAAAGGCTTTTGGTTTTGGGAATACTTATTAAAATATATTTAATAAATATGAAAATTAAATATTTAATCTTAATTAAATATTTTGAGTTGAGATTAGGGTTAGAAAGGATGGGTTTAGCCTTTTAATCAAAATTAAGGAGGGATTAGAATATTCTGGAAGAGGTTAGTGGTCTAAAGGAAATTGGCCAAGTTTTGGGCAAAAAATAAATAAATTATTTATTTTGAGATTTTTGGTCAATTTATTAATTAAATAATTAATAAATAAGGAGATAATGTTTAAATAAGATTTAAACATTTTTGGGAGGGATTTCTTAATTAAATATTTTTAATTAAGATAAAGGGATTTAATGACATAAAAATAATTTAATTAATTAAATAAATAATTAATTAACAAATGATGATGTCATCAGAGATTTTTCAGAAAATAAAAATACTTTATTTTCTAAAGGATTTTTAGGTGTCTACACATTTCCACACATGCATTTTTGGAACTCCAAAAGTACAAAACCCTCTTGTTGGGAAATTCAAAATTTTCTTATTAGGTATGACTTGGGTGTGAGAATTTTTTGGGTAGTAGCTTGTTAAATCTGTGTTGTAATTGCTATGCTTTGTATGAAAGCTTATTTGTTTTCACAGAGCACAAATTTCATTCTCCATTTTGGTTTTTCTCTCTGTTTTGTGGTAAGAAATTCATACCTCTCTAGTTCTTTGAATTTATCACTTCTCAATTGTTGCAATATTTATGTGGGATGATATTATTTTTTTTCCCACTTGTTTGATTCATTTTCATACCCATTTAGGCTTATGTATAAATTGGGTTTTTGGAATGAGAATTTGTGTATCATTATGTTGCCCATTTTTCCACTTGTACTCAAAACAAGAATTTTATTGATTAGTGTGTTGTTCCACATCTAGGAACCAATGAGATTTTTGGAATCACGAGATTCTAAGTTTTATTTTTGGGTTTTTTTGAGGGGGCCTCAATTGCATGGCCTCGAGCATTGAGATTTTTCCATGTTTGACACATTTCAAATGTTGGTTTTGGTTGTCTTACTTATTTTATATTGGGTTGTACAATCAGAATTAATTGATAAAATTATGGTTACTTATTACCACAATCTAAACATTCAGTTTTATATCGATTTTATGGTTTGTACACCATGTTGACTATTGTCGAAAATTGATCTTCCCTATTTGGGATTTTTCTTTGAGATATTTATGCCTAGTTTTCAGTTGTGAGAGATATTTGGACCTTATAAGGATGTTAGTATCCCATGTGCATTTTTATGTTAGGATTTATTGGGATTTGTGTTCTTGGCGATTAGGCCAATAGAGCATTTTTGTGCACTATCTTATTGTCTTGGGTAAATAGTTTTTTGTGATGCTTGATTTGAGATTTCATTTTTATTGTTGATGTGTATGTTTGAGATACATCATGAACATAGTTTAATTATGCCTAATTGACAGATATTGAGAGACCCATAGTCTTGGTCTATGACCAATTGAGTGTTTCGCCTAGTATGACGAAAGCTTGATCTTTGAGCCTTTTATGGCCTTGTTTTTATTGTTTTACATTTACCTTTATGTATTGGCCTTCCGTATACCTGAGTTGAGCTTGCATTTGGTATTCAGATGAGTAGTGTTTAGACCACATCCTTAGCATAATAGAGTGATGCTCATTGACATGATCTTTGAGAGACTTGTGCTCCTTGTTTGAGGCTAATCGAGCTTACCATGCTTATTTCTGGTTTTATGAATTTTAGTATTTCTTGTTTCATGCTACTTGTTGCATTGTTATGCATTTTACCCCATTTTATTAATGGAATCATCTTATTTTGTGTTTAGGTAGTGGAGTGGAGTGGATCTCCACGATGGGTTGGGACACAGAGGGGTCACCAAGGTAACCTATGGAAATTGATTAATAAAGTGATAACTAAATAAATAAATAGGGTAAAAAATATTAACAAGAATTAATGACTACTTGACCATATAAGGATGTTGATTGAAGGTATGTTAGAGTCTAACTGTCTAATAATACTAATTGAAGATACAGTGTTCGGTCATCTGCAAACATTGATCAAAGACACTACATCTAGCCATTTGAAAAAAATGATCAAAGGCTCAATGCCACATGGGCCACCAGGTTCCATGTGATGACACTCCTTAAGTCCCTACACTAAGTAGTGAACCTATATACTTGTGACATGTTGTAATTTAGTCTGAGTGATTGCATTAGATTAGGTCATGTCTTCCTAATTGTATGCAATTCTATGGTGTGAGTGTTAGCCTACTTTTCTATGTGTGCATTATGTTTGCATGGACCATGTGACTATCTTCGTGAGAACAAAGGGGTGGGCCTAAGGGTACCACGTGGCTAGGTAGTGTGATATGTGATTTTTGGGGACCAACATATAGGTGGTGTTCTAGATCTAGTGGCTATATTACCAAGCATGATATGTTCTTCTCTATACTTTTCATCTTTTTAGTATTTATGCTAGTCAAATACTATGTACTAGTTATTTATGCTTTCATGATGATATTATTAACATCAATTGATTGTGGCCTCAATATTGTGTATTCGATACTCCCTAGTGTGGAGCTAGATGTATTTTAGTAGTACATTAGAGTTTACATATGATTTTGTTTGAGTTTTCTAATTTTTGCAAGAGGCTTGTAGTTTGGCGTTTGTGTTTGCACTCAGGTGTTTATTTTGATTGGTGTCTTCATCCTATAGAGTGACATCTACACCTCTCTAGTTTGAGAATTTTTTATCTTAGACAATCTGTCAACTTTAATTTGAGATCTACGTTTAGTGAACTAGCATCTTCAAAGTTTAGCATTTCTGACTTGTAGATTGGCATCTCTACCTCTTTGGACCGAGACATTATAGTTGGAGGATACTTTTTGTGGATTGGTGCATGCATTTGTTTCTTAACATTTGTATGGTTTGGTGTCTCTTCCTACATCATTGTCTAAACTTTATTTGTGTTGTTCATTTTTTTTTCAAGGATTGAGTTATTGTGCTTGTCTCATCATAATTCTTAGATGGTTTTGTATTTGGATTAATAAACATTCTATGCTTAATCATCTTACGAACACTTTCCGTTTGGTGTTTAAAATGAATCTTTGTTTAGATAGGTTTAGAGGATTGATTTAGTCTCCTTTATGGGTAGTCATGAGTTATTGTTATTAGGAATGGGAACACTGAGAGGGGGGTGAATCAGTGTTCACTATATTTTAATCTTTTCTTTTACTCTTGAAACTTAACTTGAATGCTTAAGTACTAAAATGAACATTAACATAATCAAGATGCATGAACACAACACATAACACCAAAATGGTTACAGGGAAACCCAAATAGGTAAAAACCACGGTGGGAATTGACACCCACTAATAAACTGCACTAGTGTCTTGTGATCCTTGTTAGAAGATCTTTAACCCTGTTAGGAGTTATCTTTACATTGCTTTTAGTACAGTGACCTAGTCAAAGGTCGGACCCTGTTAGGAGTCTTTTATGATTGACCCTGTGAGGAGTGAGGATGCACTATCCAAGAGCTCACTGCTCAAAGGGGTGAAGGCTGCAACCTTATGATCTCAGATACACACTATATCTGCTAGATGAACTGGCACTATGACACTGCTTGTTTGATCAGTTCCTTTGATGTGATGATGCTTTGAACTCTTGCAAAGCTTGAATACATCTTAAATACTCTTTGCACACTTATGCTCTGCTTTTCTCAACTCTATATCGACTTCCATACTTATTACAAAGGGTGCATCTCATATTTATATGCGCTTATCAAAACAATTAACTAGGTCGGCCTATAACCGATTACATACAATGCTTCCAATTGAATTGGCTTAAGCATGTTTACATACAAACATAATTACATGTCTATAACCTAAATACAATAGGTGCATAGCCTTTACAAAACAATATTATCATCACTAATCAAATTACCAACACTCAGTTGCATACTCTGTTCTGTTCTGGCATTCACTGACTGTACCTCTTCAACTATCTGTATCTTCGTCATATGGTCTCATCTAATCATGTGCTCTTAGAATTAGCCTGAATACATACATACAAGCTTAACTTCAAGGGTGCATACCTTAACTAGGTCATACACACGTGCGTTGATGCTCTGACCTTTTGGTACTCTTGCTAATTGTCCAGTCTTCTATACTTAGCCAAATTCTGATCTTCTGATATTGTGCGCTGACTCCAAAAAACTATATGATTTTGTTTCCATAATGACAACACTATATTTAGTCATATACAACAGTATAGTCAACTTGTCAACAATTGTTAGCTTAGCATCTTGTCCAACTCATTAGACACTATTCACACTCCTATTAGGTGATCTTGAGGGCATGTGTATTTTGTGTTGAGTGTGTATTTGGGTTGTCATTGAACTCTTGGAAGTGTTTTAAGACTTTCTCTTATGATCGATCTTGAAATAATAATTGTTATGTTATTATTGAGTTATGCACTTGTAATTACAATTATAAATAAAGTTAATTAGTGCATTTTTACTCTTTATTTTGAGGGTTCTTTGGCAAGGCATTGCACCCACTTTTCTTGCAAATGGGTTTGCAAGAAAAGTGGGCTTAACATTAGAGGAAACTTCATGGTTAAGCACACTTGAGTTGGAGAAGTACTAGGATGGGTGGCCTCCCAATAAGTCTTAGGGCTTCACCTTTGTATGCATCAGCTAGATGCACAATGAGTGCTAAGTATTCCATTCATTCTCATGAGAGATGGGTTATTGTGAACTACTACTCGTGAAACATGGATCAATGTGTTTGACTCAAAAACTACACAGTTGAATCTTGATAGCAATATCACATTTATTTAGATAATATATTATTACTAAAATAAAAAGGTAAAATTTTATTTATAACTTATATTTTAGATTTTTTCCTTTTAGCATTAAAAATAAGTTAAAAACTATTATGGTCAAAGCATTATATTCATAAATTAAAATTTTATTTTATTTTATCACATTGCATGTCTTTTAATTATTAACACTCTTTACTTTATTGGCTATAAAATTATTTTGTTTGATATATTTTATTAACAATCTTTTAATTAATAACATTCTTTACTTTATCAACTATAAAGTTATTTCACTTAATATTTTTCATTAACACACACACGTGGCATAATAAATAATATTTTATATTTAACTATTGGGGCATTTGTCTTAGATATATAGATTAATAGTAACAATGTTTATGGTTACAAAGAGTATCAAGCATATAAATTATATTTTGAATAAGAATATGATGTTCTGACAAAAATGCTTTTTTTGTTCAACTAGTAGGATTCCATGATAAATTTTTGGTCAAATATTTTAAAATATATCATGGATTGTGAAAGTTTATATTTATTACTACAATAATAAATAATATTTTGTATTCATCTATTGGGTCATTTGTCTTGGATATAAAGATTAACAATAACAATATCTAGATGTTTGCGTATAAATCATAGTTTGAATGAGAATATAATGCTTTATCATGGATTGTGAAAGTTTATATTTATTATTATAATAATAAATGCTATTTTAAAGCCAAAGGCATTCCTTATATAAAATGTGCAACCTACTTTTTGAAATTAATGATTTGAAATGAAAAGGATGTAAGACAACTGAATTGATCTTAAGTGTATGCTTAAACATTAATATTGATTTGTAAAAAGTTATGATAAAAAAATATATTTTGATATTATTAATTAAAAATATAATGTGCATAAAAGGAAAAATCTATTTTTTAATATATTTTTCCTCTTGATTAGAATATCTTTTTATATGACATTCTCTTTTTTTTAAGTTTCAAAAATGAAAAAGAAAAAATATAGAAAAGACATAATTAACTCTTTTCTTCTTCTTTTTGAAGGCTTTATTTTTCACTAAATTTAAAATTTATTAATTGTTTGTATTTTATGAAATTATTAATAATAAATAAATAAATAATTTAATTGGTAAATGGTATCTATTATTTATTATTAAGCCATGATTTTGAGTCTAGCTTGAACTAGGGGTGGTTACAAATAGGAAACCTCCTCCTCAAGACAAGTCAACCAAGATGTAAGATCTATTAAAAGGACTTAAAATTAAGAATTACTAATAGCTCCACTTTTAGTCTATGAGCAAAGATTCATTTTGAAAGGCCCCTTTAGTTTTTGTCTTCTTATCTCTCTTCACTTTAACTACTTGTCAACCTTCTTCTAGTTGTGCAACCTCTTTTTACCATATTGAAGAATCATTAGAAGAGGGAAAAACCTCCCTTTCCCAACTACAATAGCACCACCTATATTTATTCCTAGATTACTAAATATGCATCTAATAATGGCACTGTCCTTTCCTAAATTCTTTATTTCTCCTTACAACTCAAAGGTAGTATCCTCCCTCTCCTTCTTATTCAAAATTTAAGAACCAATCTAGTTAATACTCTTTTGTCAATATGAACTCTTCTCTATAGAATTACATTTGTTCATCTTATCCCATACTGAGACCTTCAAGGTTTCATAGTTCAAGTTTTGATGACACTTTCTAGCTCATTTTCTTTTAACAACTTCTAATTCTTTTTTTGTGCCAAGCACTGAATCTTGCACTGGAACAACTATTTCAACTTTTGAATATTCATACTCTTCCTTCTTTAATGGGTAAATCTTAGGGTAACATCTTGCCACTTAGTAGCTTGTTTTTGTACTTTCTTCCTTGCATAATTTGCAACACACATGCTTGATTTGTAAACACCTTCTTCATCTAAAAGGAAAGCCTTTGTAATATATAGGTTGCTTCCACATCCCAATTTTAAATTAAGCAATAAGTCCACTGGAATATTTTTCATCAAATTTATCTCAACCAATATGTGAGCATAAGTTGTATGATAGAAATCTTGGGAACATTCAACCACTCCCAGAGATCTAGCTAGAGTATTCCTAATTGCTTCAAAACAAAGATCAAACTAAAACTACAATTGTCAATTTGGTAGTCTTACCCATACAAAAATATTGTCAAAGGATTTGGTGGATGGATTGAAAGTTAGGTACCAAAGTTTCAACAAAAACATATGCTTAATCTCCTAGCTCCAATGTAAATCCTAAAGGACTTTCTTCTTATCCTATTCAATGTCAAACACTAGAACAAAAAACCCTTGAGCCCTAGGATAAATCTGTACATTCCCTTTCAAAATGGGACTTTACTGTTGTGTAATCCATTTATGCATTTCTCCCAAACTAGGAAAAAGACCTTTAAATCTACTTATCAAACCTGTCTCCATGAAATACTTTTCATTCTTGACAACATTTTCTTAAATCACTCATCCAAGAAGACTGTTAACCTATCTGCAAGGGTTTTAACCCATTTTATATATCTCATTCCCCCATTACACACCTTTTTAGCCGCCTCTACATACAATCCACACACTTTTTCAAAATTTCCCTTCTCTCCCTTAATACCCTATAGTTCTTGCCTGTAACTATTGACCACCATTCAAAGGTTCAAATTGGACCACTATCATACCTAAAGCTATTGCATTTTATTTTGACCTACAATCCAAAGTAGAGGAAGGCTCACCCTTTTCAAAACCCTTCATATCCTCTCTACATCCTTTTATAGATGAAATCATCATCACTACTGATGTTGATGTCTCCATTGAAAACCTCTGCAAGCCTATTGCTCTCCAATTACCCACACTGTCACAAGAGACCCTACAAATGCAACCACCTTGGGAGAAATTATCATTTCCATCCAAAAAACCCAAGGAATAGTCACAACCTCAATGTGTGTATGATTGAAGCCCTGCAAATCCACAAACCCCTATGTCTCTTTTGAAGGATTTACACCTCTAAGCTGAGACATGTTGCAAAACCTACACTACCCTAGTCACAACACTCGATGAGAGGAGCTTCACATCCTTCTTTAATAATAATTAAACATTATTAGATAATTTAATATATAATTATGTTTCTTATTAAGATTTTAATTATTGTAGAATAATTATATTTTGAATTGAAAATCTATCTTTATTTACTATGTTCTTTCGATAGAATATATTTTAAATTTATCTTTGATATTTTATCTTGTTTTTCAGTTTATTCTAACCATCTTCTTCTTCTTCTTTCAAGGTTTAATTTTCTTTAAATTAAAATTTTCTTATGATCATTTTTGTCTTCTCATGGAGTTAAAAATAACAATGAAAGATAATATAATCAATTCAATTTATAATTTTTGTGTCTTATTAAATTTTAGAGTAATAGATCAAGAGAGAGAAACTAATTTTTAATTACTCATTTCATGTCAATAAAATAAGGGTATCATGTGCTTTGGGGAGTTACCCTTAGGGAAACATGTCATTTGAATACTCTCGCTCTCTCTCTACACACACACACACACATTTCTATCTATCTCTCTCCCTATCCCTCTTTGTCTACTATATTTTCCTTTATCTATACCAATCCCTCTTCTTCTTCTATCTATTGATATCTCTCTCCTCTCTCTATATCTCTTTCTATCCATATTTTTCTCTACCTTTATCTTCTTGTCTCTTTATCTCTCTCCCTATCGTTTCTCATCTATCCATATTTCTCTCAATCTATATCTCCCCTCTCTCTCATTTATCCACATCTCTCCTTCTGTACTCCCTTATCTATCTCTTTATCACTATCGAGTTCTATCTCCCCCCTTTCTTTTCTTTTCTATATTTATCCCTCACTCCTTCTCTTCCAATGTATTTCTATCTCTTCCTCTATCTTCTCATTTCTCCCATCCTCTCTCCATCTCTATTTTTCCATCTCTAATTCTCTCTATTTTTCTATCTCTTTAGCTCTCTTCCTTTCCCCTCTCTCTACATGGCCTTATAACTCTATCTCACCATATATGTATGTATATGTATATGTATACATATATACATACAATATATGTATATGTATACATATATACATACAATATATGTATTCATATACATATACATATACATATACATACATGCATGCATGCATACATACATACATACATACATACACACACACACACACATGCACACTTCCAATAAGAAAAGTTGAGGCACATATCTAACTTATCTAGAATGAATCTAGCTAGACCATATGTTTGTCAAAAATAATTTTTTTTGTTAGAATACTTAAATTCAGTTGTGTTGATAAGTTGGCCTAAAGTGTGACACACCTTTGTACTTTTACCCATATATATATATATATATATATATATATATGTATGTATGTATGTATGTATATACATATTTATGTGTATATACATACACATATATATGTATATATAATATACATATAAATGCTATACACACACACACATATACATTCATATACATACATACAAATATATATGTGTGTGTTTGTACACACACACACACACATATTCCTCTTCCTCTATAGGCCTCCCCCACCTCTCTCTCTCTCTCTATTTTCTCTCTCTTCCTCTCTTGTTCTATCTTCCTCTCTCCCCCTCTATCTCTATACTTGTCTCCTCTATCTACCCATCTCTCTTCCCTTCTCTCCCACTTCTTTTAGACCTCTACATTCACATCCCTTTTCCTATCTATATCTATCTCTCAATATTTCTTTTTCATCTATCCATCTATCTCTATTTGTATGCCTCTTCATCTCTCTCGATCACTATATCTCTCCCTCTCTATACATCACTTTCTATCTCTCCATCTTTGTTTGTTTTGAGTGTCTAGATCTATCTAATCATATCAACTCTCTAATTTTATCTATCCACATCTCTATCCTTTTCACCATCTCTCTCTCTCTCTCTCTCTCTCTCTCTCTCTAGACACTAAAAAATAGACATCTTGTGAACTAATATTTAAAATACTAATCATTCCTCTATCAATTAATGGTTTTTAAATCGTTAATTAATCATCTATTTCTTCTATAATCCAGTGTCTTAATCATTTAATCATTCTTCTAAATTTAATCTAAATAATTAATGATATTTAATTAATTAACCTTGATCAATTAATTTTTATTAGTTAATTGAACTCCATTTCTATAGTTTGAATTTAATTATTAATAAGTTCATATTCTAAAAAATAAATTTTTAATTCAATTTTGATTTTCAAAATCCAAAAAAATTTCATTTATGAGTATTATTTTTTTTTCTCAAAAACAAATATCTTTCAAAATCAGAAACTTTCCATTTCCTTCCAATTCTCACTTTTGGAAGTTTTATCTCTTTGAAAATGAGAATATATACCCAACTTCTATTTCCATGTTCAACTCCCCACTTTTCAAATTAAATTGGAAACCTGCTAATTCTTTCTCCAGTCTCATCTCTTCTTGTCTGTCGATCATGATTTTCTCTTAATAATCTCTACTGATCATTTTAATCTAAATTTCTATATAAACAACCTTAATTTCTCATATTTTCATCACGAATTTGAGCATCAAACCTTTGTCAGTTTTGTCTTTTGCAATCATTATCTTTTATTTCTTAGAGCTCGAAGTCTAAGGTTGGGGTCCCATGGGAGGGCCTTAAGCTCTAGTTTTAAGGAGTTGGAGGTCCCATGAGAATTATTTTTTAAGGCTACAAGATTAATTGGAATCTTTTGCTAGAAAAAAGGAGCCCCTACTTTTTAGATCTTAAAATTTGAGCATGTGAAAATGGGGTGGGGTTGAAAATTGCCCCACCAACTTAGGAGATTTTTCTACCACATGTCATATTTTGGAGTGAAATTAATTATTTAACATAATTTTTTTATTAGTACATAAATTTTAGAAGATAAAAGCTTTCTTAAATTTTGGGCCTAAACATTTAAGCTTAATTGAAGAATAAAATTTATGGGGCTGCTAGCTTTAAAATATTCCTAAAAATCCTCAAGCAGCTCTAGCTCTATTTTTAAGGAAGCCCCCTCCCATGAGACCTCGATCTAAGTGCTGTCACAGCCGAGTGCACACTTCATATCGAACAAAGAGAAGCATCAAAGGCTTGAAGCAATCTCTCAATTTGTATGTTTAGTTATTTGTTAATTTTTGATTGATTATGCTTTTATTTTTGTTGTTTGTACAGTTAAATGGATTAGTTAGTTTAGTGTTTTTGATTAAACGGTGCTACTAACTTGTTTGTTTTAAGTCTTGCAAAAAAACCCTACTACACTCACCTGATTGGAAACGTAAAATGAGCCTATTGGTAATGGAACTTGATTATCTTCCGAATTCAAAGGTTTTGTTTAAGTTATTATTGGATCCTTGTTAGCAGACGTGAAGTGGATTTGAAGTTATCACTTCTCCATTGAGACCTTTGTTGAACAAACAACTTCATTCTTTTAAAGACCAACCAATTGATCTCATGTATTGGACAAATTTATGTAAACAATTGACCAAAGTTCTCCTAATTGACCTTCCACACCTCTTTGACATACCCATTGCACGCCAATGTGCAATTGCTAGTGTATTCATCTATTGGGTCATGTGTCTTAGATATAAAGGTTAACAATAACAATATTTATAGTTGCATATAAATCATATTTTAAATCAGAATACGATGCTCTTTGATAACACGTGATATTTTTTTATTCAATTATTAGAATTTCTTGAAAAAGTTTCAACTAATGTTTTCAAAAATTATTTGAAAAACATTTCTTAATACATATTGATGTGACCAAGAATCACACCACCAAACCTTAATTATAAAATAATAATAATAATCCATAGTACAACTATTAACCCTTCTCCTTACCCACATCACTCCAAAACAAATTGTAAAGAAATTTAATAAGAAGGTTTTAAGTTTATTACTTGTAATAAAATACAAAACAATTGCAAAAGTAGAATCTACCGCCGCTTAGAACTCTGAAATTTGATATACCCTCTAGAACATTCCACGCAGGCCACATACCGTCAAATTTGAGCCCACAAGTTGGACCTTGATTTGACATAAAAAAAAAAAAATGGCCAAGAACTCAAATCAGTCACTCAGACTTACAATGGCTGCAGAATGATTGGGACGCCGTGTCTGGGTTTAAGGGTAAGTACAGATATTGGGGCATGACGATAAGAAGGAGATAAATGGAACTTAAAAGAGCTAATAATCATAGCCAGTACTATTTTTGCTTCCATGATGGCAAAGCTTTGGCCCACGCATTTGCGGGGGCCATAGGAGAAGGGAATGAAGCCCATTGGATTGTCATTGCAGGCCCTGGCTGTTCCATTAGCAAAGCGTTCTGGGTTGAATTCGTTGGCGTCCTCTCCCCAAATGTCCTTGTCGTGATGAATGGCCAGAACAGGAATCCACACAGATAAACCTTTCGGAATGAAAAGGTCGCCCAACTTCATGTCGGAAAATGCTTCTTTCGCGAATAAACTTGCCGGTGTGTATAATCTCAATGATTCGTTCAGTATCATGCTCATCTGCATGCACCACTTGTTGATTAGAATGGATAGAATCTCAGCTGTTAATAAAACACTATTTTCGTATAAAAGTTCTAAAATACTGAATTAGGGTTTTAACTCAGGTGTTACTGATCAGACCCATTTTTCTCAATAAAGTCCGTGTAGTATCTCAGAAGTAAATAAAACACCATTTTTCTATAAAATTTCTAAAATGTTGAAAAAGGGTTTTCACTCACTTGTTTTGAGATGTCTATTTTTCAGCATTTAGATAATTTTATCAATGGGATGACAGTAGATCTGAATCTATTATTATTGGTACTTGATTTCTGTGTAGGTTCTATATTAAAGAGACCTTTTTAAGTTTTAATCTTTGTTTTGTTAGCTAGTAGTCAGGGAATTTTACCAATGAGGTAACAACAGGTTTGAGTCTGTTATCATTAGTTGCCTTTTGTGTAGATTCCATTTTGAAGAGGTCTTTTTAAGTTTTAGTCTTTGTTTTGGTGGTCAATATTAAGAGAATTTTACCAATGGATAGCAGGAGGTTTGAGTTTGTTACTATTGGTACTTGATTTCTGTGCATGTTCCATATTGAAGAGGCCTTTTTAGATTTTATTCTCTGTTTTGTTGGCCAGCATTAAGGGAATTTAACCAATGGAGTAACAGGTTTGATTCTATTATCATTGCTACTTGATTGTTGTGTAGGTTATAACTTGAAGAGGTCTGTCCAGGGAGGGTAATTTTGTCTTTTTTATTGATCTCTCTGTTAATTGGCTGGAATAAAGAAAGGAATTTTTGCAAAAGTGAATCTCTTTGTAATTTCTATTTGAGATAGGCATTTCACATGTTTCTGGTATCTAGGTTTGGGTAAAAGAAGAAATTTTCAATCTCTTTTCTATGTGTTGGGGTGAAAGGATAAATAATCTCTTTTCTACATGCCGGAGTGGAGGAGGGAATTTTGTTAAATTGAGAGTTTTTGACATTTCCTTTCGTGGACCACAGATAAAGAAGAGAATTTTATCAAATTCTATATTCTATAGATTGGAATATAGAAGAGAATTTCACTAGAATTGAGTCTCTTTTAGATATTTTATACCTTTTTAAGCTGAATTTTAGACTCAAATAAAGGAAAAAGTAAATTTATCAATGGATTAGAAAGAGACTTTTTCATATTGAGTCTCCTTTACTTTAAAAGACGGAATCTTATCAAATTGGGACTCTTTTACTACAGACCGATAGTTATTTGTAGATCCCTATTCGAGGCACGGATTTTGGAAAACTTTTATGTCAGATGAAGGAATAAAATATATGTATCTAGATTGTAAAGCATATAATGACACCAGGGTCAACCACATAAATAGGTTAATAAGGTTCTATTTTCAAGATCTATTCAATGAAGATTAAGTAGAGATAATGGGAGTTAAGATAATTTGCAGAAGTTCAGTAGTTCACAAAAAGTTCAGTACTTCGCAATGATAAGACCGGGGAATCTACCGTCCCATAAGTTCTTTTTAACCTCGTGGATATTAAATGTATTCTATTATGTAGAAAGGAACTTTTCTGAGACTGAGTCATCTTTAGATATTTGATAGCTACCTTCATTTTATGAAAACTTTAGCAATCTCTTTGTGCTATAGGTCAGGTTGTAGAAAGAAACATTGCCATATTGAATCTCCTTTACTTTTAAAGGTTAATTCCCTGCAGCCACACTTCACATAAATATCTCACTAAATCTTGATTATATGAACCGTGATAAACCAGAAACTTCACATCAACTGTCAATCTCTATCTTTAATAAATTAAGAAAAGAAGGTAACATTGCTGAAGTTGAATCTTCTTTCACTATTAATAGTTAATTAATTCTTTGAAATCTTCATTTTTTCATAGATATTCTAATACTTACTTTCATGTAAAACTTTATCAGTTATTTTTTTATAACTCAAGAGTACCATATTAAATTTCCTCTGCCATCACATATTAATTCCTTAAAATCCCCACTTGAATAGATATAACAGTATCCTATAACTCTTTTTGGTAAATTCAATATCTATATATCTCTAAAAAGTTGATAGAAAATTGAATCTCCCGTGCTTGTGACTCTTGATTATGGATATGCCCCACTTACACTAACTTTCATGATTACTTCCCTTCCCTAAAAATAGTCTAAATAATAAACAAGTGTTTGTTCTCTAAGGAATCCAATTCTTCGCCCCTGAGATTTAATTTTTTAAAGAGTATTGTTATTACTAAAAAATCATTAACTTTATGATGAGAAACTAAAATTTAATAAATTATTAATATGGAAAACTGGGAGCATGTGAGAACTTACAATTTTCATGTGAGGAAGTGTGGAGAAGTTGGGAGGACGGTTGTTACAGAGGGCGAGCACTTCTTGACGGGCACGTTCTTGCCAATGAGGATGGAGTGCAAGCAACATGGTGGTCCATGTGAGTAGAGTTGAGGTGGTGTCTTGGCCTGCAAAAAAGAAAGTTTTGCACTCATCCATGAGCTCCTGTGTAGTGAAGTTGGTGGAACCCTTCTCACATTCAGCCAACATCAACCCCAATAAGTCATGCCCATATGATGTGCTTCTTCCCATGCTCACTGACTCCCTTCGAGATTCTACCACTCTTTGTAGAGACTCTTCTACTTCCTCTTTCAATTTCACTACCTGTCGCTTCTTCCGCAACCTGCACATTGTACTCTTGTCATTATTATACCAAAGTTCTCAAACTAGATACCAAAAAACAGATTTTTCTTGTTTTAAATAACTTGAGACCTTCTCAGTTCTTTAACAACCAAGTGATGAACATGTTTATTATTTTTTAAAAAGAATTGAAAAGATTATATTCCATATATATTAAAGTGAAAGCTTTGAAATTATATATGAATAACTTTTGTAAGTTAAAAAGGCATATGCATGGTATGTCTTGATAGAAAAAAATAAAAATTCCACTAAAGAAAATGGCTCATGAAATTTGAATCGAATGAGAGAATTACAAAATTATTTCAAAAGACAACTGAGAAAGCACTTCAACAATAACCACTTAGATTGTGTGTACTACAGTGATTCTACCGACTTGAGCACTTAAAGGGAAATAAGATTTACCCATTGCCAGGGAACCAAGAATAGCGGCCACCACGAGAAGAAAGTCTTTGCAGGAGACCCAGCTTTTCAAACACTCTTTTCCCTTCTTCATAGCTACTTCCAAATTCAGTCTTAGCTATAATGTCAGCAGCGAGGCGCATAAAATGCTCCATCACCTCAATCTCCACTCCTCCACTAGTCTCCTCAACATTTCTTTTCCACTTGTTTATCAAACAAGCTGTGCTCTCCACCATGTGAACCACATGCCCCTGCACATTTGGAAAATATGATTTATCATTCCATCCATGGACAAAACAAAACTGAACTGAATTTCATTTATGCCATGGAACTCTCAGAAAGCTACATCAATCTGGTTTAAACTCTTCAATAAGCTAGCGAGACTTAATTTATGTACCTTGAGGTTTTCATGGTGGAAAGCGGGAGCAATGATGTGGCGCTGGTTAACCCAGTCTTGGCCATTAGCCATCAGGAGGCCTTTTCCAATAAAATTTTTGACACCCTTCTGTTGCAGCTCTGATTTTCCATATGACAGGCCGTGCTTTGCTGAGAGAAGTTCTTTGATCAGTTCTGGTTCTGATATTGTCAGCCGAGGTTCTGTGCCCCACCAGAATATGAAGCGTTTACCTGTTTACATGAGAAGAAACAGCAATTAGAATGGAACAAGGAATGAGTTGAGAAGTCAGATCTTTAGACAAAAACTCTGAAATATCAGTTGCAGCTTTCTAGAAATTCCTTTCATCACCAAAGGATATAAAACAAACAAATAGCTAATACACAATATCCTTGAACTGTTGAGTGCATGTGTTGTCGTTCTCATATTTTGTGGCGCCCTCTTTTTTAAGTGCGTCAAACAAACAGACTGTATAATTCTGGTAAATGTTTAGGTCACATTTGGACAATGAGTTGGCAATGCTAAACATTTTCAAAACCTATTAAATTTCTCTGACCCAACCCCAACCTTAATGGCCTGCTTACCCATGTGATATGTCAAACCAGAGAAGAGAATACATGCTCTCCAAGAATATCAATCATGCAAAACAAATTATTTAATTTTTTTTCTTAAAACTCCAACAGTTTATAATTGTCTTGGTTATCTATATATTTTCTAAGCTTTTAATTTATTATTAAGTGTTTGATGAAATTTCTAAGTTTAAGATAAAATTTTCATCAATCATAATATCAGTCTGAATGTTTTTCGTCAACATTTTAAATCACATTCTATGATCAATCATCAGGATGGGCCAATAAAAAAAATAATGATTTGTCTTTCCTTACTGAATGATCTTGATGATGGATCTATTATTGATGATGGATCTCTTATTGAGTGATTCTGATAATAGATCTTTTGATAATAGATCTTTTACTGAAAATTTACTGATATTGGAATATGATTTCAAATATTAATAGAAGAAAAAAACTCAAAAAAGTTATATATATTTATACACTATTTTTATTAGAAACCTTATGATATGTTATAATATGTTATGATGATAAGCGAAGTGAACTTTATTGAGTTGACTCAAATCTTTTATTGGGAGGGAGTCCTATGAACCACCTGGAAAATTGAAAGACAGACTCTCCACAAATAAGCAGCCGATTTCATCAAACATAATGACACTGCATAATGTAACTAGAGCTCCCAGTAAAAACACTAACTACTAATATGAATGACTTTGATAAAATACCATAGACAGTCGACCATTGCACATAGTGTGGCATAAGTCTGTCTACAATGTCGTGAGTGATAGCATTCATGTCTTGGGCAGCCTTGAGTTCCCTTAATTTAGTCATATCACCCAGATTTCCAGTGAAGAAACGAGGAGTTGGGCCTCTAATGCCTTGCTCTGCCATAATCTTGGTGATACTGTAAGGCTTCCACCAGTACGTGTAAACCCAACTGGACATCATCCTGGAGACTTTGTGAACAAGTATTATAATTATCACCCACAATACCAGCAGCACTGTAAACAACAACAATATTATTATTCTATTTGTGCACCAGTGAGCAACAACAACGCTATAACTAGCCATGGAAACTTCAGGACAACGATAAAACCCTTGGCCTGCAGAGAACATATGATTGACACCTAGATTTATAGGCAGGTAAACCTTATTAATTTACAAAAAGGGTTTTTATTTTCTAATTTTTGTGGCAGAAGATGAAAAATTAAACAGTGACCGAGTCACTTCAAAACCCATATCAGCTTAAGCTCGTACTCCACTAGAGTTGACATTTTTGCTGATATTCTTAGATTCATATAAAGAATGCGGGGAAGCCTGGCGAAATTTTCACGCTGTGAGAAAACTGAGGTCGGCGCCGCCACGTGAAGCGACATCATGAGCACCATCATATGCTATATACTAAATGTAGGCGCAGGTATGGAGGAAAAACTAAAAATCTGCTGAATGGTGAAGTGTGGGGAATATTTAATTTCTGTTAATAAAGATGGATCACATAAAAAATTCGTTGAAAGTTAAATTTTGTTGAATACAAATCCATAATTCTTATTCCCAACACTTGGAGATAACAAAAACAATCAAAAGTCTTTTATCCCCTCGAAAAAACAAGTGGAGAACATTGAGTGCATAGCACTAAGGATTTCATGCCCAGTTAGTGGTGAATATTAACGAGACATTTAGTCGGCAATGCTCCTGTAATGCATCAGCATACTTAATCCTTACTTTATGCTTTTACCCCCAGTAGTATAAATGATTAAAATAAAAAATTGCACGGTTATAGAAATAAGAGTGCAAAATAAAAATGGCAAATTTTTATCCTGTACATATTCCTTTTGATTTTTTATGCAACTTGTATTGGGTCGATCGTGCTTATAGTGTTCGTTTTATCCCATCACTGTTCAGTTGGGGGTCTGTACTTTTTCAGTCAAATATGCAAACAAAATGTCTTCTATTTTTTTTTGAAAAATCACATAATCGAATCTAAAAATATATCAAATATCTCATATTGTATTAAATTAATGATTCGGATTACAGAAAT
Source organism: Chamaecyparis obtusa (assembly GCA_027943335.1). NCBI lineage: Eukaryota > Viridiplantae > Streptophyta > Pinopsida > Cupressales > Cupressaceae > Chamaecyparis > Chamaecyparis obtusa. The sequence goes on from BSBK01000141.1 coordinate 1,731,216, forward strand.
TTCATTTCTTGTATGATTATGTTTTGTTTGGCTTTGATTATCTCAAAAGTTCCTCTTATTGATGGTAGATCACTGAGTGTGGTCCCAAACGTTTGAAACATATACAGTTAAAATCAAAAGCAATCATACATTTCTTCATTAATTATGGAAAACTAATGTCTGATGATTTTAATTTAATTTAATTAATGCTAATTATAAATAGGTTATTATGCTAGAAAGTGCACGACATTGAATAAAGTGGGTCAAAGAGATTTTTGTTGTAGAAATAATTGTAAGATAAAAGAATTTCAGATAAAAAATCTTGTAAAAATCTTTTTCAGATATTTATTTGTTTAATTCAAAGCGCTATAAGAGAAGATAGGAATCTGAACAAATATTATTGTAACATTAACAATAATGGATATTTTCAAAGTTTTTCTTTTATATAGGTATGATGTACTATAATCATCACAATGGTTAGGTAGATGATATTATGATGTCAAAGTTCACAAAGAGGAAATCCAAGAAAAAACACAAAGAAAAGGTAGTTTCTATAATGTAGTAAAATTAATTCTTGGCAACATGTAAGACCGAGGTAAGAAAGGTTGGTGGTAGACTTAAAAAAATAGAAAAAAAAAATCTTATAAAGGAAAGCAACTTCCATGATAATCAGTATTCTACACTTACTATTAGGATGAATATGTTATTTTACCTTTTTGAACCATCCTTTTCATGAAATTATTATAGTAGAAAATAAATAAAATATTTAAATTTAAATACAACTTGTATTGGGTCGATAGTGCTTATATTGTTCATTTTATCCCATCACTGTTCAGTTGTGGATCTGTACTTTTTCAGTCAAATATGCAAACAAAATGTCTTGTATTTTTTTTGAAAAATCACACAATCGAATCTAAAAATATATCAAATATCTCATATTATATTAAATTAGTGATTCGGATTACAGAAATTTCATTTCTTGTATGATTATGTTTTGTTTGGCTTTGATTATCTCAAAAGTTCCTCTTATTGATGATAGATCACTGAGTGTGGTCCCAAACGGTTGAAACATATACAGTTAAAATCAAAAGCAATCATACATTTCTTCATTAATTATGGAAAACTAATGTCTGATAATTATAATTTAATTTAATTAATACTAATTATAAATAGGTTATTATGCAAGAAAGTGCACGACATTGAATAAAGTGGGTCAAAGAGATTTCTGTTGTAGAAATAATTGTAAGATAAAATTTTTTGTTAAATTCTTTTTCAAATATTTATTTGTTTAATTCAAAGCTCTATAAGAGAAGATACGAGTCTGAACAAATATTATTGTGACATTAACAATGATAGATATTTTCAAGTTTTACCTTTTATATAGGTATGATGTACTATAATCATCACAATGGTAAGATAGATGATATTATGATGTCAAAGTTCACACAGAGGAAATCCAAGAGAAAAGACAAATTAAAGATAGTTTCTAAAGTGTAGTAAAATTATTTCTTGGCAATATGTAAGAACGAGGTAAGGAAGGTTGGCCCTAGACTTTAAAAAAAAATAAAAAAATTCACTATTCTACACTTAATATTAGAATGAATCAGATGTTATTTTACCTTTTTGAACTATCCTTTTCATGAAATAATTATAGTAGAAAATAAATAAAATATTTAAATTGAAATACAATGCATATATCAAGGTACAATGAATTGGTGACAAATATCTCTCTATAGCAATAAGTTCTAATTGATATGAACAAAAATAGTATGTATCTAAATATTGTTGATCCTAAGATTTGTGGCTTAGAAAGGTAACACATGCCTTATGAGAATTTTAATAGTTATGGCACCTAAATTCTAGCCATTAAACAACCTCCACTATTGAGAAGTTGACTCTTCACAAATTTGAGTTTGGAAAAGAGAAAGAATACTAAATTAAAATCCTAATGCTAGGGCGATATGACAAGAACTTTGGTGAAATTTAGAATAACTTTGAAAAATTCTGGATCCACAACATAAATCATAACATAAACACTATCTCACAATGAACAGATTGTAATAAACATAATATGCCACAATCTGTTCATTGTTGAAATGAGAACAAAGTAACAAGATACCTATTACAAGTGACAATATTCAAATCAATTTTTGAGTGCATCTATAAAAAATCAGAATATAATATTCAAATCATTTTTTGAGTGCATCTATAAAAAAATCAGAATATAATGCAAATATCTATTCATAATCCTCATTCATCTACTTACTTCTAGTGCTATCACAAACATGATATAATCCTAAATCTTCAACTATTCTTCAATTGAAAGAGTTCAAAACATGATTCAATCGAAGAAGTTTCACAATTAGAACTATAAGCATCAAAATCAAGACATAACAATTACTTATTTGACATAGAATCTCTTTATATTTATCATCAACATAAATTAGAAAGGCTTACAAAATAAGGAAGTCTTAAAATGATATAAACTTTATAGAAAATTAAAGTCCAAGTATCTGATAGTCTTAACAATATACTAGAAATAAGGCAGTCTTATCTTTAAATTTCAGAACCCTTAAAACTAAACCTCCCCCCTTAAATAGAAATGAATTCCCAAGTAGAAAATATTCTCCATGTCTCACTTCATCATTCCCAATAGCATGCCAAAAGATCATATGATAGTTGAAATTGAAAATATTACAATTTTGTTGGATACACGGTCCTGTTAAGCTGGTCCTAGCGAACACATGCAGAATCTCCAACCACTTGCACCCTCAAAATTTTCTCTAGACGTGTCTTGCTGGTGAGAATTCTTTCCATTTCGCTCTTTCCTTTCCCTCAAACACTCTCTTGATCGTGTCATGTGAACATATTAATAGAGAGGGACTATTGGAACTAAGAGGGGCACACTGCTAACACTTGTCACTTAAGGAACTTTTCTGACCATCTAAAAAATTGCACAACATTTAGGATTCATCTGACATCAGATAGTATAGATGGATGAAACTTTGGACAACCTATAGATGAGTCTGCAAGTTTGCAGACTCTAGAGAAAGCTTGCCTGCAAGATTATCAACCCCAAAATTCTGGTTCTTGAAAAATATGAGAAAGATGGAGGGAAGAGAAACATATCAAATCTTTAAGAGAGTTAACTGCAAATGAGCCCACTCTTCATCGGAAGGAAAACAATGCAATTCGAAATCATGAAAGACTTTATAAAGAGCAATCATTTCTCAAAATGAAAATCCAGTTAGACTGGTTTGTGTTGCCTCCAAACTGAAAAGTAGATGAGTGAGGGGATCTAAAATCAACTTGACTTTCTCAGCATCGAGGGTAGGTCCTAAAACCTGTTTGAAAGAGTGATCTTGTCTTTTTTATTCAGTTGACTACTTCATTTGCTCATCTATCAACAAGGATCAGTCTAGATTAAAAGGAGAAGGTGGACTGCCTTGTATAAATACATCAATCTGTGTTCCTTAGTATACAATATAGCTTCTCCATACTTTATGAACTCTTGAGCTTTTATTTTTGCTAGTCTCCTATCATCAATCCAAACAGATAACAAAGTACTCTCATCTGTCACACTACTTTAATCAAGTTATGAGCTTCTACGACTTTAGGAGCAATCCTCTGCTGGGTATTTCCTAGGGCAACAACAACTTCCGCACTCAACTTCATAGCATCAACATCAAACTTAAATGTTGATATTAGGCTAAGCTTATATGTTTCAACCCTATCCCAGAAAGAGACATATAATTATTGTACTAATACAATACAACTTATTGGGGTGATAATTACAATAGAATCTCATAGTTGTTGGATGAGGTTGTCCTTTTCCTTAATCATCCCCTGAAGCCTACCTACCTCTGTCTAGGTGTTTCATCTATTTTGGTGAATCTCTACCAATTCTCTTTCTCTTTCTTATAGGGAAACTTCTGTTGTTTAGCAATTCCACTTTTCAAGCTCGATTGCACTTTGATAGCTTGTAGCTTGACTTGAAATTGGGTATCTTTTTCCTATAATTCTTTCTCATCTTGTGCTTGCAACACTATGCTAGAGACTAGTTATTTTGTTTCTTTATCTAGTTTCTATACCTCTTCTAAATTCTTCTTAAACATTTCCTTTTCTCTATTTTTTCTCTTCAACTAAATTTGAACTTTGGACAAGCACTAGCTAAACCCATCTCTTTCCTGATCTACTTTCTGCTCTAGGTGCTTCATACCCCTTTTGGCCTCTTGAAGTGACTTTAGGAACTAGGTTAGCTCTTGTTCTCTGATCCTTAACTATTGATCCAAACCATCTTGTTTTTTCATTGCTACCCTAATTTTTTCCATTTTAGTACTAACCTTACCTATTTTTTCCCTTTCTTTCTATAGTGCCTTGATTTCTATTCTTCCACTTCCTTTTGAAGCCAAGCACAATCAAGCTTAGTAGATTTTACCTGAGATCTAAATATGTCCACAGTGGCCTTGGCATTCTATAATTCTTTTTCTTTATTTTCCAATTTGCACACTGTGTATGTAAAATACCTTCATCATATTAGTTTGTCAAGATATCAACTCAAATTATATAAATTCAATAATTAAATCCTATTGAATTGAAATCAGTAACAAGAAAAATCTCATGGCTCTCTATCTAAAGAAGCTAATGGATTTCCCTCAGCTTAAGCATCATTAGAGACAACTCTAGAATGAGAAATTTAAGCTATACTAAATGCAATTATACCAATCTAACTCAATTATGCTATGAATTCAAAATTAAATGCCTATAGTAATGATGCAATTAACAAAGATAAGGATGGGTCATTTACTTTTGATTTTTCTCACTATTTATAGATTTCCCAAAGCTTAGGGGTAGAGTGAAGTTAACCATGATCAAAGTGTTATACTACAACTGATTGAATATATTAAGGAGAGATCAAAAACTGATTGGATAATTCAATGGGAGAGATTAATGATCATCGAGCTATAAAGGTATATGTGACACATTAAATCAGTTATTATATTGTCATTGATGTCAACTAGTTTTGACTGTACTTATCATGATAGTTACAAACATCTATAGAATGAAATAATGGTGAAGGAATGAGATATTTGTTGGCATGTGATGTTTTGGAGCACTAGGAATCACTTGAGGGTTGTCATTTATGGCAACACTTATGTTGAAGTGATTGCATGCTGTGGAGAATACCACTGGAGTCACAGTCATGAAAATTACTTAGTCCAGAATCAGGACAACAGGGTACAATGCTACAATTTTGGTCACTGATGATGATATATGAGGTATTATGGCTTGCAAAGTTAACTGGAGGTATTTTGGGATGTATGCATGCTTCAGTTAAGAGCGCATAAGTTTTGGTTACCAGATTTGTGAGATACAGTGTTCGGAAGGTATGCGAAGACAGTAAAACAGTGTAACAGAGTACATGAATAGTTGCAAAGATTAAGGAAAACATAGTGGATATGATAACATGCTAAGACAAGTGAATAAAGTATATTGCCGACTCTTTGGTAATGTAAGAGCCCCGACTTCATAAATATCATTTGCATGAGTTATTGTTATGTTTTATATGGTAATTGTGAAGCCGACTGGAAGACTCATTTTGTATAAGTATAGATTGCTTTTGTGAAAGTGAGGTGTGGTTGTGATTATAACAATAGAGTAAGTTTGTGAATGTAAGAGCAAAGATCAGTAAGAGGCTGAGCTATAACTGGAACTATCTAAGCAAGATAAGTGCTTGTATTGTTCCCATTTTTTGAGAACTCTTTTGAGACCAGTATTGATTGTAAGAGTAGTGTGCTCACCACCTTTAATCAGGTGTTTTGTATACCCATAATAGGGTTTTGTATTCCTCTAACAAGGAAATGAAATATGTAACAATCAGCTCCTAACAGGGCTAGATCTCCTAATAGGGATATTATATTTTACTGCATATCTGTGGGTACCATCCCCACTGGGGTTTTCACTTTGGCCAGGGTTTCCTTGAGAACAAATCATGGTGTAATGAGTAATGTGTTATGCTTATATGTTCTTTTCATTTATGCATTACTTTGGATTGTTTATAATTGTTTAAAGTGGAAAAGATCAAAGTTCTGTAATACTGATTCACCCCCCCTCTCAGTATTACCTAATCCTAACAATTGGTATCAGAGCTATTGGCCCCTGGAGAGAAAGCCTATCAGCTTAAGGGAGATCAGAATAGATTCAGAAGATTTGCAAGTGAACTTTAAAGCTGCACTTGAAGATTTGGATAAGGTGAAAGCTGAGAATGGTGAACTAAAATTTAAATTAAGAAGAGCTGAAGGTTTCATAAGGAAACTAAAAGAACAACTTGAGATTGCAAATAGTCAGAGACAAGACCTTATGGAAAAGATCAAAGAAGGTTTAAACAATGATACATCAGACAAAGTAAAGAAGTTGGAGCAAGAAAAAGAACAAATCAATCTTTTGATGATTAAAGAAATTCAACATGAAAAGGATGAAAGAAACAAAGTTGAAGAGTCACTAAAAGAATCTAACAAGGAGATAAGTGAAATGAAGATTGAACTTGACCAATGCAAAGATAAATACCAGTAATTGGAAAAATATAATTAGATCATTAAAGGTGAAATCACTCAAGCCAAATTACACATTGAGAAGTTGCACATGAGCAGTGACAAGATTGATGAACAAAGAGCAAGAAAAAAGCCTAAAGGAGATATGACTGGAGTTGGATTCAATGAAGGTGAAAGTTCAAAAACCCATGAAGAATCAAATGAAGCCAAGAATGAGGAAAGATCTATTCCTAAAGAGAGACCTACTAATGAAGAATCTAGAGAACAATTCAGACCCTTTAGAGGTAGATGTTTCGGATGCAACAAAGTTGGACACATGAAAAGAGATTGTAGAAGTAAAGGTAACTCTAAGCCCTTTACTAGTTACTATTTTAATTTCTATGAATCTGGGCACAAGAAAGAAAATTGTAGAAAACCCGATTAGTTTAGGTACAAAAAAGACTATATCAGAGAAAAACAATAGCTAAGATCTCATGTCAGAAATGTAATAACTTTGGGCATACAGCAAGATATTGTAAACTACAAACTAATCAAGATAGAAGGAGACCACCTACTTGTTACAAATATAACAATCTAGGTCACATTGCGAAGTTTTGCAAATATAATGGAGAAGACAATAGAAGAGGACCAAGAAGATCTAGTGAACCAAGAGGACCACCTCCTGTGGTTATTGGGAAAAATGTTGGTGACAGTGGTAAGAGTCTTAATGAGTACATGGATGAATTTGGGAATCATTTCAAGAAATCAGAGAACAAGGAGGATGATCAGATATGGAAGGTAAAAGTTTTGAATAAAGTAGTGGTTCATGGAGAGACAACTGATGATGTCGTGTCTTTGCATGATGAGCTCTTTGAGTTATCGACCTAAAAGGCCGCATGGCCTTATGGGGAGCATTGGATGCAGTGAACATAAAATATCCAGCCCTCGTATATGTGGAGTAAGCTCATGCAAGCTTAGGAATGATGTGTACAGACGTTGTGGAGTCTGTGGTTGAGAGCACAACACTTGAAGACTCATCTTCTATGTTCATGAGTTTTGTATCGACTGAACGACATGCGAAGTTGAGCTACCCGTGTTTAATACACACTCAACTTGCGATGAATTAAAGGACTTAAAGGATCTCAAATCTACACCATTTGTCGATAAGCACTTAAGGAGAACAAAATAGAGAAGGTTATTAGTCATCTGGTAGTGTGGTTATGTGATCGCGTGAAGCAGAGCATCAGATTCAAGCATTTAAAGGTATTTAGACCTAATCTTTCATAGAAGTCATGGATGCACAAGTAGTTTATGATGTTGTAGAGAGACCTAGGTATAAGTTCAAGAGGCATCCATACAAATCCTGTGAGGATGATCCGGAGGGAGCATTTTCACAAACCCCTGTAGGCATGTTGCATGTAGAAGATATTAGGGCCTACATATATTGAAAATATGAAATCATTGGTGAGGTTAACATCTTTAGTGAATTGAATAGTATGATTGAAGCTGATGGGTCTATGGTAGAAGAATTTAAGCACCTAAAGGATCGGTCAATCATTAAGTTAACCCAACTCACAGAATTTACAAAAGTTGAATGGTTTAATATCATTCTTAGCAAAGTTCATGACCAATTTTTATGGATAGGCGAACATCCTGTTAAGATATGTGCACAATTGATACATGATTCACAGGCCTTGACAATGAAGGAGCCCTACCTGTACAAGAAAAAAACCTAAGAAATCTAGCTAAGACCCTAATGCATTCAAAATGGGATAAGAGGGCAATGACAGTAAATGATATTTATTTGCAAGATGTAAGATTGGTAGCAATGTTGCTAGGCTACAAGTTGTTTTATAGTAGCATACCAAATTCTGTATTTGCTGGAGTCATCATGATGGCATACATAATGGTAAAAAAGAACAAGAAGTATAATCTTTGTGAAATTCTAGCTCAACAACTTATTGAGAATGTGAAAGCTATAAAGAAAGAAAAATCTAAGGCATTTAGGTTTGTCTCATTGCTAATTCACATGTACATTCATATCATTCACAAATTTCCTCGCATGCATCCTAGAGCATGGAAAGTTAATGAACCCACTGGACTTCAAATCTCAGAATACTATAGAAGACAGAAGAAGGAGTGGATAGATGGAGAATTGTTTGGCATGATCAAGATACTGCAGAGGAAGATGAAAGAAAGGTACAAAATTCCAGAGAATTTAGTGGAAAAATATGAGGACACTATCTGTTTCATGGTTGAAACTGATTGTGTCTTCTTTGAGGTAGTTGATCCTAGAACTAAGTGGTGCTATCCTATGGGATATGAGGTAAGTGCTGAAGTGCTAACTATGCAAGTGGAGCATGTACTAGCAACAAAAAAGGACCCTACCCAAGAAAGATGGGGAGCATATAGGGAGAAGTATGAGAAAGTCAGAGAAAAGCAAGAAAAGATAACAAGAAAAAGGAAAGTCAGAAAGATTGTTGAAGACATCACTGTGATGGTGGGTATCACAAAAAAGTAGTTAATAGATATCAGAAATAAGATGGAGGCATCTTCTACTATCGCCACTGATGTACCTACTTCTTTGGAGATAGAAAAGACACAAACCCCTATTGTTGACGTTGTTGACTTGTCAGCCTCTCAAGAGGAAGAAACACAAGAAGTTGTGGCTGCAATTATTCCCAGAAGATCAACAAGGACAATTAAGTAGGATAGTCCTAAGGAGAAAGAAACAAAGGTGAAGAGGAAGAAGAAGGAAGAAAAGGAAGTTGAGAAAGAGGAAGAGAAAACAGGCCAAAAGAATCCACAAACCTTGTGGAAACTAGATCTTAAATCTCTACAGAAGAGAGAAATCAAGGATGGAAATCTCCTAATAATGAATAGATACTATGATAGATATAACTCTGAGGACCAAGTGGTCATTAAAGATACTGTTATTGAGCATCTTCTTGTCTTTAAGAAAAATTTGTTGGAGATTGAAGGAAACATTCCCAAAGACCTATACAAAAAACTAGAAATTAGGAAACAATTAGTACATTCGGAGGATGAGAACATAAGAAATAAAACAATTGATGATATGTTGCCAATTGTGTCAAGTTAGGAAAGAGAAAGAATCATAAAAGCACTAAAACCCCTATTGAGGACAAAGGTCAGACTAGTCAAGATTATGGCTAGGAAGTATGATGAGGTGATTGAGGACACCCAAAAGGTATTAGACCAAGTTCTAATGCATGACATGCCTAAGAAGGTTTCACCTCCTAAGGCTTCTAAGCCTGTATCTTTGGGTTTAGGACAGAGTTCAAAGGCAATAAATGAAAGTATTCAAGACAACATGCAACCATATTTCTTTGTCGTTGGTGTGCTTGTGTGACGCAAGGGAGGATAGGGAGAGGGGCCAAAGGCACACCCTAACCCAATCTGCCTTGTAGAACAACACACGGAAGCAAAAACACACAACAGTGAGAGAGAATGCAGATAAATTTCATATATTTACTTCAAATTGATTAATACATGTTGGACTGTAAGGCCTTCCCGGTTTAGGCCAAATATTACAATCAAGTACAAAATTCCTCCAACATGCGAGGATCTACTAACAATCTCTAATTTCTATCTTCTATCTTCTCTAAAAAAAAACTTCCAAAACTCTAACCAAACAACTACATTTATACAAGAGGCTACCGAATTGAGTCGGTCTTTAGATCCACCATCAACGGAAGGGATGACCAGATCTAGGTCCAAATGCTTCCCTATGATAGATACCATCATTAAATCCATGACTGTAATTAAATGCACAAGTCAGCCTCAAAAGAAATCCAAAATAAACAACTCGGTAAGCAAGGAAACCAAGCACCAGACAAGCATCACCGAGCACCATGGAAATTCATCGAGCGCCAAAGAGATAACTAACCAACACTGGTGAACAAAAGAAACTGAGCAACACTGAACCAACTCGGTCAAAGAAGGAATTGAGTAACATAGAAAACTCAAACATCTTTTTGGTGACACAGGATTTCCAAGGACCTGAGATGCTCCTGCATCAGACACCTGGGGTTATTTGAAAATGATTCTCTGAATCATGAAATAGGTATGATTCGAGCTTCTTGTGAAATCCATGAATTGTCTTCAATCGGTCTATTCTTCCACTTTACCAGATATTCTATATACTATTTTCCTCTTGTATTTCTGCCAATTCTTTTCTCCAAAATCTGCTCAACTTCTTCTATTTGTTTCTTAGGATAATCCATCGGTACTGTCACATCTTCATCAGGTTCACGATACTCATACAAATCAGCAATGTTGAATATAGGTAATATATCCATGTCATCAAGTAATTCAATCTCATATGCATTTCCACTGTCAAATTTCCTCAGTATCTTGCAAGGGCCAAACTTCTTCATTTTTCAGCTTCCCATATGTTCCAATAGGAAATTGGCCTTTCTTTAGATGAACCATTACTTCATCACCGACTACAAAAGTCTTATGTCTTCTTGATCTATCAGCTGTATCTTTGTATTTTTTATTATTTACTTCCAAATTGTATTTCACATCTTCATGCAATGTCTTCATGTACTTAGCAAATTTTACTCCTTCAACACTTCTCTTTCTTTCATCAGCAATATCCTTCAAATCAGATATACCTCTTGGTTGTATGCCATTTACAATCTCAAAAGGTGTTTTTCCAATACTCCTATTCATTAAATTATTGTATGCAAACTCTGCTTGTGCCAACATAGAATCCCAATTACTTGGTGTGTCTCCAACTAAACATCTCAAAATATTTCCCAAACTTCTATTCACAATTTTTGTCTATCCATCGGTTTGTGGGTGAAATGTAGAACTATTTTTCAACTCAGTGCCAAACTTTCTCCAAAGGGTCTTCCAAAGGTATCCAACAAATTTACTATCTCGGTCAGGGATAATACTCCTCGATAATCCATGCAATCTAACAATTTCCTTAAAGAAAAGATCTACTATATGTATTGTATTTGATGTTTTTCTACAAGGTATAAAATGTACTATTTTAGAAAATCTATCCACAACAACAAATATAGAATCATTACCTCTTACTATCTTTGGTAAGCCAAGAACAAAATCCATACTGATGTCAATCCAAGGTTTCACAGGAACAAAAATTGGTGTATACAATCTAGTATTCTGACTTACTCCTTTTGCAACTTGACAAACTCCACAACTTCTCACAAATTTCTGAACATCTTTATACAACTGTGGCCAAAAGTATTTCTCCTTAAGCAAATTCAATGTCTTATCAACACCAAAATGTCCAACCAAACCACTACTATGTTTCTCCTTTATCAAATTAGTTCTCATTGGTCCTCTCATTATACACAACTGAATACCCTTAAACAACATACCTCCTTGCATAAAATATTTATCCCATTTAGTACTCAATTGATCTTGAATATGTTCTTTGCACTTTCTCCACGGCTTAGAAAAATCAGGATCAAATTCATAAGAATATCTCATGTCATCAAAGCCAAGAACTTCAATTTTCATCTCGATCATTAAAGATCTCCTTCTACTCAATGCATCAACAACTCAATTAGTGACTCCACTCTTATTCTTTATCACAAATGTATAACTCTGTAAATACTCAACCCATTTCATATGTCTCTAATTCATCTTATTATGACTATGACTACCCAAATATTGTAAAGCCTTATGTTCGATATATAACAAAAATTCACTCAGTATCAAATAATGTCTCCATTTCTTTAGTGCTTGAACAATAACATAGAATTCTTGATCATACACAAAATATTCCCTTTTTGCATCATTCAACGTTTCACTAAAGAAAACAACAGGTTTACCTTCTTGACTCAATACAGCTCCAATTGCACTACCACTTGCATCACATTCCACTTGAAATACCTTATTGAAATCAGACAATTCAACAACCTTCTGTTTCAAAGTCTCAAAACTTTTATCATCTCCATGTGTCCACTTGAATTCTATTTTATCTCGTGTCATAGTCTTAGTCATAGCATTACATATTGAACTAAAATTCCTAATGAACTTTCGGTAAAAACTTGGAAAACCATGAAATGATCTTACCTCACTAGCATTCTCAGGTGTAGGCCAATTCAAAATAGCTTCAACTTTTTCAATATCCATTTTCAAACCATCAGCTGAAATCACAAATCCCAAATACACAATCTCCTCTTTCATTAACAAACACTTTTTTAGATTTATCAACAACTTTTCTTCTTTCAATCTTTGCAATACTTGTTTAACATGCAACAAATGTTCTTCTTTGGTCTTGCTAAATATCATAATATCATCAAGATATACAATCACAAATTTACCCAATAATTTCTTCAAAACTTCATTCATCAATCTCATAAAAGTACTCGGTGCATTAGTTAAACCAAAAGGCATAACCAACCACTCATACAAACCTTCTTTTGTCTTGAAAGCAGTCTTCTATTCATCACCTTCTCTGATTCTGATATGATGATACCCACTTTTCAAATAATTTTTGGTAAAATACTTTGCTCCAGTCAAACTATCCATTATATCATCCATTCTCGGTATAGGAAACCTATACTTCACTGTTCTCTTGTTGATTTCTCTGGAATCAGTACACATTCACCATTCTCCATTCTTCTTAGGTGCCAATACAATAGGTACTACAAAAGGACTCAAACTTTCTCTGATCAAACCTTTATGCAATGATTCTTGAATTTGTCGGTTCAATTCATGATTCTCGGTAGGTGTCAACCGATGTGGTGCCTTATTCGGTAAACTAGCTCCAGAAATAAGATCCATGCAATGATCAATGCTTCTCTTCGATGGAAAACCATCAGGTACATTATCAAAAATGATTTCACTAAACTCAATGAGTAACTTATCAATCTCCTCAGGGATACTATCCTCTATTTTCTTACTCGGTTTGTTAGGAATCACAACAAAACATACATCATTCTTCTTCAAATCTTTAACAAACTTTCTTCCTTCCATCAAGAAAACTTTCACAGATGTGCAAACATTACTAATAGGTTCTAAAATCAAAGGTAACAAGATTTGTCTTCTCCCATCCACCCAAATAGTATATTTATGAAATCTCCCATCATATATAGCATGTCTATCATATTGCCAAGGTCTACCCAACAACATATGACAATAATCCATAGGCATGATATCACATAACACCTTATCATAGTACTTTCCAATTTTCAAATTCACATAACATTGTTCACTTACCAAGAGTGTATGCTCATCTTTGATCCATGAAATTTGATAGGGCTTCAGATGCTTCAACCTTTCCAACTGCAACTTTGTGACCATTTCCTCAAATGCCAGATTCTTTGAGCTACCACTGTTAATGATTACCTTCCAAATTTTCATTAGAAACTCTACATCTGGTCTTGATTAAACCTTTCCTTACTGGATCTTCCTTATTACTTTCACTCTAAAGTGCTCTCCTTACCATCAAGTTATTTTCCTTCTCAGGTTCATTCGGTGACTCTTCTTGCACCAAAGCATTTCTATTATTACCAACCTTCTTACTTGCATGTGTACACTCAAATGATCTATGTCCTTCTTCTCCATAATTGTAACAAGTTCCTCATAAACCACCTCTGTTATAACCACCTCAGTAGTTACTGCCTTAGCCTCTAGATGAAATTTCACCTTTCCACTCAGTCTTGCCTTTATCTAGAGTTATCTTTTCAGGTTTAGATCTACTTTTTTCACCATAAGATCTACTTCTTCCTCTAGGGAATCTACCACCTCTACCTCTCTATCTTTGCTCATGTCTCTTATTCAATTTCTTCTCATCTTTCAATGCAAATTGATAAGCCTATTCAATGTTCTCCAATTTGACCAAACTGATTTCTTCTTGGATGGAAAATCTCAAACCATTTAGGTATCTAGCAATTCTTTCCACCTCATCTTCATCATGTCCAGATTTGATATCTAATCTTTAGAGTTCCTTAGTATATTCCTTTACTGAGCTATCTTTCTACCTTAAACTTTGCATTCACCTAACTAGGTTAATCTGATAATCATAAGGTAAGAATTTTTCTTTCAATTTATTCACCATTTTACTCCATACCTTGATTTTGTCTTTGCCTTTCCTCTTTCTGTCCAACTGCAAATGTTCCCACCACAAGGATGCATGACTCTTCAACTTTGTGCTTGCAATTTTCACCTTCTTTTCCTTAGGCACATTTTCATATTCAAAATACTTTTCCATCTTGGTGATCCAATCCACCAATTCATCAAAATCTAATTTTCCACTATACTTAGAAGGATTAAAGTGTGGTGTAGACTTTAGATTTGTCAAAGCTTTCAACAATATTTCCTCACCCTGATCCATCATTGGTGTAGGTTCTACATCAACTTATTCTTCCTCAATTTCATCATCACTAACATCTTCAAGATGTCTTCCTCTTCTTTGGGATGTTTTAATAGCTTCTAATCTAGCAGCAAGTTGTCTCAACATGTCTGCCAATCTTGGATCCACATCTCACCTCCCACGAACCATCTTGAAATCCTCTATAATTGCAGGCCAGATCATAATCTTCTACCCCACAACAATTTAACTAGGGTTTGAAAAGAAGGAACCCTCAAACCTAGATTCACAAAGCTAGATCCAGATCTCAGCTTTCTCTGATACCACCTGACGCAAGGGAGGATAGGGAGAGGGGCCAAAGGAATACCCTAACTAGATCCACCTTGCAGAACAACACACAGAAGAAAAAACACACAACGGTGAGAGAGAGAATGTAGATAACTTTCATATATTTACTTCAAATTGATTCATACATGTCGGGCTGTAAGGCCTTCCTAGTTTAGGCTAGATATTATGATCAAGTACAGAAGTCCTCCAACATGCGAGGATCTGCCAAAAATCCCTAATTTCTATCTTCTATCTTCTCTCAAAAAAAAATTCCTTCCTAAACTCTAACCAAACAACTACATTTATATAAGAGGCTACTGAATCAAGTCAGCCTTCAGATCCACCATCAACGGAAGGGACAACTAGATCTAGATCCACATGCTTCCCTATGATAGATATCATCATTAAATCCATGACCATAATTAAATGCACAAGTCAGCCTCAAAAGAAATCCAAAATAAACAACTTGGTAAGAAAGGAAACTGAGCACCAGAAAAGCATCACCAAGCGCCAGGAAAATTCATCGAGTGCCAAAGAGATAACCGACCAACACTAGTGAACAAAGGAAACCAAGCAACACTGAACCAACTTGGTCAAAGAAGGAACAAAGCAACACAAAAAACTCAAACATATTTTTCGTGACACAAGATTGCCAAGGACTCGAGATGCTCTTGCATCACTTTGTCCCTTGACACCTCGCAGGATGTAAATGATCCATTTTTGGATAATGTGGACAGTGTGATGGAGGTTGAAGATGAGGAGAAAATAGAGGAAGTGATGCAGG
Organism: Chamaecyparis obtusa; assembly: GCA_027943335.1. Lineage (NCBI taxonomy): Eukaryota > Viridiplantae > Streptophyta > Pinopsida > Cupressales > Cupressaceae > Chamaecyparis > Chamaecyparis obtusa. The sequence goes on from BSBK01000141.1 coordinate 1,747,150, forward strand.
GGCATTCTAGGGTACTCAGTGAATTTGCATGGGAGGTGTGTGTTTGGCCGATGTTACTCGGTTGTAGCCTTGACTGATGGTCTCGGTTATTGAAGGAAGCCTGGTCACTAAAGGAACATGTTAATCTCTTGCACTTGGTGAAACTATTACTCAGTGATGCTTGTGGTGCTCGGTCGACACTGGTGCTCAGCGATGCTTGGCATGCTCGGTCATTTCACTGGTGCTTGGTAGTTCTAGTTTATCAACTAGAGTTCTATGTGATTTTTTGGGCCAACTTGGTGCATTTATTGTTGGTAGCTATTGTTACAGGATGACATGTTGTATTTAATTATTATAAGGCTATTTGAGAGCTGAATTGTATTGTATTTAATATTTTTTGGGTGGATTTAATGGTTTCATCCAGCTGACTTGTGGCTGATGATTAGTATTTAAGGGATGTTTGGGTAGTTGTTTTGGGGGTGAGATGGGAGGTTTTGAAGTTAGATCTAGATGATCAGAGAGGAGACTCTGATAGAATATTTGAGTGGCAAAGTTGTGGAAAAGATCCTGCAAGATCTTGCAGATCAGATTGATTTCTGATAGTTTATTTTTAGCAGAGCTTGTGGTTGAGGCTTGGAAACAAGGAGATTTCTTGGAGGCTTGCGAGCTCAAGTTTAGATCTACCTTAGGGTTTCATCAGTTGCTGATATTTTTTCAGAGCTAGACTAGCTAGAGTTGTATTGGATCTTGTTGATCTTGCAAAATTACTTCTAATTATAATTGGCCCTAACTCGAAAGGCCTTAGAGCTGGACATGTTAATGAAAATTTGTTGAAACAATTTTTGTGTTGTGTTATCTGTCGTGTTGTTCTGAAGTTGCAAGGTTTGGACTGTCCTTAATTGGATCCACCATCCCTTGGTCTACATCAGGTGGTATCAGAGCAGAGTTGATCTTGTGAAGCAAAGGTTGACCTAGCAAGGCTGATCTTGCAAAGTTGATCTTGTTGGTGAAGAGATCATATGATCTGAGTTGCAGATCCATGGCACTGAACTTGTAGATCTTTCCCTAGTTGTTTGTGCAAGGTGGTAGGTTGAGATCTGACTTGCATACAACTTGGAGGTTGCCACAAGGTGGTCAGTGTAGGGTTTATTGTAGAGGGTTTCTCTTATCTTTAAGGATGCCTCTGAGAAGATTGGACCCTAGAGTGATTGCAGATCTTTGTGATATTATGGAATCTAGGATTACAGAGAAGGTGAAATCAAATTTTAGATTTGAGATGGAGTTGATGAAGAATGACATGGTCAGTGAGATCATGAGAGCTGTTGCTGGTGTACCTCAGAATGTTGGTACTAAAGATGGTTATGAGGAAGCTACTGAAGACTTTGAACCTTTTGGATCTAGTGGTGATGACTAGAGGGATAGATCTAGTGAAGACAAAACTGCTCAGTTGCCTAGATTTGGAGCTCGGTTAAGTAATAGTTACTGAATGGAAGTTTCTAATTTCTCTAGTACTTTGAAGCCTAAGAATTTGATTGATTGGATTGGTGAACTGGAAGATTTCTTTGAGATGGAAGAAATTGAAGATCCTCTTTAGGTGAGGTTAGCATAGACAAAGTTGAAAGGACATGCTGCTCTTTAGTGGAAAAAACTACAAAGAGATAGAGAAGATGAAGGTGAAATGAAGATCAATAGGTGGAGGCTGATGGTGACAAAAATGAAAGCTAAATTCATACCTTCTGACTATGAGATTGACTTGTTTAAGAAGATGCATAATCTAAAGTAGAAGGATTTGTCTATTGAAGATTATACCGAGGAGTTCTATAAACTTACTATTCGGTCTGGACATCGAGAGCTTAGTAAAGAAAATGTAGCTCGGTATGTGAATGGTTTGAGATTCAATATTTAGGATGAGCTTGGTATGCTGAAGATTGATTCTGTTGAAGATGCTTATCAGTATGCTCTGAAGGTAGAAGATAAGTTAAAAAGGAAACAACATAGTAATCCCCAAGGGAAGGAAAAGATTGATCACTCAGTGAAGGATAAACTGACTGATGCAGAAGATGAACAGAAACTTGTGGAACTAAAGAAGAAGATAGGTAGAGTTATCTTTAAGGGTACTTACTATAAATGTGGAGAAGAAGGACACCATTCTTTTGAGTGTACACAGAAGAAGCTTGGTGACCGATGAGCTACTATGGTGAATGGAAATGAACTTGAATCTAAGAACTTGCTACTTCGGTGAACATTGCTCGGTACAAAGGAGGAACCTTGTCAGAGGAGTAACTTGTTTAGGACCTGATGCAAGTCAAGAGGTAAACTCTGTGATGTTATTGTTGATAGTGGTAGTACTGATAACCTCGTTGTTGAGGACATGGTTCAAAAAATTGGGTTGAACAGAATTAAGCATCCTTGTCCTTATAAGATTGGCTAGTTACAAGATGTTCATGCTCTAGAAGTAAGAGAATAATGCTTTATTGATGTTCAAATTGGCCAGTATAAGGATCTTGTGTTATGTGATATTGTGAAGATGAATAGTTGTGATATATTGCTTGGTAGAGCTTGGCAATATGATTGTAGAGCTATGTATGACTATGTCAGAAATGTATTTACTATTGAGAAGGATGATAAGAAGTTTTCCCTAATGCCTTTGCTGGATACAACACTTGATAGGAGAAGCCTAAGTATTGGTAGCCAAGTTGAGTTGGTGGATCCTAAAGGTATGATTGATCAGTGCGAAGGAAAGACCTGTGTGTTATCAAGGAAAGACTTGAAGAGATAGAGAAAGTTGAAATGGAAAAGTGTGCAAACTAAAAAGGTGGAGGAGTTGTCTGTGAAGAACTAGTTCGGGGTTTATGTGCTAAATCTCGGAAGATGTTCTTCTCACATATGAACATCTTTTCAAACTTGGGGTGTCTGATGCAGGGGAATTCTAGGGTACTCGATGAATCTGCATGGGAGGTGTGTTTGGCCGATGTTACTTAGTTACAGCCTTGACTGATGGTCTCAGTCATTGAAGGAGCTCAAACGATGAAGGAACTCAGTAATCTTTGGCGCATGGTGAAAGTGTTACTCGATGATGCCTGTGGTGCTCGGTCGACACTAGTGCTCAGGGATGCTTGGCATGCTCGGTCATTTCACTGGTGCTCGATAGTTTTGGTTTACCGACTAAAGTTCTATGTGATTTTTTGGGCTGACTTGGTGCATTTATTGTTGGTAGTTGTTGTTATAGGCTGACATGTTGTATTTAATTATTGTAAGGCTATTTGAGAGCCGAATTGTATTATATTTAATATTTGTTGGGGGGAGTTAATGGTTTCATCTAGCCGACTTGTGGATGATGATTAGTACTTAAGGGATGTTTGGGTAGTTATTTTGGGGGTGAGATGGGAGGTTCTGAAGGAAAATCTGGATGATCAGAGAGGAGACTCTAATAGAAGATTTGGGTGGCAAAGTTGTAGAAAAGATCTTGCAAGATCTTGCAGATTAGATTGATTTCTGATAGTTTGTTTGTAGCAGAGCTAGTGGTTGAGGCTTGGAAACAAGGAGATTTCTTGGAGACTTGAGAGCTCAAGTTTAGATCTACCTTAGGGTTGTTAGGAATAGTCCCAAGAGATAACTGAGAGGGGGGGGGGGGTGAATTAGTTATCTACAAGTTTTAATTCTTTATCCAATTAAGTATACTTAAACATAAAGCATAAACACAATGAAAGAACGCATGAACACAACACTAATATTTTGGTTATGGGGAAACCCAAATAGGTAAAAACCCCAGTGGGAATTGAAACCCACTAATATTCTACACTAGTGTATTATGATCCTTGTTAGAAGATCCTTAACCCTGTTAGGAGTTTCTTTACAATATATTTAGTACAATAGACCTGGTCAAGGGTCGGACCCTATTAGGGGAGAGGACGCACTATCCAAGAGCTCACTACTCAAAGGGGTGAAGGCTATAACCTTCTGAATAATAGATACACACTATATCTGGATCTTGGTGAACTGTGCTTTGACCTGCTGTCTGGATCAGTTCCACTGTATAGAAAAAATACTTTACTTGGTCACATAGACCTTCTTTTGATGGCTCAACACTTCACGCACTCTGCTCTAGTCTTCTTCATCAACCATGAACCACACTCAAGCAATCACAAATGATTGCCTATAAATATCTTTCCTCTAAATGATATAATCAAGTTGGCCTATTAGAACCACCTTGAAATCATATTAGAGAAATCATAACAAACTTTGATAAACATTCTGTTGGCTCTACTATGCACACAACATAATCTGGGACCTGTCTAATAAGATAATTTTAGATGCACACTACACACTGTCGAATCTACCAAAACAATTGTATCTTTCTCCTCAAGTTGAATTACTTCATGCACTCTTAACCGAACATCAATAAAGCTTTTCTAAGCTTAACTCCAAGGGCACATACCCAAAAGATAGGTGCAACTCCAGAACTAATAAAATCTCTATCAGCTCTCCTGAACAAACATATGAAACTGCTACTAGTGAATAGCGACTACATAACTTCACTTCTATTAAATATCAGACTATGCATCCATGACTGAAACATCACTAACATGTCTTCAACATATATCCAAGTGTGCAAGGCTCCATGATGACTGTACAGACAACCATTCACATAACACTGCCTGTTACTCTATCAGGAACACTACTGACACAAGCTGCTATATAACTGTCTATACTAATAGTTAACCTCTGCGCCCATGATATCATGCTGATATCATTGCCATGCTTCATATACTAAAATCTTACTGCATAAGACTTCCATGCATGCTAATTTCCATATGTTGTCATCAATGAATAACATACAGTTAGTACTGGCCTGCTGGCAAATCTCCAACAATCTCCCCCTCTAGAATTGATGGAAACATGTGGAATGAAAAACCACCACCAAACCAAATGAACATTTCTTTTATAACATTCTCCATTTCCTCATCAAAACTCGCCCAAAGATGAATCCTCCATCTGCTACAATATTTTCCAATATTCTCCATTTCCTCAACTACACTGCTATCATAACTGAATACTGCTCCTCCTTAGTATATTACTCCTCCTTTTTCTTCTATTTTTCATGACTCTATATATTAATCCCCCTTTGACATCAATGGAAAAGGGCACCATTCATTTTAAGCACCGGTACTACTCCCAAGGTAGAGTAGTCAACCTTCCATCAGTCCCTGAGGACTGATGCCTTTCCTTCTTTCTTCTAAGAAAAATTAGGGAAGGGAATTACTCCCAACTTCTCCCTGAGATACTCAAAAGTATCTTTAGGCAAGGACTTTGTGAATATATTTGCCAACTAATCTTTAGTACTCACATAGTCCAACTTGACTTCTTTCTCTACCACTTTATCTCTTAGGAAGTGATACTTGATCTCAATGTGCTTTGTCTTTGCATGCATCACAGGGTTCTTCGACATATTGATAGTGCTAGTGTTATCACAGTGACTAACAATAGGATAATCAATTTAAATTCTAAAATCCTTTATCATTTTCTTGATCCAAACAATTGTAGAACAATTTAAGGCCATTGTAACATACTCCACTTTTGCTGTTGATTGAGAAATACAATTTTGTTTCTTGCTTGTCCAAGTGACAAGTCTATCACCAAGAAACACTGCTCCACCTGATGTACTCTTTCTTTCATCAACACATCCTACCCAATCTACATCAGTGTACACATGAAGCTCAACATTTTCTGAATTAGGATACCATAGACCATAATCTATAATGCCCTACAAGTATCTGAATATTCTCTTTACTGCCATGAGGTGACTTTGCTTAGGTTCTGCTACAAATCTTCTAACTATGCCAACTACATTGGAAATATCAGGTCTAGTCTGAGTAAGATATATGAGTTTACCAATCATAGACTTATACAATATTATATCTACTACTGGTGAGTCATCTTCTTTTGTAAACTTGCATCCAGTGATCACAGGGGTTCCTACTAGCTTGCAATCATCCATCTTGAATTTTTTCAATATCTCTTTCACATACTTGGACTAATTAATAAAAATTCTTTTTTCTATCTACTGCGCATTTAGTCCCAAAAATTATTTGATAGGACCAATCATACTCATCTCAAACTCATTCTGCATTTCTTTGGCAAATTCTACACTTAGTTTGTCATTACCTCCAAAGATAATGTCATCAATAAATATAGCTACAAGTAGTAGTCCTTTAGAGGTCTCTCTAATGAATAGATTACAATTTACTTCTCCTTTCTTGAATCCAATCTTTGTTAGGTATCCATCTAGTCTCTCATACCATGCTCTAGGGGCTTGCTTAAGTCCATAGAGGGCCTTCTTCAATATGCATACCATATCAGGTTTGTCTGATAAAGTGAATCCTTCTGTTTGCTTAATGTATACTTCTTCTTTCAAATCTCCATTTAGGAATGTAGACTTGACATCCATTTGATATACTTTAAAGTTTTTGACTGTAGCATAAGCTAGAAACAACTTAATAGCTTCTAATCTACTCACAGGTGCAAATTTGTCTAAATAATCAATGCCTTCTCTTTGTGCATACCCTTTACATACTAACCTTTCTTTATTTCTTACTACTATATCATCTTCATTCATCTTGTTTCTAAATATCCACTTTGTTCCAATCACATTCTTATCACTAGGTGTTGGGACCAGTTCCCGAGTGTCATTTTTAATAATCTGATCAAGTTCTTCAATAGCATCATGCTAATATGAATCATTACATGCATCATCAGCACTTAAAAGTTCAATCTAAGATAGTAAACATATTGCTTCACTGCTAGCTGAGTTCTTTTCTTGTGATATTGTTAAGACTTTGCCGCTTTGATCTCTAGTGATGTCTTTCTTGGAATGATTTCTAGATGTAAACTTTGGAACTTTAGGTGATGCTAAGTCATCAGCCTTAGGAGTACCTTCTTCACTTGTCTTAGGGTCATTGAATAACACATCAATACTGTCAAACATTTCCTCAATAACTGTCTCACTAGTGGAGGGTCTGGGTTCTTTAATCATGGGTGAGTAATCATGATATCTTTCTTGAATCATAAACTTTTCATCAATCTTAACATGAGCACTTTTAATGATCTTTTTCAATCTTAAATTGAAACATCTATAAGCTTTAATTTTTGTAGAGTAACCAAGAAAAATACCTTCATCACTTCTTGCATCAAACTTGCCTACTGCTTCATCCCTCTTGATGTAGTGCTTGCTTCCAAATATTCTAAAGTATTTTACTGTTGGAACATTACCAAACCATAGCTCATAAGGTGTTTTGTCAGTGCCAAGCCTCAATTGAATTCTATTGATGGTGTAGACCGCTATATTGACCACATCTCTCCAATAGGTGTGTGCAACTTTTCCTTCTATCATAATGGTGCACGCTGTATCAAGAATGATCCTATTTCTTCTCTCTATAATTCCATTCTGTTGAGGGGTTCTAGGTGTGCTTAACTATCTCTTTATGCCATGTTCTTCATAGTACTCATAGAATCTATTAGAGGTGAATTCTCCTCCTTTATCTGATCTTAAAATTTTTATCTTTAGTCTAGATTCATTCTCAACCTTAGCTTTTAATATTTTGAACTTCTCAAATGCTTCTAACTTATTTTTCAAGAATGCAACCCACATCATCCTAGTATAATCATCAAAAAAAAAAATGAAATACCTTTCACCATACTATGATCTTGTTTGAGTTGGACCACATAGGTCTATATGAATCAGATCTAACTTATTCTCTACTTAATTGTGCTTGCTCCTGAATGAATTTCTCACATGCTTCCCCATCACACATTCCCTACATATAGTATCAACAAGTTTTTCTATGCTAGGTAGATCTCTTACTGCCTTTACAATTCTTATCTTTACTATGTTATCAAAATTGATATGGCATAGTCTTTTATGCCACAACCAACTATCATCAACTTTAGCAACAAAACAACTTGCTTTTGAATTGAGTTGAAAAACATTACCTCTTGTCTTTGAGCTTGATGCAATCATAATACCATCCTTGTTGTTAATTATGCATTTGTCATCTTTGAACTCCAACTAATAATGTTTTCCAAGTAACCGTCCAACACTAAGAAGGTTATGTTTCAAACCATCTACGTAGAGAACATCATTAGTACTATTCTTTCCATCCAAGGTGATGGCTCCTCTACCAACTATTGGTTTAGGAGTGTTATCTCCAAATCTAACCATCCCACCATTGTATTTTTTTGGATGAACAAACCTACCTTTATCACCTGTCATGTGATGTGAACAACCACTATCTATAATCCAGTCTATCCTTAGGTTAGCTTGTGAAATCAATGCTAGCTCTTGATCCTCTTTCTTATCTTCATGAACTATCTTATTATTCATTTTGTCTATAATAGCAATGAATCCAATTTATTCTTCACCTGATTCATTATCAGAAACTCCATCTCTAGCATAGTAGCATTCCTTAGAGTACTTAGGCTTGTAATCCTTTTTGAACTTTCTAGGTCTAGTAGGACACTTAGATGCAAAGTGACCGATCTTATTACATGAAAAGTACTTAAATGGTAATTGAACTTCATATTTTCCTTTTCCCTTCTTTTCTCTTTTGGAAATCATAGAAATGAAATCATCTAATGTTTTCTCTTCATTATCATCATCATCAAAATTACCAGAATTGTTTGTAGATTTCTTACCATGAACTGTTGTTTTGAAGGCTGTCTCACTCTTTGGTTCTGTCTTCAATCTTGAAATCTCAAAAGCTGAGATTTTGCTGATCAAGGTCTCTCTCTTGAAATTTGATGTAAGCTGCATGGTCTCATCAAGGATGTTGACCTTTCTTTAATATTCAGGAGTGAGAGTAGTCATTAACTTGTCCATAATGTCCTCTTTTGAAATCTCTCTAGCATTGTTTCTGATTCTAGCAACTGCTTCATTTATCCTTTGATTGTAAGCTCTGATATTTTCTTCAGGAAAAATTTCTAATGGATTGTATCTTTTCTTCCATGTCTTTTTGTACGCATCCTTTTCTTGTTTGTCTCCTTCAAATATGTCTTCTAGGTGCTTCCATATTTTGTGAGCTATATCTACCATTTTTATTTCTGAAAACTCACCATCAGATAGGGTGTTGATAAGAGCTTCTTTAGCTATAGCATTTTGATGAAAAATTTACTTTTTCCTATCAGTAGCATCATCCTTTGCAAGGTCTTCTAAGGTAGGAATATTTCCTTCTTTGATAGTTACATCAAAAACTTCAAAGGAAATGCACTGCAAATGGGTCACCATCTTGTTCTTCCAATCAAGATAATTATCTCCATCAAACTTAGGAATTTCTTTCCTGAAGTATGCCATTTGATTAACCTCAAGCTATTAAACTTTCTCTCTGAGGTACTTGGCTCTAATACTAGTTGTTAGGAATAGTCCCAAGAGACAACTGAGAGGGGGGGGGGTGTGTGAATCAGTTATCTACAAGTTTCAATTCTTTATCCAATTAAGTATACTTAAACATAAAGCATAAACACAATGAAAGAAGACATGAACATAACACCAATATTTTGGTTATGGGGAAACCCAAATAGGTAAAAACCCCGGTGGGAATTGACACCCACTAATATTCTGCACTAGTGTATTATGATCCTTGTTAGAAGATCCTTAACCCTGTTAGGAGTTTCTTTATAATATATTTAGTATAGTAGACTTGGTCAAGGGTCAGACCCTATTAGGAGTCTTTTATAATTGTTCCTATTAGGGGAGAGGATGCACTATCTGAGAGCTCACTACTCAAAGGGGTGAAGGCTACAACCTTCTGAATAATAGATACACACTATATTTGGATCTTGGTGAACTACGCTTTGACTTGCTATCTAGATCAGTTCCAATGTATAGAAAAAATAATTTACTTGGTCACATAGACCTTCTTCTGATGGCTCAACACTTCACACACTTTTCTTTTCTCTTCTTCATCAACCATGAACCGCACTCAAGAAATCACAAATGACTGCCTATAAATATATTTCCTCTAAATGATATAATCAAGTCATCCTATTAGAACCACCTTGAAATCATATTAGAGAAACCATAACAAAATTTGATAAACATTCTGTTAGCTCTACTATGCATGCAACATAATCTAGGACCTGTCTATTAAGATAATTGTAGATGCATACTACACATTGTTGGCTCTACCAAAACAACTGTATCTTTCTCCTCAAGCTGAATTACTTCATGCACTCTTAACTAAACATCAATAATGCTTCTCTAAGCTTAAATCCAAGGGCACATATCCAAAAGATAGGTGCAACTCTAGAGCTAATAAAATTTCTATTGGTTCTCCTGAACAAACACATGAAACTACTACTGGTGAATAGAGACTGCATAACTTCACTTCTACTGAATATCAGACTATGCATCCATGACTAAAACATCACTAACATGTCTTCAAAAATATCCAAGCGTGCAAGGCTCCATGATGACTTACGTACAACCATTCATAGAACACTGCCTATTACTCTGTTAGGAACACTGCTGACACAAGCTTCTATATAACTGTCTATACTAACAGTTAACCTCTGCACCCATGATATCATGCTGATATCATGTCCATGCTTCATATACTGAAAGCTTACCACATAAGACTTCCACACATGCTACTTTCCATATGTTGTCATCAATGACGAACATACAGTCAGTATTGGCCTGCTGGCAAATCTCCAACAAGGGTTTCATCAGTTGTTGATAGTTTTTTAGAGCTGGACTAGCTAGAGTTGTATTGGATCTTGTTGATCTTGTAGGATTACTTCTGATTGTAATTGGCCCTAAGATGAAAGGCCTTACAGCCAGGTATGTTAATGAAAATTTGTTAAAACAATTGTTGTGTTGAGTTATCCGCTGTGTTGTTCTGAAGCTGCAAGGTTTGGATTGTCCTTAATTGGATTCACCATCCCTTGGTCTATGTCAGGAAGGGAAATCAGAAGTGAAACAAAAAGATAAAGCACAGGAGAAGGAAATACATCAGGAGGAAAAGAAAGAAGAACAGGTAAAATCAGAAAAAGTTGCTGAGGTCAGAATGGAAAAATCTTTACTATTGGCAAGTGTAGCCAAACTAGTCATTTTTGATGTGGACATCATGGATGAAGATGAGCTAATGAGACTATCATTTATGGATTTTGCTAAAGCCAAGGAGAGATTAGTTTAGAAAGGAGACAAAAGAACTAAGATAATCGTCAAGGTCGTAGAAACAGTGAACAAGCTACTGCCCTCACCGGTTGTCTTCAAAAACAAATATGAAGATGAGAACCTTAGTACACTACTGGATGGCTTTGACAGTCATTTTGAATCATTGCTAAAGACAATAGAAGAAAAGGATGAAAAGAAATTTTTGGAGAAGAAGTTGAGTGAAGTTTGTAAGTCCATTTCATGGGACTTAAATATTCTTAAGGTTAATACTCTTAAAGAGAAGAGTTGTGTAGCACAAGGCATGAAAATTTATAGCTATTGCATAAACCCCTATAGACATTTAAAGAGCATTAAGGAGATCATAGCCAAAGATAGGGATACCCTTGACGGTCTAATGGACAGTTGTGAATCATCTTCAAAAACTGTAGGAGAAGTAGATAAGGAAACATCCAAACTATTGGATAATATTAGGAGTACTGGAAATAGAGAAAGGGATAGTTACAGATAGATTTGCTTATTGAGAAGCCTATTGACTCCTAAGCTCACAATGTTGGAGACTCATCTTTCAAAGATGAAAAAAGTTGAAGGCTCAATGTTTGTATCTACTCTAACCGAGCTTAAGGCAACATAGACAATGTCATATGCACTGAATGGATTAATCCATGTTAGTGAACTGTTGATAAATTCATGGATTGAAGAAGTCAAGACCTTGGAAAAATCTTTCCAAGATGTCTTAAATATGGTGAGTAAGCACTAAACCATTTGTGCTGGAGTTTTGCAATTTTGATAGTACATTTACCATTGATGTCAAAGGGAGAGGAAGAAAAATGAAAAATGAGGAAGAGAAAGAAATATGTAGAGAAAAGAAACAAAAAAAGTAGAAAAGAGCAAAAGAAAAGAAGGGAGTTGTATTGAGACACTTAGTCATTTTTCTAAGTGTTGCCATCAATGCCAAAGGGAGAGATTGTTGGCATGTGATGTTTTGGAGCACTAGGAAGCAATTGAGGGTTTTCATTTATGGAAAAACTTATGTTGAAGTGATCACATGTTGTGGAGAATGCCACTAGAGTCACAGTCATGAAAATGACTAAGTACAAAATTAGGATAACATGGTACAATGCTATAGTTTTGGTCAGCGATGAAGATATATGAGGTATTATGGATTGAAAAGTTAACTAGAGGCATTTTGGGATGTATGCATGCTTCAGTTAAGAGCACATAAGTTTTAGTTACCAGATTTGTGAGATACAGTGTTCAGAAGGTATGCGAAGATACTAAAACAGTGTAACAGGGTACATGAACAATTACGAAGATTACAGAAAGCATAGTGGATATGATAATGTGCTAAGACAAGTGAATAAAGTATATTTATGACTCTTTGGTAATGTAAGAGCACTGACTCCATAAATATCATTTGTATGAGTTATTGTTATATTTTGTATGGTAATTTTGAAGTCTATTGGAAGGCTAATCTTGTATAAGTATAGATTGATTTTGTGAAAGTAGGGTGTGGTTGTGATTATAAAAATGGCATAAGTTTTTGAATGTAAGAGAAGAGATCATATGTGAGATCAGTAAGAGGCCGAGCTATAAATGGAACTATCTAAGAAAGATAAGTGCTTTTATTGTTCCCTTTTTTTGAGAACTCTTTTGAGACCAGTATTGATTGTAAGAGAAGTGTGCTCACCACCTTTAATTAGGTATTTTGTATACCCCTAGCAGGGTTTTGTATTCCTTTAACAAGGAAATGTACTATGTAACAATCAACTCCTAACATGGCTAGATCTCCTAATAGGGACATTATATTTTACTGCATATTTGTTTGGCAGGATGTAGGGGATGCCTCAAGGGGTCATAGAGTTTACACAGACTCATTAGGAGAGGCCTAATTGGGGGCCCATGGTGTCATTTGAGATTGCATGATAGGAGTTCTTAGACATGCCATTTCAGGCATGGTCCATGAGATAGGGGGTCGTAGACCCAGGGATGACAGTTGATTATGAGAGGCACCTTAGGGAGCACCCATTCCCTAGGTTGATCGATCTGACAGAGAGGCCACCAGAGAGGGATGCTATAAAGAGATGTCAAGATAGGCAACAAGGCTAGGATAGGAGAGCTTGAGAGAGGGGTAGAGGTGATGATGAAGGTGATGGTGGCGATGGCGGTGATGGTGGCAATTGTGGACCTATTGGAGGTAGGGGAGATAGAGTTGGGCCTCAGATGAGAGGTAGAGGTGTGCAACTATGGGGGTTAATGCCACCCCCTGTGAGATAGGTATAGGGACATGTACCAGAATAGGGTTCCATAGGTGCCCCACTATAGATTCTAGTAGGTGCCGCTGGACAGATACCAGCAGCTACCCTGATACAAGTGGATCCAATAGGATAGACACATGTATCTATACAAGATGATGTAGATGATGTTCTCAATCAACAGAGAGTTGTATAGGGTGGATTTTTATAGGATGATGTATAGGATGAGCATATGCTCGATATTGGAGATGATGTATAGATTCCAAATGTGGGAGCACATGAGGTATAGGAAGAGCTGGATGTCAGGGGCTAGGATCCCTATTTACAGAGGGATGCAATAGAGGAGGACATAGATATTGATGCATTGCTAGTCAAACTAGAAATGACATAGGTACATGCAGATCGTGTCCCCAAAATAGAGAGATAGGTGGTGAGATTGGAGATGGAGATGGTAACTATCAGACATGAGCAGGATGTCGCCATAGAGTGACTAGGGGAGGCTGAGTCTCTATTGGATGAGCTACAAAGGATAGAGGATCTGGGACCCCATGGAGATAGTTTACATGTGATGGTACAGGTTGATAGGGAGATCACCTAATAGAAGGATGCATATAGATAGGCTGTTCCTAGTGATCAATGGATCGGGAGCTTCAGAGATGGATCTTATGTAGTCAGGACAACTGTACACTAGAGGTAGGGATCGACTAGTAGTGGAGGGGTATCATCACACCCGCCTATAACACCTTTAGGTTTAGGGGATCCAACAACACTAGGACTTATTGCATCATGTAGACAATGATAGACTGAGTCTGGGGGAAGTGGCTCATAGCCATATTGTATACTTGTATCACCATTATATCAGTATTTTTCATTATTTTTTATGACTTGATGGACACACTTGGACACTTTATCATGTTATGAGATATCATTAGACATTTGGACATTTTAGTTGTTTATATGGACTCTATGTGATGGTTTATATATGTCGTTCTATCATGATTGATTTGATGATTATATATATATATATATATATATGTGCGTACTTACATATGCAGGATGTGATGCTTTATTTTGGTATGCATAGTACTTATGCAAAATGATTTACTTTCATTGAAAAACATAGTGGTTAATAATCTAACATGTGATGATGATGTTTATTTAAATGCATTTCTAAAATGGTTAGTTATTTAATGCCATATGTTACTAATGTAATGATGTAAATGAAAAATGGATAATGAATGAACATATGAAAATGTATGTGATGGATAACAATTAAATGATATTGTATGTAATGAATGGATAATAAACATACTTTATGAAACCATAAAAGAGTTAAGAAAATTCTAATATGATAAAATAAGGTAAAATGTAATAACCTAACACATGATAAATAAAATATGATGAGATGAGAGTTATAATAAAAAAATGATATAAATGGTTAAAAACATGCATGTGAATATACAAATGATCAAAACTATGCAAATGATTAAGTGTGACAATAAAGATGGACTATGGAAAATTTAAAATGCAAGATGAAATTTGTATTTTTATTATCCAAATATCCTCAACTTAAATAGCAATGTGTCCAACATGAGAAGAATGGACTAATAGATAAGATGAACTAAGCAAGATATCCTGCATAACCCTTATAAAAGGAGCATTGATATGCAATATGTAATGCAAGATGAATATGAAATGAATATCTCCACAACTTTGCAAACATCTTAGAACTTCATTATAATTGGAATTTGATTTTCATCATTGAGCTCATTATGTTGCAAGGTAATGCAAGCATCATGGTATAATTAAACCAGGATGACCTAAGCATTTCTTGCATGGATTTTAATATAGAAAACTTGACAAGCATCTAGGTATAATTAAACCAAGATGACCTGAGTTTCATTTGCATAACAGACAAGGAATATTCTTGATGTTCTCCCCTCCATCGGGGAAAAAATATTTGGAGTCGAGGTATGTGTGGCGTATCACCATTAATAGCATTTGCAGAACAATCATGAATTGTATGTTGTCAATACTATTAGACTGATGAAGGCACTTATGCACAAACACCCCAATTACTTGTTCCTTAGACTTCATCGGAAAATACCCCACAAACAACAATCAAAGAAAAATATCGTGCCCCATCCTGGCCATTCTAATCAATGACATATGGGAGTTTTAGATTCATGTCAAAGATATCTAGGAATAGCATAGGAAACATGATAGACAATGAAATCCAGATATGAATGCATAACCTACAACAAATCATTCTAACATGCCTGCCATGGATATACATTTCTTTACCAAAAGATAGTGTTAAGTTTGATCAGTGTGATTGATGTATAGTCATTTGAAATGCATAGATGAGTGGTCATGTTTTGAAAGGATTGATCATATGTTATGAATCATGCTGAGGATATCAGTGTGTAAGAACATTTGATTGTGTTTTTTTGTCTGGTGAAAGTACTCCATTTTGTCCTCTAAGAGTCGTGACTATCATAGATCCACTTCCCAAAATAGGTCAAGGAAATGACCCCAACTAAGTGATGGAATGAATTATTATGGATGAAGAAGGACACAACAAGACTAGGATGAAGACCAAGATAATAGACCAAGCTATGGTGGGGTTTTATTATGGATATATAAAGTGAATAGGACATTATGAATTGGCCATTTTATTATGATATATACATAGCGGAGATGGTGATTTGACAAGCCATTTTATTATGGGTATACACAATGAGGTGACACACTAAAAGAATCCTAATAGAGAGAGGAGCTAATGTAATATCCCTCTAACCCTAATATAAGTTTTGTGTTTTTTGAAAGAATTAAGATCTTTCGATGTTTTCTTACAACTTAAGTTGTTCATGATACTTGTTTGATCTATTCCTATAGTTTGTTTATAATAATTTCATAAGCTAGTACTCAAGGATTCTAATATTAGACATACTATCTAAAGGTATCATTTTTGTATGTATTTATCTCTGTGTATGTATTGAGTACCTTCAAGACCTTTATGAATATAGTTAGGATGTTATATGATATGTACTTGATAGATATATATATATATATAAGTGATTATCTATATTTTCTTCTATTAAGGTTACTTTGGATGAATCTTGTATCTCACTTGATGATTTGATTATGTTGATTTATATTAGTATTGATAAGAGACTAACACAATGCTTGAGATTCTAACCTTCGTTATGATGATGCTACATGCTTTGAGTGTATATATATACATGATGTGTTTTAATGATTTAGGATGAAGTTATAGTTACTCACATAGCTGAGGTCCACATGATGTATCGATCTTGGTCATCTATTTGCAATGTCTTCTTTTATATGTATATCCGTGCATATGTATTTCTTCTTTGTGATGCAGGCTTGCAGGTACCGGGCATTGACTTCACCTAGCTTCACAGGTCTGAGCATGCCCTCAAATCCTTGATGGTTGTTGTTATGGAGATAGTACTAAGGTCCCTACATGAGTCTTCCTTTGTCATTATTCCAATTTGGGAATATTAGGGTTCCTCCTTTGTTAGTCAACCTTTGGGTGAAAAAACCCAGATCCAGTGCACCTGGTTGGGCATTGTTGTAGTTAGTGCCTTGTGGCCACTTGAATTCATTTGGTTGTATGATTTGTTTACTCATTTTATTTATTTCTCCTTCTTGGTATGATTCTTAGTTAATCTTTCTATGTTGTGTTTCAGGGTTTCATGCTTGGTCAGGAGTTTGGCTTGACTTTCCTTGTTGACTTTGGTTGACCTTATTTGATCTTATGGTTTTCTCGATATGTTTCGTAGTTGATTTTTATGGCCTCTTTGGATGATTAGATTTATTTTGAGGCATGTGATTTTATTCTACCTCAGTGTTATATCCTATAGTAATTATAAATAGGTAATAATATTGTGATCTATTACTTCATAATCTTATAGATTATAGTGTTTGGTATTTGGCATGTATCTATATAAATATAAATATATATATATATATAGAAATATATATATGGGTGCACACATATATGTATGTATATATATAATTTATACGTGATTATATGTTAATTATTGTAGATATTGTTGATGGTGTATATTTTGGGATTAATGTAAAGTATAGTATTATTAATAATTAAATATTAAATAATGCGAGGTATATTATTCTCAATTGTTAATTATTAATAATGTGGATAGGTTATATATATATATATATATATATATATATAGATATTGATGTAATTAATGATGTCATATGCATATATGTTAGGATAATATTACATATGTGTATTAATGAATACAAATCATCTTTTATTGTATATTTGAGTAATATAGTTGTATGATATTAAGTTATTTTATAATACCCTTTAGTTAAGAGTTAGTTGGGAGTTGGTTACTTTTCCTCTCAACCTTTGGAAATCTATTTATATGCACTACTTTCTCATTTGAAGAGAGGAAATTTTGGGGCTGAAGCATTGAGGAGAGGATGGCCTTACTTTTTAGGGAGATTTTGGAGAGAAAACTTGGAGATGTGAGGGAGAGTTTGTAAGCATATGTCTTTAAGAATTTTTGGTTATCTTTGCTTTTGGGAGAGAGACATTTTTGTGAGAATTTTAGTAGTTGAGATAGGGATTCTTTGCTATGGAATTATTTCTTTCTTTCATGGAGATTTCTGAAAGTGGATAGGGTTTGAAGGATGCATCTCAAGTTTGGATTTGTCTTCTCTTTTGTTTCCTTCCTTCTTCGATTCAACCTTCGTAGGACATGAGGTATGGATTGAATATTTTAGTTACTTTATGTCTCTGATAGATTATGGATCTTTTTATATATTATCATTATTTATCAAATCTATACTTTTCATTTCTATGGTTACTTTAAATTTTTGAGTTTTTGTTTGTAAGAATTGGCCTGTGTTTTCCTAGAATTTTTAGCAGCCCATTTTTTGAGATCTATTCTTATAATAATTTAAATTTCATCTATGGTTTTAATAAATTGATTTTATGAAATTAAAATTCCCAGATCTCAAATGGGTATCTCTCTGATTTTATTTTTAGGCTCGAATTAATGCCTTATTTTTGACATTTTGGCAGACTATGCCTGTCCATTCTTGATTCCAAATTTTTTGTCAAATGTATTCATATGCTACAGGCTGATATGATTATATAAAAGTATTAATTTGATATCAAAGATTATAATAAGTCTTATCTTTCATTTCCAATTGGTTTGGATAATTTTAATTATGTTTTGTGAAAATTACAATCATTTTAGTGAAGGCAGGTCTGAACCCTAACAAGAGTTTTCTGTTTTAAACCAGAAGTCATAACTTTCCTTCCCACCATTGGATCTTCCTAAAAATAAAATTGAGAGTCCATAATTATGTTATCTAAATCTCCACCAAAGAGATTGTCTTTATTTTTTTTTTTGTGGAAGATATGGATGACTATTCTATGATGACTATTCTTTGCATTTAATCCTTGCTTGAAATAATTCAGTTTAAGAACATCACTAAGTTTCAGGGTTTTGTACGGTTACCATAGGCTATTAGAATTTTTTTTTGGGTTAATTTCATCTATGTGTACTTTGAATATGTTTATAATATCACTTGGATGTCTTCTTATATGTTTGGAACATTCTGAATGCCATATTGGGTTTAGGGTTGTCAAGTGGACTAGGGACAACATATGTTTTCCTAAACTCAATCAAATGTTGTTATGGAATTGATATGAATTCTTGATGATGGATCTATTATGTTCTTATGATTTTTATATGTATGTTAGGGAACCTAAGTACACTAGGTGAGTAGCTCATAGTGAGGGGCTGGGGCCCTAAGTGGCTAGTACCGGGATAACCTACTATGAGTTATTTAATCAAGTGATAACCTAAATAAATGAATTGGGAATGGGAGATTATTGGAATGGGAAATTACAAACTAATCAAGATTAATTGTGCCTCACCCATGCCTTTAGTGCTAGTAAAGACTAAGGATGGGAGTGGGAGAAGGTACCTATGCATAGGTACGACTGAATGACCTTGTCTGTACGAGAGGCATTCAATTCTGCATGTGCCTACTTGGGGTTGGGGCTAAGAGTGGCTAGTACCAGGACAACCCAAGGGGTGAGGGCTATGCAATGACACTCACCTAGCCTGTAGCTTAGAGTCTCTACCAAATTTGATCATGCCTCTGGTAGTCCTTGTGGTCTTCTTGTCTTTTCTTTTGTGTTGTGACTTCGGAGAAATTTTATCACCACCTTAGGAATTTCCTAGTTGTTACCTCTTGTATGGGCCTTTGGTTCTATCTCCTAGCTCATGGGAGTGGGCCTATTGGTTCCACGTGGTTGGGTGGTTAATATTTATATCGAGGTATTGTTCATGATTCTCTGGATGATCCTAGCACATATTCCTTTCCAGATCTGCAGTTGAAGATTTTTTATTGGATATTTTAATATGTTGAGATGTACTTATGTATCTATATTCATGTAATTTTAATCTCCTAAAAGGAGTCTTGTAGTATTGATGTAATCTCAATTCAAAGCAATGCATAAGGGAATGGGTAGTTCTAGGTAAAAGAAAGGGAAAATAATGTGGAATATTGGACATGTTACTAGCATTAAAAAAAAGTGTTTATGTTATTTCTCCTATCCTCTTATGTTGTCCATATGTAAAGGAAATAATCTTAAATATAGTTATATATAATGATGTATCACAACAATAATGTATTCTCTCTTGATGAAAGGATCCAAGGAAATTATTGAGAAATGATAGATTAGTGATTGGAATTATTAACAATGAATGGTTATGAAACAATGCAGTAAAATAGTAACTTGATTATAATGTTAAAATTTGGTTCATGTTAATGAAGTACCTAGGATAATGCCTAACTCAATGAATATTAATCTCTTACCTAAATTATTAGAGAAAAGTGATATAAAGGATAGTAGATGTAGATGAAATCAATATGAATTTATGGAATGAGTTGATAAAAGGAATAATGATGTTGGATGATTAACTTATGTTTAATAAAAGAAATAAGTTAGGGACATTTAACTTAATGCATTAAAATGAACGTAGATCTTTTAAGCTCATGATTCCATGAATATCTTATGCATGTAAATGGTTTATATGATGTTGCTTTAGTAGCGATGTTAGGGAGCCCATGAGGACTTAAGTTGTATAAATCTTACATTCAAGTAGTAGAAAATTATTTCTTCTTTTAGAAATATGAAGTGTAATGATGAATATTATTCTAGTTAAAATAAAAAAAAGAAATTTACTACTTGCATTTTATAGAGATTTATGTCTTGTCTTCTTGGGTTGCCTAGCGGGGCATTACAGCTAACTTGTCACAAATGGCACCTGTTTCCAAGTTTTCACCACATGTTTTTATTGCAATTTTCTTTCATTTTTTTTTTTATAATATATTTTTGAGATTTTATTTATATACAAAGCCCTTGCATTGGGATTTCAAGCATAGAACTTCTTGAGATGCATGCTGTTAAGAGGCTCATCCAAGAGATTTCCCTTAGGCATAGACAATTGATAAGCCCTGCAGCCATATAATGCTATAATTACAAAAGGACCTAACCAATTGGGTTCAAACTTGCCCTTCTCACGATGCTGCTGATTTTTGGGATTCTCACGAAGGACTAGATCACCCACCTAAAAGTCTCTAGGTTTCACTTTACTGTTGCACTGATGAGACATCCTTTGCTGATAGAATTTCAAATGATCATAGGTTCTCTGATGATGTTCATCTAGCAATTCTAACTCAGCTAGCCGTGCAACCCTATACTCTTCATCTAGAATTAAATCTTTTAGGGATACACAAAGATAAGGTAACTCGACCTTGAGGGGCAGAACAACTTTGGAACCATAGACATAGGAATATGGGGTGGCCCCAATGGGAGTATAGATGGAAGTATGATAAGCCCATAAGGTGGGATTCAATTAGTGATGAAGGGTGCTCCCCTTAATGCCACAAACACATAACAGAAATAGAGAAACAACAACAACAATATGCAAGAATAGAAAATTGGCTTCTTATTATCTCCACAAATGTGGAATTACAAACTTTCAGAATTACAATATGCAAAGTCACATGGGCATTCCCTTACAATATTCTGTAGGACAAAGCCTCGAATCAATACCCAGATCT
Source organism: Chamaecyparis obtusa (assembly GCA_027943335.1). NCBI lineage: Eukaryota > Viridiplantae > Streptophyta > Pinopsida > Cupressales > Cupressaceae > Chamaecyparis > Chamaecyparis obtusa. Next base: position 1,768,699 of record BSBK01000141.1, read on the forward strand.
ACTACCCAGAACTATTCTGAACTGCCTAAGACAATAATACAACCTTCCTTATATAGGCAATTTTCCACCGCCTGGGAAGGTTCTAGAATTTTAGCCAATAAGGCCGACCAAACTTAGAATTATTTTATTTTACATTTTATTACATCATAGTCGGCTCAAGATAACCTTTGAAACCCGAACAAAAATTTTGAAGAAAATTATTTTCTGCCATTTCAGGTGGCCCAACTTTCGAAGACCATAAGTCATCACCAGTTGACCCGATCGGCTATTATAACCCCATTTCCGAAACGCCACGAAGTGCTCTACAGGATTGATTGGCGCAAGCGCCTGTCACCCAAATTTTTGACCTCATCTGGGGCCTCTAAAGCCTTCAAAACTGAGTTCAAAGTTTCTGTACCTTGCTGCCAATACCGAAAATCTTCAATATCTTCCAATATACACTTGATCTGGCAATGAAACTTTACTGGCAGACTTATATGACCAAAATGAACCTCCAAGAAAGAAATCAGATCATTCTGAGCACATACAAAAATTACCAAAAATAGTAACTTTCCATAAATAGCAGCTCTGCACAAAATAGCCCTTATTGATTATAAAAATAGAAATACTTTTTTTTTTTTTGGGTGATGCAAGATTGCTCTTACACCCAGGATGCTCCTACATCAGACACCCAGGGTAATTTGAGAAGTGACCCTGTCACGACTCAGGTGTGCAGAGGAAAACTAAGATGACTAACCTCCTCCTTTGTCAGCCATGATGAATCTTCAACAGGTCATCCTTTCCACTTGACCAGATATTCTTCATATGTCCTATTCCTTGTGCTTCTGCCAACACGACTGTCCAGTATATCTTCGATCTCCTTAGTGTATGAACTAGTTGCTGGAATACTCCACTGTGCTGTTGTGATCGCATCTTCAACACCTCCTTCATGATACTCTGTCAGATCTGAAATGTTAAACACTGGTGAAATATTTAGCTCAGTAGGCAATTCTACCTCATATGCGTTTCCTGAATCATGTTTCTTCAGTATCTTACATGGTCCAAACTTCTTCATTTTCAGCTTGTTATATGTACCAACTGGAAACCACTCCTTCCGCAAATGAACCATGACTTCATCACCAACCTGAAATTCCTTATACCTCCTTTTCTCATCTGCCTTAGCCTTATACTGTGCGTTCATCTTGGTAATATGCTTCCTCACCTCCCCATGGATGTTCTTCAAGTGTTCTGCAAAATCCTCAGCTTCAGCACTACTTATTTATCCTTTATCTATCTTCCTCAATTCAAATGCATTTTTTGGACTACTTCCATATACAATCTGGAATGGTGATTTACCAGTGCTCCTGTTGACAGAATTATTGTATGCAAATTCCGCCTGTGGTAAAATCAAATCCCATCCTGCTGGCTTATCTCCAACCAAACATCTCAGCAAATTTCCCAAACTCCTATTCACCACCTCTATAATTCTATAATTACAAAAGGACCTAACCAATTGGGTTCAAACTTGCCCTTCTCACGATGCTGCTGATTTTTGGGATTCTCATGAAGGACTAGATCACCCACCTAAAAGTCTCTAGGTTTCACTTTACTGTTGCACTGATGAGACATCCTTTGCTGATAGAATTTCAAATGATCATAGGTTCTCTGATGATGTTCATCTAGCAATTCTAACTCAGCTAGCCGTGCAACCCTATACTCTTCATTTGGAATTAAATCTTTTAGGGATACACAAAGAGAAGGTAACTCGACCTTGAGGGGCATAACAACTTTGGAACCATAGACATAGGAATATGGGGTGGCCCCAATGGGAGTACAGATGGAAGTATGATAAGCCCATAAGGTGGGATTCAATTAGACATGCCAATCACGGCTAGCATCATTGATAGTCATTTGGAGGATCTTGACAATGGTTTTATTAGATGCCTCAGCTTGGCCATTTCCCTGGGGATAATAAATGGTGGAATAGTGATTTTTGATGTGAAATTTCTCACATAGTTCATCCATGTCCTAATTTTGGAATTGCTTCCCTTGATCTGTAATAAGATGCATAGGTATACCATATCTACAAATGGTATAATTGAGGATAAACATGGAGATTTTCTTGCCAGTGGTAGTGATCAATGGAACAGATTCATTCCACTTGGTAAAATACTAAGTTGTAGTGATAATGTACTTATGGCCATTGGAAGATGGAGGGTGAATTGCACCCACAAGGTTGAGTCCCCATTGATTGAATGGTAATGTTGTCGTAAAAGGATGGAGCTATTGTGCTGGTGCATGAATAAGATTCCCATGTATTTGACATTTCTTGCATTTCCTAGCAAAGTGAAAGGAATCTATTTCCATAGTAGGCCAATAGTAACCCATATGCATGAGCTTCTTAGCCAAGGAAGGACCACTCGAATGTGTCCCAAAAATACCCTCATATATGTCTTGTAAGGCAGTTTGTGATGTAGTCAAGGATGGAGGATCCAATTAAGGACTATCGAAACTTGCATCCAAACCATGACACAATGAAATTACACAACAACACCAAATCTGAGAGAAAATAGGTATCTTTATTCATCAAAAATTGAGTACATGCAATGTGCCAGGCTGTAAGGCCTTCCAATTTATGGCTAATTACAAAGAAAGAAACAATTCTACAAGATCACACAAGATCCAATACACCTCATAGCTAGTCTAGGTCTGTAACACAAGACATTGGTAGACACTCCAAGAAAGATCTAAATTGGTGCACGTAGGCCACCAAGAAATCTCCTTGTGCCTAAGCTCGCAAGCTACTAACTCTACTATCTTCCAAATATAACTCTAGATTTCTCCTCCCCCTCACTATATAATCAACTACCCAAACATCCTCTTAAATACTAATTCGCAGCCACAAGTTAGCTTTACAAACAATTAAATCCCAAAACCCAGTTGGCTTCCAAATATACAAATATTAAATGTAAAACATGGTTGGCTCTCAAATAGCCTTACAATAATTAAATTATCCATGTAGGCCTCTAGATCCACATCAGATAATGCAACATGCTAGATCTAGGTCCCCACATGTCCAACGGTCAATCCATAACTCAAGGAATGTGACCCAAATTAAATGCACCAGTCGACCAAGCTGATTCATCCACACAACCAAGTCTATCTTCAAGAATGACAAGCACTAGAAAGCAACACCGAGATCCTGTCGGTAACCAAACATCGAGCAATAGAGAAATAACTGAGCACTAGTGAACTGACCATGCCAAGCATCACCGAGCAATGCAATTAATGCCAAGTACCAGGAGAATCGACACCTTTAGTTACCAAGTGTTCTTCAGAGACCGAGCACCCCGGTAAACACTATAACCAAGCAACCACACTCCAAGACCAAGAAAATAACTGACCAACTAAGATCAAAACTACTAATCTTCCTTTCAAAAAAAACATATTTTTGGGTGATACAGGATTGCCAAGAATCCTAGGATGCTCTTGCATCAGACACCCCAGGTAAAGAAGATTTTCTTATAAGGAAATTAGGAACATCTTAAGGGAATCAGAACAGGTATGCCAGATCTGTTCTTAACCCATATCTCCTCTTGTCCTTCATCCCAAGTTGTCTTTACTTCATCCCTTGCTTCCTGTAGCAAGTTTTTGTACTTCCCATTTTTCTTATTTTTCCTGTCTACAACTGATAACAACTGACTTTGACCATCCCTTCCACTTTTGATCACATCAGCACCTCGATAAATCCCATCCTCTCCAGACTCCTCAATCAACTCAACATCATCCACATCTCTCTATTGCATCATTGTAATTATGTGTTATACTATTTCTGTCAGAAAGATCATCTACCTCTTAATCTCAACAAACTCTTCAGATATATCATTCTCCTTCTCCTTCAAACTAGAATTTGTAGAAATAGGTTCATTAACCCTATGTTCCCGAGGTTTGTCATGGTCACACAGACAACACCTGACAACTCCACATTCCTTAGTCCCTGTCTCCTATAAAGGTAATAGCTTATGCCTAGATCCTTCATGCCTAACCACATAGGTGTTTGCATGACCATCAAACAAAACATTTCTATCAAATTGCCAAGGTCTCCCGAGTAATAGATGACAAGCATCCATAGGCAATACATCACACAATATTTCATCATGATAATATCCAATCTGAAAATTAACCAAGCACTGTTATTCAATCCTAACCTTAGACACATCTTGTATCCAACTAATCTGATAAGGGTTAAGGTGTTTCTTTCTTTCCAAATTCAACTTACTAACCATTTCCTCTGAAACAAAGTTTTCAGAACTACCACCATCAACTATGACATTACATACCTTATCCTTGCACTTACATCTGGTTCTGAATTTTTTTTTTCTTTGCACTAGTTCCTAGACACATGTAGCTAAACTCCTAGTGATAAGAAACTCACCCTTTTCTACAACATTGTCAATGTCTTCTTTATCAGTTAGAGCAACTCTTCTCTTAGGACATTGAAAACTTCGATGAACCACTTTACCACATTGATAACAAGTACTAGTGAACTCATTTTTCCACCTTCCTCTCTATCCAGTATTGAAATTATTAGTGACTTGACCATTACTAGATCCTACATTAGTCTTCTTAGGATTCTCTACCACATTACTTTCAGCAACCATTTCACCAGTCTTACTACCTTTATTCCTATTGTTTTGTCTTCCTTCAAACTTCTTGTTCATCTTCTCTTCAATCTTTAATGTCATCTAATAAGCATCTCCTATTGTTGTCATCCAAATAGTAAGTAACTCTTCTTAAATACTAGGTCTCAAACCATAAACATACCTATCAACCTTCTCTTTATGAGCTTCAGAATGACCAGTCCTAATTAGGATTATGTAAAACTCCTCAGTATACTCCTGCACTAATTTGTTAGTTTGCTTCAAGGCTTGCATCTTCTTAAACATGTCTAACTCATAATCCACTGAAATGAATTTCTTCTTCAACTTGTCAACCATTTGGTTCCATCTAGTGATCTTTTCCTTTCCTCTCCTACTTCTTTCCAACTGAACTTCCCTCCCCCAAATATTTTCACGACCCTTCAATTTAGTCTTTGAAAATCTAACTCTATCATGATCTTCTATTTATTCATACTCAAAGTATTCATCTATCTCATTGATCCAATCAATCAACTCTTTTGGCCTAAGGCTTCCAAAAAATGTAGAAACTTCAATTTTAGGTCTTTTCCCAATTTTAGACATAGCCTTCAGGATTCTATTCTCTTCTGGATCCCTAGCTTCTTCTACGGCTTCTTCAAAATGATCCTCTTCCTTAGATTCATCATCACTATCTTCTTTCAATGTAGTCTTCTTTCTCAATTCCTCTTGTAGATCTTGCACTTGTGTCTGCAAAGCTCTAAAATCATTAAGACCAAATTCTCCAACAGCTTCCTCCTCTGAGATCTCACGAGCTCTCCTAGGAGGCATCTTCAATCCAAGGTCCTAGTGCAAACTATCTCCCCTTTGATGATCTATCCACACATTCAAACTCAACTTGCTCTGATACCACTTGATGCAGTCAAGGATGGAGGATCCAATTAAGGACTATCCAAACTTGTAGCCAAACCATGACATAATGGAATTACACAACAATAACACCAGATCTAAGAGAAAATAGGTATCTTTATTCATCAACAATTGATTACATGCAATGTGCCGGGCTATAAGGCCTTCCCGATTATAGCCAATTACAAAGCAAGAAATAGTTCTACAAGATCACGCAGGATGCAATATGTTGGTTGGTTTCTTGGTTTTAGGTATTGTCCTTTGAAATTTTTGATATTTGATGCCTATCTCTAAGTTTTGTGATTTAAGTTCCAAGCATTTCCAGTCCCAGAGCTCCAAAATTGTTTAAAGTTTGAAAAACCCTAGGTTTTAGGACTAATTGCCTTTTAAAATCGAAAAAGCCCTAATATTTGCTCACCCAAGTCTATTCGGCTATTACTTTTTCAAATCACTTGATGACCTTTTTCAGCATGTGCACTTTATATTTCTAGATTATCCGATTCCCTTTGTCACACAGTCTCCTAAGGATGGAAGAATATTCTTTGTCTTCAAATGACTCAGTGCTTGCCTTTAGTTGCTGAGTCTCTGGATGACTATTTTGAGATCTAGCGACTGCTATGATAAATTTTTGCAAAGTGACTATGGTCACTTTATCTCCAGATCAAAATAACTTTAGTTGGGTGATCTCTAAAAGAAATAAAGAATTGATATAATATTTACTGATTATGAGGTTCATAGTTGATCGTTGAATCTCCAAATGCAAAGTGGTGATCTATTTTACGAGTCACCAGATCTCCAAGTTATTCAGTGGTTAGTTCTCTTATCCTGCAACCTGGCAATTTTAATAGTCACATGTTCTCTTGTTTTTGGTAGTTATGTTTTAAGTAAACAATGATTCAACAACATGGTTATCTCTAAGTCTCCCATTGACGTGGTTAAGTGATAAAATGTGTGGCAACTTAGTGACAACTATTGGATGAAGTTTTAATCGACGGTTGATGTTTAATCTCATTACTTGACTGAGGTTAAGTAATTATTCTAGCAACTTGGAGAATAAAGGTGTTGGTGCAGTCTCTAGTCTTAACCATAGTCAAAGGAAATATTGGGTGACTAGGAGATGTCTTCAGTCGCATAGTCGCTAGATGAGCCCGAGTTAAGAGAAAAGTTTTCAGATAGTTGTTGTCAGCCGTTGATTTAATTTTTATCATGTGGTGGTTGCGTAGTCTTAGAATATAACTATGGGTTAGAAAATTATCCAGTGACCTTGAGATTTGCCTTGTCACCCAATCTCTAGGTAAATTTTGAGTTAAGAAAGTTGCTCAGCAATTAGAAGACTGTCTTCAGTCGGGTAATTGCGAGATGATTCATGGTTAAGTGTTGACTAAAATTAAAAAGTTGAAAAAATATAAGTATCCATTGTCAGATGTTGTGATGTGTCTCTTCCTGATTGGTTGATAAAATAGAAAAAATATAAACAAGTAATTAGACTTGACTATAGTTGCTAAATCTCCAGAAAATAAATCAAAGGTTTTTTTGTCTTTAGTCGCTGAATCTTTGAATAGGTGAGTTGGGAGGTCTCAAGAAAAAGTTTGAAAAGTCAATAGGCTTTAGTGACTGGCAGATTCATTGAGGTCTCTAGATCTCTTGATGGCCTTTGTCACCAGGTCTCAAGATAAAATTAAAAGGAAATAATTTTGCAACAATTAAGAGATTGACTATAGTCGCTAGGTCTTAGAATGGAAAATTTAAGAAAGCACAAGGTCACTCAGTCTCTAGATAAATTCAATAGGTTTCAAAATGTTCAGTGACTATGATAGTCACTAGATCTCCAAAAGAAATAAAGTCATTTAATGACTAAAATTTTATTTAGTCACCAGATCTCTAAAAGTTTAAACGAGGCGCCAAATTTTTTAGCGATTATGAGAATGTCTTGTAGTCACTAGGTCGCCATAAGTTGAAATTTGATTACCTATCATTTTCTTAGCTTATGGCTAGTGAATTCAATTCTGAGCGTGCCAAGTAATGGTGGAAGTGACATAATTTTTAGCTTTTGATCTCTAACAGATTGTTGCATTCAATTTTGCTAAATAAATACAATTTTTCATTACTCATTTTGAATTACCAAGCATTCAAAAAGCCAAAGTGATAGAATTTCCTGAGATTTTTTGGAGTAATTTCAAAGTACAAAACATTCAGAATTTGCAGAGGAGTTTGAATTCTCAGACAGGATGAGCCAATTATCAGTCAGTGGAGCTTCTATCAGCAAGGGCACTAAAGAGAAGGCCAAGGAAAGCTATTAAGATGAATTCTTTGTCTTATTGCCAGGGTCATCACAGAACAAGAAGGTTAGTGATGAGTTTTTTATAGATGAACTTGCATACTGTAGAGATTCCAGGACACCAGACATCACTAGAATGTGTTTGTTCAAGTACTTTTATAAGAATTCTAAGAATCCGGTCCCTGTCTCAAGCCCTTGGATGTTAGGGTTAGCAAAATTGATAGTTCCAAAGGTTTTCCTGGATGTAGATGTCCTAATTGTTCTATCCCATTGCTATAATCCCCTATCTAGAACAATTAGGAAGGGTGATGGTTCTCCTCTGGTCACCCTTGATCGGAATTCATTCATAAGAGCTTTCAGTATCCATCTCCCTATGGCTACTAAAATTAGTTTACAGGCCTTGGCAAATAGGTATGTTAGGGAGGCTGCCATTGTGGCAAAATAAATCCAACACCATGTTCCCTAGAGAATAGAAATTACATTGCACCAATGGTAGGAACAATCCTGTATGCATACAAGGACCTCCGCTTTTATATAAAGTTCATTGTATATGGATTATGCAAAGTTCTAGGTATTGATGGTGGAGAGAGGATCTCCTCAGATCTCCTGATGATGGTTTTGGACTCCCAGAGTCTTCATGTGACAAAAGGATATGATTACATAGGATATGTAATAGAAAAGATGCATGAGGGTTTACACACATTGAAGAACCACATGTCTAGTTCTACTCCATGGCTTATGCACTATTATTTGTTGATGCACCTCATTCTGTACTTCAATTATGATATCATGAACATGGAATGCCTTGAGCCACAGATGATGTATAAGGGATAGCAAAATCCAGTACAATTTTGGATAAGGGCTTGGAGTCCTTTTTCCTCGAGAAGTGATTTTGTGTATTTGAAAATTGGATAGTTCAGCCTATCCTCCTCAGTTTAGGGCTTAATCTTTCAAGGCTATCCACAAAGGTCCTACAGCTGATAAGGCCTCAACAATTTGTTGATAAGTGGACTAAGGGTCAGAATTGAGGAGATATTTACTATGAAAAAGGTTATACTATGATTAGAGTATACAGATGCCCTCAACCCCCCCACATACTACCATTCTTTTTTCCACCAAGGGTGGAATTTTTAGAATTCATCTGGCAACTAATGCTGACTAATAAGGAGCACCTGGCTCCACATAGAAAAGGAACTTTTACTCCAAGGCACTTTAGAGTGCATAATCTCACAATAGGCAAGAATTCCTTCAGTAAGGTAAATGATTGGTTAGGGTAGTTCAAAATGCATGCTTCTTCCCATAGGTATGTCAATACAGAGGGATTCATGATTGCTGCTAAGAAATATTACATCCCCATCATCCCATTCAATAAGAGACATGAGGAGTATCCTGAGGAGGATGTATTAAGAAACATAATAGAAGAAGAAGAAGTGGCAAGAAGATCTGACTAGATACATGAATTATATGCCATGGAGAAATAGTTAAGACAAAAGGGATTGGCATTCAGTGGCTTCTTCCCCAATCTGTCCTATCTCCAAAGGCTTGAACAAATGATGGCCCAATTCAATACTTTGATGAGGACTTTTGAAGATCAGATTGATGAGACAGACATGAAGAAGGATGTCCACTCTGAGTTAGAATGTGATGAAGATAGTGATGGTGGCTTCTTGATGCACAACCTCCCTCCTCTAGAACAAATAATGACTGAAAAACATCAAGCTAGAGAAAATATTGTTGACTTGACAGAGCTCCATAGTTCTCAAGATACAAATGAGCCTCCTGCAAAGAAGCAGAGATTATTAGTTGGAGAATCTTCTCAAGCAAGGAGAAAAGTCAAAGTGGGAGCCCTCTTTATTGGAACTAGTGTCCATCACCACCAGTTGAGGAAGAAGATAAGAGAGGAGAAAAGATAACAAAAACTAGAAACATAAGATGTTGAGTTGCCCTTGGCTCTATTCCAAGATGAAAGAATGTTAGAACAAGATGCATTCTTGAAGGATGACAATTTTATAGAGTCAGATGAATTCAAGAGCTTCTTGATATGGCACAAGCAACAATAGGTTGCATCTAGTGTTTAGATCACTGAAGAGGGTCAAGTGCCTGATGAAGCAGTGCAAACACTAAGGGAATATGACCCTGAGGTAGAGAAAATCACCCCAGAAGAGGCCAAACAGCTTGTCAGAAATAGAAATATGCTACTTGTGCCTGGGTAGAATTCATATTCAAATTTTATTATTGATCAGATTAAGAGATAGGACATAAATTTATCCTCAGAGACCCAAGTTGGGGAGATTATCAAAGGGTTTCGGTATAGCCCAAGAAATCAAGCATTGACTCTATGGAGCATGTATCCTAAAGATAAAAAGCCATCAATTTTGAATGTAAAAGAAAAAAAGGATGGTGAAAAAATTGTATGGTCAATCCATAATACATGAGACCTTGAGATCTCTCAAGTGTTAACCCATTTTTCTAGGCTCAATGAAGACAAGACTAAGAAATTATCAAAGAGATATGGTTCCTTGTTGGAGGACTACAGTGCACTTTTGAAAGATAGAGATATCAGAATAATGAAGGAAAAGGGATTGGAGAAGTCTTTGGCAGACTTAGAGCATCAAATAATCAATACTCCTGTAGCTACCCCTATACCACTTGAACAAAAAGTACTTCTTGAGAATAAGAGTATGAGTGAAGAAGAGGTTGCTGCACAGATTGAAAAAATAAAGTTAGAAAACAATCAGGCTATCCTAAAAGCCTTGTTGAAGATCTTGCAACATAGAGTTGATGCATTAAAGGATAAATTTGATTTTATTTTTAGTGCTTACAATAAATTACCCAAATTGCAAGTAGAAGTAAATAGTTATGTTTCTATTTTAAATGGTTATTATGCAACTTGGTCAGTCAGAGCAACACTTTTTGAAAGATTGGTAGCTGTTCAATCTTTAAGAACTAATATTCTAGAAGTTTTTTTGCAAGTGGGTGAGGAAATTGTAATACCCCAAAATTGGCACCTATTTAATTTCATCAATTTTGGTGCATTATCTTGATTTTACATCACCAAAGTCCTAGTTCCCTAGGCAATTTTCTCTCTCATATCTGACTTAATTTGACTTGATGTCAATTGCAAAGACCATAAATTGCAATAATCAAATGCTAAAATAATTCCTAAGTCCTAGACTTTATTTGGCTAAATAATCTCTATGATAAGTTAATTTAATTATGAAGTCCTAAGTACTTTTAATTAAATTAAACTCCACCCCCTTTAGCTAAATACCCTTGAAAGGAATTAATAAATATTTAGTTAAATTGAATGGACATCTCTTTATTTGAACTTAATAATTCAAATTACTCGAAAGGTCACTCCCCACATGTGGCAAATTTCATTCTTTTAATTAAATAATTCATACCTTTTTGTCTCAAAGGGGAATGAAGAGTCAGGAGTTTCAAATCAAGAAACTCTTCATTCCTCTCCCGAGCTTTTCTATTTAATAAGCCTCTTCTTCTCATTGAAAAAAAGGCAATTTTGAGAGTAAAGGCACTCTAGTGAATTTTTGATTGAATTTTAAGCTTTCATTTGCAACTAGTTTAATTCCTCATTCTAGTGTAATTGCATTTCTCATTTAGATTAAATTTGCTTAAATGTTCTTAGATTAAGATCATTTTTATTCCAAAATCAACTAAAAAATCTGCATTTCATATTTTCTTTCAAGTACTTTAGATTAATTGCATATTTCTCTCAAAGTATTCTTAGATTAATTGCATTCATCTTAGTTTGATTCTAAGCTTTGCATATCATCTTTATGGCTTTCTTGGAAAATCCTCCATTGTAGTAGCGGTCTGATGGTTGTTGGTTCTCCAATCTGAGAGCGATTATACACCCCCGCTTGTATAGGAGGCAACAGGTCGCTTCCTCATGAATTTTGGATTGAATAATTCATATTCTCTTCGTAATTTGATCATAGGAGTAATGACTATGTTGCGTATGTGGTTGATTTAGAGGTCACATTCAAGCACACACATTTTGGCGCCCACCGTGGGGCCGAAAATTTGATTTCTGGCCTCATTATCATTTTTTTTTTCTGACAAAAATTTAAGCTCTGTCGTGCGTCTGTATTGTATGTGTACGGATCTTCGCGTGAGAATCCAGAGCATCCCGCGTGAAGTTTTGCTCCTGTAGCACTCTTTCATGTGATATTTTACTGTCTCGCCCCAGAGTTTGCACTTTCTCGCGCACACTGGAGTACTTCCTCGTGCGAGATTTTAGTTATCTCACGCCAGATACTGCACTTTCTCACGCATATTTGTACTTTCTCACGTGAAGTTATATTACAGTTTTTTCCAGTTTCCAGTTTTCTTGTTCTTTCTGCTCTTAATTTCTGATAACTTCTGATAACTGTTGATTTTTATCTCTCTGATATTTTACAGCATTAACAGTTTCTGCAGGACGCTTGTCAAAGAATTTGAAAACATACTAATGGTTTGATTGCAGGACAAATAGTTGAAGATTGCTAAAACATTGTGTTTTTTTTCCTGCTTTTATTCACATAGTATAAATAGGGCTCCGTTAAAATTTCTTGAGAATTTCGATAGTGAGTAGGAATTTTGGCTCTTCATTACATGGAGGTGATGACCATGAATGAATCTAGAATTCTAATGATCTTACTAATATGAAAAATTCTTGGGGAAGCGGATAAAGTTAGTGAATCTTTAACATTTCTATTCGTCAGGGAATTATGCTCTTCTCTCCTTGAGAGAGAATCAGAAACCCAAAAGCGTATAGATTTGGTGAGGTGAAACTAACTCAGTGATGAACTTTCTTAATGTGTTTGGGTGAGGAAATGGGATAGAGAAGTATGCTCTTCTCCCTTTGGGAGAATTAGAAAATCAGACTCCCGAATCTAAACCAAGTCTAGTGTCACCTTTAGAGGGCCTGCCGGTATTGAACCTCCGGGAACGACCCAAGTGAGTACACACCTATTGCCAGTGATTCCACCTCACTATAATAAAGAAAGTTTTGTTGAGTCTAAAGACTCCAAAACCATGGTAACTTCCTTTTCATGACTTTGACGATCATCATGGAAAGGCCCTGTCTATTACACTGAGCGGCGCCGCTCCAAGCCCTGCTTGCGGGGGTGTGTGATTTTCAGGTGTTGGTGTGGCTGCGAGGCCTCAACCCTATATCAAGGGCACCGAAGGTTATTGTGAATGGAAGCCTAGTAAAAAACTTTCTTAGCTAGTGGCCTACCCGGTTCATCTCTGAAAGGAGTCATTATCTTTGCGCAAGGAGGGGGAAGAATCTCTCCGTATGTTTATCATACACAGATTCCCATCATAGGCATACACCTGGACGTTTGGAGGTGGTTGCGACACTGGCCCCTACTATAAGGGTAACCTTTGAACGTACACTATTGAGTCCTTGGAAACACTGAAAACACGGGCGCCCTCTAGGGGGTGACAGGGCTGTGTGAGGTGCACGTATGCATTCAAGCAATGGGGCAAAGGTTTTGGCTTCTCACCATTTTTTTTGTAGGACTAGGCTATGTGCTTGTTATTGAGTCTTAAACATTGTCCATACATTATCAAACAAAGACTCCCCTGATGCTATCAAGTTGCTTTGTCCTTGATAGGTTTGTTAATGACTACTTCTTGCTTCACAAGTGCTTGATCTAAACCATTGTGTCTTTAAACGAATGCTTAGAATCCTAAAATGAGTGTGTTGATTAAACAATTCTGTCAACCTGTCAGGAAATTGGATTTTCTGTCAGACATCAGTTCAGACTGTACCTCAAAATTCAACTCAAACTTTGAAAATTGCATCAAAACTGTCAGATTTTGCCTGTTTCCCGCGCGAGCTTTTAGCTTCAGAGCACTTCCTCGCGCAAGATTGTATTTTCTCGCGCGAAGTTCTATTTTCTCTCGCGCGAGTTGTCATTTCCTCACGCGGTCAGGCATTTTCTTGCACGAACTTGTAGCGCAGTTTTCCAAAATAGAGACCTATTTGCAGTTCACTGTTTGACTTTTTATCTGGTCTGCTTTTTGTCTAGGGTCTGTTTTTCTGCTTCCCTATTGTTTACCATCAGAAACTAGTTGTGTTGAGTTAGGAATCGATTGACCTTTGCTTTGGTTCGTGTTTTCTCTCATCTATTCATCTTATCTCTTTATGCCTTTTGTACCTCGCATTGCGGTTGTCTTATCTCGGCTGTTCTAGCCATCTCTTTTTGACAATTCATACCAGGTCCATCTTGCATCTTGGCTGTTCTAGCCATTTATCTCTTTTTCGTTATCTTAGAGACAGAGCCTAGCTTTATCCCGAATCTTTGCTCATTACATCTTCATCTATGACTGTCACGACTCGAAGTGGTAAGACTTATCCTATCCAGAACGTTGATCAAGATCAAAGTAAATCTCATAATCAAAACATAGGTCATTTCCAATTTGTTGAGAAGTCTGAACTTTGTAAGAGTTCTTCAAATTTGTCATTAAGCACTCCACAAGATAATTTGTCTCAGACATCTCCTCCAGTTTTCCAAGAGTGCTTTAATCCTTTATTTTCGCAATCTAGTTCGTCACGCCAAGAACAAGACAACTCTTATTTTCAAAACAATTCATTGTTTTGTGGCTTTGGGAGATCATTTCCTCGGATGGAACCTATTATTGAAACTATTGATCCCACTGAAGATAGTGATTCATCTGAAGCTATTCAGACACCAAAAGTTACATTGGCTGCACCTTTTTGACATCGTTCTCATCACTTTACTGAAGCTTCAATTGCAGCACAAATTTGTCTTGACAAGATGGGAACTAAGAACCCATTTGACTTTCAATCAGGCCAATACGGTCAAACTTATAATCAATACCATGGTCAATCTTCTCATGACCAAAATCAGACTCATCACAATCAGTCTCATAATGATGATCAATCTCGCAACAAAACTCAAGCTAATCAACAAGCAGCATATAACTATCGCCCTCATCCTTATGATCAAAATCAAGATGATCAACAAGATCACACACAAAGCATATATGAGACTCTTGGTAACGAGGATGATGTAATTACTCAGAATGATATAAATGCTACGAAAGCTAACAAGAATCTCATTAAAATGATGGAAATTATTCTTTTGGAAGATAAGGAAAAGTATTTTCTTGAGTTGGCTAAGCAAGGAGCCAAACTACCTCTGAATTTCCAAGTGGAAACTATTGTAGCTAAAGAAGAAGAAACTGAAACCGCTAAGCTACAAAAGATGATTCAAAGTATGCAAGATCAAATTACTCAACTGACAAAAGAAAAGGATAAGCCCACACAACAATTTACATTGGAGAATATATGTCCTTTTCCTTTTGATAAGAATGTTTACATGCCTCCTTTTCCAAGAGGAGTAGAGTTACCCAAATATGACAAGTACATGGGTACAACTGATCCTCAAGATCATCTAAGAGAGTTTGGCACACTGTCCATGGAATTCATGCATGATCAAACGTATCTTATGAGACTCTTCCCCTGCAGCTTGGGTGGGCCAGCTATGGAATGGTTTTGCCGATTACATCCTGGTATTCAAACTTTTGATGAGATTGCCAATCTTTTTCTTCAGCATTATTCTCACAACATCCAACACCCTGTCAATATTCATGACTTGTGTAATTTGAAACAATGACAGGGAGAACCTTTCTTGTCTTTTCTCCAGAGGTGGAGACAACTTTGTACAAAGTATCCTTGTAAATTGTCTGAATCTGAGAAACTTGATATCTTTTTAGACAACCTTCTTCCAGATTTTGGATATCAAGTATAATTACAAGGTCCTTTGACATTTGACAGCATGATCAAACAAGCTGTGAGGATAGAAGCCTTTATGGTCAAAAAGGGAGAATTAATTCTGAATAAAGACAATAAACAAGGATTCTCAACGAACAAGGATAAAGGGAAGTCTGTAAACAAGAATAGAGAGGTGGTAAATGATGGAGTGGTCGATAATGTCACCGCAAAGCCTTCAAAGCCTATCTTTAATCTTACTTCTAGCATACAAGTGGCTAAGGCTGTCGAAAAGAATACAACAGATAATCAGCACAGTTCAAGATTTTCTAGAAACAAACTGTGGGCTCCTCGACCTAAGCGCAATTTCACTTCTTTGGGAGAGCCTCTTGATGTAGTCTTTAAAACTCTCATACAAAATCAGATTCTCACTCCTTTGGACAAGCGAACTTATGACCCACAACCAAGACCTCACTGGTGGAATGACAATGATTATTGTGACTATCATCAAAATATTGGTCATAAGACATCCACTTGTCTTTAGTTGAGACATAAAGTTCAAGATTTGATTGACAGCGGTGATATTGTTGTGGATGGTCATAATAAGAATTCTGATCATCAGGCATTTAAAGATCCTTTTCCTCCTCATGAGAAAGGAGAGTCTTCTACAACTAAGAACAACAATGCTAAGGTGAATTACACTTACCCTTCTACCGATAATGTTATTAACATGATTGAACCTATGGGAGTTGAATATTGTGATGTGATCACTTTTAAGGGGAGTGGTGATGCTCCCAAGCCTAGAGTTCCTTTCATCTTACGAAATTCCACATCTTGTTCATCTGAATCTAAACAAACTCAAGATTGTGCAACTATTGTCACTCGATCACGTGGAAGAGTTGTTTTGAAAGGTCCCGATCCTCCGAAGCAAACTGTAGACAAGGATACTTTGAGACAAAGCACAGATAAGGTTGCTTCGAAACAAACGATGGATAAGATTACCACTGGCCCTACCAATAAAGCTTCTAAATTGACTCCCACATCTAGTGTTACTAGTTATAGTATCTTAGATCAACTCCAGCGAACCAATGCTCAGATTACTATTTTTGAGTTGTTAAAAATCTCGCCTGCTCATAGGCAAATTTTGGATAAAGCCCTCGCTGAAGCAAATGTCCCCAAGGATCTTGATCTAAACCGGTTCCAATCTATGGTGGGTCACTTGACCTCACCGCATTATTTGTCCTTCTCAGAGGAAGATGATCATTCTTTGAACCACCCGCATAATGCTCCCTTACACATAGAGGTTATGATAGGTCCCAAACGTGTCTGTCGTGTGCTTATTGATAATGGCGTTGGTCTTAACATTTGTTCCGCTACATTGCTCACTCAGCTAGGTTATGATGAGGACTGCATAGACTCCCATAAGATGATTACCATAAAAGCTTATGATGAAGAAGAACGCAAGTCCCAGGGTTTAGTTGTGCTACCTATCCGCGTAGGTCTTGTTGAGAGAGATGTTACTTTCCAAGTGCTCGACATTCCTTTAGCATACAACATTTTGTTGGGTAGGCCTTGGATTCATGAGATGCAGGCTGTTCCATCCACATATCATCAATGCATCAAGTTCCCATTTCACGGGGTGGAAGTCACTATACCCGCAAACACCAATCTCTCTCGTAATACTCTCATGCAAACTACAGATAGCTTTGTTCCTGCCAATAGAGACTCCACTGAGTTCTATGACACTAAGCTTAGAGAAATGGAGCAAACTTTGAAAATTAAAGATACGGGCATGGGAGAATATCAAATGGAACCTGTGCTATCTCTAGCAGCTTTACCTCCCTCTCCACCCCTCTATGGGAGACCTTCGGAAACTCATGGACTTTCTGATAATCCTCCTCAAACAATCTATGATGGTGCTTTTGTGCGAGCCTCCATACCTTTAGAAGATGAAGATGAGGAAAGAGCTATCAAAGCTTGGATCTATAAAGGAAAGGAGATATCTGAAACAACTACTCCTCCAGAGTTAGAAAAAGAACCTTATAGTGAAGGTTTCAAAATCATGAAGCGCTTTGGATACAAGGGAAGTGGTCCTATAGGGGTAAATGATAATGGATTGTTGAAGCCTATTGAAGCTGTAGGTCATAGCCCAAAGGACACTACTGGATTAGGATTTAAAAAGACTCCCTTTCATTTGGGGACCAAGACATTTATGTCGGCTCCTATGTCTGATTCCAAGCTTGAACCTGAGCATGAACAAGAAATTGAAGATACCACTCCAAAGATGAATCCAGAAAATAGCTCTGATGAAGATACATTTCCATATCCTATCCCTTTGGATATTGTGAAACTCCTTGCTGAACCTGATGAGCCTATCATACCTGTTCATTTGGTAGAGACTGATACTGATACGTGCTCTGAGGCTGATTCTGAGAAAACTTCTTCAGTACATCAAGTTACATATGAGGAATGGAAAGCAGCATTAAATGATGATCCCAATTTTACAAGTGAGCAATATAGGCCACCATATTTTAAAAAATACTATGAACAAGAACAACTTCAGCAAGCCGTCAATGACAGAAGGAATAATAATGAGACTAATGATGCTGCTAATGAAATTCCTACATCAAGTACGGACTCACATGAATATGAGTTCGACTCTACATCCGATGCCACTTATGATGTCGACATAGATACTGTTCATGAGTATGAAAGACTCCTCGAAGTAGGTGAAGGGTCTGGCGCTAGAACACAAGAATTTGATGTTGTAGATGTCAACTTGTCTTCCGCTTCCAATGTAGGATCTCATAGGGATTCAAACACTCCTCTAGACGAGACTGCTCTAGCTCTTGACTTGCTTGTTAATGCTTTTGAGGGTTATACCGTGAACGCAGTTGAACCAGCCACTACTTCCCTTTCACTCCATCGTCCTAATCTAATAAACTGGAACTCCCCTCTCGCATCCAATGAAGTCCTTACATTCCAAAATGATTATGAACTAGCCTGTTACCTCCATGCTCTCGAACCTATAATGTCTTCCACCAGCAAATATAGAATCAGCATGACAGAAGGGGATATCAAGTATCTTAGTCAAAAAATAAAAAATAGAAAAAATAAGAGCTCTGATGGTGAAAACCACTTTGTGGTAGTATCAGAGCCAAAAATAGTAAAAATAAAAGATGTATCTGAGGGTGAAAACCTCTCTGAGGTGCCCAAGGATGAGATACTTGATACTCTACCAAGCCATTTTCAAGAAAGATCATTAGTTCTGATTGAACTGACACAGCCGGTGAACTTGGGCACTGAGGCTACTCCACAGATTATACATTTAGCACAGTCATTATCTGCTGAAGAAAAAGAAGAGTTCACTAGATTCTTCCAACGCAAGAAAATAAAATTTGCATGGGGTTATTCTGATATGCCTGGATTAGATCCCAATCTAATCATGCATCATTTGTCCATTGCACCAGATGTCAAACCTGTTAAGCAGAAGCTTCGAAAGATGCACCCTCATGTGGCACTGTTAGTTAAAATTGAACTAGAAAAGCTCCTTAAAGCTGGTTTCATAAGAGCAATTGATTATGCCAAATGGATTTCAAACATTGTTCCAGTTACTAAACATGATAAGTCCATTCGTGTGTGTACGAATTTCAGAGATCTCAATAAGGCATGTCCAAAAGATGATTTCCCACTGCCTAATATTGATATACTAGTAGACATGACAGTAGGATATGAGATGTACTCCTTGATGGATGGCTTCTCTGGCTATAATCAAATTAAAATTGCACCAGAAGACCAAGAAAAAACTGCCTTCACATGTGCTTGGGGCACTTTCTACTGGAATGTTATGCCTTTTGGGCTTAAGAACACCGGAGCAACATATCAGAGAGCTGTTACTACTATCTTCCATGATATGATGCACAAAACTATGGAGGACTATGTAGATGATACTTTAGCCAAGAGTATGCAGTGAAGAACTCACCTTGAAGATCTGGGTCCCATCCTTGACCGCATGGAGCAGTTTAGCCTTAGACTTAATCCCAAGAAATGTGCATTTGGAGTCACTTCTGGAAAACTCTTGGGTTACATTATCTCAGCCAAAGGCATAGAAGTCGATCCAGAAAAAGTTCAAGCTATTATGGACATGCCTCCTCCTAAGAACATAAATCAGATGAGAGGTCTACAAGGAAGGTTACAATCCATTCGGCGGTTCATCTCACAGCTAGCTGATAAGTCACAGCCGTTCACTAAAACTCTGCATAAAGGTGTCACCTATGAATGGAACGAGGAATGTGACAAGGGACTCAATCAAATAAAACAATATCTTGCCAATCCACCCATTTTGATGCCTCCTATCCATGGGAAGCCACTTATACTGTATATTTCAGCCACAAGTACATCTTTGGGTGCTCTCTTAGCTCAAGAAGATCAGAACAATAAAGAAAGAGCTATTTATTACATCAGCAGAACATTGGTGTCCTATGGAATGAACTATTCTGTTATTGAAAAAGCTTGTCTAGCTATAGTGTTTGCCTCATAGAAACTGTGACATTATATGTTGGCTCACACTACAAAGCTTATTGCAAAAATTGACCCGCTAAAATACTTATTAAGCAAGGCTGCTCTCATGGGTAGGTTGGCTAAATGGGTCATGATCCTCAGTGAGTTTGATATTGAATATGTGGAAAGGAAAGCTATTAAGGGACAAGCAATTGCTGATCAGTTGGTAGAGGCTCCTCTACATGATCACCAACCTTTGAACATTGAATTTCCAGATGACTCCATTTTGCATCTCACACATCAGTCTTGGAGTATGTTTTTTGATGGCTCATTCACTCAACAAGGATCAGGTGTGGGTATTCTGTTTATAACACCTCAACGCTATTCTTTGCCTAAGGCCTACAAAATGATGTTTCCTTGCACCAACAACATAGCTGAATATGAGGCTCTTATCAATGGTATGAAATTAGCCCTTGAATGGCGTATAGATGAGCTCCAAGTCTTTGGCGATTCTCAGTTGATCATTAATCAAGTTAATAATGTATATCAAAAAAATGATGACAAGCTAATACCCTACAAAAGAATGGTGGATGATCTTAAGTTATACTTTGCACATATTTCTTTCCAGCAGATTCCAAGAACAGATAATAAGGTGGCTGATGCTATGGCTACTTTGGCCTCAATATTACAAATGCCAGAAAATGACTTCACGCATGAATTCCTGGTGGAAACATTATGCTACCCTGCCTATGACAATCCTGAATCCAAGATGATCTATTCAGTCATTGGACATGACTCATCCCGCTACCACCATATTTACTCTTATCTTCGGGACCAAATTATCCCTGATACCTATACCCAGAATGAGAAACGTCACCTCATTCATACTACTTCATGGTATGTTCTTATAGCAAATGACTTGTATAGATGGGGCCTAGACAGTACTCTACTTAGGTGTCTAGAACCTGATGAGTCCAAACGTGCATTAGCTGAGGTACACGAAGGTATTTGCGGTTCTCATTCGAGTGGTCTGACGTTAGCTCATAAACTTATTAGAGCTGGATACTACTGGCCGGATATGGAAAAAGAAGCTGTCCAATATGTCAAGACTTGCAAGCAGTGTCAATATCATGGGAATCTGATCCACGCTCCTGCTAGGGAGCTCAGTCCTCTCATTAGTTTTTGGCCATTTCAACAATGGGCTTTTGACTTGGTTGGTCAGATACACCCTTCTTCTTCAAGAGGACATAAATTCATAATCACTGCTACAGATTACTTTACCAAATGGGTCGAGGCAGTTCCTCTGACTATAGCTGATGGAAGGACTATTGCTAAGTTCATTTTGAACTATATTATTTGTAGATATGGCGTACCTTCATCTATTATCACTGACAATGGAGGACAGTTTAAGAACAAAGATTTGACAGACTTATGCACTAAATTTAGGATCATTCAGCATTGGTCATTTATTTATTATCCTCAGGGTAATGGACAAGCAGAAGCTTCTAATAAGACAATCCTAAAAATTTTGCACAGAACAGTTCATACATCTGGTAGAGATTGGCATCTCCAGATTAATCTGGCTTTGTGGGCTTACAGAACAAGTATCCGAACACCAACGGGAGCCACTCCTTTTGCCTTAGTCTATGGGGTAGAAGCAGTATTGCCAATTGAGGTCGAGATTCTGACATTGCGAATCTCTCTGAAGGGCCTCATCACTAATGAAGATACCAGAATATCTAGGTTGCAAGAGCTTGAACTATTAGATGAACGTCGGAGGGTGGCGTTCGATCATCTTCGAGCATATCAAAAGAGAATGTCAAAAACATATAACAAGAAAGTCAGACAAAGGGAATTCCAAGTGGGTGACCTCGTCTTGAGGGAGAACCCCAAGAATCAGTAGCAGAGAACCCAGAAAGGAAAATTTGAACCAAACTGGCTTGGTCCATACATTATTACTGCAGCATTTGGATCTGGTGCTTATCACCTCTCCACCACTGAAGGAGAGCAACTCAAAGAGCCTATCAATGCTCTTCATTTGAAAAAGTTCTATAGCTAACATTCTCAGTATGCTCATGTACATATTTATTGATCCTGAAAAAATCTTAAAAATTGATATATTGTAAAAAATCCTAAAAATTGCAAAATGTCCTGAAAAAATGATCATCTTAGTGAAAACCTGGCAAACAGGCACTTTGATGTATCTATTATCTTGGTGAAAACCTGGTAAACAGGCGCCTTGATAATACAAAAAAAAATAGAAAATTTCAAAAATACAAAAAAATGTGAAAAGATCAAAAATACAAAAAATAAAAAAAAGGAGAAAAGTACAAAAAAATTGAAAAAGAGAAAAACGTGCCATTGATGAAAACCTGGTAAACAGGCATCATGGTAGCAAAAATAGAATCTCTGCCAAGATGGTGAAAACCTAGTAAACAGGCACCTCTTGTTTTCCTGAAGTAACATCTCATCTCAGCGTCGCTTGGCTCTTAGTTTCCTGCTTTAGTTTTTTTCCTGCTTTCCTGCTTTAGTTTGTTTTCCTGCTTTCCTGCTTTAGTTTGTTTCTTGCTTTGGTTTGCTAGCTCATGCGCTTGTCTTTGAGTTTTCCTCAACTCTTCATGGATTGGAACTGGTTCACACTTGGGGGCACCTGCCTGGTCTAGGGGGCATTGTCCTATCACTTTTAGAAACTCTTTTGAGCATTCGTCGCCAGTGGTTCTCACTATGCCTGCCTGCGGATACCTAGCTTTCGTTCGATCTCTCTTCTTCAGGATTTCTCCCTTTTATCAATCACCAGTGAATCTCATTATGTCTTCCTACTATCATTATCTCATTGAGACTTCGAACGTTATCTTTTTGAATTGTCTTCAATCCGCTTGAACACGAACTTGAACTGAAACTTAAACTAAATGTATGTTCCTTTGAGGCTTGCTGAGCTTTGTTTTCTTTGAGTGCTTGTTTGTTTGGTTTGCTTTCTTTGTTTTCTGCTTGTTGGTTTAGTTCCAATGATCCAAAGAATTCATTTAAGAGGGGTGTCCATCTGTAAGAGCCTCTATCTCGTATTGGATGGCCATGCGTACCTCGACTCCTTTATATGGATGCTTTGGTGAGGTTGGTTCTTCTCCTTGTCTTTTGAGTGACTTCTTTTTGCTACTGATGAAATTGTAAACGCTCGTCCTGTTAAGTGAATGTAAGGGTCACTGCGAGCAATCTTTGGCAAAAGAAGGAACTCTTGTGTGCTTGGTGTGTTTGTTCGCAAGAGACATTCAGGTCATTCTAGCATTTATGCTCTAATGCTTATGTTAACTTGCTAGATTAAAAGGAATAGGTGTTCAGGTCATTCTGGCGTCTTGTGCCTTAATGCTTACACCTTATTCTGACAAATTTAAGACTCATGTCATATTCATATTCTCATGATAGTGATATTAGTAAGGATTGTATGACATCTTGCGATTGTCCGAACTTGAAAGGCTCTATGATGATAAATACGGTGAGTCCAACAACCAAGTCCTAGGGTTTGCATTTTCATTTTAAGCTTGCATCTTTAGCTTAGGCTTTGAACTTAAGATGATGCCTTATTTACTCTCTTAATAGTCTTCATCAAAGGCTCTCATCTATTGCCTCGGGTTCTTCTTGGTTGCACAAGTATCCGGTCTTCATTGTCGATCCTCGAACATATCTATCCTTTGATTAGTACCTGTTAAATATTGCTACAATCCTGCATGAGATGATTAGTACCATATCCATTGCATTTTATTTCCATCCATAAACTCATTGCATCTGCATCAACATGTGTATCCGCTATAAGCATAAACCATTTATCTATCACTACATTGCATACATTTCTATTCATACATCTAAAGCATATAAGAGCACATCTCCTAAACATCATACATTCAAGCAATTTGCAACAAGTACAATGATATCAACAGAATCATCAATTTCATATATATATATATCTCTCGATCCAAATGTCATATACAAAGAGGTGCTACTCGAGCACAGTACCAAAACAACAAAAATGAGCTATGATACAATCAAGATCCACTCCCACTGGGAGGGGGTCGAGGTGGAGGAGCCTGTTGTCCTAATGTCTGCGGTGGTGGCATCGGTCTCTGTGGAGGAGCCTATGGAGGAGCCTGTGGAGGAACCTGTGGAGGAGCCTGTGGAGGTACTAGGGGAGGATCTTGGGGAGCCCCAGCATACTCGAAAAATGGTGGCACCTGCTTTGATATATCTGGAACAGCCCCGCAGTATGCTGCATAGTAATAGGCCGCCTGGGCGGCCTCATATCTCATCTCTAATCTCGCATGCGCTAACTCCACCTGTAGCTGTCTAATCTCTGCATCCCTATCTGCTACTCGAGTCTCCTCTCAGATAAGACACATGTGAAAATCATCACACTCACACTACACCTGCCGTACTCTCTCTCGGCTCTTCTTGAGAGCCTCCTGCACCTGTCCTACACCTACTCCAGCTGCCACATCTGGCATGTCAGTATCCTCCCCCTGTGGTACCTGCTGGGATATGTCAGCTGTATGTGGTCTCATGGACCTCTGCTATGTACCACTACTCCCTGCTCCGGGATCTGAGCCCATGGTCCTAGCAGGGATGCTCACCTGTCTTGATCGGGGCCTCAAAACTCTCTGCCCAGGTCTCTGCTATGGTGCCTGCTGCTGCATAGCCTGCTGCTGTATAGGCTGCTCTGCCTGTGCCTGCTAATCTTGTGTTGCTTGCTGCTGCTATGGTGCTTGCTACTGCTATGGTGCCTGTTACTGTGCTCCTATGCCAACTGGATCTATGAACCTCAGATGAGGCCGTGCAACCAACTGGTCCCTATATGCAGGTGTCACCCCTGCATTGGTGACATCCACCATGTAATCCCATCATGCTGGTGGGATGCGTGACTCTATCACGCATCACCCTGGATCCAATCATGCATGCCACCCCTTCTTCTCCTCGTCGAAGAAGCGAGCGTAGGGGCAGTACTCCTGTGAAATATCCTGCTGTCTACCAAACTGACGTAGGACATGTGTAACCATGAATCTCTCAATCATCTGAATAGTTCATCCAATCAGTGGACGTGATACAAACATGGTAGCAAGCTCTCTTCGAGCATCATCCCAGGGCTTAGTAGCTATCCAAGGTCTCCAAACTACAGCGACCATGTCATCCAACTGTGCTCTCCACTGCTCTGTCTTACCCAGCAGGGGCTGGGTCATCACACTTGAATATCTGTAAATATAAGGCTCCAACGCCTGTCGCGTATCATGGAATAGGGGTCTACAAATGGGGAGGTGCTCCCAGGCCCAGACCTGTAAGATGAAGACTCCTACCGCCATCGATCTCGCACCTCTGTACACAATCTCATGCATCTCGTGATACATGTGTGCCAGCATACACTCCCCCCATCCAAATCTCACAGCTGGTCTGTCCAGCATCCTCTGCAGCATAGTACCCCAACCACACTCTAGTCCATGCTGACCTTGATCAGGTACAAGGTAACAACTCAAAAATATAGCCAACATGACCTGGAATGGATGCGCTCCGCCATATCTGTGCACCAGATCCTCCCAAGAGATGGCCCGACCCATCACAAGATCATCCCTGAAGATAGTCCTCAAGGCCATTGTACCCTACCGCGACTGTGTATTGTACTCAACACGAGTACCATGAATGGGTATCCGCAGGATCCTATATATGTCCTCGGTGGTCACTGTCATCTCCCCCATCAAAAAATGAAATGTGTTCATCTCCGAATGGAAACGCTCTACCAATGCAGTAAGAAGACCGTGATTCACCCGAATGTCGGGTAACTCATGCAAATATCCCAAGCCCAGAGCATCAATGTGAGCACTCTCAGCATCTGTCAGTCTCTGAACTAATGTAGTAATAACAGGGTGATGTGCTTGAAATGCGATATCTGGAAAGTCAACCTGCAAAGCAAATGATGACACTGGGTCAGTAACTCAATTATGTTGGTTTTCACTACTACAACAGCAACTACAACAGAGTATCTATCCTATGACAAGGCTCTACAAGACTTTATTTGGCTGATTTCATGCAAATCTGATAAAATTTGGCCACTTGCAATAGTCTTTCACGCGAGAAAAGTGTTCTTTCGCGTGAGAAAACTACCACTTCGCGCGAGAAAATAGAATTCTCATGCGGTATAGCCCTCTAGCTCGCGTGAAGTTCTATCCTTGGAGCTTGTTAGTTCGCGCGAGAAAACTACTTTATCGCGCGAAATGAAACTTGCCTTCGCACGAGAGAACTACTTTCTCACGCGAGATTTCACATTTTTTTATTATGCTAATTTTTTTTTATAAAAAAAATCTAACCTATCACGCTGTACGAATTGAAATGCAAAGTAATTTATCGACTACTTACAGGTGCATCATACTCCGGTGGCCGGGCATGTTGTCGAGAATGCTCAAATCGGTGTGTATGTAGTGGCAGACCCTCCATTTCTCTATCTTAGAGCTCAGAATCACTAAAAGACAATGCTGAATAATGATTTGAAAATGACTCCTCCGGGCCTTATATAGCTTTTGACCTAATTTTTGAAAGTGCTCCGTTTTACATGAAAATTGCACCCTTTGCTAAATCGACTGTTCTGAATCCATTTTTGGGATTGAAATTGAAATCTGACATCTCTAAGTGGCTCAAAATCGCATTTTAAATATTGGACTCCTTCTGGATCGGATGCTTGTGCAGTCAGCCTTCTGGTGTCATCTTCCTGCTAGCTCCTCATCTTTGCATCATGTTCTCAAATCTTTGCTTCTTTTCATCAAGTCAACCCTAGTCAAAATTTGGTCAACTATGGTCAAACTTGGTCAACAGGACCTCTACTTTGCTCCGTTTCACTTCTATAGCTTCGCGAATCTAGTCTAATTGCTTTTGCTCTGTAATCTCTTGTTGTTTATCATCCTTCTGACATGTCATCTTTCAATTTCGCTCTCGAGGGGGCAGGATGATTACATCATTTGAATCTTGTCGAATCTATTCTTGAATCAGTCTGATTTGAATCATCAGTTCTCATTGCTAGGGGCATCTTGGTGCCTCGCATCTTGTTATCTTATCATCCATCTTTTAGGTATCTGAGCAATCTAACTTGGATCCTCAAGGGCCAAACTTCATTCTAGAGATGGTTCTTGAAATCTTTTGGGTATTGGGGAAATCTAACCCTAATTCCTGGGAGTCAAGCTTTGTTCTAGAGATGACTCTCAAAATCTCTTTTAGACCGTTATCTGGGCAATCTAACCTGGGTCTCGGAGGACTAAGCTTCGTATTGGGGCAATCTAACCCTGATTCAGAGATAGTCCTATATCAACATCTTCATCAATTGGTATTGGGGCAATCTAACCCCGATTCTGGTTCTCTTTTAAGATCGTTGTCTTCGCAATCTAACTTAGACTTCAAAAAATTCATGCTTTGATCTGTCACTTCAGACTATTCTTTGAATCAACGCGCTGTTCACACATCAATTCAAAGAGGGGCAAATGTAATACCCCAAAATTGGCACCTATTTAATTTCATCAATTTTGGTGCATTATCTCAATTTTACATCACCAAAGTCCTAGTTCCCTAGGCAATTTTCTCTCTCATATCTGACTTAATTTGACTTGATGTCAATTGCAAAGACCATAAATTGCAATAATCAAATGCTAAAATAATTCCTAAGTCCTAGACTTTATTTGGCTAAATAATCTCTATGATAAGTTAATTTAATTATGAAGTCCTAAGTACTTTTAATTAAATTAAACTCCACCCCCTTTAGCTAAATACCCTTGAAAGGAATTAATAAATATTTAGTTAAATTGAATGGACATCTCTTTATTTGAATTTAATAATTCAAATTACTCGAAAGGTCACTCCCCACATGTGGCAAATTTCATTCTTTTAATTAAATAATTCATACCTTTTTGTCTCAAAGGGGAATGAAGAGTCAGGAGTTTCAAATCAAGAAACTCTTCATTCCTCTCCTGAGCTTTTCTATTTAATAAGCCTCTTCTTCTCATTGAAAAAAAGGCAATTTTGAGAGTAAAGGCACTATAGTGAATTTTTGATTGAATTTTAAGCTTTCATTTGCAACTAGTTTAATTCCTCATTCTAGTGTAATTGCATTTCTCATTTAGATTAAATTTGCTTAAATGTTCTTAGATTAAGATCATTTTTATTCCAAAATCAACTAAAAAATCTGCATTTCATATTTTCTTTCGAGTACTTTAGATTAATTGCATATTTCTCTCAAAGTATTCTTAGATTAATTGCATTCATCTTAGTTTGATTCTAAGCTTTGCATATCATCTTTATGGCTTTCTTGGAAAATCCTCCGTTGTAGTAGCGGTCTGATGGTTGTTGGTTCTCCAATCTGAGAGCGATTATACACCCCCACCTACATAGGAGGCAACAGGTCACTTCCTCACGAATTTCAGATTGAATAATTCATATTCTCTTCGTAATTTGATCATAGGAGTAATGACTATGTTGCGTATGTGGTTGATTTAGAGGTCACATTCAAGCACACACAGAAATAAATAGAGTAAAGCCATATTGCCATGTTTTAAAGGAAAATCAAATCAAATATTGGCTAAGATAGCCATGCTCAGTACAGATTTCAACATTTTTATCTCTTCCATTAAAGATGCAAATGGTGTAATGAAGAGCCTCGATAAGTGGAAATTAGATTTTGATCCTTTATTGCCTATAAAAGAGGCATTTCTAGATGAAAGTAATGAAGTAGATGTGGAAAGATTTAATAACACTCTGGATGAAGCCATAAAGGAAAAAATGGAGCTCACTAGATTTGTACCAGATGTCAAGGTAATAACAAATGCCAGATGGGAGAGGCAAAAAGCACAATTGTAACATATCCAAAGTTATATATGGCTGACAGAGGAGGAGATCACCATGTGGGATGGACTTACAAATCCCCAGAAGATAAAATCTACTGTAGTTGACTTTGATATTTTGGATGTTGAGTAAAGAGGACACCTAGAGTACTTGACACCTGACCTTAGAGCACAGGGATGATAAGCTATCAATAAGAATGGTGTAAGTTAGCTAGAATGGCGGTCACCATATCTTGCAACAAATAAAGAAGCTATCATGAATATCTACAGACAAAGGTGTCAGTGATCAACGAGCCAGGAGGTAGAACAGTCCAAAATATTTTTGTCTTTCCGCCGCTTGAGGCCTTATTGTAATTTGTTTTATATGCTTTCTAGGGTTAGGGCTCCAACCATCTGAAGCTTGTTGCATTCTCATTGATAAGAGAATTCCAAGATGGTGGAGCCGTATATAGAAGTTGTATACCCATTTTTGTAAAGGGGTTGAAAAAGATAATAGAAAAAATGAGTACAATTGCTACAGAGCAGACTTCTAAATTTTGTGTCTGAACTTTTGAGCATGAGTCTTTATATGTAATTTACAGGTTTATTTTAATACAAATACACTAAAATTTCTATCTTCTATTATTGTTGTCTCTTTACTTGTATGTTTAATCTTGTATGTTTTATTTGTAAGGCATTTAAAATATACCAATTGTTAAGCAATTTCTTCAATTGATTATGAGTTTTTCTCAAGGAGAGAATTAAAAAATCCTTGTTATCAATTGCAGTGAGTAAACTTATGTGTAGAGATTTTGATGATAATAGTATTAAATTGATAGAATAGTTTATAAGGCATTCTATTCAAATTGCATATTGTTTGCAAGGCATACTGTTGTATTTCTTTTAAAATAACCTTGTGGATTTGCATTTAAACTCTTTTACCCATTGGATTAGGCACTAGTTTAGTGTTTGTTTCTTACAATAAAGTGATCTTCCATAAGTCTTAAATGCATTATAATTTTATCTCATTGCCATTACTTTTACTTTTCAAAAATTATCTGTATGTTTGTTGATGAAATTGTATCCAAGTGATATGATTTATATTTTTTGATTCCTTGAAGAGAGAATAAAAAAGGTTACCCTTCCTTGAGTTGAACTCAAAAAAGGAAGAAGGATTAATATCCTTATACCACTTGTCTATGCTATCACATTTATGATTTCTATTGCTATACTCTATATTAGGATTTTCTGGGCTATTTGCAGAGTAATGATGTTTTATTGAGATAATTTGAGAGACAGATAGCATAACAGTGAAGAAATCAATCCACCATTCAAAGTTTACTTGCAATATAAGTAATTCATATAGGAAATACCCACTTGAGTCCTGTGGAGCTCGAAGAAGAAGGAGGATCCTATCCAATCCTCATCAATTAGACTCTTTCTTGCAAACTTGAGAACCCATAAACCTGAAAACTCGACACATATATTTATCAAGTTTGGTCTTAACAAGAAAAAGCTCTAATAAACTAGTGAATCTGCTGGGGATAAAATCTTTTACAAAGTTATAAGTAACATAGGTTCCAAGTGGAGTTTGACTCTTGGCCTACTTATTTCATGCTAGTCAGTCACCATTGAAGATCAGAGTTGGCTCTTCATCTCTCTATATCTTGTCCCTTTATGAGTTTTTCTTATATATATTCTCCCAAGGATAATATCTCCAAATCCCCAACCAAATTGGGTGGTAACTCTTTACAAAATCTCTGTCCCAGTGCTTCATAAGAGACCCCCTATTTCATAATGACCCATAGGAATACAAGGTCCTGGAGAAAAGAACATTTAGAAGAAAATTTAGAAGGAGAACTTCCAACTACCTCAAGGAGAAATCAAACGAGGAGGGAAATAAATAATAATGACATGTCTTTCACATGGAAACATAAAGGAAATGTGAGGACATACGATCCTGTTCAAACAAACCAAGAAGGAAATACATCATAATATGAGGAGGTAGTTGATTTGGGCTTAAATCAGTATGAAATTACTATTCACCCTCTAAAAAGGATGGAGGGAGAGCACAACCCCACAGAAGAGGAATCCCTAGAAATAATAGAAGATCTAGAAGCCAAAGTAGAAATAGACAAGACTTTGTTCCTTCTTTTCCCCTTGGTTCCTCCTTACAGGGTCACCAAGTGCCTAATGACCACCAAGAGGAAGTCCTTGCCCAAAATTCTTCATCAGAAACAACCCTCCTAGACTCTGAAGACATTTTTGAAGAAGTGTTTGAACTAGAAAGGAAGATCTGAGAGCAAGATGCAATAAGGTAAAGAAGAGAGAAAGAGAAAAAAGAAAATATTAGACATGCTATGATTAGGGATAAAAAATTGAAGAGAAAATTGTTGGATTATGAAACTATAAATCATATTCCCATATTAGAACAAACTAAGGAACAACCCATTATCCTAGAAGTACATGAAATAAGAAACCCCAGGGATAAGGGTAAACAAAAGGCTGTAAGAATTTCAATTAGTGAACCAAATCCTACCAAAAACTCTTTTGATCAAGCAGCAATATTAGATGCTAACCTTGAGAAGGCCAAAAGAGAACATGAATTGTTGGCTAAAGAATTAGAAAAGTCAGAGCTAGAGGCTACTACAGTTGAGATGAAAAGAAAGATTGAGTTTCTTAGACAATCTTTTGGACCCACTAATACAGTTTCCACTTCTTTAGTACAAGGTGCAAATGTTTTGATTACTACCAAAACTATCCCTTCATCTACTATCCATAAAGTCTCCAATGTTTCAAATATTCAGACATCTACATCTTTAGGTGCTAGCCCATCTCAAATAGGATCTAATCATGAGATACACAAGTAGTTAGTTTTTACTGGAATCCCTAGATACCCTAATCCTATCCCTAATGAAATTAGGAAAAACTCCCAAAATTCACTAGAAGTAATGCAGTCACTTGTGAGGAACACTTGAAGATCTTCATTGATGTAATAGATGACTACAACATAGAACCTGATGATGTAATTATGAAACTTTTTGTTCAATCTCTGACTGAAGATGATAGAGATTGGTTTAGAAATATACCTCATGCTAGCATTAGTTCATGGGAACAATTCAAGCATTGTTTTAAAAAATGATATGGTGATAAGACCAATGAAGGTTTCATGCTGAATGAGTTCAATAACATCAAGAAAAACTAAAATGAGGGTGTTGTTGAATTTAATGTCAGATTTCAGAAAGCTATGCATAAACTATTATAAGTTATCAGGTTGGATGATAAAATATGTTTGGTCACTTATTTGAATGCTTTTGATTCAAAGATGGGGTATCTTTTAAGAGACAAAAACCCTAGAAGTCTTGTAGAAGCCTATAAACTAGCCATTAACATAGAAAGCAATAGGAGGATAACAGGAAAATTGGGAAGAAGGGATGATTATAAACCTCAAGTTTCAAATAGAAAGGAAATAGGGAAATCTGATACAAAACCAAAAGAGGAAGATAGTTTGAAGAAAATATTGAAAGCTATAAAAGATTTAAAGCTTGGTGAGAGTAGAAATAATAGAATGCCAAAAAATGACAGGCCATCTTTTAATAACTTTAACAAATTTCCAAGAATGCAAAACTATCCCTATAACACTCAGTGGAAGGATGAAAAACCAATGCTCCTTGAAAGAAGGGATAAACCCAGTGATAAAACTCCTAACCCATTACACAAGAACACAATGAACATGAATGATGATGTTCCATGGTGTATTGTTTTTCAATCCCCTTATGATCCTTACTACTGTGCAATTGCTCAAAGTGTCTCTACAAATGAAGAACAAGAAAGTAATGATGAAGAGTCTTATGATGATCAAGGATGTGCCATGACTTCTTCATGTATGTATGATGAAATAGAATCTACTGAAGAAGATGAGGGCCAAGATGTTTCTAGTTCCCAAGTCAGGAATAGGGTCTACCATCAGCAAGTTTTTTCTGATGAAGAAGATAATCAATTAGATAAAGTCTAGTGTAATACTTTGAGAGATGATGGATTAGTTGTGTTGAGAAGGCCTTTTGATGAGGAAATTGCACAAATCATAGCAGATATGGTTACTCAAGCCAAGAGTAACTATAATTTAAGAAATAGGGTGGTGGGTGACCCAAATCATAAGCCAATTGGTATATTAATCAAAAAATCAGAAAAGGATGTGAAACAATCTCAAGATAAACATAAAGCTACTGAAATTGTCAGCAAAACCAAGATAGAAAAGAATGTCACTTTTGCTCCCCCCAATATGACTTATAGAGTCAAGGCTAAACCCTTGGAGGAAACTATCATTTCTACCCAAAAGGAGGTTAAAACCCAAAACAAGGATCATCCTGGCCTTATTGAACATGAAGAGAACAAGGAGGTTACTGTTATTAAACAAGATATAGTTGAACCAAAATATATTCATGTTGACATGGGTAAGTTGTCACAAATCACTGTCAAAGTTCCTTTGTTAGAAATGATGAGAATACAGGAACACAAAGAAAAGGCCTTAAGTTGGGTGAATGGAGTCACTCCTACTGATACCCAAGGTGCCACTAAGGCTGATAAATTAATTGCCTCAGTAAGTGACTCAAATGAAAACCAGTAAGGGGAAATCATTTTAGAGATTCCTCAGATTTATTTGGATACAAATGTTGTCAGTACTGTGTCTGGGATAGTTGATCCTTTCTTTCTATCTTTGATAGTAAATGGGAAGCTTTTAAAGAATTGCATGATTGACTCGGGAGCTTCTAATACTGTTATGCTTGTAGAAGTGATGAGGTCTCTAGGATTGAAAGTGGATACACCTCATGGAAGATGTCAGGCCATGGAATCAATAGAAGTGCTAGTTATTGGTACTATTAAAGCATTACCTTATAGACTAGCAGCTTACCCAAATAGGTTGTTAACTATGAGTGTCTTGGTGGTTGATATCTTGCCTTAGTATGGAATGTTATTATCTAGAAAATGGAGTGATTCAATGGGAGGTAGTATCCAATGTGATTTATCTTTTGCAACTTTGAACATTGATGGAAATAATGTCAAAATATCTAGAGAAAGTAGAACCCCACACATGATTGAATTAACTGACGCTGATGATTTGAATTGTTGTGTGGATGTTGATATGGAAAAATTTAGAGTGGAAAAACTCATTCCACAAGAATAAGATGTTGACCCACTAATTGAAGAATTAAAGGAACAATAGAATGGATTATGGAAAATGTATTTTGATGGAGCTTGTTCAAAAGAAGGCTCAAGAGTTGGAGTCCTATTCATATCTCCATCAGGTACCACTTTCAAGTACTCTTTTCTATTGACTTTTCAATGTACAAACAACACTGTTGAATATGAAGCACTATCTTTAGGATTGAACATTGCCATAAAACATGGGATAAAGTTCTTAAAAGTTTATGGTGACTCTAAGCTTGTGGTAGCACAAGTTAGATCCAAGTATGCTATAAAAAATGATAGATTAAAATTGTATAAACATGCTATTTGGGATCAGATTGAATTATTTGATGCCTTCAACATTTGTTGGGTGGAAAGGTCTAAAAACATTATGGCTGATTTTTTAGCTAATGTTGCTTTAAAAAGAGATGATGTAACTTTGTCTGGAGTATCAATAGTGGAAATAAAGAGTAGGCCAACTATTCTAGATAACATTTACAACTAGTAGGTCTTTGAAGATGACCATGACATTTTAAAGTTTATTCAATGCCTTGACACTTATGAAGATCAACTCATAGACTGTAACACTTTGGTTGAGGAAATTGATGGTAAAGATATGGTCATGGGAAATGAGGTAATCCAGTTGATTAAAAATCAAATTCCCAAAGGTTTAATTGAACTAAAAGCATTATATAGTAGCCAGGATGATCACATGTTAAAGACTAGTAATGCTAAAATAGAAGATTTAGAAGAAGTAAACTTGGGATCACATAATACACCTCAAATGATTTATATTGGAAAAGGGTTGGATCCTCAAATAAGATACAATATGATAAAGCTATTAAGAAAACACAAGCATGTGTTTGCATGGTCTTATGATGACCTAAAATCCTATAGAGAGGACCTTTTCCAACATGAGATCCCATTGAAGCAAGATGTTAAGCCATTTAGACAAAAGCATAGACCTATTAACCCATTATTGGCTCCCAAAATGCAGCAGGAACTGGTCAAGTTGAGTGATGTAGGAATAATCCAACCTATAAGGCACTCAACTTTGGTATCTAACCTAGTCCCAGTCAAAAAGAAAAATGGTGATATTAGGCTTTATGGGGATTTTAGAAACCTGAATGTTGCATCTCTAAAAGACAATTATTCTTTTCCTAACATGGAAGCAATGTTACATAAGGTTACTGGATGTGAATTATTGTCTACGATGGATGGATTTTCTGGATACAACCAAGTGTTGGTGAAAGAATCTGAACAATTTAAGACTGCATTCACAACACCTTGGGGAACTTATGTGTATGTCAGAATGCCATTTGGTCTTAGAAATACTGGAGAAACTTTCCAAAGAGCCATGGATGTTGCATTCAAGGAGTACATAGATTTATTTATTGTTGTCTACCAAGATGACATGACTACCTATTCAAAGAAAGAAGAAGACCATTTTTCTCATTTCAAATTTTTTTTTAACAAGGCTCTAGAGTATGGTGTGTCCCTAAACCCAAAAAAGTGTAACTTTGTAGTTAAAGAAGGAAAGTTGCTAGGGCACATTGTATCAAAGGATGGGATAAGAATTGATCCATAAATGGTAGAGGTGATTCAATGGGTCACTGCACCAAAAAATCTCAAGGGTTTGCAATCTTTTTTTGGGAAAATTAATTTTGTTAGAAGGTTTCTTGCCAACTTTACTGAAATTGTCAAACCAATAGTTAAGCTACTCAAGAAGGATGTTAAGTTCCAATGGACTACTAAAGCTCAGCATGCTTTTGAAAGAATTAAAGAGGTTGTTCAAGAGGCACCTGTATTGAAATCTCTTGACTATAGAAAACCTTTCTCACTATTCTCTTTTGCATCATTTCACACTATTGCTGCTGTATTGTTACTAAAAGATGAAGAAAATTTTGAACATCCAATTGCATTTTTTAGTAAGTCCTTGCAGGCTGCTGAAATGAATTATGAGATGATGGAAAAGAAGACATATGCATTGGTAAAAGCTGTTAAATATTTTAAGCCTTATCTAGTATGTGCTAAGGTTATTGCATATGTTCCACATGCAACAGTAAAGGATGTTCTTACACAGTTAGAGGTCACTGGTAAAAGATGTAAATGGATCACTAGGATCCAAGAGTTCAACTTAGAAATTCATATTACCAAGTTAGTGAGGGGACTAGGTCTGGCAAAGTTAATGACTGAGGAAAACATGGATTTAGTCCAAGTTAATAATGAAGGGATATCAGATTTGACAATAACAAGTATTGAAATGCAACCATATTATGCTGATATTGTTTATTTTATCAAGCATGCCAGATGTCCAGAGCATATGACTAACAATCAAAAGAGATCCTAAAGATTACAAGCTCAGAAGTACACATTAATACAAGGGGATTTGTATTGGAAAAATAGAGATGGAGTTTTGCTATTTTGCCTTGACAAATATCAAGCAGAGAAAGTCTTAAAACAAATGTGTGCTGGTGTTTGTGGGGGACATTATTCTGTAAGGACCACTGCCCATAAGATTTTAAGAGCTGGCTATTTTTGGCCTACATTATTCAATGATTCTTTCTAATTTGTTAATAGATGTGAGGCTTGTCAGAAGTTTGCTTCTAAGTTAAAGTATTCAGAAGCATTGTTGTTAAATCCAGTAGTTGCAAAAGCACCATTTGGCATGTGGGGAATGGACTTCATAGGTGAGTTTGCTAAGAAATCTAGTGGTGGACATAGTTGGATATTTGTTGCAACTGATTACTTCACAAAATGGATAGAAGCTATCCCTACCAAAAAGGCAACAAGTAGGGTGGTGATTGATTTTTTGCTAGACAATATTTTGACTAGATTTGGTGTTCCTATAAAGTTGATCACTGATAATGCAATGTGCTTTAGATTAGATGAGTTTAAGGATTTCTGTAAATAAAATGGAATTATAAAATCTTACTCATCTCCCTATCACCCCCAAGCAAATGGACAAGATGAATCTAGTAACAAAAGCATTTTAAAAATTCTGAAGAAAATATTGGAGAAAAATAAAAAAGCCTAGCATTCAAAGCTGAAGCTTTCTCTGTGGGCAGACATGATTACAATAAAAAAGGCTATATGGAGGTCTCCATTTGAGCTTGTGTATGGATTACAGTCAAGATTTCCTATCAATAGCTTGATGCCTATATACAAATTTATCCAGGATGAAGAGTTGGATATTTTGGAGCCAATGCTGGACAAAATCATGCAATTAACTGAATTGGATGAAATGAGAAGAGATAGTCAAAAGACCAATGTCAAGTTACAACAAAAAATGAAGTACCTATTTGATAAGAGAGCTACTACCAGAAATTTCCAATCATATGACCTAGTGCTTTAGTGGAATGTCAGAGAAGAAGATAAATGAAAGCATAAGAAGTTTGAATCATTATGGCTTGGTTGCTACATAATCCATGAAAGTTTTGGGAAGGATTCCTACTTGTTAAAAAATATGGATAGAGAAATTTTTGAGTTGCCAGTGCATGGGAAATTCTTCAAACCTTTTTTGAGGTAAAACTCTTGATTCGTATGGACATGTAAATTTCTTGTAAAAATTTGTATGGGTTTGTTTCCCTTCTAGTTGCGTGTTTTCTTTCTTGCTTTAGGTCGGTTAATTTTGGTCTGCTTTCCTAGAGATCTATGGTTCTTGCTTAAACTTGTGTTTAAACATCCTCAGATAGAGCCACTGTTGGTTGGTTTCCTAGTTTTAGGTGTTGTCCTTCAAAATTTTTGATTTTTGATGCCTATCTCTGAGTTTCATGATTTAAGTTCCAAGCATTTCCAGTACCAGAGATCCAAAACTATTTAAAGTTTGAAAAACCCTAGGTTTTAGGACTAATTGCCTTTCAAAATCCAAAAAGCCCTAATATTTTCTCACCCAAGTCTATTCAACTGTTACTTTTTCAAATCATTTAACGAACTTTTTCAGCATATGCACTTTATATTTCCAGGTTAGTCGCTTAGTCTCCTAAATAGTTTAGCATATTCCTTTTTAACTAGTGATTATCAGATTCCCTTTGTCGCATAGTCTCCTAAGGATGAAAGAATATTCTTTGTCTTCAAATGACTCAGTGATTGCCTTTAGTCATCGAGTCTCTAGATGACTATTGTGAGATCTAGTGACTACTATGATAAATTTTTGCAAAGTGACTATGGTCACTTTATTGCCAGATCAAAATACCTTCAGTCAGGAGATCTTTGAAAGAAATAAAGAATTGATATAATATTTAGTGATTATGAGGTTCGCAGTTGATCATTGAATCACCAAATGCAAAGTGGCGGTCTATTTTGTGGGTTGCCAGATCTCCAAGTTATTTAGCAGTTAGTTCTCTTATCTTGTGACCTAGTGATTTCAGTAGTCACGTGTTCTCTTGGTTCTGGCAGTTATGTTTTAAGTAATCAGCAATTTAGCGACATAGTTATCTCTAAGTCTCCC
Organism: Chamaecyparis obtusa; assembly: GCA_027943335.1. Classification (NCBI taxonomy): domain Eukaryota; kingdom Viridiplantae; phylum Streptophyta; class Pinopsida; order Cupressales; family Cupressaceae; genus Chamaecyparis; species Chamaecyparis obtusa. The sequence continues at coordinate 1,807,217 of BSBK01000141.1, forward strand.
AATGAGGTGGTTAAGTGATAAAAGGTGTGGTGACTTAGCGAGAACTATTGGATGAAGTTTTAATTGGTAGTTGATGTTTAATCTCATTACTTGACCGAGGTTAAGTAATTCTTCTGGTGACTTGGAGAATAAAGGTGTTCATGCAGTCTGCAGTCTTAACCATAGTCAAAGGAAATATTAGGTGACTAGGAGATCTCTTCAGTCACGTAGTCGCCAGATGAGCCTGAGTTAAGAGAAAAGTTTTTAGATAGTTGTTGTTAGCCGTTGATTTAATTTTTATCATGTGGTGGTCGCGTAGTCTCAGAATATAACTATGGGTTAGAAAATTGTCTAGCGACCTTGAGATTTGCCTTGTCACCCAATCTCTGGGTCAAATTAAAGTTAAGAAAGTTGCTTAGCAATTAGGAGACTGTCTTCAGTTGGGTAATGCTAGATGATCCGCAGTTAAGTGTTGACTGAAATAAAAAAGTTGAAAAAATATTAGTATCCATTGCTGGATTTTGTGACGTGTCTCTTCCTGATTGGTTGATAAAATAGCAAAAATATAAACAAGTAAGCAGACTTGACTATAGTTGCTAAGTCTCTAGAAAATAAATCAAAGGTTTTCTTGTGTCTTCAGTCGTTGAATCTTTGAATAGGTGAGTCAGGAGGTCTTAAGAAAAAGTTTGAAAAGTCAACAGGCTTTAGCGACTGGGAGATTCATTGAGGTCGCTAGATCTCTTGATGGCCTTTGTCACTGGTCTCGAGATAAAATTAAAAGGAAATAATTTTGCAGCGATTAAGAGATTGACTATAGTCGCCAGGTCTCAGAATGGAAAATTTAAGAAAGCACAAGGTCGCCCTGTCTCCAGATAAATTCAATAGGTTTCAAAATGTTCAGCGACTATGATAGTCACTAGATCTCCAAAATAAATAAAGTCATTTAATGAGTAAAGTTTTCTTTAGTTGCTAGACCTCTGAAAGTTTAAAGGAGGCACCAATTTTTTTAGCAATTACGAGAATGTCTTGTAGTCACTAGGTTGCCAGAAGTTGAAATTTGATTACCTATCATTTTCTCAACTTACAGCTAGTGAATTGAGTTCTAAGCATGCCAAGTAATGGTGGAAGTGACATAATTTTTAGCTTTTGATCTCTAACAGATTGTTGCATTCAATTCTGCTAAATAAATACAATTTTTCATCACTCATTTCGAATTACCAAGCATTCAAAAAGCCAAAGTGATAGAATTTTCTGAGATCTTTTTGAGCAATTTCAAAGTATAAAACATTCAAAATTTGTAGAGGAGTTTGAATTCTTAGATAGGATGAGCCAATTATTGGTCAGTGGAGCTTCTACTAGTAAGAGTGCTAAAGAGAAGGCCAAGGAAAGCTATTAAGATGAATTGCTCATCTTACTGCTAGGGTCATCACAGAATAAAAAGATTACTGATGAGTGTTTTATAGATGAACTTGCATACTGTAGAGATTCTAGGACAACATACATCATTGGAATGTGTTTGTTCAAGTACTTTTACAAGAATTTTGAGAATTTGGTGCCTGTCTCAAATCCTTGGATGTCGGGGTTAGCAAAATTGATAGTTCCAAAGGTTTTCCTAGATGTAGATGTCCTAATTTTTCTATCCCATTGCTATGATCCCCTATCTAGAACAATTAGGAAGGGTGATGGTTCTCCTCTAGTCACCCTTGATCAGAATTCATTCATAAGAGCTTTCAGTATCTAGCTCCCTATGGCTATTGAAATTAATTTATAGGCCCTGGCGAATAGGTATGTTAGGGAGGCTGCCATTGTGGCAAAAGAAATCCAAAACCATGTTCCTTGAGAGAACATAAATTACATTGCACCAATGGTAGGAACAATTTCATATGCATACAAGGACCTCCACTTTTATATAAATTACATTGCATATGGATTATGCAAAGTTCTAGGGATTGATGGTGGAGAGAGGATCTCCTCAGATCTCCTGATGATGGTTTTGGACTCCCAGAGTCTTCATGTGACAAAAGGATATGATTACATTGGATATGTAATAGAAAAGATGGATGAGGGTTTACATGCATTGAAGAACCACATGTTTGGTTCTACTCCAAGGTTTATGCACTATTCTTTGTTGATGCACCTCATTCTATACTTCAATTATGATATCATGAACATGGAATGCCTTGAGCCATAGATGATGTATAAGACATAGAAAAATCCAGCACAGTTTTGGATAAGGGCTTGGAGTCCTTCTTCCTTGAGAAGTGATTTTTGTGTATTTGAAAATTGGATAGTTCGGCCTATCCTCCTCATTTTAGGGCTCTCAAATAGTCAAGATGAAGAAGTGATTTTTGTGTATTTGAAAACATGGTCGGCTCTCAAATAGCCTTACAATAATTAAATTATTCATGTCGGCATCCAGATCCACATCGGAGAATGCAACACGCTAGATCTAGGTCCCTACATGTCCAACGGTCAATCCATATCTCATGGAATGTGGCCCAAATTAAATGCAATAGTCGGGCAAGCTGATTCATCCACACAACCAAGTCAGTCTGCAGGAATGCTGAGCACCAGAAAGCAACATCGAGATCCCGTCGGTAACCAAACATGAAGTAGAAGAGAAATAATCAAGTGCCAGTGAACTGACCACACCAAGCATCACCGAGCAACACAGTTATCACCGAGCACTAGGAGAACTAACACCTTTAGTTACCAAGTGTTGTTCAAAGATTGAGCACCCTGGTAGACACTGTAATAGAGCAACCACACTCCAAGACTAAGAAAATACCTCACCAAATAAGATCAAAACTACTAATCTTACTTTCAAAGCAAACATATTTTTGGGTGATACAGGATTTACAAGAATCCTAGGATGCTCCTGCATCAGTTTGAGCTTCATTGTGTAGTACCCCAGCCATAGGTTGCTTTCGGTTTGCTTTCTATTTGTATTGTATGACCGAATTCATTTAGCTCACTTTTGATGTGATCAGTTATTATTTTAATAAATGATGATTATGGATTATGTTCAAGTATTTATCATGCGATTGCATAGATTAGATGATTACATTATCATGATGTTATCTTTATGTTCTATATTGATTTATGGTACTGACCCCATACTTGCATGTGTATGGTTATCATGTGTGTGTATCTATTTGGTGTGTTTGTGTGGTAGAGGACAAAGATGTAGGGAGAGAGAGCTTGGATTGGAATCTTGAGATTTTTTGCAAATTTGTTTTGTGAAATTCTTGCTTGTGTATCTGGATCTTGTGCCTATATTCTTCATAGCTTCAGATCTGCAGGCTGGATTGTTTTTGGGAGAAATCCTACTTTTAGATCTTCAAAAAGTTTTCATTTCAGTTTCTAGCATTGGATCTAAGGTAGGATTTGGAAATCTCCTTCTGTGTTTTCTGTTATGCTGTTTGGTGAATTTTTATGTCTGAATAATTTCATGGTTTTCTCCTTAGATCTGTATGTATTTTCTTGTTTTGGGTATTAGAGAGACCCCTCGATCTAATAATTTAGGTTTTTATTAAATCTTAACATAGTACCGTTATGCTGGCAAAATTTTGTCAAGAGTTTGTTCATAGTTTTCCTTTAAAATGAAAAATCAATCCTAGACTATAGTTAAACTATAATACTAGAAAGAAACAATTTCCCCATTGAAAAGAAATGCAATTTGAATGAAAAAACCCAATTTGGGTAGAAAATATCATAATGGTAAATTAAAATTACTTCCTGGAAAAATAATATAGTTACAAATTATTTTACACTAGTAAAATAAACAACAAACCCAATGAAAATCAAAGGTTGATTCAATTACTGTGTGATAGAAAATTGGGGAGAAAACTTATTACTGTTTTTGGAAAATAATGTACAGATTCTATATTTCCATTTTCTGAACTTCTTTCTAAATTTTTTTACTTTGTTAAAAATATGCATTGATTTTATAAATATATATATATATATATATATATATAATAAATCTATTAAGAAAAATATATATTAATGCTTTGGATTTCAGTTGTTTCTAAAATAAAATAAAAATTGATAAAATTTTTTATTGTTCTTTTTTTATTGGGGCACGTACCCCATGGCAGTGTACCCCACCTACCGACGATACCAAAGGGTACTGTACGACAGGGTAGGGCCTGTCGGTGGTACCCTCGAGAATCATCGCAGGTCAGGCCTGTGGTGGTACTCTGCAAGTACCGTGCGCAGGAGGGGAGGAAGGGGAGTGGGGCCATGCCCCCCACAAAAAAGGTAAGTTTTATTATTTAAAAAAAGAGTTTTTCTTTTTAAATTTGTAAAAATATATTTTGTTAAATATCAAATGTTATTTTATTTAAATTTAGTTTAATTTAATTTTATTAATTTTAAATGTTATTTATTAATTAATGTTTATTTAAGATGTTATTTAATTTAGTTTATTTTTATATTAATTAATTTAATTTAATTAGTTTAATTTATTTATTTGATTCTATGTCATTTTATTGATCAATGGTTATTTAAATTTCACTATTTAAATAAATACTCTGGTTTATTATGTATAGTTGTATGATGAATTAGTAGATATTATGTTGCTATGTATTAGAATTATTTTAATAGAATATTAAAATATTATAATTGGCTTCTTTTGGATTAAACAAAATTTGATTAGACTTAGTTTATTTATCGATTTTTAAATGTGATTTGTATGTATCCTAATGTAGGTGCATATTTTAACCTAAAAAAAGAAGAAGATTCAAATTAAGATCTTTTGACAACATATTTTTCTTTATAAGTGTTACGTCTTTACTGAAATTGAGCTTTTCTACTCTACTGAATCCTTAGAATGTTATAGAGAATATTCTCTTAGTTATGGTATTATATTAATGTTTAGTTTCAGATCTTTATGGTGTGAGTGTTGTATTCCTCATTCCTGTAGTGTCTTCATTTGCATTATGTGATATTGGGTACTAGAAGACCTAGGGGAAAACAGAGGCTGGGGTATGTGTCAGATGGTTATGTTTTCAATTATGTTTTGTTGTGTGTGTTTATAATTTGATTATCATTCCTGGTTAGACCATGTTGGCTCATGTTGTAATGTAATCTATTCATGGTATCTTTGTAATCATTTCTAGTTCCTGTGTGTGAAACTGGATCTGAGATTACTTGGTTGTATACTTGATTGATCTATATGAGATTGTGAGCCTAGGAGAGGTTAAATAGGTGCATCTTAGGGGAGTGGCTTACAATAGGGGTCTGAGGCTCAAAAGGGGCCAGTACTAAGGTAACCTATCATAAGTTGATTAATAATTGATAACCTAATAATAATAAAACTTGGGGAATAACATTAAAAAACAAGATTGATTTTCTAGTTCCACATGGATTATGTTGAGGGTCTGGGGTCCAGAGTGGCTAGTCCAGGGTAACTCAACCTAATAGACACTTGAGGGTCTGGGGTCTAGAGACCAATTTCAGGGTAACTCAAGTAGTCATCCATGTGATGACACTCCCATAGTATGTAGCCAAAGTCAACTCCATAGTTGTTTTGTACATTTAAGATGCCTCTAGATTAGTGAGTCTTACTTATCATTGTCTTTTGTACACCGTGAGTTAGAGAGATTTCATGATCCATCTATTGGAAAAATGGTCAGCACTCCCCTCAGGATTTGTGACATGGCTTAACCACCTCTCATGTCTTCTATAAGTCTAGTGGTTGTATCGGGCATTAACAGGTCGATCTGTTGGTGTAACAACTACTACTACTTGTAACAAGTGGTATCAGAGCTTAGTCATAGGTTCAAATCCCCTTGTGTAACACTGAGGGGGAGATTGTTGGCAAAATGGTCAGCACTCCCCTTGGGATTTGTGACATGGCTTAACCGCCTCCTGTGTCTTCTATAAGTCTAGTGGTTGTATTGGGCATTAACAGATCAATCTTTTGGTGCAATGACAACTACTACTTGTAACACCATCTTCTTAGAGTTTTATCCTTTCTTGGTTTTGGTTATCTGATTGGGGTTTGTTGTTATCTCATCAACATGGTGGGGTAGGCCTTTGTGGTTCTACATGGTCGGGTGGTAGTGATTCTTTACCATTTGAGATTCAATGCCCTGGTGCTAGTGCTTGATGGATCTTCTGCAGTTGGTTCCTCATGTTTCTTCTTTGATGATTCCTTTCTTATCTTCATTATTTGTTATCTTATATAAGAGTATCACATGTGATACCTAATCTGGACTTTGTATTACTATTAGATAGATTGGTTACTACATACCCTGCGAGATGTGCAGTGGATGTGAGTTGATGTAGCTCTCATGGATGACCATGAGAATTGTAATTATTGTTGTATCATGTAATTAAAATTCATATGTTATGGAATATTTTGTTCTCATTCTTTAGTTGTGTTATGTTCTTAAGTAATTCTATGTCATGGGACCTTTGAGATTTGTAATCTGTGTTGGATGTTGTATCAATGTGAGTAAATGGTAATTGCTTCTGCACTGTTGTTTATCTTGAATGTTAACTTTAGAAAAAAAAAATTCACCAAGCTTAGTAGCATGTTTTAGGTTAATCTCTCTTGGGTTCCCTAGTGGGGCATTACATTTGGTATCAAAGCGAAGTTTCTACACTGGGAACTTTGGGTATGTACGCACATTAGGTTTTGTGTAGTCTAAACTTGAAACTAAACATAGACATATAACATTTTGTTTTCAGACCATTGCTTTATGATTATGTTATCTTTTGTTTTTGTTTTGAGTTATGTTGTGACACATTGTCTGGATCTCTGTATGATGCAGGAATCATGCCTGAGACTAGAGCTACTAGAGGTTAAGGTAGAGGTCATTCTGGTGGTCATGGGAGGGGTAGACATCATAGCCTCTCTTCAATTGTCAGTCAGGAGAGTCACCACTAGCAGTCTAGAGGTGATCAAAGAGAGGATCATCAGGCTGAGTCTGAAGGACCAGACATGAGATAGTTCTTGCAGGCGATTCTAAATCATCTTGGTCCTGAGTAGGTCAAAGTAGAGTGGGCTAGAGAGAGGTCTAGGAGTCCTCCAAGGAGGGACTTCACAGTTGATCCTACTGTTGTGGTAGCTAATCACATGAGGGATCTATTGAGAGGGTGACCTAATCCATTTTATGGGAAAGGTACTGGTTTAGAGGCAGAGACTTGGTTGATAGCTTTAGAGCGTAGTTTTTATATGCATCCCTTTAGTAGCAATACTAAAGCCAGGTATATAGTTATGTAGTTTACAAATTTTGCAGCTGTGTGGTGGAAGATAGAAGAGGAGAAGCTAGGTCTTTAGATGGATACTTTCACTTAGGAGTTGTTCCTTGAGAACTTTTGAGACTGCTTCCTCTCAGATTAGTGGAGGTAGTAGAGGGCATATGAATTTCACAACCTAAGGTAGTTGAATTTGTTTGTGGGAGAGTACGAGCATCAATTTTTTGAACTCAAGCAGTATTCTAGTTTTGGTAAGGATACAACTCTCCTAGTTCACCACTTTGTAAGGGGACTTAATGCTCTCCTAATTGGGAAAGTTAGACTCTTTGAGCCTAAGAGTTAAGACCCTTAAGGAAGAGGCCATTAATACTCTTATAGAGGAAAATCTAACGTTGGGTTATAGTGGTCAGAGAGGTGTTCAACCTAGTGGTTCCAAGGGGAATCAGTCTCAGAGGAATGAGAATTTTTAGAACCCTTCTACCTTTTCGAAAGGTAACCAGAATCAACAGAAGAAGAAATTATTCGATGGTAGTAGTGGTGGTTCTCAATCAGGGAACTATCACAATTGGCAACGTAGTATGTACAATCGGGTTGATTAGCTAGCTCAGAGTTCACATCAAGATTTTGGTGGAGGTAGCTTCTAGCAATCTGGAGCACCTTCAGTTGGGAGAAGTGGTGGTAAGGGTGGTTGCTATTCTTGTGGGCAGCATGGCCACATTGCTGTCAATTGTTCTAATCAATCGACATAGTTTTTAGGACATAGGCCAACAGCTTCTGAGCCTACAGTTGGTGATGCAAGTAGATCTCATAGGGACTTTGCAGTAGGGAACAATTCTCAGTGTTCGAACCCTAAGGCATGGAAGGGTCCAATGGGACCTACTCAGTGATCCTTAGTTTATTTTTCTTTTCAGTGCAGTCAGGTTTATGGGACTTATATCCCTACTTGTTCTAGGCTTCTAGGAGTAAGGCTAATGCTAGGGGGGTGGATGTAGTACCCCACCCGTAGGTTGCTTTTGGTTTTCTTTCTATTTATGTTGTATGACCAAAATCTTTTAGGTCACTTTTGATGTGATCCATTATTATTTCAATAAATGATGATTATGGATTATGTTCAAGTGTTTATCATGTGATTGCATAGATTAGATGATTATATTATCATGATGTTATCTTTATGTTCTATATTGATTTATGGTACTGACCCCATACTTGCATGTGTATGGTTATCATGTGTGTATATCTGTTTGGTGTGTTTGTGTGGTAGAGGATGAAGGCGTAGTTAATTGCATAGTCAAGATCCACACAACTGACTATACCCTATCATTGTCTTCTATATATATATTGGATGTAGATGCTTCATCTTGTGATGACAGGTTTGCAGGTACATGGCATCGTCTTCCCTGAATTGGTAGGAGTGAGTATACCCATAAACATTTATCTCAATGGTAAAGAGGGGAGATAATACATAGACCCAAAACCCTAACCTAAGCCTAATTTGTCCTAAGATTGGACAAGTATCAGTATGACTACCCTATTCGAATTGGTCCAGTCGACATGAATTCGTGGATCCTTTCCTAGTGTTTGTTAGGTTTTATGTCATTTGATTTCAGTTGATTTATTCTTTATGTGGGTGATTTTATGTGATTAATAATTTAATGATTATAGTTGAAGTATAATATTAATTTTAATATTTATGTTTATGTGAGGTTAATTAATTAAAGATCAAATATTTAAATATTTGGATTTAATTAATTAATTGTGTGAATTAGAATTGATTATGTTCCATTAAATAATCAAATATTTTAACTGCATGATTTAATTGTGCTTTAAGTATTTAATTTAATTAATGCAACTTTTTTATTATATGCATGTGCTTATATTAAGTTGAATGTAATTTGTTTTCAAAAGGTAACAACTTGTCTTTAGAAGTCTAAGTTGTGTTGTGCAAAACAAAATATATTTTTATTTATTAATTAGGATTTTCTTTCGAATTGGAGAGTTGGAGTTTGATTAGGAGTTATCTAATGAGTCATCTAGGGTTTGCATGAAATGGGGAATTGAATCCCTAATAGAAGGAATTGCTTTCATTTGGGAAAAGGACAGGTTTTGGAAGGAAAATTTGGAGAGAGAGCTTGGATTGGAATCTTGAGATTTTTGGCAAATTTGTTTTGTGAAATTCTTACTTGTGTATTTGGATCTTGTGCCTGTATTCTTCATAGCTTCAGATCTACAGGCTGGATTATTTTTGGGAGAAATTCTACTTTTAGATCTTCAAAAGGTTTTCATTTCAGTTTCTAACATTGGATCTAAGGTAGGATCTGGAAATCTCCTTCTGTGTTTTCTATTATGCTGTTTGGTGGATTTTTATGTCTGAATAATTTCATGGTTATCTCCTTAGATCTGTATGTATTTTCTTGTTTTGAGTATTAGAGAGACCCCTAGATCTAATATTTTAGGTTTTTATTAAATCTTAGCATAGTACCGTTATGTTGGCAAAATTTTGTCAAGAGTTTGTTCATAGTTTTCCTTTAAAACAAAAAATCAATCCTAGACTATAGTTAAACTATAATACTGGAAAGAAATAATTTCCCCATTGAAAAGAAATGCAATTTGAATGAAAAAACCCAATTTGGGTAGAAAATATCATATTGGTAAATGAAAATTACTTCCTGGAAAAATAATACAGTTACAAATTATTTTACACTAGTAAAATAAATAACAAACCCAATGAAAATCAAAGGTTGATTCAATTATTGTGTGATAGAAAATTGGGGAGAAAAGTTATTACTATTTTTGGAAAATAATGTACAGATTCTGTATTTCCATTTTTGAAAATTCTTTCTAAAATTTTTTACTCTGTTAAAAATATGCATTGATTTTATAAAAAAGTATATATATATATATATAATAAATCTATTAAGAAAAATATATATTAATGCTTTGGATTTCGGTTGTTTCAAAAATAAAATAAAAATTGACAAAAAAATTTATTGTTCTTTTTTGATTGGGGCATGTACCCCCACGACTGTGTACCCCACCTGCTGGTGGTACCAAAGGGTACCATGCGACAGGGCAGGGCCTGCCGACGGTACCCTCGGGAACCGTCACAGGTCAGGCCTGCAGGGGTACTCTATAGGTACCATGTGTAGGAGGGGAGGAAGGGGAGTGGGGCCTAGCCCCCTGCAAAAAGGTAAGTTTTATTATTTTTTTAAAAAAAGTTTTTCTTTTTAAATTTGTAAAAATATATTTTGTTAAATATGAAATATTATTTTATTTAAATTTAGTTTAATTTAATTTTATTAATTTTAAATTTTATTTATTAACTAATGTTTATTTAAGATGTTATTTAATTTAGTTTATTTTTATATTAATTAATTTAATTTATTTTAATTAATTTATTTGATTCTATGTCATTTTATTGATCAATGGTTATTTAAATTTCATTATTTAAATAAATACTCTAGTTTATTATGTATAGTTGTATGATGAATTAGTAGATATTATGTTGCTATGTATTAGAATTATTTTAATAGAATATTAAAATATTATAATTGGCTTCTTTTGGATTAAACAGAATTTGATTAGACTTAGTTTATTTATCGATTTTTAAATGTGATTTGTATGTATCCTAATGTAGGTGCATATTTTAACCTAAAAAAAAGAAGATTCAAATTAAGATCTTTTGACAACATGTTTTTCTTTATAACTATTACGTCTTTACTGAAATTGAGGTTTTCTACTCTGCTGAATCCTTAGAATGTTATAGGGAATATTCTCTTAGTTATGGTATTATATTAATGTTTAGTTTTAGATCTTTATGGCGTGAGTGTTGTATTCCTCGTTCCTGTAGTGTTTTCATTTGTGTTATGTGATATCGGGTACTAGAAGACCTAGGGGGAAAATAAAGGCTGGGGTATGTGTCAGATGGTTATGTTTTCAATTATGTTTTTTTGTGTATTTATAATTTGATTATCATTCCTGATTAGACCATGTTGGCTCATGCTATAATGTAATATGTTTATGGTATTTGTGTAATCATTTCTAGTTCTTGTGTGTGAAACTAGATCTGAGATTACTTGGTTGTATACCTGATTGATCTATATGAGATTGTGAGCCTAGGAGAGGTTAAATAGGTGCATGTTAGGGAAGTGTCTTACAATAGGGGTCCAGGGCTCAAAAGGGGCTAGTACCAAGGTAACCTATCGTAAGTTGATTAATAAGTGATAACCTAATAATAATAAAACTTAGGGAATAACATTAAAAAACAAGATTGATTTTCTGGTTCCGCATGGATTATGTTGAGGGTCCGGGGTCTAGAGTGGCTAGTCCAAGGTAACTCAACCTGATAGACGCTTGAGGGTCTGGGGTCTAGAGACCAGTTTGAGGGTAACTCAAGTAGTTGTCCATGTGATGACACTCCCATAGTATGTAGCCTAAGTCACCTCCATAGTTGTTTTGTATGTTTTAGATGCCTTTGGATTAGTGAGTCTTACTTATCACTGTCTTTTGTACACCGTGAGTTAGAGAGATTTTAGGATCCATCTACTTAGAGTTTTATCCTTGCTTGTTTTTGGTTATCTGATTGAGGTTTGTTGTTATCTCCTTAGCATGGTGGGGTAGGTCTTTGTGGTTCTACATGGTCGGGTGGTAGTGATTCTTTACCATTTCAGATTTGATGCCTTGGTGATGATGCTTGATGGATCTTCTATAGTTGGTTCCTCATGTTTCTTCTTTGATGATTCCTTTATTGTCTTCATTATTTGTTGTCCTGTATAAGAGTATCGCATGCGATACCTAATTTGGACTTTATATTACTATTAGATAGATTGGTTACTACATACCTTGCGACATGTGTAGTGGATGTGAGTTTATGTAGTTCTCATTGATGACCATGAGAATTGTAATTATTGTTGTATCATGTAATTGTAATTCATATGTTATGGAATCTTTTGTTATCATTCTTTATTTGTGTTATGTTCTTATGTAATTCTACGTCATGGGACCTTCGAGATTTGTAATATGTGTTGGATGTTGTATCAATGTGAGTAAATGGTAATTGCTTATACACTGTTATTTATCTTGAATGTTAACTTTAGAAAAATAAATTATTCACCAAACTTAGTAGCATGTTTTAGGTTAATCTCTCTTGGGTTCCCTGGTGGGGCGTTACACATCATAAGAGAGTACTGTCAAGACCTCGCTGATATAGGGTGTCAGATATTAGGATGTAGCGGGAGGCTTGGCGTAAAAAGGTTCATTTTTTCTTTTAGGATATGTTAGGTGGAATGGTATTGTCTTTCAGATAGGAATATATCTTTCCATAAGTCAGGGAATCTTGTCCAATAATGTGACATATGACACTTGTATCAGGATCATCGTATGTGAGATAAGTCAAGGATTCCACTAAGAATTCAAAATGGGATTTTGTATCTTTTGCATCAAATAGAGAAGCAATTGTAGCCATAGCGTCTGTAGCTTTATTATCATGCCTTAGAATTTTCTCAAAGGTGAGGCTTGAGAAATATTGCTTGAAGTCATCCACCATATGTTTATATAGTAAAAAATTGTCATCCTTAGTCTGGTATTCATTATTAACTTGATTTATAATCAACTAAGAATCTCCATATATAGACATTCTATTCAGTGACTTTCCATTGCAGAGCCAAATTCAACCCAATCATCAAGGCTTCATATTCAACCACATTATTTGTACAAGGAAAAAGTAACTTGTAAGACTCTGGTATTGTACATCCTTGCAGTGTAAGAAATAGCACTCCAACTTTTGAACCATGTTGAGTATATGGTCCATCAAAGTACAACTTCCATGTCTGTGTAGATAATGTCAGGATATGTGCATCTAGAAATTTTGTATGTACAGGTTGATCATCTATCAGTGGTGCCTCATCTAATTGATATGAAATTACTTGTCCTTTGATGGCCTTCCTATCCATATACTCAATATAAAATTTGCTAAGTAACATAGCCCACTTAGCCAATCTTCCTATTAATGTTGTCTTGCTCAAAAGATATTTCAAAGGATCGATATTTCCAACAAGCTTGATAGAATGAGACAACATATAATGTCACCATTTCTGTGAAGAAAAGACTACTGCTGGACATGCTCTTTCAATTGGAGAATAGTTTCATTCATATCCGACAAATGTGTGACTGATATAATATATAGCTTTTTCTTTTCCTTCTTGATCTTGTTGGGGCAGAAGAGCACCTAGTGAGACTTTTGTAGCTAAAATGTAGAGAAAGAGTGGCTTTCCTGGAATTGGTGACATAAGAGTAGGAGGATTTGCCAAATATTGCTTGATCTTAGTAAAAGCTTCCTCACACTTTTCATCCCATTTGAATAAGATGTATTTATGTAACAAATGCTAAAAGGGATGACTTCTATCTGCTAGTTGAGAAAAAAATCTTCTAATTCATTGAAGACATCCTTGTAAAGATCTTAACTGATTGATATTTTTAGGAGAAGCCATCTCCATGATTTCTTTAACTTTTTTCGGATCAACCTCTATACCTTTACCTAAGACAATATAACCTAATAGTTTGCCTGATGTGACCCCGAATGCACACTTCTTTGGATTGAGTCTAATCTGGTAGTTTTCTATTTTGGTGAATATTCTATCCAGCACTCTTAAATGACCATCTCTATTTTTGGATTTTTCTAGAATATCATCAACGTAATCTTCCATTATATTATGCATCATTTCATGAAAGATTGTGGTCATAGCTCTCTGATAAGTTTCACCCACATTCTTAAGCCCAAAAGGTATCACATTCCAACAGTAAGTTCCCCAAGGGCATGTAAGAGCAGTCTTCTCTTGGTCTTCTGGCACAATTTTGATCTGGTTATAGCCAGAAAAACCATCCATTAGAGACAACATCTCATGTCGAGCTATCGAATCAACTATGATATCAATATTAGGCATGTTGGAAAGTTGTCTATACTGAAGTATATGACTAGATATAGTGTTTTCATTATGGCAACAAAGTCATATAGTAGTTTGGAGTCAACACATTTAGTGTAAAGTCTAGAATTCAGTTAAGTGTTGAAGACTAGATAGCGTATAGAGTTCCTACAGCTTAGAGCATCAACATGTGTGTACAAATGAATTATGGTATGCACCCTGGAAGTTAAGTTTTTTAGACTATACTTATGCTTAGTCTATGAACACATAAGTAGATATGCAAAGATGTGAAAGTTATAGTTAGTTGAAGTTGCACAGCCAGTGTATGCCAGCAGAGAAGAGAGCATGGAGCCGACAGTTAGTATTTTGATTTGTGATTATAATTTAATGTTGTAAAGGCCATGCACCTATTGTAATTAGGTTTTTGACATGTGTATATGTGTAATTGTAAGCACACTTAAGCCAATTCATTTGGAAGCATTGTTTGTAATTAGTTATAGGAATGACCTATTTATGTATTTTGAATGAGTGCATAAATATTAGGTGCTCCCATTGTATTCGGTATAAATAGAGTTGTGATAAGAAGAGAAGAGGTATGCAAAGACAACATAAGATGTATTAGAGCTTTGCTAGAGGTCAAAGCATCAGCGCACCAAAGGAACTGATTTGACAAGCAGTGTCACAATGAACAGTTCACCTGTAGAAATAGTGTGTATTTGAAATCAAACGGTTGTAGCCTTCACCATTTGAGTAGTGAGCTCTAGGATAGTGAGTCCACTCCCATAATAGGGATCATTGTAAAAGACTCCTAATAGGGTCCGAACCTTAACAAGGTCTATTGTACTTAAAGCATTGTAAAGCTACTCCTAATAGGTTAAAGGATCTTCTAAGTATCACAAAACACTAGTGCAGATTATTAGTGGGTATCAAGTCCCACCAGGGTTTCTACCTATTTGGGTTTCCTCATAACCATATTGGTGTCATGTGTTGATTTCATGTTTCATGTTTATGTGAATGTTTAATTCAGTTCTTAAGCATTTATGTTCTGCATAAAGATTAAAGTAAAAAGTTAAAATACAGTGAACACTGATTCACCCTGCCCCTCTCAGTGTTCCCATTCCTAACAATTGGTATCAGAGCTCTAGTCTTTAGCAAAGAAGTTTAACCACTTGAGGAGATCATGGACAAAGTAGATATGAAACATCTAAAGAAAAATATTGAAGCCACTCTTGAAGACCTAGACAATTCAGAAAGAGAAATTGAAGAACTAAAAGAAAAATTTAGTCATTCTCAATTAGTTATCAAAAGACTAAGAAAGGATTTGAAAGGGTGCTCTAATAGTGAACTTGAAGAAAAAGTCAAGAAGTTGAGTGAAGAAAATGCATCCTTGTTAAGTCAGCTTGAAGAATTTGATGACAAACTGATGAACAATCAAGATGTCTACAATGAACAAGTTAAGGAGAACCTTCAACTCAATGAAGAACTAAGGGAAGCTAACTTAGAAATCTTGGAGCCAAAGAATATCAAAGAGAGCTTGGAATCTGAATTAAAAAAGACAAAGGATCATATTGACAAATTACACACTAGTGCTGATTTGGTAGAATCTCAGTTGTATGCAAGAAGAACCAAAGGAGACACTAGATGCATTGGATACAATGAAGCACAAAATCAGATTGACAATATGTGAGCAAGAAAGGATTCACAAAAGAACTCTACTGATGATGAGAAGACTGAAGATCAAACCAAAGACAATCGTGGTCCTCCTAAGAATGAGTGCAAGAAAGTAGAATGCACTTGTTTTGCTTGTAAAAAGCATGGACACATTGCAAGAAACTATATAGAGGTAAGATCTTTTAATGGATACTATTATTCATGCAATAGATTTGGTCATAAAGCTATGAATTACAAGACTAGTAAGAAGAATAGGACTTAGCAAGATCAAAGAAATCAGAATCAGACAACTATTGGAAGTTCTCAGAATGTTACATGTCAGATATGTAACTATAATGGTCACTCAGCTAGAACATGCAGAATGGTGACTCATGTCAATGTGCCAAGGACTAATAGACCTCCATTAATTTTTCACTCTTGTAACAAGGCTGGACATATCTCAAGGTTCTATAGATCAAGGACGCAAGGTCAGGAAAGCCCTAAAAATATTGAAGAACCAGTTTTGGATCCTGAAGTAGAATTCAAGTTTGTGAAAGCCTCAGAGGATGTGAGCTTGATTTGGTTAGAAGGAAAGAAGGACAAAGTTGATGAGAATGTATTGGATGCATTCCCAGTGGACGCACCCTCTACATTTACATAAATGGCCCTCAAGGTCATAGGGGGAGCTAATTTAGCTCTAGACCCTTGCATGGCTGGTATACTCATCCTCAGAGTATGCACCTTTGGACTTAAGCCTTTGGAGTGTCTATGAACCTTCGTGCAAGAGAACACATGCTGATTGTTAGCGGAGCTCAAGTTTGAAATTTTGAAGTGATAGTTTGGTTTATGCGATGTGCATTAATGGTGGATTTTTAACTTTAAAATACACAAGTCATTTGATTACTCATTGCATTCAAATTCAGAGTGATAGAGAGTAGAAGGAGCTATGGAAGTTGGTGTGAAGTCTTGGTGATTGATCTATCAGATATTTGCTATAGTTATCAATGCATTTGATCAGTTGCAGTAACCCTAGCTCATTGCACCGATTCAGAAGCCTTCAGATTATCTCTAAGTTCAATTGGAAAGTGATTAACAAGTAAGTCATGGCCACTCCAATAGTTTTTGATGTTGCTAAAAAGAAGAGATACATATTCAAGAGGCACCCATTCAAATCCACCCTAGATGATTTTGAAGGAGCTTTCTCCCGCACGCCTATGGGCATCATGCATGTGGAAGACATAAGGGCTTACATCTGCTATAAGAAAGAGCTTGTTGGACTATATAGGTTAAGGATGCACATGGATACCATGTTTAAATAGGATAAAACATTCATGGATGAATACACCAAATGGAATGATCACCCTATTGTTGAGTATGCTATGACATATGAATTCTATGAGATAGAATGGATAAAGATCTTATTGAGCAGAATCCATGATGATTTTTTTCGGATTGGAGATGTTCCAGTTAGAATCACAAATGACTTAATTCATGAGATGACAAGCCTTTCTAGGGCAAGTGCCATTCTTCTAGTGGGCAAGGATGTCAGGAAAATGGTAGAACAAGTATGTAAATCAAGGAGCGATAGGACGGCATGACTATTGAGCTGATTGAGAAAGCTGAGATCAAATTGATGTCAATGATACTGGGTTACAAGTTTCATCACACCAATAGGGTGAATAGTGTATCTGTGGGCACTATAGCAGCTATCAGGCTTGTGAAGGAAGATGGGGAATTCAACTTGTGTGAGATCTTGCGTGCACAGTTGATAGATAACATCAAGGCTATCAAACATGAAAAAACAAAGATATTCAGGTTTGGGTCCCTAATCATCTACATGTACCTTCATATTGTTGGGAAGATATCAGATTTGTACTTGGACAAGTCCATACCTACCATGCCTTAGATATCCAACAAAGCATCCAAAGAAAGAACACTAAGAGATTACATCACTTTGGAATTGAAGACTTTTAGAGCTAAGATGCAGATGACGTATAGGATTCTAGAAAGCATTGTAGAGAAATATAAGGATACAATATGCTTTATGGTGGAGACTGATACTACATGTATGGAAGCTGTTGAGCATAGAACTAAGTGGATTCATCCACTTAGGCATGAAGTAGAGGAACAAGTTCTTGAAGCTTATGCATAGGTACTTCTGTTAGCCCCCAAAGACCCTAATGAACCTAGGTGGGGAACCTATGAGGAAAAGACTAGAGAAGTTGATGCAAAACTTAACAGTGCTGCAACTAAAAGAAAGGTTACAAAGGTCACTTTTGAGATCTTGAGAATTCATGGTGTGTCTCAAGCAGACCTTGATAAAGCAAGGGATGAAAATATTTCCCTAGAATTGAAAGGAACAGTAGCAGAGGAAGAACAAGAAGATCCTAAGCTAAAGAAGATAAAAACTGAATCAGATGACAGTCAAAAGGGTAAAGAAGATAATACTCCTTCTGCGCCCATAGATACTACTGATCTTACCACTCCTCTAGAGTATAAGCCTATATTTAAGAGGAAGAAAGAAGCTAGCTCTAGTCATCCATCCTTGTGAGCACTAAGGAGCAAGAAAAACATTCAAGCACCTCCTAAGGTAGGATTCAGACCTAGTTTTAAAGTTTTGAATGCAAGAATTGTTGATGAAGGTATAATTGATCAAGTAGAGAAGTATTATGACACATACAGTGAGATTGACAAATTAGAAATACATAGTATGATTGTCAAACACATGATCAAGTTCAAGAAGACAGTCCTTGAGTTGAAAACCTCCATTCTAGATAAAGTATGGGATATTTTAGAAAACCCAAAGAGACAAGCAAATGAAGAAGATCTAAGGATCAGATAAAAAGTATTAGAAGATACTCTGCTAGTATGTTCTAAAGAAGAAGTGGCACTGATATTAAATTTGGTGAAGCCAAACTTAACGAAAAAGATGAGAAATCTTCATATTATGAACAAATACTATGAGCTAATAATGAAGGAAACAAAGAAGGCCACAGATAAAACCACCTACTGCACCCATCACTCATGCACCTAGTAAACAAGACATAGAAGTAGAAACCTTCAATGTACCAATGACAGGTCCTCAGGTTTCAGCACCCATAGCAGAAAATCAAACAGAGGTAGACAAGTCTGTGCCCATCTTAGAATCTCATGAAGGTAGCACCATCATCATAGATAATGTGGAGATAGCCATGGCGGCTACTGATAAGGATTTGGACAAGTTTGAGGAAGCATTTTTTAGTACTGAAGAAGCTAAAATTTTATGTAGCAATACACCTCTCTCTCAGTAAGAAGAAGTACTCATAGAAGATATATTTGATAAGAGAGAAGAAGAAGAGGTAGAAAAGAAACAAGAAAATAATTCTATTGATCTTGCAAAAGTAAAACAACAAGTGATGGCTAGCACTCCCATCACTCCCTCCTCAGCATTTTTGTCAAGTTTGACACCTGACAAAAGTAGTTTAGACTCCTGGAAAGAAGAAGACCTGATTAAGTTTAGCGTCCTAGCCATGGAGAAGGCAAAGGAGAAACAAGTTATGAGGAATCCTCTCCTGATAGAATCAGTGAATATTTTGAACAGTTTGCTAATAGAGGATAAGAAAGTGTTAAAAGTACATTCAGTTGATGATGTGAGTTCAGTCCTCTCACTATTCAAAAGCAATTTTTCTAGCCTAGAAGAATCTACATCCATAGTAGTAGAAGAGAAGTACTTAAAGAAGAGACTAAATGAGTTGATGAGAAACTTTGCACTAGACTTGAATTCTCTTAAGTCTGGTCAAGCATCCTTGAAAGAGTTTGCTGATGAAGGAAGAAGGATCATTGCAACATGCATGGATCAAGACAAGCTCACTGATGATCACTTCAAGAAGATAAAAGAAGCAGAAGCTTTGATTGAGCAGGTAAAGAATTCAGTGTTAGACACATCCATTGATGTGAACATGTGCAACAATGTCTACTAAGGATAGATAGACAAGATTGAGAAGGAAGAAAAATAGATAATAAGGATAAGGTCCAGACAGACTCAATTGAGGAATGGTCTTGCACCCTCTTGAGACATCCTCAATTAGAATATAAAGGAGATTGATGCCACCATGGTAACTTATGATCATGGTCCCATCAATGACTTGGAGAATATGGAGAAGCTTCAATATGCATTATGCACCCATCTCTAGATAGTTAACTCTTTGATAACCTTTTGGAAGAAGGAGATCCAGAACCTCAAGATTGCATATCCAAATGTTTTCCCTCAGTGAGTATGTGTATATACAATTTTTTGATGTGCATTTGTCATTAATGTCAAAGGGGGAGTTGTGTATAGAATATGGAGTATATATATGTATAGAAGATATAAGGTTATGTATAGAAGATGTATAGAAGATAAAAGTTTTTGTGTAAAGGAATAGTTAGCAACTTGGCCATGTTCCTTTGTTACCATCAATGACAAAGAGGGATATTGTTGGAAAGTTGTCTATACTAAAGTATATGACTAGATATAGTGTTGTCATTATGGCAACAAAGTCATATAGCAGTTTGGAGTCAACGCACTTACTGTAAAGTTCAGAATTCAGCTAAGTGTTGAAGACTGGATAGTGTACAGAGTTCCTGCAGCTTAGAGCATTAGCGCACATGTGTATAGATGAATTATGGTATGCACCTTGGAAGTTAAGTTTTTTAGACTATACTTATGCTTAGTTTGTGAGTGCATAAGTAGATATGAAAAGATGTGAAAGTTAGAGTCAATTGAAGTTGCATAGCCAATGTATGCCAGTAGAGAACAAAGCATGGAGCTGACAGTTAGCATTTTTATTTGTGATTATAATTTAATGTTGTAAACACCATGCACCTATTGTAATTAGGTTTCTGACATGTGTATATGTGTAATTGTAAGCACACTTAAGCCAATTCATTTGGAAGTGTTGTTTGTAATTAGTTATAGGGCTGACCTATTTATGTATTTTGTATGAGCGCATAAATATTAGGTGCATCCATTGTATTCGGTATGGAAGTTAAAATAGAGTTGTGATAAGTAGAGTAGAGGTATGTGAAGATAGCATAAGATGTATTAGAGCTTTGCTAGAGGTCAAAGCATCAACGCACCAAAGGAACTGATCTAAAAAGTAGTGTCACAGTGAACAGTTCACCTACAGATATAGTGTGTATCTAAAATCTGAAGGTTGTAGCCTTCACCATTTGAGCAGTGAGCTCTAGGACAGTGAGTCGACTCCCCTAATAGGGATCATTGTAAAAGACTCCTAACAGGGTTTGACCCTTAACAAGGTCTACTATACTTAAAGCATTGTAAAGCTACTCCTAACAGGGTAAAGGATCTTCTAACAAGGATCACAAAACACTAGTGCAAATTATTAGTGGGTATCAAGTTCCACCGGGGTTTTTACCTATTTGGGTTTCCCCATAACCATATTGGTGTCATGTGTTGATTTCATGTTTCATGTTTATGTGAATGTTTAATTAAGTTCTTAAGCATTTATGTTCTGCATAAAGATTAAAGTTAAAAGTTAAAATATAGTGAACATTGATTCACCCCCCCCCCCCTCTCAGTGTTCCCATTCCTAACAAGGCAATGGGAAGTCATCCTTAGGAAAAACTTTATTGAGGCCTTAGAAATATATACAAATCTAGATAGACTTATTAGGATTTGAGATAGGTATAATATTGGAAATCTATTCAACATAATCAATAGCGTGAATGAATCCAACATCCAAGAGCTTCTTCAATTCTGCTTTAACCATTAGTGCAATGTGCGGATGCATCTTTCTGAGCTTTTGCTAAACTGGTTTAATGCCTGGTGAAATATATAAGTGATGCATAATTAAATTAGGGTCTAGTCCTAGCATATTAGCATAAGACCAGGTGAAGTTGATCTGTCTCTCTTTGAAAAACTTTGAAAAAGCTTCTTTCTCTGATTCTTTCAAGGATGCTGCAACTTTGAGAATGCGTGGGGACTCCTCTGTTCCAATGTTAAGAGGCAATGTTGGTTATATAAGGATTTTAGATTTCTCGTGATACATGTAATTGAGAAGAGTGTCAATCCTTCCATCATTAGGCACCTCAAAGAGGTTTTCACCCTCAGATATGTCTTTTCTTTTTACTATTTTTGGATCTAATACTGCCACTGAGTGGTTTTCACCATTAGATCTATTGATTATTTTTACATTTTTATGAATAAAAGGATTGGCACTCCCTCCAAAGTAAGCCATGTCATTGAGTTCTATTAGAAATCCTAACTTATGATCCCCCAGTGGTAGATGATCTCTTATTCCAAGATAATTGATTATGGCATCATCATTATGGAAAATATCAAGTTCTGGATAGTTGGGAGAATCCCAATCTATAAGCTCAGGGTGTGCAAGGGGCATTGGATCATGTGGGCTAGTTTCAAAGGCTGAGATGGTATTTATAGAAAAATTTTCAAGGTTAATGATCATATTAGCAAGGTCTATCTCCATACTCTCATCTGAATGTCTATTGCAAGATAATTCTCACTTTCCTCACAATCGACAATAGCAGTATCACGTGAAACTAATCCTAGCGATTCAGTCCTTAAACTCTCCCCCTCATGGTAATCACCACTATAGGTGTGAATAAAATCAATTCCTATCTCTTCAGTATAGTCAGATAATGAATCCCATTCATATTCATTAGAGTCAAAGTCATCATCATGATCCCTAAGTCTATTTATGATCTCTGTTGCTATCATCTACTTCTCTGGATCCACATACATGCCATATTTTTGGAACTATAAGGCAGGAACTTTATATGTCTAAAGGAAAGGTGTGATCTTTGCTTTGCCTTTAGGTTCTTTCTGTCCTTCTCCCTTGTATCCTAACTGATGCAGGAGCATCCTAGGATTCTTGGAAATCCTATATCAACCAAAAATATGTTTGTTTTGAAAGGAAGATTAGTAGATTTGATCTTAGTTGGTGAAGTATTTTCTCAGTCTTGGATTTTGGTTTCTCAGTTACAATGTTTATTGGGGTGCTCAGTCTCTAAAGAACACTCGATAACTAAAGGTGTTGGTTTCCTTGGCCCTCGACAATAACTATGTTGCTCGGTGATGCTTGGCATGGTTAGTTCACTAGTGCTCAGTTATTTCTCTATTGCTTGGTAAATGGTCTTACCGACGGGTGTTCTTAAATATTTGCTTGGCCAATTTGGTGCATTTATTGTTGGTATCTTTTGTTGGATTCTCCTATATGGATGTGGAGGCTGATATGCTAAATTTAATTATTGTAAGGCTATTTGAGAGCCGACTTGTATTGCATTTAATATTTGTTAGGAAGAGTTAATAGTTTCATCCAGCCAACTTGTGGCCGATGATTAGTATTTAAAGGGTGTTGAGGTAGTTGTTTAGGATAGAAGTCTAGGAAGAGAGATAGAAGCAAAGTTGTGGAAAAGTTCCTGCAAGATCCTACAGCTTAGATTGTTATCTGATAGTTTGTGATAGTAGAGCTAGTGGTTGAGGCTTGGAGACAAGGAGATTTATTGGTGGCTTGTGAGCACAAGTTCAAATCTACCTTAGGGTTTCTAGTAGTTTCTGATTGTTTTAGGACTGGACTAGTTGGAATTAGACCGGATCTTGTTGATCTCTCAAAATTTACTATTTGTTTGTATTTGGCCATAACTGGGAAGGCCTTATAGCTTGGCACATTGCATGTAATCAGTGAATTTATGAATGAATATTTCTGTTCTCTACCAGATCTAGTGTTGTTGTTGTGTAATTCTGCTGTGTTGTGGTTTGGCTGCAAGTTTGGACAGTCCTTAATTGGATCCTCCATCCTTGACTGCATCAAGTGGTATCAGAGCGTGTTGATCTTGAATGCTTTGACAGATCACCAAAGGAGAGGTAGTTTGCACTAGGATCTTGGATTGAAGATGCCTCTGAGGAGAGCTCATGAGATCTCTGAGGAAGAACCTACTGGATAATTTAGTCTTGATGATTTTAGTGCTTTGCATAAACAAGTGCAAGATCTACAAGAGGAGAGAAAGAAGACTACATTGGAAGAAGATAGTGATGATGAATTTGAGGAAGAAGATAATTTTGAAGAAGCTGTAGAAGAAGCTAGAGATCCAGAAGAAAATAGAATCCTAAAGGCTG
Organism: Chamaecyparis obtusa; assembly: GCA_027943335.1. Lineage (NCBI taxonomy): Eukaryota > Viridiplantae > Streptophyta > Pinopsida > Cupressales > Cupressaceae > Chamaecyparis > Chamaecyparis obtusa. The sequence goes on from BSBK01000141.1 coordinate 1,831,088, forward strand.
TGTCTAAAATTGGAAAAAGACCTAAGATTGAAGTTTCTACATTTTTTGGAAGCCTTAGGCTAGAAGAGTTTATTGATTGGATTAATGAGATAGATGAATACTTTGAGTATGAAGAAATAGAAGATCTTGATAGAGTTATATTTGAAAAGACTAAACTAAAGGGTTATGCAAATATTTGGTGGAGGGAAGTTCAGTTGGAAAGAAGTAGGAGAGGAAAGGAAAAGATCACTAGATGGAACTAAATGGTTGATAAATTGAAGAAGAAATTCATTTTGGTGGATTAAGAAGATGCAAGCCTTGAAGAAGAAGAAAAAATTAGTGTAGGAGTATATTGAGGAGTTTTACAGAATCCTGATTAGGACTGGTCATTCTGAAGCTAATAATGAGAAGGTTGCTAGGTATGTTTATGGTTTGAGACCTAGTATTCAAGAAGAGTTACTTACTGTTTGGATGACAACAATAGGAGATGCTTATCAGATGGCATTTAAGATTTAAGAAAAGTTGAATAAGAAGTTTGAAGGAAGACAAAATAATAGGAACCGAGGTGGTAAGACTAGTGAAACAGTTGCTAAAAATAATGTGGTAGAGAATCCTAAGAAGACTAATGTAGGATCTGGTAGTGGTCAAGTCACTAAGAATTTGAATACTAGATAGAGAGGAAGGTGGAATAATGAGTTCTCTGGTACTTGTTATCAATGTAGTGAAGTGGGTCATAGAAGTTTTCAATGTCCTAAGAAAAGAGTTTCACTAACGACCGAGGAAGACATTGAGAATGTTGTAGAAAAAGGTGAATTTCTTATGACTAGGATGTTGGCTACATGTGTCTAGGAACTAGTGCAAAGAAGAAATTTGTTTAGAATCAGATGTAAGTGCAAGAATAAGGTATGTAATGTTATAGTTGATTGTGGAAGTTTTGAGAACTTTTTTTCAAAAGAAATGGTTAGTAAGTTGAATTTGGAAAGAGAGAAACATCCTAATCCTTATCATACTAGTTGGATACAAGATGTGTCTAAAGTTAGGATTGAATAATAATGCTTGGTTAATTTTTAGATTGGATCTTATCATGATGAAATATTGTGTGATGTATTGCCTATGGATGCTTGTCATCTGTTACTCGGGAGGCCTTGGCAATTTGATAGAAAATTTTTGTTTGATGGTCATGCAAACACCTAGGTGGTTAGGCATGAAGGATCTAGACATAAGTTGTTACCTTTATAGGAGATAGGGACTAAAGGGTGTGGAGTTATTAGGTGTTGTCCGTGTGACCATGACAAACCTCAGGAGCACAAGGTTGATGAACCTATTCCTACAAAGTCTAGTTTGAAGGAGAAAGAGAATGATATATCTGAAGAATTTGTTGAGATTAAGAGATAGATTCTCTTTCTTACAAAAATAGTACAACAAATAATGATAGTGATGACACAGAGAGTTACAGATGATGTCAAGTTGATTGAGGAGTCTAGAGAGGATGGAGTTTACTGAGGTATTGATGTGATTGGTAGTGGAAAGGATGGTTAGAGTTGGTTGTTATTAGTTGCAGACATGAAAAATAAGAGAAGTGAGGAGTAGGAAAACTTACTGCAAGGGACAATGGATGAAGTGAAGACAACTTGGAGTGAAGGGCAAGAGGAGATATGGGTTAAGAATAGATATGACATACCTATTCTGATTCCTTTAAGATGCTCCTAATTTCCTTGTGAGAAAATATTCTTTACTTGGGGTGTCTGATGCAGGAGCATCCAAGGATTCTTAGCAATCTTGTATCAACCAAAAATATGTTTGTTTTGAAAGGAAAATTAATAGTTTTGATCTTAGTTGGTGAAGTATTTGCTCAGTCTTGGAGTTTTTTTTCTCGATTATAGTGTTTACCGAGGTGCTCAATCTCTGAAGAACACTTGGTAATTGAAGGTGTCTTTTTCCCTGGCACTCGGTGATAACTGCATTTATCGGTGATGCTTGGTGTGGTTGGTTCACTAGTGCTTGATTATTTCTTTTCTACTCGGTAAATAGTCTTACCGACAGGTGTTCTTGAAGATTTGCTTGGCTGACTTGGTGCATTTATTGTTGGTATCTTTTGTTGGATTCTCCTATGTGGATCTAGAGGTCGACATGCTGAATTTAATTATTGTAAGGCTATTTGAGAGATGACTTGTATTGCATTTAATATTTGTTAGGAAGAGTTAAAAGTTTCATCCAGCCAACTTGTGGTTGATGATTAGTATTTAAAGGGTGTTGAGGTAGTTGTTTAGGATATAAGTCTGGGAAGAGAGATAGAAGCTAGTGGTTGAGGCTTGAAGACAAGGAGATGGCTTGGTGGCTTGTGAGTACAAGTTCATATTTTCCTTAGGGTTTCCATCAGTTTCTAAATGTTCAAGATTGGACTAGTTGGAATCAGACTAGATCTTGTTGATCCCTCAGAATTTACTATTTGTTTATATTTGGCCGTAATTGGGAAGGCCTTACATCCTAAAACATTGCATGTAATTAGTGAATTTATGAATGAAGATTTCTATTCTCTACTAGATCTAGTTTTGTTGTCATGGAATTTTGTTGTGTTGTGGTTTGGCTGCAAGTTTGGACAGTCCTTAATTGGATCCTCCATCCTTGACTACATCACTAACTCTGTGGTATCTCTTTGATAGTTTGGATTTTGCAAAATTAGTTTTATAACACCTTCTCTTTGCAACCCTATAGGTCCACTACCTTGGTACCCCATCTTTTGCAACAAAGTATATCCTTTACTATATATATTAGGTGATATATATTCATATTTTACATCCTCTTCATTCTTCTGTGACTTAAGCAAATGGTTAGCATTACACTCAGCTGCTTCCCTTGATATAGTGCCCCCACTTATAAATGTGTCATAAACAAGTGTAGAAGGGAGTTCTGATTTTTGTTTGGTAATTAAGGATCTCCCATATGATCTAGGAGATAAAGGTAACTCTATGATACAAAGAGATTGACCCAAAGTGTATTCTCCCATACTTTGTTCTTTTATATCTATCTTGATCCCATTTGATTTAGAGGTTGATGCTACATCACTTGGATCAATGGGTGTGGAGGCAGAAGATCCAACATGATTATAAGGTACCAAAGAATCAGGTGTTGTCTTCACAATGTTACAATACTGAAAAGGATTTGGATCTCCCTTGATAGTTATTTCTTGACCATTGTGGGGAAATTCCAAACACTGATGATAAGTTGAGGGTACAAATTGCATAGAATGAATCTAGGGTCTCCCCAAAAGGATGTTATATGTGAGATCCATATCAAGAACTTGGCAAAGTACATCTTTGACTACATGACCTAATCTGATAGGGAGAACAACAAATCCCTTGAATGACCTCTCTTCTTCATCATAGGATTTAATTGTGATTTTCTTCTTTGGATCTACAATGTTTTCAAAAAATCCCAATGCAAGGACTAGTTTCAAAGTGCATATATTCAAGCCGGCTCCTCCATCTATTAGTACTCTCTTGATTTTATGATTTTGTACAAGGACTTCTATATGGAGTGGAGCATTATGTGGTTAATTTATGGCTAGATCATTATGCTTAGTAAAAGAAAGGTAATGTGGAGTTGTCAAATGTCCCACCATATCTTGAAATTGATCATGATCTAGATTTGTAGGAACCTAAGTTTCTAGGAGAGATTTCTCAAGGATATCCTTATGAGATGGTGACAGATGCAAAAGCTCTAATATAGATATTTGGGCTGGTGTTTTCTTTAGTTGATCCAAAAGATTGTATTGATTGGAAACATTTGGAATGGACTTTGGAACATAGACAGACTTATTTTGAGAGGTGCTAGGTTTAGACAGGACACCTTGGAGAGTAACCTTAGATTGGGCTCGAGTAGTAACATTGACGGATTGATTCTCAGATTTTTCTTTTATAGTGATCACATTGGCATAGGATTGAGAAGGATGACATTCAGAGATATTACCAACATACTTATAGGATGCAGCATTGTAGTTGGCTTGATTATCACATTTAGCATTGGAAGAACTTCCTTTATCATGTTCGGGAAGTGGATCTTTAAAAGCTGTATGTGACTCATTTGAGGTATGTCCATCAAAACTTATTTCACCACTTTCAATCAAGTCTTGTATGGCATGTTTAAGCCTTTGGAAATCATTAGTTTTGTGACCTTTCACTCTATGAAATTCATAATAATCATTATCATTCCACCAAGAAGGTTTCACCCTAGGTTCAAAATCTTTAGTTTCAGGAAGTGCAATGAGTTTCTTTGTGATCAAATTCCTTAATTCAAATTCAAGAGATTCACCCAAAGGAGTAAAATTTCTTCTACATGGCATAAAAGGTAATCTTGAATTTGATGAATTTTTGTTGGTATTTTGATTTTCTGATTGATTTCTATAAGTAGGTTGAGTAGCATTGGCCTTTCTTGTGAGATTCAAAAGGGGTTGTGTTGGTTTAACATGTCGATTATCAACAATCCCATCATTGACAATATTCTTTTTTTTGTTCCAAAATTTGGACTTGTCATTATTGTTGTTTTTGTTTTTGTTGTTGGGATGTGAATTTGAAGATCCAACATTGTCCTTGGAATAAAGCTTAATCTCACCTTTTCTAACCATAGCTTCCTCAATTTTGATACCATTTTCTATGAGCTTGTTAAAGTTTGGAGGACATTGCAATTGCAACCTATAGCTCATTTCTTGTGTAAGGTTATGCACAAAGATATCCATCTTTTCTTGTTCAGGAAGGGTTCTCCATTATTTTGTTGTGTATTTCAAAGATCAAGCATAGTGACTTCATGTTTGATGTTATATGAATAATGAGTCACAAACTTTTTAGTAAGCTCATTGAAAGATTTGATGCTTGGGGGTAGTTTGGAGAACCATTCTAGGGCTTGTCCTCCTAAACTACATGGAAATAGTCACATAAGATAAGTGTCATTGTGAGAAAATTCAATACAAGTAGCACCAAACTCACGGATGTGGTCTTGTGGATCTGAATTCCCTTTGTATTTGTCAAATTTGGGTACCTCAAAATGAGGAGGGAATGGAATCATTGCTAGATTTTTTATCAAAAGGATAAGGACATATATCATCCAAGGAGTACTTCTTAGTTGATGATCTAGTTTGGATGTCACAAATTTGTTGTTGAAGCATGTGGATTTGTTGTAGAATGGGATCCAAAGATAATGTGTGTCCTTGAGTGTTTTGGGAAACACTATGTTGTTGAGTTTTTTGGGAAGCATTGGGTTGCTGATTGTTTTGGGAAGTATTGGATTGCTGATTGGTTTTCTTTGCTCCATGAGTATGTGTTTCTTGAGAACCACTAGGGATTTATTGATTGTTTGTAATAGGTGGTTTTGTAAGAGTGGAGACATCAAAATCACTTGGTAATTTTTCCCCTTGTTGAGCAAGCATGAGGAAATACATCTCTTTATCCATGTCTAGGAGTCTTTCCATGACATTGTAGAATTTAGCATCTTGCATAACATCTCTTAACTCTTGATCTAAGGGTTCCTCATCTGATGTAAAAATTGAAGTTTTCTTAGGAATTCTAGATGACCAAGGGTTTTCCTCATTGTTTTTGTCTCCTTCTATCTTGTTTATAGATTCTAGATCAATGGTTTGTTTGAGTTTCTGAGATCGAGTTTGAACCATAAAATGTGAAAGATGATGTTGGGATGGAAGGTTTTGATGAAAGATTTGAAATGTGTTTGATTGGATAGATATGAAAAAGAGATTGAAAAGTGTTGAAGTAGATAGGACAACTTGAAAATCTAAGTCAATAGGAGGTATGGATCTCACTATGATATGACAAAGGGAATCAAAAGATAATAACCTAGGTAAGTTTGGATTAAGGATGATAAATCCTGATATGATAAAAAATCACAAAGGCTAAAATATGATAAGTATGGTAATAATTCAACACTAATTGAAAAAATTGGAAGATTTGGAATGATTATGGGGATTTTGGATGATAGAAATATGGTGAAAGAGGATGAAAATGGTCAAACTGAAGATCAAAGGTCTATAAAGATCAAATGTTTTTCCAGAATCATACTGAAGACCAAAATGGGTATCTAAAAAAGTGATTTTGAAAATCCTAAGGTCTGTACAGATGCTCTTTATTGTATATGCGCAACAAATAATGCACATGACAGTTGATTAAATGTGCAATAGAATTAGATGAATGCACAGACATTCTGGATAGATGAGTTATGACAGTGACATAAGTGCAACAAGATTGAACAAATGTGCAACTGAATTAAAAAAATGCACAGGTTATGGTTTTTGATTGATTTTCACTTGAAAAGTTGAATTTTTATGGTTTTCTGATGGTTTGGTTTCTTGGAAAAGTAAAATGCATAAACACACACATGTAAGACATAAATGATCTAATCTAAATTAATCTAGTATGTATGCACAAACATGCTTACAATCCTAAGGTTGGTAAGGATAGTATCTGTTGAATCCCCACTAGGATAATAAAATCTAGCCACGCAAATCCATAGAGGATAGCCTAGGAACTTGGAGGCACGGGCTCCTCCTTACAGTACACTCACTTCTATGGCACACCAAGTTCTAAATTCAATGATTTATTACTTCCCAAAGAACTACTATCTCTACTATGAACCGTGAGTAATGTAGGGCATCTTCACGGGCTTGGGTGACCCCTTGAGCTAGCAAATAGAGGTTTTTTGGCCACTAAACAATAGTTTGTAGTAAGAAAATCCATTCAGGTGGTTTTGATTAATTCATTTTCCCAATTAAGGGGGCTCTCCCAATCCTTTCAAAGCAAGACTTTCACCTTAGCAATGTAGGGAAGTTAGCGCACCGTAAAGGTACTAGAGGAGATTTCGGTTGCCACAACAAATTCACACCTATCCACTATGAGACTAATCACAATGATATTTTTTATATACCGGTTTGGAAGGGCTTGGCTTTAGCCTATTATTTGTTGGGTCATTCCTTGGGGTGAGCACCTCTTTTCCCACCAAAGATCACCCTCTAAAGATTATAAAAATTTCTCTTACACCCAAGATCAATGAATGGCGAGGGGAGAGGATACGTTGTTATAATCAAGGATTACAAAAAGCTTCTAAAAGAAAAACACAACAAATAGATAATCTACTCTAATGAAGACACACAAATTTGAAAAACATGTCATATTTTAAAGCCCAAACAAGGTTATAGTTTATTTTGTAAAACCCCTAAGAACTTGCAAATAAACTATTAGTAATTTAGCAATGGGGCCTATAGATTTATAACCTGTAAAATAGCCTAAAATCTACCATAATGAACAAAAAACTTGTCAAAATGGTTAGCTAAAAATAGAATAATTAAAGTAAACTAAAATTTAACAACTAAAAGATAAATGCCCAAAAACATAATATGAATGTGTAGAGACAATAAATGAAAGCGCATAAATGATATATGCGTAGCAGAATGGAATGCTTGCACAGGGATATGAAATGGATGTACAACTTTAACCAATGCGCAATAGAAAATTATAAAAGCACAAAAATAGAGAATTATTGCATAGGAAAAAAAAAGATAGTGTCTGGTGGCTAGCAAAATAGATGCGCAACAGAAATGGATATATGCAAAAATATTGGGGATGAATGCACAGACATGACCTGTAGAGTTCTGCACACGGAAAACTGAAAATAGAGTGTTTAAAAAAATGTGGGGAGGCCCCACGGTGGGTGCGAAAAATGTATGCAAATTAGATGTCTAACTATTCTAAATGAAATATTAACAAATCTATGCTAATAAATAAAACTAATTAGCAAAAAACAATGAAGAATACAATCAAAATGAAGTTAAAACAAAGTTTTACCTTCACCTACCATGTAGCTTGTCTCCATTTCCCTCCCAGCTTTGATTCCTTGGATGTGTTGAGCTCTCAGATTTTCAATTTGAAGCTCTTTGCCCAAGATGCTACCAAAGTGTGGAGATTGAGTGAATGGTATGCAAAACTAAAGCTTAATTATGCAAATATGGTGGATGAGATGCAAATGATATGAAAATGGCTTGAATGTTTGATGATTTTGGTTGCTTGTATGCTTGTATTCTTGATTTATTATATGCTTGTATGCTTGTATTCTTGATTTCTTGATTTCCTATTTGCTATTAGCTCACAAAGAGAAAATAAGGCTCCTTTTATAGATTTTTGGAGGACTGAAGCCTAGGTGGCACAATCCAAGGGTGGAGATTGAAAGGTGGAAGATCCTAGGGCTAGGATTGATTTGGTTGAAGGGATTGAGAGAAAGGAGGATATAGTTGGAATGTGAGAGGAGGAATAGGGAGGATGTTCCTTCTACATTGACATAGAAGAGGATAGGGTGGAAGGGAAAGACACATGTCAAATGTCTCACAAAGACCATTGAGAGGAAGGAGGAGAGATCTTTTCCTCATGAGGACTCTTGGTACAAGTGTCCCATGAGTAAACTTTGACTATTTGAGGTGGCTTGAGAATCTCCTTAGGAATAGGACTAGCTTCTTGACTTAGTGTAGGAGAAGACATGTGGTCATGAGACCAAGTCTTATGAGGCCATATAGCCCTTAGGAATAGGACATGTGTGGGTGAGGATAATGAATAAATGATAATTAATAATAATTAATTATCTTAGCCAAGGTGATGTGTTAGGTGACTAGGTAGATGAAGTGGACTAGGGGACTTAGTCATAATTAGTGATTGTGTAATTAAATAAATCACTTTAATGAGACTATTTAGAAGACTTAGGATAGGAGAATAAACTATAGTGAATATATTAAATAAATTGAATAATTTATCTAACAAATAGAGGAATAAATATTAATTAAATAATAAATATTTAATTAATTCATCAAGTCAATATTAATTAAATAATAAATATTTAATTAATTAATGAAGTCATTTTTTAGTGTATACACTCATTTTAGAAGAGTAAAATTATTTTCAGGTACCGGTCCCAGGTGGTTTTTCCTCTAACATGGTTTCCACATTAAAAATCAAGTGTTATATGTGTATGGATGTGATGATTTTTTATTTTTATTTACACATTACAATTATTGGTTTGATCGGTATATACACTAGTTAATTTACTGGTATTCGATTAATGAACATAAAGGCATAGACAAAGTTTTACCAAGTTATTTAAATTGTTTGAAAGATTTTTTTTATACATCAAAGAGTATTTGGGACTATAAGATAACTGGAATTAACTGATTCAACCCCCTCTTAGTTATCTAACAATTGGTATCGGAGATAGAATACTTGATGGAAGAAGTTCTAAGGACTTAAGTAAAAGATCGCAAGATGTATAAGAGAAAGGTGCCAAAGCTAAACAAATATAATTTTTCAACATGGAAAAGTAGGATGAAGTTATATCTATCAAGGATTGGAGATTATACAACATACTACTTGGAAAATGAGTTTATCACTTCCACTAGTTCTTTGACTATCAACCAGATGAAGGGAAGACAAGAACACATTGCTATGATGATTGAGATTAATTTGAAGACATTACGACATGTACAAATACAAAAAAGATGTGGGATAAGCTTACACTAGTTCATGGAGGAGATGTGAATGTGCTCAAGGAAAAAGCTGAAATTCTTAGAGGTAAGTTTTATGACATGAAGATGAAAGAAGGTGAAAACATTACTTAGTACGACAAGCGAGTCAAGGAAGTTGTGAATTCTATCCAAGGTGCAGGTGGAACTATTGATGAAGACACTATTGGCAATTTGGCTAATGTGGATGCATAGATGTTGTCATTATGGCAACATATGATCTCTATTAAGAGCGTATAATCTGGAATGCAAGTATGCAAAGTTGAAGAAAGAAATTGTCTAAGTTTGGATACAGTGATCCTGACAAAGCACCCGATGAAGATTTAGTTGGTGACGTCCACTGGAGAAATATTTTTGTTTGCATAGTTAATTGAAGCTTTTATAGAGTATGAGGATACCCCATCTTAGTGTGCATAAAGTTTGGAGTAGTACGGACAAAGTTATTCAAAGTTTACCGAAGATAGTTTTGCAAACAGAGCAGTTTTTGGAGACAATCTTAGCGAAAGAGTTAAGGGATTATTTTTGCTTGTCAAAATAATGACTTAACATTATGAAGGGATGAAATCCTAGATTTTTACTCTTGGATGATTATTTTGGATGCCGACTATGTAAAGTTATTAGCTTTAATAACTCATATATTAGGCATACTTGAAATGTAATGAAATATGGAAGTGATATGTAAAAAGAAAGAAAAGATAACTTGCGATAGTTGTATATTGTGATAGCAGCAAAGGCTATTGATGTGAAGTTGTAAGCAGTACCATATTACAGTCAGAAATATTTTTGTGTTACCTGTTTGGGTAGTGAGCTCAGCTGGTGATCAGGTTTTGTAATCTAAACTCCTAACAGGGTTAAGGCTTCTAACAAGGCCTAAAGTCCTTTAACCAGGATAGATCTACTATATATTGTAAATTGACTCCTAAAATGGTCCAATATCTTTAACAAGATACTTTTGATTAGTGATCTTTGTGGGTACCATCCCCACCAGGGTTTTCCCTTGGCCAGGGTTTCCTCGAGAACATATGATGTGTTATGAGTTTTTTCTATTTACTACTATGTTTGTTAATCAGCTTGATAATCTTTGTATGCACTAAAGTAATTTGTTATATCCATAAGTGGGCAAAAGAAAAAGTTTGTGAAATACTGATTCACCCCCCCTCTCAGTATTTCCTATTTCTAATAGACACCATGGTAAGTAAAATTATCATAACATTGTTACTTGCCTATGCTATTAGAGTCTCTAAAATTCATGAAATGAGAGTAGCTCCTAGTAATAATATTTCACTTGATACTTTGATTGGAAGATTGAATGCATTTAAGCTTAATAAATATGACAACAATATGTTACCTAAGGTAGAATCTGCATTTATGTCATCTCTAAAAATTGGAAGATCAAGCAACAAACATAAGATAAGAAATGAAAGTGAAAGTGAAAGTGAAAGTGAAAGCGAAGAAGATTAACTTGATGAAATTGAAGCATTAATGGCTAGAAGACTACACAAAGGCAAAGGAAGATATATAGGTAAACTACCCTTGGTATGTTTTAAATGCAAAGAGATTGGTCATATTGGTGCAAGATGTCTTGATAGGAAAGAAGATGAGAAAATAAATGAAAGATCAAATGAAATGAAGAATGAAAAAATAAATTACCGTGATCATAGAGGCAATCGACAATATGTAAACAAAGATAAATTCAAGAATGCATGTTACCTACTTGAAGATGAAGATGATGACACTGAGACTAAAAATGATGAAGACATAGAAGTGGTATTTGTGGCATTGAAGGAAAATTTTGAAGAATAAGAAAGGTATGTTGAAATTGTGCTTATTTCTAAAGTTAGCAAGAATGATACTTAGATTATTGATAGTGGCTACACACATCATATGACTGGTGATGAAGAAAAAATTGAATATCTAGAACATTATAATGGTGGATCCATGAAAATGGGAAATGATAAACCTTGTCAAGTAAAAGGAAAAAGATCTATATTACTAAATAATAAGATCAAATGTGAGAATGCATATTGGGTGAAAGGTCTTAACTATAATTTGTTGAGTGTAGCACAGTTGAATAACACTGGTCACCGAGTTTCATTTGAGAATAGAACGATGAAAATCTATGATGATACTAGAAAGTTGGTCGGTATTGGTGAACAATCAAAAGGTAACTTATTTTATCTGAACAATGCTAAAACTTCTTGTTTTTTGGCTAAAAATGAAGATGTATGGTTATGGAACAAGAGTTATGTCATGTGAACTTTGAAAACATGGTTAATATTAGTAAGAAAAGGAGAGTTAGAGGTTTACTGACCTTATCTAAACATGACCATGCAATGTGAAAACAATGTCAAATGGGTAAGATATCAAAGTCTACTTTCAAGAGAAAACATTATTCATCTAATTCTATTTTGGAGTTAGTTCATAATGGCTTGTGTGGTCTAATGAGAACTCATAGTTATTATGGAGAGATATATTTTATCTTATTTGTTGATGATTTCTCTAGGATGATGAATGTCATGTTCTTAAAAGAAAAATTAGAAGCTTTCAAAATGTTCAAATGGTAGAAAGCAAAAGTGGAAAAATAAAGTGGTAAGGAACTGAAATGCTTAAGGTCAGGTAGAGGTGGTGAATTTATTTTTGACGAGCTCACTAATTTTTGTAATGAGCATGGAATTAAGAGACATGTATCTGCACTGAGGACACCCTTGCAGAATGGTATTGCTAAAAAGAGGAATAGATCAATTGTTGATTGTGCTAGAACACTAATGATTGAAAAAGATGTTGCACAAATATACTAGAGAGAAGTTGTTAGTATTGATGTTTACACACTAAACTGAGCTCAACTGAAGAAAGAATCAAATAAGAAACCTTATGAATTATGGTATGGTTACACACCTAATGTGATTTATTTCAGAATATTTGGAAGTAGATGTTTCATTCTGAAGGATAGTAGAAATGGAAAATTTGATTCAAAAGGTGATGAAGGGATATTTCTAGGACATTCTACTAAAAGAAAATCTTATAAATGTTTGAACAAGGCTACTAATAAGATGATTGAAAGTGAAAATGTGAGAGTTGATGAGTTTGCAGAAAAAAATGATGAAGAAATAAAAAAGGAACCAGAAGACTATGGTAGATTTGTTTATATTGAATCACCTGAAACTCTACTTGAGAAATAGTATGACGTTATCGAGCAACAGAGTAATGCAACCGAGAAATAGTCTTTACAGAATGAGTAACAAAAAATAGTTACTAATAAAAATGTTGATCATGCATTGAGTGGAGAACACATTGAAGAACATAGATGTGAACCTATACTTGCAAAATATGTGAGAAGACACCATCAGCAAGATCAAATAATTGGAGATAAAAGAGTAGGAATGATGACTCAAAGTAAGTTAAAAAAAACACATGTTTAGTTTGTGAATTTGATCCTAAAATAGTTAGAGATGCATTGGAAAATGATGAATGGATCAAGGCAATGAATGAAGAGATTGAGAAAATACATAAAAAAAAGACATGGACATTGGTACCGAGACCAAAAGACAAAAATGTGATTGAAACTAAATAGATATTCAAAAACAAATTGAATGAGAATGAAGATGTAACAAGGAACAAAGAAGGATTGGTTTGAAAAGGGTATGCACAAGAAGAAGGAATTGATTATGGAGAAACTTTTTCACCTATTGCTAGACTTGAAGGAGTAAGACTACTACTTGCATATGCTGCCTACAAAGGATTTAAGGTATATCAAATGGATGTTAAATCTGCATTTTTGAATGGGATACTTGAGGAAGAGGTATACATTGAACAAACTAAAGGTTTTTTTGATCCTAATTAGAGGAACATGATATGGAAGCTAAACAAGACATTATATGGACTGAAACAAGCACCAAGAGCATAGCATGAAAGACTGCATTCCTATCTCATAAGAATTGGAATTGTTAGAACAAGTGACAGCAACAATTTGTATTTGAAATGTGAAACTGATGATAAGATTCTTATTGCTGAAATATTTTTTGATGATATCATATTTGGAGGTCTTGATAACTTATGCAATTCTTTTGCTGATGAAATGAGGAAAGAATTTGAAATGTCAATGTTTGGTGATATAATTTTTTTTCTAGGATTGCAAATACTACAATAGAAGGAAGTCATATACATCACACAATAAAAGTACATCAAAGAAGTTGTTGGAAAGTTGTCTATACTGATGTATATGACTTAATATAGTGTTGTCATTATGGCAACAAATTCATATAGTAGTTTGGAGTTAGGGCACTTGAAGAGAAGATCAGAAATCAGTTAAGTGTTAAAGACTGGATAGTGTACAAAGTTCTTGCAGTGCAAAGAATCATCACACATGCATATGAAAGAATTATGGTATGCGCCCTGGAAGTTAAGTTGGTTAGACTATATTCATGCTTAGCCTAAGAGCACATGATAAGATGTGAAAAGATGAGAAAGTTACAATCAGTTGAAGTTGCACAACTAGTGTGTGCCAGTGAAGAACGGAGCATGAAGCTAACAGTTAGTATTTTGGTTTGCGATTATAATATAATGTTGTAAAGGCTATGTACCCATTGTATTTAGGCTTCCAAAATATATACTTCTTTTTTTATAAGCACGGTTAAGCCAATTCATTTGGAAGCATTGTATGTAATAGGTCTAAGGGCTGACCTAGTTGTTTATTTTGTATGAGCGTATAAATATAAGGTGCGCCCATTGTATTCAGTATGGAAGTTGATTGAGAGTTGTAATAAGTAGAGAAAAAGTGTGTGAAGACACTAGAAGATGTATTAGAGCTTTTCTAGAGTTCAAAGCATCAACACATCAAAGGAACTGATTTGACAAGCAGTGTCATAGTGATAGTTCATCCTGTAGATATAGTGTGTATCTGAGATCAGAAGGTTGTAGCCTTCACCACTTGAGTAGTGAGCTCTTGGATAGTGCATCCTCTCCCCTAACATGGACTATTGTAAAAGACTCCTAATAGGGTCCAACCTTTGAAAAGGTCTATTGTACTAAAAGAATTGTAAAGCAACTCCTAATAGGGTTAAGGATCTTCTAACAAGTATCACAAAACACTAGTGCAGAATATTAGTGGGTGTCAATTCCCATCGGGGTTTTTACCTATTTGGGTTTCCCTGTAATCATATTGGTGTCATGTGTTGATTTCATGTTTCATGTTTATGAGAATGTTTAATTCAATACTTAAGCATTTAAGTTCTGTAGACTAGGATTTGAGTGTGCACTTAAACCTGTTTTGAAGGCCAAAGACAAACAAACGTCATAGCATATAATCAAATCAAATTTAATGGCAAACAAAATAAAATCAAAGCCACCTCAGTTTAAGCTTAAAACGGATGCGCCCATCCACCGTTTGATATGCTTAGATATAGAGGGATGTGGGTGTGCAAACTCAAGCACTTGGAGCATGCAAAGTAGGATGATTTGAGGATCAAGAAGACCCAAAATGACACAAAATAGGTATGAGGAACCTATTTTGCCTCAAAGGCCTCAAGAACACACAAATATGCAAAGCTAAATAAATGAACTAAGATTAAAATAAGAAATGAATCTATGTTAATCCATTTAAGCTAATTTAGATGTGATTTAAGCTTGAAAATGATCTAAAATGATGATTTTATGCTTATGCTAGAATGAAAATGGCATTATAACTTTGCTATTGAGTTTGAGAGTTGAAAGATGAGAGAGGATTGTTTGCTCAAAGAAGTGAGGCTATTTATAGGAAAAGGGAAGGTCTTGGGTTAAAAGGATGAGTCAGAGTTAGGGCTAAGGTTAGGGTTGAGTCAAGGACAAGTGTCCTGACAAGTGTCAAGGGAGGATTGAGTTGAAAGTTTGAGGGCATGTGCACAATTTGGTAAATGTGCCCAAGGCCAAGAGGTGGCAAGGAAGGGATAAGAAGGTCTTAAATGTATAATGAATGCATGTAAGAAAGATAAGGAAGGCTTAAATGCATCCTTAAATGCATTTGCAAGAGGTGGCCATCTTTGTTGACTAAGGAGGATGACTAAGAGGAGGTTAGCATAAGTTTTGGTAAACCTTTTGCTAATGGAATGTGACAAGATTAGAAAGGGGATTAGGATTAGGATTAGGAGAAAGGGATGGGCAAGTGGCTTTTGGTGAGATTTAGATATTTATTAAAGGTAAATTTAATAAATATTAAATATCTAGGCTTAGGGTTTGAAGGGACTAGATTAGGGATTTGACCCATTTAGAGGAAGGTTTAGGACTTTCTAGAAGAGTTTAGTGCTCTTTAGAATTTTGGCCAACTTTGGGATAAAAAATAAATTAAAAATAAATTAATTTATTTTTTTGGTTTTTGGTCAATTTATTAATCAAATAATTAATAAATTAGGGATAATGTCCAAATGACATTTTTAGGCTAGATTTCTTAATTAAAGATTTTTAATTAAGAGAGAGGGATTTAATGGCATAAAAATAAATAAATTAATTAATTAATTAATTAATTAATAAATGATGATGTCATCAAGGATTTTCAGAAAACAAAAATAATTTATTTTCTGAAGGATTTTTCGGTGTCTACATTTTGCCCCTCTTTGATGCGATGCCGCAAGTGGCATGGCGTCAAAGACAAGAAAACAAGATGCCAAGGCTAGAATCAGAAGAAGAGGGTAACGCCCGAGTGGACTGGAAGAAAGAGGATACATGCCCCGGTGGGACAAAATCATGGAAGATGTGCCCAGTGGGACAAGGAGAAAGAGGGATTACGCCCTGGGACAGAGTGTGCCCGGTGGGACGAGGAAGGAAAGGTCTAGGAAGAAAGGGGAGATAAATAACCTCACTTCTAAGAACAAAAATGGATGATATGCAAGATGAGATGGAAATGCAAGATGTAAGATGCAGATATATGCAAAGATGCAAGATGCAGCTATATGATAAATGCAAGGGACCAGATAGCTCCAAGTGCAAATGGGAGTGCACAACCTAGATTTAATATAGCTATGTTAGAGACCTGCCAAAGATACTGGGATCACGAGGCCTGTCAACAACGTCGCAGAGGACTGACGAGGACTGACGCTAAACAAACACATAGGGTTGCCCCAACATCACACATGAAGCCCAGAGGCGACATGGCGGATCCGATGCTGAAGGAACCACAAACACACAACTGACTCACAGGCAGAAGCGAAAGATCAAAAGACCTTGCCCCAGATTATCCGCACACGCAGCACACCATGATATAAAGAATCGTGGTGACCCTGGTGGGATAATGAGAAGCCAAAAAGATTAACAAGATCAAAAGGACAAAACCCAAGATCAAAATGATAACTCCAAAAAGACATCCCTTGCCAAGGAGAGAGATTAGGTTTGATTGATGATGGGAAGATTGGTCGGACAGGAGGAACGATATATCCTCAAGGACCAGGATGGAAGATTAGGTCAGACAGGAGGAACGATATATCCTCAAGGACCCATGGGTTGGTGAGAGAATAAGTGTAGTTGTTCACTGGCAAAAGCTGAAGTTCAAGGAATAATCAGGATGAGCAAGGATAAGTCGACAAGTGATATTGCTGAAGCACAAGGCCTGAGTGGGACTAAAAGTTTTTTGATCAAATGCTGCTGCAGGACGGACAAGGACTAAGACAAAGGATGGGACCTAAAGACACAAATGTACAAATGAGCTTAGGTGGAGACACGACTGCCGCTATGGTACAAGACGCTGGATAGGATGTACAAAGAACCTAGGGGTGAAGCTGACAACTTCAAAGATATGCAAGATGGTGCCCCAGCTAGGTTGGAAGGCCAAGATGGACTGGTGATGGATGATGCGTCCTGAAATGACATGGATTTGGGAAGAACATATCCCAATGATGATGATTGGATCGAGATCAAGGCCTGCTACAAGACGAAGGATGTGATTTGATCAGTTAGCTTGATCTTGGATGTTGGCTAGCTAGAAGATATGGATAGGTTGGGAAGATTGCTAGCAAGGTGTGGATAGGGATGAATGGCATTGGATTGCAATGAGGTTGGCCTATAGCTGGATACCAATGACAAGAGAAGATACTAGGTGTTGGAAAGATGGAGGAAAATGCTGAGGATGGGGAGGATGGAACTGCCAGGAGATTGGGATGGAGGAAGATTCAGGGAGATTGGATGGTGGAACTGCCAGAGGATTTTGAAGATGGAAAAGCTGCTTGGAGGATGAAAAGCTGGTGGAAGATGGAAAGCTGGTGGAAGATTACCAAGTGTCAACAAAATGAGCTGCTGTTTTCCCAATGGAGGATCAGTGATAGGATTGCGTCAACCTAGGATAGACTGATGATCTTCGGTCAACTGGATTCTTGTCAATACAAGCCAATCTCTTGCTTGAGATGATAAGGCTATGCAAGGACAAGGTTTTGATTTCTTTAAGATAACACGTTGTGCCAAAAAGAGGATGATTTCTGATTTAGGATAAGGGATGGAAACAACTCAAAGGGCTGGAACACGATAATGCTTGTGGATTTGGAGCTCTGGATTTTGGTGCAAAAGATGGTGAATCTGCTTTCTGCTGTGGATGGTGGATGTTGGATTCTGATAAAGGATATGGGACGCTGAGTTGGTTTGCTGGTGGATCAAGATAGAGGAGTGCTGGAAGGATTGGATGGTGGTTGGTTTGGATTTGGATAGAGAAATTGCTGAGGATTTTGGGAGATGGAAGATTCAGATTTGGATAGCCTCCAAGGAATACGTCACCAAGGAAGAGGATGCCCCCTGTTTAAGATAGTTCATGTGTTTTAAAGGCATGGTGTATGCTTGGACGAAAGATATGCCAACAAGAGGATGAGGAAGGATGGAAGCTAGGATGAATGGATTGGATAGAGGATATGTAGTTGAAAGGTGCAATGGATGCCAAGGAGGTGCCCAAAAGCATGTACATTTGATAGTCTCTATTTTTGTCATCAAGATCCAATGGAAAATGAAGGAAGTGAGAGACAAAAGGGGATGGAGGACATGTTGGATAAGAGGTGATAGAAAGGAAGCCCCTAACTGCAGAAAGGAATTAGGGGGGGGGGGACTACGCATGGCACCTGTTTGCCAGGTTTTCACCATGGTACTTGTCCAAGGCGCTTGAATTGCCAAGTTTTCACCAGAGGATGAATGTTTTTCTCTTGATTTTTGCTTTGTTGATAATTTTCTCCTTTGATTTATCCAATTTTTATGGATTTTTGTGTTTTTTTTCTTGACTTTGTGCTGATCTTGCTGATTTGTTGCTGAGCTTGTGCTGATATTCCACTGATTTTCTAATTTGTTGCTGATTTTGTGCTGATATGCATTGATACTTCTGATTTTGTTTGGATGTGTTGCTGATTCGGTGCTGATATGCACTGACATTTTGGCTTGTTGCTGAAGCTCTGATTTAATGCTGTCGTGCTTGCTGATCAGCTGATGTCACCATTTTGGCGCTTTCTCTTGATTAGATGGTGACCTTTTGATTTGTCACTGATATTCTGATGGTGTTGCTAATTCTTTGATTAGATGTTCCCTTATGATTTGATGATGGCCCTGCTATTTTTGATTTTGCACAGATATTTTGATGGTATTGCTAACTCTCTGATGTGGCGCTGAGTTTTGTGCTGATTTTGGTGCTATCATGCGATTTGATGTTGATCTTCTGAGAGATTCTTCACTGATTTTCTGATGTGGATTGCTGATTTTCTGATGTTGTCGGCTTGTCATGGGAATCCATTGCTAGATGATGGATGACAAGCTTAAGATCACACCTAGGCATGTGCATATGACCATGCACAGTTGATAATTGACTCCTCGGAGCAAGGCACTTAAGGTCATGATTCACTTTCTGTCAGGTTAACTTCCATGTAGATGAGCCACAAACATCCTTCTGTACCCAAGTTGATTTAGCTTGGTTTCTGCAATGTTGATAGGGAACTATCATGTGTTGTTATCTCAGATAGGAGGAAGAGGCAAAGCTCCATCTTCTAGTGCTTGAATTGCCAAGTTTTCACTAGAAGATACGCCCTTTATTTTTACTGTTTTGGAATCAGAATGTGCCCCAGAAGGGTTTTCACATAAAGACTCATGATTTTGCCTTTGCTTTTTTAACTTTTGTGACTAAAGCTTGTCTCTTCCCCAAAATATGCTTCTGTTTTAAGCTGATAGGCATATGTTGATGCTAAAGCCTGATTGCCTGTTGACTTTGCTGATTTCTCTGATTTGTCATTGATTTCCCTTTGCTGTTTTAGATGTGCTGACTGATCTTTGCTGACTTTCCTCACTGATTTCTTCTGATTGTGTGCCTGGATGTTGGTACAACTATATCAGGATGGGGGGGATCATGCAAAGTCATGGATTAGATGGGGGAGATGGGAAAGATGGTGGTAGAAAGTGTTTGGATGAAAGGATGGAAAGTGATCAAGATAGGGGGATGTTGTCAGGATCAACATTGGCACATGTTGCGAGGAAGATGGATGATTGGATGTGGAAGATAGAGATAGATGTGATGGAGGATTTATGCTAGAGGATGGAGGAGATGGAGGGGAAGATTGAGGAGCTGGGAGATGGGCAACGTTGGATGCCATTGTGGATGTTTTTGTTAGATGGATTACATCTTTTTTGCTTTGGGATCCACATCATTTTTGTTTTAGCTTTAGTGTGCCTTTGCGGCCATTGGTGTGCATCAGATTGTGCTTTTTCTTTGCTAGGCCTTTGTGGCCAGTGGTTTGCTTTGGCTTGCTTGATCAGATTTTGCTTTGATTGTGCATGTCGATTAGACTGGACATAACAATCCTGGGATTTTTATGGATTTTTCCCTTTATTCATGCACGATATGGCATCCAAGTTGCAAGGAGCATTGGGAGGAATATGAGGAGTTGTCTGGGATGGAGGAAATTTGGATGGAGAGATGGAAGGAGATTGGTAGATAGGATATGTGGACATGTGCCGTTGTTGATCTTAACTAGGGATGCTTGGATGTTGGATGAAAGGCTGAGTAGGATAAGATGGGGGATGATATTTTGGGATATAAGGTCCCAAAATGGATTTGCTAGGTAAAGGAGATGCGCTGAAAGACTTTGGGACATAGGGACCCAAAATGGATGGGGAGGATGAAGGAGGAATATGATAGGTTTTCCTTGGTTGTAACGATGGAGGGGGAGGAATTGCGTTGTGGTTCTTGGAAGATGTTTTGTTGGTTTTGTAAGGATGTTTAAATTTTTCTTTAGCTGTACCAACATTTCTGGAGGAAGCGCCCTTTGCTGATGTGGAAGAAGTGCCCTCATCTGGTGTGCAACCGATTCCATAGCCTTTCAGATGTTTCTTGCCTTGAATGGGCTGTATATTTCCCTGTTCATGAGTGCCAAGGCCTTTGCCTTGATAGTTCCATCTTTTCAACATTTTATCCAGACAAGGATATTTTTGACTTGGGGTGAATGACAAACAGCCATTTTTTGGTTCTTTGATGGAAGATAGGAAGCTGATTTCTTCTTCTTCAAGTGGTTTGCCTTTGACAAATGTTAGTTTTCCAAGTGGATAGAGTGATGGCAGCTGTTTAGTTTGGATTGGCGGATCCTCAAGAGGAGAGGATAGGATGCTGGGATTTTGACTAGGATTGGGGGATGGTATTGGATCTTTAGTTGGAGAAACTAGGATGATAGGATCTTGGATTGGAGGAATTGGGATTGTAGGAGTTTGGATTGAAAGTGATGGAGGCAATAGAACATGCGATGGGGGAAGAGAAGGGATTGGATCTTGATTTTCTTCTATGAGTAGTTCATCATGCTTTTGGCCAAGATCTTGATAGGATAGGATTTGTGTAGATAGAGGATTGGGGGATGTATGGATGGACTCTTCAGAGGGGGGGAATGAAAGGATTGGAGACTCTGCTGCTGGGGTTTCTGGAAGAAGGAAGAACTCTTCAGATGGTATGGATAAAAGGATGGAAGATCTTTCAGCTGCAATGGTAGGAAGAGGGATGAACTCAGGAAGCTCATTAGGTATGCTTTGGATAATGCTAGGAGGAGATGATTCTGGGGATTGGATAGATACTTCAGACGAAAGGAACTCAATGATGATAGGAGATGGAAGAGGATCAACAGTTGGGATGTATGGAAGATAGATGATAGATGGGAGCGCTGGATGGGCCTCATCAATGATGGCTTCACATGAAGGATTGCTTGGATTTTCAATTTCAGGCGTGGGTTTTGCTATTGGCTCTTCCTTGGGTTCTGTTATTGGTTTCCTTGGAGACTTTTGTGGTGAAGAAGGTTTGGAAGGTGGAGGAGATGGGGAGCTTGGATGGTCTTCGCATGAAAGTGGGGTTTGTGCTTGGGTAGATGTTTGCGAAGGAGGAGAGAAAGAAGGGAACACCCATGAAAAAGATGATTTTGAAAAGGGAGCTTTGGATTTTGCTTGAGGGGATGATGGTGCTGAAGAGGCTTGAAGGGATGACGGTGCTGAAGAGGTAGGGCTAATGGCTTGAGGTACAGGTTTTGGAGTGGGTTGAGGGATGAACTCTGCTGGTGGGGAAAGATTTTTGGTAATGTGGTTTGGAAGAGAGGATGGTGGTTTGGGACAGGATGGAGGATTGGGGTTTGGAGTAGAAGATGGTGGTTTGGGAAAGGATAGAGGTTTGGTGAAAAGGATGGGAGGACTAGAATCTTGGATTTCAAAATTTTTTGGAGGATGGGCAGATGGAGGCCTTAGATAGGGGAAGTAGCATGAAGCATTTCTAAGGGATGATGGCGATGGAGAAATGACCATAGCAGAAAGTGGAGGCCTGAAAGGAGCATATGGAAGAGGTGTAGGTTGAAGACAAGGATAAGTTGGGGATGGATAAGATACTGGGGTTGCTTTGCCAAGGACATGAAAAGGAGTGCTAGCCTTGCTGAGGACATGAAAGGGAGTGCTAGGAGATAAGTGCAAAGGCATGGTTGGCTGGATTGGAGGAATGATGAAACGCTGGGGGTTGCCTGGAGCAAACTGGTTGAAATAGGCATCATGATCTACAAGGCCTTCATCATCATTAGGATCGATTGGTGGGAGAGGAGAGATATCATAACCAAACTCATTATAGATTTGAGACATGCTGACTTTGCAAATGAGTTGGATAAGGAGGAAGGACAAAGATGGTTTGGAAGACTAAGACTCAGATTGGGATGACTGACGGAAGAAGACAGTTTTCTAGAAGAAGACAGACAAAGGGATGGGAGATGACCAAGTTTTGGGATGGTTGCTCTGATTGTCCTTCGAACCAAGTTATAGATCTGCTTGATGTTTTTCCATTGGCAAAGGATTTGATAAAAGCAATCTTCACAAAGGACAAAGCAACTTTGTGAGATACAAACAAGATAAAAGACTCTGATAAATGCTTTCAAAAAAGTGTATGTTTCAACAAGTGTTTTCACGGAGTCTTTGACTGTCAAGCACTTCAAACAGATCTACCTAAGGAAGGTGAGTATCAAAATCGCTTGCCCATAGCTTGGTATCCCCCAGAAGGGAATACAAATGGTGAGTAATCTTGAGGCGACCCGGTAAACCCCTTGGAATCGGTCCTTGCACAAGGATTTTGATACTTTCGGATGTAGATAGGGTAGCCTCTAGTTTATCAGGTTTTTAATAGTTCCGTGGTGTCTCCATACCCGGTTATACTGATCATCCGTGACTCACTTAAGAGCCTTGCCAATTATGCTGGGGGAGAGGAATGTTTACCATCCCCAGACATGTGTTTGGTACGAACGCCCGGCGATTAGGAGATGTAAGCGATTCTTTTGGTATTCGCTTATTTGTATACCAGCCGAGGGGGATACCGGTTTGAGGTCATTCTCCGAGGAGGAAGCGCTTCTCCTTGGACAGGCCTCGCTAAAAGCAGAACAGGTGAACTTGTCCAAGTTCAAGTGTTCCACGTTGCTTACTCTAACAAGGTTTATGCAAGAATTGAAAAACTCCTACATGCACATCAAGCAAATTTTGTTCATTTTCCTAGATTTGATTAAGTGATGTTTGAACTTTGAAATGAAGACACTTGTGATTAGATTTTGATTTGTTCTTTTCCTCAAAATGTAAATGTTTTGTATGGTTGCAAGTTCTTTCCTTTTGTGCATTCAAGATTTGGTTAGCGAGTTGATTTAAGAACTTTGAAAAAGCTTTGTTTTATCCCTTAGATCACTCAAGATTGAATTTGTTTACTTGCTTTGAAATCTGAAATAGATGAGGGAATAGAGTTGTTTGTTCCTTTTAGTGCATTCAAGATTTGGTTTGATTTTCAAATTGACAATGACACTCTAGGACCTAAGTTCATTTCCTTAATGTCATTCAAGATTTTGTTTGACCTTTGCTGTAATAAAAGAAATGAAAAACCAGTCTCAAGAACCTCAAGACAAAAGACCAAAAAGTGACACTGTCCAGCTTATAGGCGACGCTGGAAAGTTCAGAGGTGACATTTAATTCCTACAGGCAACATTCTGTACCTCAAAAGGCGACAGATAAAAAACCAAAGGCGTGATTTCTTTCGTCAAAGGCATGATTTCATTACAAGAAGGTGACAGAAGAGAATTCTGGGACGTAACAGAAGTTATCGACAACAGGAAAATCTCAGTTATGCAGGCGTGAAAACAGAGCTCACAGGCGTCATTTCTTTCCTCAAAGGCGTGATTTAATTGCATGAAGGTGACATTTCTTTGTTTGAAGGTGACATTTAATTGCTGTAGGCATCATTTCTTTTCATGAAGGCGACATTTCTTTATTTCCTGCAAAATACAAGCATATAAAGTATAATTTCATCAAAATGATTGTGGTTTGAGTCCCAGCGGGCATGCCAGAATGTAGACTAGGATTTGAGTGTGCACCTAAACCTGTTTTGAAGGCCAAAGACAAACAAACATCATAGCATATAATCAAATCAAATTTAATGGCAAACAAACTAAAATCAAAGCCACCTCAGTTTAAGCTTAAAACGGATGGGCCCATGCACCGTTTGATATGCTTAGATATAGAGGGATGTGGGTGTACAAACTCAAGCACTTGGAACATGCAAAGTAGGATGATTTGAGGATCAAGAAGACCCAAAATGACACAAAATAGGTATGAGGAACCTATTTTGCCTCAAAGGCCTCAAGAACACACAAATATGCAAAGCTAAATAAATGAACTAAGATTAAAATAAGAAATGAATCTATGTTAATCCATTTAAGCTAATTTAGATGTGATTTAAGCTTGAAAATGATCTAAAATGATGATTTTATGCTTATGCTAGAATGAAAATGGCATTATAACTTTGCTATTGAGTTTGAGAGTTGAAAGATGAGAGAGGATTGTTTGCTCAAAGAAGTGAGGCTATTTATAGGAAAAGGGAAGGTCTTGGGTTAAAAGGATGAGTCAGAGTTAGGGCTAAGGTTAGGGTTGAGTCAAGGACAAGTGTCCTGACAAGTGTCAAGGGAGGATTGAGTTGAAAGTTTTAGGGCATGTGCACAATTTGGTAAATGTGCCCAAGGCCAAGAGGTGGCAAGGAAGGGATAAGAAGGTCTTAAATGCATAATGAATGCATGTAAGAAAGATAAGGAAGGCTTAAATGCATCCTTAAATGCATTTGCAAGAGGTGGCCAAGAGGTGGCCATCTTTGTTGACTAAGGAGGATGACTAAGAGGAGGTTAGCATAAGTTTTGGTAAACCTTTTGCTAATGGAATGTGACAAGATTAGAAAGGGGATTAGGATTAGGATTAGGAGAAAGGGATGGGCAAGTGGCTTTTGGTGAGATTTAGATATTTATTAAAGGTAAATTTAATAAATATTAAATATCTAGGCTTAGGGTTTGAAGGGACTAGATTAGGGATTTGACCCATTTAGAGGAAGGTTTAGGACTTTCTAGAAGAGTTTAGTGCTCTTTAGAATTTTGGCCAACTTTGGGATAAAAAATAAATTAAAAATAAATTAATTTATTTTTGAGGTTTTTGGTCAATTTATTAATCAAATAATTAATAAATTAGGGATAATGTCCAAATGACATTTTTAGGCTAGATTCCTTAATTAAAGATTTTTAATTAAGAGAGAGGGATTTAATGGCATAAAAATAAATTAATTAATTAAATAATTAATTAATTAATAAATGATGATGTCATCAAGGATTTTCAAAAAACAAAAATAATTTATTTTCTCAAGGATTTTTCGGTGTTTACAAGTTCAGTATAAATATTAAAGTGAAAAGTTAAAATACAATGAACATTGATTCACCTGCCCCCCTCTCAGTGTTCCCATTCCTAACAATTTGTATTAGAGCTCTGGTCCTCAGCATAGAAGTTTAACCACTTGAGGAGATCATGGACAAAGAAGAAATAAGATATCTGAAAAGAAATCTTGAAGCAGCTCTTGAAGACCTTGAAAAATCAGAAAGAGAAATTGGAGAACTAAAAGAAAAAGTCAGTGATGCATAGTTGGTTATCAAAAGGCTAAGAAAGGATTTGAAAGAAAGCTCTACCAGTGATCTAGGAGCAAAGGCCAAGAAGTTAAATGAAGAAAATGCATCTATGAAAGAACTACTTGAAGAATTTGATGATAAGATGATAAACAATCAGGAAGTCTACAATGAACAAGTCAAGGAGAACCTTCAACTCAATGAAGAACTAAGGCAAGAAAACATGGAAATATTGGAGCTAAGGAATAGAAAAGAAATCTTGGAGTCTGAATTGAAAGCAACAAAGAATCATATTGAAAAATTATATACTAGTTCTGATTTGATAGAATCCCAGTTGTATGCAAGGAGAGCCAAAGGAGACACTAGCTATATTGGATACAATGAAGCACAAAATTAGATTGAAAACATGTGAGCAAGAAATGATTCACAAAAGGACTCTACTGATATTGAAAAGATTGAAGATCAAACCAAAGATAATGGTGGACAACCTAAGAATGAGCGCAAGTAAGTAGAATGCACTTGTTTTGCATGTAACAAGCATGGACACATTGTAAGGAAGTGTATAGAGGTAAGACCTTTTAATGGTTACTATTATTCATGCAATAATTTTGGTCATAGAGCTATGAATTGTAAGCCTAGTAAGAAGAATAGGATTTAGCATGATCAGAGAAATCAGAATCAGATAAACACAAGAAGTTCTCAGAATGTTACATGTCAGATATGTAACTACAATAATCACTTAGTGAGACAATGCAAATTGGTGACTCATGTCAATGTGCTAAGGAATATAAGATCTCTAGTCATTTTTCACTCTTGTAACAAGACTTGACATATCTCAAGGTTCTATAGATCAAGGACGCAAGGTCAGGAAAGCCCTAAAAAGGTTGAAGAACCTATTTTGGATCCCAAAGGAGAAGTCAAGTTTGTGAAATCCTCAGAGGATGTGATCTTGATTTTGAAAAAAGGGAAGAAGGACAAAGTTGATGAGAATGTATTGGATGCATCCGTAGTGGAAACACCCTCTACATCTAGATGAATGACCCTCAGGGTCATAGGGGGAGCTAATTTAGCTCTAAACCACTACGTGGCTGGTATACTCATCCTTAGAGTATGCGCCTTTGGACTTAATCTTTTGGAGTATAAAGGTACCTTTGTGCAAGAGCGCACATGTTGATTGTGAACAAAACTCGAGTTGGAAATTTTGAAGTGATAGCCTAGTTTACACCACTTGCATTAATGGTAGAATTCTCACTTTAAGTACACAGAAAGTTATTTAATTACTCATTGCATTTGAACTCAGAGTGATTAAAGAGAAGAAAGAGCCTTGGAAGTTTTTGTGAAGACTTGGAGATTGATTTATTAGTGATTTTTAGTGCATTTACTCAGTTGCAGAAACCCTAGTTCATCATGCTGATCTAGAAGTCTTTAGATTATCTCAGAGATTAGTTGGAAAGCAATTAAAAAAGTAAGTCATGGCCACTCCCATAGTTTATGATGTCATTGAGAAGAAGAGATATGTATTGAAGAAGCATCCATTTAAGTCAACCCTAGATGATTTAGAGGGAGCTTTCTCCCACACACCTATGGGTGTCATGCATGTCGAGGATATTAGGGCATATATCTACTGCAAGAAAGAACCAGTAGGGTTGGATAGATTAAGGGTGCACATGGATACCATGTTGAAACTAGACAAAACATTCATGGATGAATATGTTAAATGGAATGATCACCCTATTGTTGAGTATGCTATGGCATATGAATTCTATGAGATAGAATGGATAAAGATTTTATTGAGCAGAATTCATGATGATTTGTTTTGGATAGGTGATGTGCCAGTAAGAATCACTAGTGACTTGATATATGAGATGACAGGCCTTTCTAGGGTAGGTGACATCCTTCCTCTGGGAAAGGATGTCAAAAAGATTGTTGAGAAAACTTGTAATTCAAGAAATGATAGGCATGAGATGAATATTGAGCCTATTGAACAAGAAGACATAAAATTGATGTCAATGATACTGGGATACAGGTTTCATCACACTAGTAGGGTGAATAGTGTGTTTGTGGGCACAATTCTAGCAACCATCAAACTTGTGAAGGAAGATGGGGAGTTCAACTTGTGTGAGATCTTGTGCGCATAATTGATTGATAACATCAAGGCCATGAAGCATGATAAGACCAAAATTTTTAGGTTTGGGTCTTTAATCATCTACATGTACCTTCATATTGTTGGAAGAGTATCAATTTTGTATTTGGACAAGTCCATTCCAACCATGCCATAGATATCTAACAAAGTATCCACTGAGAGTACATTAAGAGATTATATAACATTGGAGTTGAAGACCTTCAGGGTCAAGATGCAAATTATAGGATTCCAGAGAGCATTGTGGAAAAATACAAGAATACAATTTGTTTTATGGTGGAGACATACACAACTTGTATGGAAGCTGTTGAGCCAAGAACTAAGTGGATTCATCCACTTGGTTATGAGGTAGAGGAACAAGTCCTTGAAGCATATGCGTAGGTAATACTATCAGCCCCCAAAGATCCTAATGAACCTAGGTAGGGAACATATGAGGAGAAAATCAGAGAAGTAGATGCTAAACTTAATAGTGCAAAAACAAAAAGAAAGGTTGCTAAAGTCACATCAAAGATCTTAAGGATTCATGGTGTATCTCAAGAAGACCTTGATAAAGCAAGGGATGAAAAGATTTATTTGGAAATTAAGAGCACATCCACATTGGAAGCTAAGTTTGATGATCCCAAGATGAAGAAGGTAAAAATTGAAAAAGATGATAGTTAGAAGGGTAAGGAAGATGATACTCCTTCTGTGCCCAAGGTAACCATTGACCTTACTGCTCCTCTCAAGTATAAGGCAATGCCTAAGAGGAAGAAAGAGGTTGACACCAGTCATCCATCCTCGTGAGTCACAAGAAACAAAAGGTGCACTCAAGCACCTCCTAAAGTAAGCTTCAAACCAAGTCTCAGTGTGCTAAGTGCCAAAATAGTTGACAAAGGAAGAATTGATCAAGTAGGGAATTTTTATGATAAGTATAGTGAAATTGACAAGTCAGAGATTCAAAGCATGATCATAAAGCACATGATCAAGTTCAAAAGGACAGTTTTGGAACTAAAAACAATGATTCTTGAAAATGTATGGAATATCCTTGAATTCAAAAGAGATAGGCTATTGAGGAAGATCTGTGGATAAGGGAAAATATTCTTGATGATACCCTTCTTATGTGTGAACTAGAAGAAAAAAAATTGTTGTTAGATCCAGTGAAGCCTCACCTCATAACTAAGACAAGGAATCTGAACATAATGGATAAAAATTATGGGCTAATTGAAAAAGAGATAGAGAAATCCTTTGAGAAGGTATTTATGAATAGAAATATGTATCCACCTACTACACCCATAGCTAATGCACCCATAATAGTTACCAAAGGGTCACATACCATCAAAGTACATTCTACAAGTCCTCAGGATTTAGCACCTGTAGTGGAAGTACAATTGGAGGTAGACAAGTCTGCACCCATGTCAAAATCACTCAAGGACAATGCCATTATCATTGATAATGTGGAGATAGCCATGGTGGCCACTGACATAAAATTGGACAAGTTTGAGGAAGCTTTTGTGAGCACATAAGAAGCTAAGATTTTATGTAGTAGCACACCTCCCACTCATCAAGAAGAGGTATTGATTGAAAATATAATAGATGAGAAAGAAGAAGAGAAAATTTAACAGGAAGAAAAGAAAGAAGAAGAAGAAGAAAAAGAACAAGAGAAAGATGAAAATTCTATTGAACTAGCCAAGGTAAAACTAGAAGTGATGGATAGCACTCCCATCACTCCCTCCTCAACATTGTTGTCAAGTTTGACACCTGACACATCTAGTTTGGACTCATGGAGAGAAGAAGACCTAATTAAGTTTAGCATCCTAGCTATGGAGAAGGAAAAGGAGAAACAAGTAATGAGAAATCCTCTCCTTATGGAATCAGTGAACATACTGAACAGTTTGTTTCCTACAGACAAGAAAGTGTCTATGGTATACTCTGTTGATGATGTAAGTACAATCATTTATCAGTTCAAAAGTAATTTCTCAAGCCTTGAAGAATCTACATCCCAAGTTGTAGAAGAAAAGTATCTGAAGAAGAGATTGAATGAGTTGATGAACAACTTTGCACTAGATTTGAATTCACTCAAGACTGGTCTAGCATCTTTAAAAGAATTTTCTGATCAAGGAAGGAAATTCATTGTAGATTGCATGGATCAGGATAAGCTTACTAATGCCCATCTTAAGAAAATACAAGAGGAAAAAGATATGATTGAGTAGTTGAAGAGTTCAGTGAAAGACACATCCACTGATGTGAACATGTGCAGCAATGTCTACCAAGGTCAGTTGGACAAAATTGAGAAGGCAGAGAAAGAGATGGCAAAGATAAGATCTAGATAGACTTAGTTGAGGAATGCTCTTGCACCCTCATTAGACATCCTAAATCAGAACATCAAGGAGATTGATGCCACAATGGTAAAATATGATCAAGGTCCTTCCGTAGATTTGAAGAAGATGGAGAAACTTTAGTATGCTTTATGCACCCATCTCCAGATAGTAAACTCTTTGATCACTTTTTGGAAGAAGGAGATCCAAAACCTAAAGATTGCATATCTTGATGTTTTCCCTCAGTGAGTATGTGTAGATACAATTTTTTGTAACACCTTTATCATTAATGTCAAAGGGGGAGTTGTGTATAGAATATGGATCATAACATGTATAGGGAGATATAAGTATATGTATAGATGACAAAAAGTTTTTTGTATTAAGGACATTTAGCAACTTGGCGATATTCCTTTGTTGCCATCAATGAAAAAGGGGGAGATTGTTGGAAAGTTGTCTATACTGATGTATATGAATTAATATAGTGTTTTCATTATGGAAAAAAAGTCATATAGTAGTTTGGAGTCAGCGCATTTGAAGAGAAGAACAAAAATTAGTTAAGTGTTGAAGACTAGATAGTGTATAGAGTTCCTGCAGCTTAGAGCATCAGTGCATGTGTGTATGGAAGAATTATGGTATGTGCCCTAGAAGTTAAGTTGGTTAGAATATATTCATGCTTAGTCTAAGAGCATATGATCAGATGTGTAAAGATGAGAAAGTTACAGTCAGTTGAAGTTGCACAGCCAGTGTGTGCCAGTGAAGAACAAAGCATGAAGCTAACATTTAGTATTTTGGTTTGTGATTATAATATAATGTTGTAAAGGCTATGCACCCATTGTATTTAGGTTGATGACATATATAATTGTTTTTTGTAAGCATGCTTAAGGCAATTCATTTGGAAGCATTGTATGTAATAGGTCTAAGGGCTGACCTAGTTGTTTATTTTGTATGAGCATATAAATATAAGGTGCGCCCATTGTATTTAGTATAGAAGTTGATAGAGATTTGTAATAAGTAGAAAAAAAGTGTGCAAAGACATTAGAAGATGTATTAGATATTTTCTAGAGGTCAAAGCATCAGTGCATCAAAGGAACTGATCTGACAAGTAGTGTCACAATGATAGTTCATCATGCAGATATAGTGTGTATCTGAGATCAGAAGGTTGTAGCCTTCACCACTTGAGCAGTGAGCTCTTGGACAGTGCATCCTCTCCCGTAACGAGGACTATTTTAGAAGACTCCTAACAAGGTCTAACCCTTGACAAGGTCTACTATACTAAAAGCACTGTAAAGAAACTCCTAACAGGGTTAAGGATATTCTAACAAGGATCACAAAACACTAGTGTAGAATATTAGTGGGTATCAATTCCCATCGGGGTTTTTACCTATTTGGGTTTCCCCATAATCATATTGGTGTCATGTGTTGATTTCATGTTTCATGTTTATGTGAATGTTTAATTTAGTACTTAAGCATTTAAGTTCAGTATAAAGATTAAAGTGAAAATTTAAAATACAGTGAACACTGATTCACCCCCCCCTCTCAGTGTTCCCATTCCTAACAAGAGTGTTGAAGACATTCGTTATGGAAGATTCAAAACTAGTTGGTACACCTATGGTCACCAGATACAAGCTAACAAAGGATGACAAGTCAACTGAGGTAGATCAAACCTTATATAGATCTCAATGATTGGCAAGTTGATGTATGTTGTGCATAGTAGACTAGAAATTGCACATGCAATTAGAATTATAGCTAGATTCTCTACTAATCCTAAAGAATCACACATGACTGTTGTGAAAAGAATTTTGAGATACTTGAAGAACACTAAAAATAATGGATTATGGTACAAGAAAGAAGACAATTTTAAATTGAAAGTTTATATTGATGGTGATTGGGCTAGAAACATTGATGATAGAAAAATCACTACTGGTGGAGCATTCCCTTTAGGAGAAATATTGGTAACTTGGATAAGTAAGAAACAAGGATATATTTCTCAGTACATTGTAGAAGAAGAATATTTTGTTGCTACTACTAATTGTTCAAATATTTCATGCATAAAGAAACTAATAGAAGATATGAATGAGGAGATCACTAATCCAGTAATAATTTATTATGATAACACAAGTGCTATTAATATTTCATAGAATCTAGGGATGCATGCAAAGACATAGTACATATCTATTAAGTATCACTACTTGAGGGAAGAAGTGCAAGAAAATAAAGTCAGATTGGAATATGTGAAGTCACAAGAACAACTTGCTAATATATTCACTAAACCCTTACCGAAGGAAACATTTGAATACTTGAGAAGCAGACTAGGGGTCTATCCCCTGTCTAAAAGTCACTAAGGTGATATAAGGTTGCATCAACCTCTACTTTATTAGAATACCTAATGATGTTGATGTAAGATGTTCACACTTTGGGATTCCTCAGGTTGTGAAAGATGAAATATAAGCTGAAACTACATATTAGTACATGCAAGGTACTAGAATCTGAAC
The DNA here is from genome assembly GCA_027943335.1 of Chamaecyparis obtusa. Classification (NCBI taxonomy): domain Eukaryota; kingdom Viridiplantae; phylum Streptophyta; class Pinopsida; order Cupressales; family Cupressaceae; genus Chamaecyparis; species Chamaecyparis obtusa. Next base: position 1,863,952 of record BSBK01000141.1, read on the forward strand.
CAAACAATAGAGATACTGAGTTGGCTGCTACAGATCTGATTATTTTCTTTTTGGGATTGCTGTCAAAGGGAAAGAGATTGCATGAAATATTTAGATAAGGGAGAGAATGAGAGAGAGATTACATGTAGGGAGAGACATTGATGTTGTGTAGTGATTAAACATATTAAATGCATAAGCTAGGGATAGCTTACCAAGTCACAATATTTACATAGAGAGTTGTAGACAGATGTTTGGTATTGTATGACATATTTCATATTGTGTTGTCATTAATGCCAAAGGGAGAGATTGTTATACTACAACTAATTGAATATCTTCAAGAGAGATTAAAAACTAATTAGATACTTCAAAGGGAGAGATTAATGATCACCAAGCTACAAAGGTATATGTGACACATTAAATCAATTATTATATTGTCATTGATGTCAACTAGTTTTGACTGTACTTATCATGATAGTTAAAAACATCTTTAGAAGGAAATAATGGTGAAGGAATGAGATATTAACATGAAGATGAGATGTATGAGAAAGATATGGATATGGTATTCATTGGGTAACTTATTGACGAGTCTATGACATTATGTTAGTGATTTGATTGTATTACATAATTCTATTATGAATTGAAGATCAAGAATATATAAAATGAAGAACTTAGTATACACCAAGTTGAAATAGTGTACACTAAGAAAATGTAGTGTATACCGAGTATAGTGTTAACTGAGTTAGGAGTCACTGACACATCATAGTATTGATCGAGTAAAAGAAATATATGGAAAAAGTGATTGCTCACTAAAGATGATGAGATGGATAATTATGGATGATTCTGAGGTTAAGAATAATGTTTGTTATGAAGATCAAATGGCTAAAAAAATTCAAGGATGATCAGATGATCTAGAATGAAATGTGTTATAGACACAAGTTTTGAGGAAGGTTGAAGTGGAAAAATTAACGGTGAAGATTAAGAGGAAAAATTTATGGATGAGAAGAAAAAAATTTACCATGTCTATAAAAGGAGACAATAGATTCATTATGAATGGGATGTGCATGAGAAGATTGCATTCATGTGAAGCTAGTCATACAGGTTAAAGAAAAAATTGAATAATTCTGCAGACAACACCAAGTGTCAAAGAAAGGAATTAACCAAGCAGAACAAAGTTGGAGGATACAAAGAAATTGAATTGATTATGATGGCTAGAGGTATTTTGAGCTTAACATAGATCTGAAAATCTGCAAAGGAAGTTATATTTGAATCAGATCATTTACTGTTGCATTCTAACCATTTCTACAGATAAAATCTCTTAACCAAGTGGGACTTAACAATCTTTATTATTTCATTATGATATTTAATGAATGATGATTGTTTTCATGTTGACCCCATAGTGAATGTTTGGTCATAGAGAATATTGGCAATTTGGCTGAGTTGATTACATAGATGTTGTCATTATGGTGACATATGATCCACATGAAGATTGCATAGGTCAGAGAGGAAGTATGATAGAGTGTATTGCAAATTTTTCTAAGTGTGAGATAGTGTTTTGCCAGTAAACCTAGACACAATTTTTGTTTGCGACGTTGACTGGAGTAAGTTCAGTTCTTGCACACTTGAAAATAGACTCTATGATGTCTATTGATCACCCATCTCATAGTACAAGTTAGTACGGAATGTACGAAATTAGTTATGACAGTTTTACTGAAGACAGTGTGAAGCCGACAGGACAGAATATGAAGACAGAACTAGTAAAGAGTTAAGGGATTATTTTGTTTATCAAAATAATGACTTAACAATATAAAGGGATGACATCCTAGATGTTAAATCTTGGATAAAGCTATTGGTATAAATGTAATTGTAATTGTAAAGGACACGAAATGATATAGTGAACATTTGATGTATAGTGAAGTGATATGATGCGAAGTATATGAAGCATATGTAATAGCGATCGTGAAAGAGAAGTGAAGAGATATTGATGCAAGTAGGATAAGGTTATGTACCTTAACCTATTTTTTAATCAGTGTATATTGTACATTACTTGTTTGGGCAGTGGGCTCATCTGGTAATCACATTTTTTACTACAACTCCTAACAGGGTTGAGGCTTCTAACAAGGCCTATAGTCCCTTAATCATGATTGATACACTATATACTTGTAATAGACTCCTAACAGGGTCAACATTCTTAATAGGATAATTTTGATTAGTGGATCTTTGTGGGTACCATCCCCACCGAGGTTTTACATTGGCTAGGGTTTCCTCGAGAACAAATAATGTGTTATGAGTTCTTTATTGTTATGCATGTTGTTTAGCTTCTTATGTTATGCATGTATAAAGATAATCTGTTATATCCATAATTGGGCAAAAGATAAAGTTTGTAGAATATTGATTCACCCCCCCCTCTTAGTATTCCCTATTTCTAACAATTGGTATCAGAGCTTAATCACTCGGAAAAGAATCATTCAAGGAAAGCCTAGCAGCTTGAGTAAGATCTCTATGGATATGGATCAACTACAGAAGAATCTTGAAGAAGCTCTTGAATAGATTGAATTTATTACTATTGAAAAAGATACCTTGAAAAGAAAGTATGATGATGCAAAGAACCTCATTGAGAAACTGAAAAAAATTTGGAAGATCTGAGATCTGAAAAGGAATCCAAAGTTCTTATTGAAGATTGTGATGAAAATTTGGAAAAAGAAAATGAGATCCTTAAGCATGAACTGAAGATAGCAAATTTGAAGATTAGTTTGAAAGATGGAAATGGCAAAAATGAAGTAAATCTGAAATCTGAGAATGAAAGTCTAAAGACTGAAAATGAAGGACTAAAATCTAAACTTGGTATAGTAACATCTGAACTTGAGAAAGTCAATTTGCAGTATGATGAACTTGAGAAATACAATAAGATTGTGAAAGGTGAACTGACTCAATCCAAACAAGAACTTGAAAGGCTATATTCAACTAGTGAGAAGATTGATGAACAAATATCTTATCAGAAACCATTCTATGATAAGACTGGTCTTGGATTCAACACTTTCAAAGCAAATGATGAAGGCAAGGAACTAGATCTAAAGATATTTGAAAGCATAGATGAGAAGAAGCCTGATGAGATCAAAAAATCTGAAGATACACCTAAAGAAGAAAAATCACCGAAGCAAGAAGAATCACCCAAAGGTATGCAAAGAGAATTCAAAGGTAGATGTTTTTCTTGTAATACTATTGGTCAAATGAAGAGAGATTGCACAGGTAAAAAATTTAAACCTCTTAATGGTTATTGTTACAATTGTCATGGTTTTGGACATAGAGCTATTGAATGTAGGAAACCTAAATTTATTGAGAATAATGATGGTAGTAGAATGTTTAGAAATACTAAGAATGTAGATAAGAAACCTATTGAAGATATGAACAGAAGAAATGGAGTAGTATGTTATAGATGCAACAAGGTTGGACACATTGCTAGAAATTGCAGATCACAAATCAATCAACCTAGACCAAGATATGGAAACAATGGAATTGTTTGTCAGATATGCAATAAGATTGGACATACAACAAGGTTTTGCAGAATGAATGATAGAGTTTTTCATCCTAATCCTAACCCTAGAAATCATGCAAGAAGAAATGAAGATGCAAATAACAATCAGAAATGATGCTGTAGTAATTCAGATGAAGTGAAGTTTATCAAAAGCACAGATCAAGGAGACATATTCAACATTGATGGTAATCAGGAAGGTGAAGTATTGAAAGGTAAGAATGAATCTTTACTTGACCTATTTCAAAGTACTTAATTTATGTAAATTGCAGTAGAGTAGGAACTTAGATTTAGTGTAGAAGTAGATATATGATGAACTGAGTCTTGCATAGTTAATGCAAGGTATTTTATGATGTTATAATTCTATGGTTAAGAGTGCAAAGAAAAATATTATGTTTTGTGAGATTGCAAGAAGTTTTAAGTTTTGCAGGTTAGTAGAGACAACTTTTTGGAAAGAAGCGACAAAAGAATTGAATGCGATGTTAGATCTAAGTGAGATTGAATTAATAAAAGGTTATGATCAATATTATTTGATCATAAAAGAGAATTCAAGTGTCAAGGAGATCAAAGAGAAGTGATTGAAAACATTTTGTAAGGATTTGGAGAAGAACTTTGTGCCGAATCTACACAAGCCCTAAAATCATGAAATTAAGGTATTTTACTTGAAAAATCTTTGAATTAGTAAAAGAATTTGAAGAAATCATGGATGTTTCATTAATGCACAATGTTAGAGATAAGAATAGACCTAAAATGAAAAAGGAACTAGTAGAACCCTCGAAAGATAACCCTAGGTTTGCATTATCATCTGTACCAGATGAAGTTTTACATTTGGAGAATGTTAGTAGTTATCTTGGATGCAAATGAGAGACAGTGAGTGATAGTGATTTCACAGATGAATATCAGAAGATTTACAATCAGGATATGACATTGAAACAAGGTTTTAAATATTTGGAACATAATGAAATTGTTAAGTATGGATTACAGTATGAATTTGATAATGAAGAATGCACTAAGATTATTTTGAGCAAAATTCATAATGGAAAGTTTTGGTTAGATGATAGAGTGATAGATATTACATTTAATTTGATTCATGAAGTCACTAGATTATCTAAAACTAGAGCTATTCCTTTTAATGAGAAAAACATGAGGAAAATAGTCATTGACAACACAAACTCATCCTATAATGGTAGAGGAATTGTGATTAGTAAGATCAAACAAGATGATGTGAGATACATATGAAAGATCCTAACTACTAAGTTTCATGCAAATTCAAGAGAGGATGACATGGTAGTTGGAATGGTACATGTAGCCTATCTTATGTGTGTTGACAAGGTACCAGTTGATATGTGTGAAATTCTAAGAATTCAATTGTTTGAGAACTTGGAGAAGATCAAGAAAACTAAGTATACATAGTTTAGGTTCTCATCCCTGATCACATATATGTTTTTTTCATCTTTTGAGGAGATTTCCTTACACCATAGGAAATGGCTAGAATGATGGAAAAAATACAATGGAAAAGATTAATCTAGTATACATAAAACATGTTATTGATAGTGTAAATGAGAGTGCAGTACTTGTTATTAAGACATTTCAGAATATTATGTCTAGCAGATCAAGAATCCCTAAGTCTCTTGTTGAAAAATATAAAGATGATATATGTTTTATGGTGGATACTGACTTTACCTATGTTGAAGCAGTGGAGCCTAGAATAGAGTTCATAGACCCTCTTGGCTATGAGATATCTGAGGTAGAGACTGAAGAGTATGTTAACAGACTACTTAAGTGTAAGTTGGACACTCAGTGTAATAGGTTTGGAACCTTTGAGGAGAACTTCAACTACGCAAAGCTTCTAATTGAAGAAAAGCAGTCTAAGAAGAGAGTTGAGAGAACTATTAAGAAAATCTTAAAAGATACTGGAATGACAGAGAGAGAGTTTTTGGTAGCAAAGCAGACAGTAGCAGCAATCAGAGAGAGTGGACAAAAATAAGTTTTGTCTATCCCTCCTTTATCATCAATTGCAGTGCAACAGGAAGAACCAAAAGTAAAGGTGAAAGTGGAAGTACCTAAGAAGGACATATGAGCAAAGATGTCTACTAGATCCACTTCCTCCACACCTAGAAAAAGATTTAAGGAAAGTGCTACTAGATCAGGAAAGAGACATAAAACTCTAGTGCAACCAGTTCCAAGAAAGATTGCAGAAGTTAAAGATGATGTCACTACTAAGAAGAAAGCTTGGAAACCAAAAGTTGAAAAGCTTAATTAGCAAATTATTGAGAATGGCGACTTTGCAAAAATGAACAAATATTATGATCTTTATGATTATACTGACAGACTTAATCTGGAGAATGTAGTTGTGGAACATATGATCTTGATTGAAAAGAAGTTTGATACTATTCAAGGATAGATACCTGATGACTTGTATAATAAAATTTTGAATAGGAAAAAGAGAGCATTAGAGGAAGAGACAACTATTAGAGAAAATCTTGTGAGGAAGCTTTGTGATATAAGAGATGAAACACAATTCAAACAGATCATGAAATCCCTTAGCACCCATCTGAGAACCAAAAGGAGAACAATTCAGATTATGGGAGGCAGGTATGAAGAAGTAAATTCTGAGATAAAATAGTCTATTATCAAGGTCATGGTAGAATATGTTGGAGAATCATCAGTTGCAGTAGAGCAAGTAGGTGAGAAAGTATAAGAGGACATTCCCTCTTCTCTAGCTATTAATATTGAAGATGAAATAATGAATGTAGAAGGTACAAAAATCACCTTGGATACTGATGAAAATGTATTCAAGAATTTGGAGAACATTGTTGACAATTCGGCCTTTAAAGAGCAAGAAGCTACAAAAGAAGAAGAGATGAAAGAGACCACAGTTGTAGAACCATCAGTTACAGAAGAAAAAATTCCCATTCCCACCAAAGAAGATATCAGTCTTACTTCTGAGACTGGAAACAAGAGTCAAATTGGATCTATGATTGAGCATTTGGGAAAAGAAGTAGATGATGATGATCAGTTGGAATTGATCACATCCTTGAATAAAATAATTGGTAAGAATAAGAATGAAGAGTCCTAAAGGGTGTCTGAAGGAACTAACTGAGAAGTTACAACGTACTGTAACTACACAAATTGTAGAAGCAGGCCCTATGGAGAAATCAAAGAAGGTAATGAGCACCTTTGATAATGAATTCACAAACCTAGCTGATATTGCAAAAGTAAAATCACAAGTAGATTATGAGGCTAGAATGCTTTTGAACATCATTCAGAATATCAAAAATGATATCAACACTCTTGATATCTATATCAAGGATTTGAGGAAGCATTTGGAGATAGGAAAATCTTTGTACATATAGTGTGTTGGAGCTCTAAATTTTGGGCAAAATTTGGAGTCCTATATAGTGATAAAACCCTAAAAAATAGCCTCTTAATTTCCATGCCAAATAATTAATGATGGAGTACATCAAATGGGATAAAATATTACATTAATTTTCACTTAAAAAGTTGAGATATTATGGAAGGAAGCTTTGTGACAAGAACAATCAAAATTCTATGATCAAAGCCTTCAGAAAATGCTGGAATTTCAACCTTCTGCAAAGATGATGCCAATAGAGGATGAAGATGGTCAAATTTTAAAAATCTAAAAATGGCCCAGTTCGAGAAATCAAATTTCTTATCTCCAATAAAAATCTTAGCTTTCCAAAAGGTTTTTTAGTTTTTCAACCAAGCCCAAATCTGAAAGTTAGGTAGTTATTTTTTAGTTAGTTTATCATTTTTTCAAAACAATTTGTAATAAGGGTGTGTCTTTTCACCCTAAAGAGGTGTGAAAGCCACTCAAACATGTATATATACATAATGTAAATTGTAAAGAGAGAATACAATACAAGATATATTTTCATAGGATATAATTCAATCAAAACTACAATATGAACTCTAATGTACTATTTTTTTCAATATTAATAAAGATATGTGCTCTTCTTTTTTATTCGTGTTATAAGTTATATGTTTTCAATTAGTCTTTCAGATTACTCTATGAACCAGGGTATCCTACTATGTTTTTCTATTTGATGCATTCATTTATGACTAATTTGTACAATTTGAATAATGGTAGCATGGTCTGATAACCTATTACTATTTCCTTTTGGGTTCTTAAGTTGGGTTAAAAACCATAGGACCTATTGTATAAGTTGTTTTAAATTTTGTTTCAATAGAAGCTTGTAGGGTGATGGTCTCTCTTTACAGGAGTGAGTTACCTTAAAAATGTCTCTGATTGTACGTAGGATTGAAATTTTTATGACTCTATAGCCCAAGTATTTAGAAGGCACTGATCTAACTATAATTTGGAAATTGTCATTTGGTTCATACTTTGTGGTTTGTAGATTATATAATCATTATTTCCAAAATATTACTTTTGAGTCCTTAGTTTAATCCAATTTAGTCAAGATTTATAGAATAGATATTATTAGAGGATTTTTTTCTATCATCCAAGGATCATTCACCACCTTGGGAGGAACTTTGTTTATTTATGTACACAGTTGTGCAACATAGAGAATTTGATAGTTTAAAGTGAATTTAGGCCTACCAGCCTTGGCTTGATTAAGCTAGAATTGAAGAGGTATCAGTGTGTACTTGTTAGTTGGCCAAAAGTGATCCATCATTTTTGGGCACCAACACAGTGTACAAAATTAGAAACTTTGACAGCTGAGGAAGATCAGAAGATAAAGTCAAAGGAAGCAAAAATTTTGAATGAAACAAACCTTCTATCTAGTCCCAATGTGAAGGTATGTGATGCAAAGCTTAGCAAAAAACAACTTCTTCAAGCCTTCAAAGGCTTCTCCTATCCAAATTAGGATCCTAGGAACAAATTCTAGTTCCTTTACCCACACCGAGTACACCTATCCAATGAGCCCTATGAAGCACTTCCTTAGGAAACTTCACCCCTTGACTTTGATACCTTCTAGACCTCTTATCTAGTCCTTGAATGATCACTTTTCACAATTTTTTAGGTTCTCCCAAACACAGAACTCCAACTTCTTGTTTTAGGCTTACAATTCCTTGTAGCCCTCCTAACCCTAAATTTTGGGTTTTTCTCAATTTTTCTCCAAACACCTAAGGGTCTTCTACACATTTTTAGATACCCTTTTTAGCATACCAAAGGATCCCAAAAGATTTTTTGGGTGACCTTGATCCTGCAGCCCCAAACCCCACTTTGACACCTAGGCCTAATTGGCCAGATTAGTCTAGGGCTTTGTGATGGAATGGTTTAGGTGGGTTCCCAAGACCCCAAAACCTCTTGGATATCCTATAAAACTTAAAAAATACCAAATCAACCTTCTAATACTTCACCAAAGTCAAATCTCCTGACTGTCTACACTTTGGCTTTTCATCCTAATTAAGCACATAGCCATGCTTGATCTAGGACCTGCTTGAAAGTCCTTCTCCCCTTACCAAAACTCCTCCAGATCTTGGAATCATTGAAAAAAGAGTCCTAACTTGCATTTCCCCAAATCTAAGTGGATTCCACTAGAGAAATTGCAAGTTAGGAAGACATATGTGCAGGACCCTTGTAAACAGGGCTAACCAGGACCTCTGAGACCAAATTTGCTATAAATTTCAAACCACTGAATCAAATTGCTTGAAACAAAAAAAAAATTACTCTACATTCACACCTCAAAAAAATCAATCACTTGCAATCATAATCTGACCGTACGGAACTGTACAGGTCTCTGCAATGTGAGAATTTCCAGAAATTAAGGGTTTTTATTAATCAAACTTCAAGCCTCCATACTTCCACACCTCTCCTGAGAGAGAACATTCATATTTTAAATGTTTTTTGACCAAATATGACCACTGAGGTCCCCATATGGCTATTGGTAATTGATTTCCAACTTCATTTTCAAACCGAGCAACTTTTCAAAAAAATTGTCATGCAACTTTTAAAGTTGTCAATGCAACTTTTTGAAACCCTTAACCAAAAGGTGTCTTAATGACCCTAAACCCTAAAAACACACTCAAATCCATCTAAAACACCCTAAAACATAAAAAAAAACAAAATCACACCTATTATGACTCCTTGGTTACATATGGTCACTTGGCTTATAACCACACCAATGTGCCAATGTACCTTACAATTGAGTCTTTATTCTAAGTATGGACCAAACCTCTTTTCTAATGACTCTAACCTATCAAACATCCTTGAATCCATGCCTTAGAGCCTTCGGTGCCCTGTACCATACTCCTCAGGCCAAAAGAAACTCAAGTCTCTTGAGTTGGCAGGCTAGATACATCATATCCCATCTTCTTTATAGCTGATTCAGGCAACCAACTTGCATCTTCCACTTGATACCACCTGATGTAGAGCTTAGTAGAAAACAACTTCTTCAAGCCTTCAAAGGCTTCTCCTATCCAAATTAGGATCCTAGGAACAAATTCTAGTTCCTTTATCCACACCGGGTACACCTATCCAATGAGCCCTATGAAGCACTTCCTTAGGAAACTTCACCCCTTGACTTTGATACCTTCTAGACCTCTTATCTAGTCCTTGATTGATCACTTTTCACAATTTGTTAGGTTCTCCCAAACCCACAACTCCAACTTCTTGTTTTAGGCTTACAATTCCTTGTAGCCCTCCTAACCCTGATTTTTGGGTTTTTCTCAAATTTTCTCCAAACACCTAAGGGTCTTCTACATAGTTTTAGATACCCTTTTCAACATACCAAAGGATCCCAAAAGCTTTTTGGGCGACCTTGATCCTGCACCCTCAAACCCCACATTGACACCTAGGCCTAATTGGCAGGATAAGTCTAGGGCTTTGTGATGGAATGGTTTAGGTGGGTTCCCAAGACCCCAAAACCTCTTGGCTATCTTATAAAACTTCAAAAATCACCAAATCAACCTTCTAATACTTCACCAAAGTCAAATCTCCTGACTGACTACACTTTGGCTTTTCATCCTAATCAAGCACATAGCCATGCTTGATCTAGGGCCTGCTTGAAAGTCCTTCTCCCCTTACCAAAAATCCTCCAGCTCCTGGAATAATTGAAACAGGAGTCCTAACTTGAATTTCCCCAAATTTGAGAGGATTCCACTAGAGAAATTGCAAGTTAGGAAGACATCTGTGCAAGACCCTTGTAAACAGGGCTAACTAGGACCTCTGAGACCAAATTTGCTATAACTTTCAAACTACTGAATCAAATTGCTTCAAACAAAAAGAAAATTACTCTTCATTCACACCTTAAAGAAAATCAATCACTTTCCAATCATAATTTGACTGTACGGAATCATACAGGTCTCTGCAATGCGAGAATTTCCAGAAATTAAGGGTTTTTATTAATCAAACTTCAAGCCTCCATACTTCCACACCTCTCCTGAGAGAGAAAATTCATATTTTAAATGTTTTTCAACCAAATATGACCATTGAGGTCCCCATATGGCTGTTGGTAACTGATTTCCAACTTCTTTTTCAAACCGAGCAACTTTTCAAAAAGTTGTCATGCAACTTTTAAAGTTGTCAATGCAACTTTTTGAAACCCTTAACCAAAAGGTGTCTTAATGACCCTAAACCCTACTGTGTAATGATATTATTCACCTTCATGAAATTAAGATCAAGTAGCAATAATTTAAGCTAAATACAAAGGAAATTTACTCTAAAATGCAACTACAATCTATAACATCTCATGGATCTCTAGAAAGAAGTGGTAAGTGAGCTCTCAGCTACAAATCCTCACTAGTGACACCTCTAAAATGAGAATAATGCTGCTATGATGCTTCTAAATGCTTATTCTATGATGAATTCATGCTTAATCTAGCTCCATTGATGAAATTATGATACTAAATGCTCAAGAATGCTCAAATTTCTCTTATTGCCCTTAGAAATGATCTCAATTGACTATAGTAACAATGCTTTTCAATTGAAATTCTAAGATGGAATGCTCTTAAAAATTCCTCATACTTATAGTAATCTCCCAAGGGTACAGGGTGGAGTGAAGTAATCATGGTTATCTCATGGTTGAGACAAAAACTTTGCATTGTTCATAAATGGGGGGACAAATGAGGGGACAAGCCTTTAAATGGTTTCAAATGTTTGGACAATTTGCAAATGTGAGTGATTTGTGTCCTTTTGTTCTCAATTTTTATTGGTTGATCACTTTGTTGAAAGAAAATAAGGATTATTAATTCAATTATTTAATTAAATTTAGCCATGCATGGGTAATGGGTTCATTTTAATTTTTTATTAAACAACTATACAATTAATTGATTAAAATCAATTATATATTGTTTTTGGCCCTTTTAAGCTTCAATTTAATCATTTAACATCATTATTTAATTTTTCCTTTGCTTTAATTGATTTTGCTCAACTTTATTTAATTATTTCCCTTTTTAACGATTTAATCCCTTTTGATGATTTTTGAGCCATTTATTGATTTATTGCATTCTGATTATCACTTGTCCAATTTTACGTGTCTACAAATGCCCCTCTTTGAATTAATGTGCGAAGAACATTGATTCAAAGATTCTTTATGTCCTGATTGCGATTCCCGATGTGATTGATTGCTACCTCTTGATACAAATTTTTTATGATGCCCCACTAATTTCATGATGTATGATTGTGACTTCGATTTGATACCCTTATGCCCCCTCAGAAATTAAAACATATTAATTTCTTGATTCGAAAAAGATTGTTGATGTTTGATATAGCCAATATGTTTTAGTTTCTGACTATTGATGATATCCCACAATGTATGATCATGCCCCGGTTTGATTTGATATGTGAAGATAAGTCAGTGGCTAATTTCACCTCCAAAATAAGGTCAAAAATACCTTAAATAGGTTAAGAAACCTTCTTTTACCATTAACTTTTACTTTTCACCCTTGGTGGTTTTGCTCTGATCCTCTAGCAATTTCAAGATGGTTGTGCCAATTCAGGAGCATAGATTCAAGAGGTGCCAGAGATATGCGAGACCACCTAATTATGCACCTTTGATAAGTCATTACAAACCTTGATTTGCATTTATTGAGCATTTATTGCAATTTTATGTTTCATCGTTGCGTTGTATTTGAGAAATCACACATAGGGAAGAATTGATTGTCACCTAGGTTGTTCTACTGTCGCTTTCACGGTTTTTATTCTCGCCTCCATATAATTTTTTATTGCTTACGAAACATTTGATGCTCACCTAGCAACGTAAAAACTATCACATACAACTAGGTCAAAATACACATTTTTGAATAGGTTATCACCTACACAAAACCTAATGATTTAACTCTTGCCTAGGGCACGATTCTCTATCACGTTGCCCAATTAACTATCGCGTATCACAAAATCTATCACCTGGTACAATAATAACGTCACTTAGGGCATAAAAAGTCATGCTTGAGATAAAATGTCGCTTGGTATGATAAAAATCATGCCTAATGTCTTTTTTGCAAAATTTTTGTACTTTTCACACGTGTTGATCGCATCTGATGAAAAATTTGATAACCCCCTGATGAGAAAGTCAGATAATTAGTGTAGGTCCATGATTGTCAACAAAACAATTGGTTTAAATATCAGGATAGTAGTACTTTAAAATATGATTTGTCAATTTGATTTGAATATTAATTGATAGGATAAATCAATCAGTGTGAAAACTGATATGATTTGATATTGTCGCTTCATTCTCAGGATACAGAGAAACAAACGATGGTACTTGGTGTGATTACTTGATACTTTTGATTGACTTGAGATAATTCCTTGGTACAATGTACTAATATTATTCCTTTACCTTTCCAATAGGATCACTATCCTACTTTATACGTCAATTTAGTTGCATCATGGGTTATTGAATTAGGTCAGAGACTCACAACAGCTGAGTTTTGAGTCATTGAGAGATGTGGTTTGAGTTTCCTCCTTGATCTCCCACAGTTCCAACTAAACCATGGACTATTGACTGCAGTGGAGGAGTGATGGCACTCCGACCACAACACATTCCACTTGTCATACAAAGAGATGATGATCATGCCAGAGGATGTGTATCGATTATTGTGGATTCCTTGCATGGGTGAATTGGTCTACTATGATTCTGCATATGATTCCTCTGTTTGCCAATGAGTATTCAGAGACAACACTATTGGAGATGAGGATACTATTACATGGCCTTAGTTTTCCCCTTTTCCCACATTACCAGTAGTTTTGGGTGCATTGATTGGCAGTCTACTTCTTCCTGACCGGTGAGGTCATAGTTTTTCAATTGGTTGGGGTTGGATTATAGAGGATTTACTTGCTCATCCTCGATGGTTTGATTGGGGTTCTTGCATCTTGGCACAGTTGTATCATGATTTACATGAGGTAGTCTATCAAGGTAGTGCATCATTGTTAGTGGGTGTTATTGTTCTATAGTTGTGGATATGGGAGCATCTTCCCATTACTAGGTCTATTTCTGATAGGGTTCGACCTCGGGGATATCCTTATGCTTTATTATATATAGGCATGGTCATACAGCATCATATGGGTCATTTGGATTATTGGTGACGTTAGATTGATGATCTTGATTAGGTTACTTGGTGTCCTTTCCTTGGTTGTGATCATTGGAGAGAGGATGGTGACGAGTTACCATATATGTTTTCCCCTCACTGGATGATTGGGTGCACTCCTACCACTATTGAGCGCTTCTACTTCAGCAAAGTTTTGAGACAGTATATGTGGATTCAAGATATGCCTTAGGGCAATGCATTACATGCTTGGGTATAGGCAGAGATCTCTCTATGGGGTCCATGTATTGATTACTAGTTTGCATTAGATCATATTGCGAGTATGACTATTTGCAGATGGGAGATACTTCTTGGTATGGCTGATGCTGGGATGTCACATGAGTATGCAAATTGGTGGGCTCACAATAGGTTTCCTCAGTTTACTGATCCAGCTAAGCCTATTCCCAGATGTCATGATGGTGAGAGGGGTGGTAGACATCAGAGAGGATGAGGAAATAGACATCCTTGGGTTGCTGTAGGGGGAGGTTAGGTGAGATGAGATAAGGGTCATGATAGATAGGTTAGAGCACAGGATGATGCATCTAATAGACAGCCTAGAGTAGATAGGTAGGATAGAGTGCACAGACATCAGAGAGCTCAGAGACATGCATAGATTGATGCAACTAGGTAGGTTCCTAGGAGATTAGATCCCTTGGTATAGTTACAAAGAGTGGCCTTAGCTCAGCATGATGATGATGTGGCTCATTAGGATTAGGCACAATAGGATGATGCATAGTAGGATGATGGGGCTCCACAAATGCCTCCGCTAGCTCCACAGCCACAGGGTGCACAGGGTGATTGCATGGATGGATTAGAGGGAGGTTTACAGTCTATGAGGATAGAGATATCCACTATTGTGGGTTGATTGGACTAGGTTGCCTCTTTATTATAGTAGCTTGTATCAGTCATGGTTGTTCAGAGGTAGGATGGAGTGGGTACATCACAGGCTCCTCCCCCACAGGATGGTAGAGGGCCAGATGGATCTGGTGCTATAGGCTCTTGATTGATATGATGATAGATTTACTCAGTGTTTCTGGTCCACCTTTCATGTTATTCTCATTGATCAGAACATTTGATATATCACTTTGATGATATCTTGACATATTTGATGTATTGGATCCTCCTTTTGATGATGATATATGATGACATACTTCTTGATTCTCTTTCATGAGTTGATTATAAGATTATCTTTTATGCAGCTATATGATGTTTTATTTATGCATTTACTTGGATTCATGCTATGAATGTAGTATCTTACTTTATGATATATATAGATGTATGCAAAGATGTATGAATTTGGTGATGCTCTTCTGTTGTTCATGTATGGATGTAAAATGTTTAATGGGAATGCACATGTATGTTCCTATGTTTTTTATTTTTCAATGTATGCCAGTCTATCCTTAACTATATGAGTGCACATGATGTATGAATTATTTCTCATTGTAATATGTGGATAATGAATAATGCTCAATGCATGTATGCAAAAGATAATCTCATTTTCTTTATAGTGTTTTATCAAGAATGAACATTATTATTGAACCCCCTTTGCTTAAATGTTTTAACTACCCAAGATTATTGATGTACCCCCTCATTCCCTTGGAAAAGTAACCATAAACACATGCATTTGATCAAATAGGACAATGCAATTAATCTAACAAGATAATGCAATTAATCTAATATGCCTTGCAATGCAACCTAAGTGTCACTAGCTTTTAACAAATAAATGCCTTGAGGATAAATTTTCATCATTGAGCATTTTGGGACCGGAAAGCTTAGTACAATCACCACTGACCAAATCATGATGATATGAATACTACTTTTTATCACATTTTGGTAACCTCTTTGTTGAACCAAGTACAACTCTCACTAGTTGGATGACTAAACTATGGGATTCTAAATATCGGTGTCAACGGATTCAATGTTGCAAGTGGATTTTTGGTATTAAGATATAGAAGATCTAAATAGCCAAGGGATTTGGTTGCATAAACAAACAAAGGTCAATCCACCCTCTTATGAAATAGTCCTCGATGGTTCTTTGATGACCATGTCGTTAGATGAACTCTCATAAGGTGACGAATCTTCCTCCAAATAGTCACGCAAAGGCAATAAAATATCACATCTTTATCATGGATAATCTAGTTGAAACATCATCAAATAGCTCCAAAGATATGATAAAAAGTCAAGTTCATCAAGATTTTAACAAAAATTTCAAGTATTTTACCATGTTTCATTACTTTGCAAAGAAAGACAGCTTTTGAATGTTTTGCCATGTTTTATCATTTTCAAAAAGATTTCCAAGTATTCCGATCTTTAAGATGTGTTTATCAATTTTTAATCCTGAATAATAAAGTCAATGAAGGTTCAGGGATCATGTTGTAGGATCAAATACTTAGGCTCAAGAAAACTTTCCATCTCTTCTAAAATTCTGATAAAATCTCTCTCTGACGTGACTGATTGTAGCACTTATTGAATCCATTGGATGCCAAATTTACCATCTTCCTCTGCCCCCAAGTGATAAATGTGATCGGTTGACAAACTTAGGGGTGATAGACAATGCAACAATGTGACTGACCGGCTTTATTATGACTAACTACAAATGATAGATGTAATGGTGGTTGTACAAATGGGATGATGGAAATGCAATATGGACATATGAAACCTAGGACAGATAAACTTAAGGGAACCAAAGGCGCTTGTTTACCAAGTTTTCACCTTTAGGATGGATCAAGCTTCTTCTTTTTTTGTTTTTGCAAGCTTTTTCTCTCTTTTCTTTTTTTTGCTACCAAGGTGCCTATTTACTAGGTTTTCACCAGGGCACTTTCTTCTTTTTCAAATTTTTTTTGTATTTTTCCTTTTTCCTTTTTTTTTGTTATCATCAAGGTGCCTATTTACTAGGTTTTCACTAAGACAATTTTTTTTGAATCGTATCTGAATGTTTTTCCTTTCTTCAGGCTCCATTTTCCACTGTTTTTGATCTTTTGTGTTTTTCCACTATTTTTGTATTTTCAAGATCTCTTTTAAACTATGTATAATAAATAGGATGCTCTTTCAGCTGATACTCTTTATACTCTTTATGTGTAGAACCTTTTGAGATGAATACTATTGATAGGTTCTTGAAGTTCTTCTCCTTCACAATCTAATAATTTATAAGTTCCTGTGCCAAATGAAGAGATGATGATGAATGAGCCAAGCCAATTAGCTTCCCATTTGCCTTCTCCCTCTCAACTTGATTCTTTGGATTCTCTCTCAACACCAAGTCTCCTACCTGAAAAACTCTCAGTTTGATATGTTTATTATAGTTCCTTGAGATTCTATTTTGGTACACTTTCAGGTGTTCATAAGCTTGTGTTTGATGTTCTTCAAGTAACTCCAATTGTTGAAGTCTAGCAACTCTATAGTCTTCATCTGTGATCAATCCTTGTAATGACACTCATAGAGATGGGATTTCAACCTCTAATGGTAGAACTACTTCGGCCCCATAGACTAGTGAGAATGGCATGGCTCTGGTGGGTGTTCTTATGCTGGTTCTATAGGCCCATAATGCTAGATTAATTTGCATATGCCAATCCCTTCCTGATTTGTTGACCGACCTTTTCAAGATCTTCAATATATTCTTATTGATGGCTTTGGCTTGTCCATTTCCCTGAGGGTAATAAATTGATGATGAATGGTGAGTGAAATGAAATGTAGCACATAGTTCATCAACATCCTTATTCTTGAACTATTTTCCATTATCTGTTATTATGGCATGAGGAATACCATATCGACAAATGATATGATTTAAGATAAACATGGAAATTTATTTTCCTATTGCCGTTATCAAGGAAACCACTTCAACCCACTTGGTGAAATATTCTGTTGCGGTTATGATATGTTTGTACCCATTTGAAGAAGGTGGATTTATGACACCAATTAAATCAAACCCCCATTGATAGAAAGGCCACAGTGTGACAAATGGACGTAATTCTTGTGCCAGTGCATGTATCATGTTGCCATGATATTGGCATTTGCTGCATATCTTCACAAAGTGGCAAGCATATTTTTCTAATGTCTTCCAAAAATACCCTAAGCGAAGGATTTTCTTAGCTAGATTTAACCCACTTGAGTGCGACCCAAAAATGCCTTCATGAACCTCTCATAAAGCTAATTTAGACTCTTCTTCCTCTAGAAACCTAAGTAACATCCCGTCGAGACCCTTACGATACAATGTTTCAGAAAGGATTAAGTAACGGGAGACTTGGTATATGAAATTGCATTTTTGAGCATGGGTTTTGTCTAAGGGTAGCACTTGGTCTTTAAGGTATGTATATATAGGTCCATACCAAGGGGAGTCATGTCCATGTAAGAGGGCAACAATTTGGGTTTCAGGAAGGCCAAATGCTGATTTCACCAACTCTTCCACCAAGAACTCATACTTCTCATTTTGATCTAGTTTTTGTAACAAAGAAGCCAAGGTAGCCATGGCGTCAGCTGCTCTATTTTTCTCTCTAGGAATATATTCAAAGGTGATCAATGCAAAGTATTTCTTCCATCCATCAATCATAGTCTTATAAGGAATCAAATTTTCATCTTTAGTGTTATATTCATTGTTGACTTGATTAATGATGAGTTGAGAATCTCCATAAATTTGTAGCTCTTTTATATTCCACTCTAAGGCCATTTTGATGCCTATGACTAGTGCTTCATATTCCGCTATGTTATTTGTGCATGGAAACATAAGCTTGTATGATTTGGGAATAGTGTAACCTTGGGGAGTTACCAATAATATGCCAACCTTGGAACCTCCTTGAGTATAGGATCCATCAAAGTATAACTTCCACGTTTTTGCCTCTATGTTGATAATGGTGGAATTTGGAAATTCCACTTGAATAGTTTGTGTAGAAGTCATGGGCCTTTTAGCTAAGTGATCTACTATCACTTGTCCTTTGATTTCCTTTCTATCAACATATTCAATGTCGAATTCACTCAATATCATCACCCATTTAGCTATTCTACCTATTAAGGCTATTTTACTTAACAAATACTTGAGAGGGTCTATCTTGGCAATCAACTTGACCTTATGCATCAACATATAATGTCTCAAATTTTGAGATGCAAACACCACTGCTAGACAAGATCTTTCCATAAATGTGTAATTAAGCTCATATTTTATCAATGTTCTACTCAAATAGTAGATAGCTCTTTCCTTTCCTTGTTCATCCTCTTGCGCCAAAAGTACTCCTAGGGATCTTTCCGTAGCAGATATGTAGAGAAGTAATGTTTTTCCCTTGATTGGTGGCATGAGAATGGGTGGATTTGTCAAATAGGTCTTCAATAATGTAAAATCTTGATCACATTCAGCATCCCATATAAATATAGTATCTTTATGTAGCAACCTGGTGAAAGAATGACATTTTTTGGCCAATTGAGAGATAAACCCTCTTATGGATTGGATTTTTCCTTGCAAGGATCTCATTTGGCTGATGTTCTTAGGTATCTCCATGTCCATTATAGCTTTTACTTTCTCGGGGTCCACTTCAATCCCTTTGGTGGAGAATATATAACCGAGTAACTTGCCGGATTGGACTCCGAAGGAACATTTCTTTGGGTTTAATCTGACCTTGAATTACTCCAACCTAAAAAATATCTTTTTCAAAATGTGGAGGTGTTCTCTTTTGTGGGATTTTTCCAATATATCATCCACATAGTCTTCTAAAAATGTGTGCATCATGTCGTGGAAGATAGTTGTCATGGCCCTTTGATATGTGGCTTTGACATTTTTAAGACCAAAGGGCATGACATTCCAACAAAAAGTGCCCCAAGGGAAAGTAAATGCTATCTTTTCTTGATCTTCAGGTGCAATTTTTATCTGATTATACCTGCTAAAACCATCCATTAATGAGTACATTGAGTGTCCTGCCGTCAAATCCACTATGGCATCTATGCTCAAAAGTGGGAAATCATCTTTAGGGTAAGAAAGATTTAGATCTCTAAAATTTGTACACACACGAATGGATTTATAATGCTTTGTGATTGGTACAATGTTGGAGATCCATTTGGCATATGCTATTGCTCTTATGAATCCTACTTTGAACAATTTTTCCAATTCTGCCTTGACCAAAAGAGCTATGCGGGGGTGCATTTTTCTCAACTTTTTCTTAACGGGCTTAACCCCTGGTCTAAAATTTAGATGATGCATTATAAAGTTAGGATTTAATCTGGGCATGTCAGCATATGACCATGCAAAGTTTACTTGTTGTTCTTGGAAGAATTTGATGAAGTCTTCTCTTTTTAGAGGTGTAAGTGATGCTGCCAAGTGTATAAACCTTGGATCCACTTTCGTGCCAATGTTAACTTTTTCTATTGGCTCTATGAGTATAGGGACCTTTCCTCTTCATGTTTGGGAAAAGTATCCAATCTCTCTTCCTTTGATGCCACAATTGGGTTTTCACCAAAGGAAACATCTTTTATCTTTATTTTTTTTGGTTCTAATTCTGCCACATAATGGTTTTCAACACTAGAACTTTTCTTTTTCTTATTATTTTTTTTCATTTTTTTCTTTTGACTAAGAGATTGGACCCATGCTAGTATCATTATGTCTGTATTGAATTCATTGGTGAAAGAGGGTTGAACCACATTAAGGTAGTGATTCATTGCTTGGTCATTGGGAAAGTAAAGTAGGTCATTTGGTTCAGTTTGGTCCCAATCAATGAGGTCCAAATTTATCAAAAGTAAGGGTTCATTGGGTAAAATGTCATCAATAGGCGTTATGGACATGACTTCATTTGAGGGTTCGTACATTGTATCATTTAGATCTATGATGTGCACTTCCTCAAGATGATCCATGTAAGAAGGGTCAAAGTCCCCTTCACTCAAGTCCTCATCAACCTCTACGGGAAACAACATGGAAAAAGCCACAAGTGGGTTAAAAATAACATTTGAATCTCCCTCCTCTGAAGGCATCAAAAATGTTTCTATCCATGCTCTATTGGTAGGTACTTGCTCTATATTAGGCCTTTGAATATGAGGTTCTTCACTAATTTGAGCTTCTTGCCTTGGGATATTTGCATAAGTATGTATAGAAATCACTTCCTTATCATGACATGATTCATCTGATAAGGTATCCCATTCATAATCTCAAGAATCATCACTATCTCCTTCAAATTCTAAGGCATTTATTTGAGGATAAAAATCATGCATTGGGCTTGAACTTTCTCCTTTGAATTGAAAACCTACTCTAGAATTTTCGTGACTTTCCCTCCAAATAGGTTCAATAGGTTCTAATAACCCCCTATTTCTTTGGCCTAAGGGTCCTCTTCCCTTGTATCCCATCTTCTGCATTATATCAAAGCCTTTCCCATATTGCTCGGTTTGTATCTTTACATGCTGAATTCTTTCCATGGGAGTGTTGGAGGTATCTTCCTCATCATGGTAAAGCCATTGAAGGACGTCATCTTCTTCCTTATCCCATGTTTCTTTTTTATCTTCCTTTACAAAATAGGAATTATACTTATGTGGAAGATGTTCTTTTGGAGATATGGGCATGTCAAATAGAGAAACAAAATATTCCCCTATTCCTTTTGAACTAATCTTGCATTGTTTTTCAAAGTTATTCATCATTTCACTCATGTGTTGGTAACAATCTTCCTTGGCTTTTTCCTTTTCTTCTTTAGTAGGTTTATAAATCACTGTCTCCGATTTAGGTGCTAGATATGAACTTTCTATTGCATTTGGACCCTTGTAGCTCACTTTTTCCTTTCCCTTAGTTGATGTTGCTGAGCTAGCTTGAGGAGGGTGTTGAATAACATATAATGTTATTTCTTTCATTTTAACATCTTCAATTGTGGTTCTTTGAATAATTCCCTCCCAGTTATGTGGAATGTATAACTCATGAGGAGGTTTGAGTGCATTGCAATATTGGAATGGGTTAGAGTCTCCTCCAACCATGATTTCTTCACCCATGTACATAAATTTTATGCATTGGTGGTATATGGATGGGATTGCTTGCATCTCGTGGATCCATGGTCTCCCCAACAAAATATTATAAGTTAATTTCATGTCCAGCACTTGGCAATTAGTGTCCTTCCTGACAGGTCCCACTTGGATGGGCAATACAATCATGCCTTTAGAAGCTCTTTCAACTTCATCATAAGCTTTAATGGTGATTTTCTTTGTAGGGTCAATGCAAGACTCAGATAGACCTAAGGATTTGACAAGACTTAATGTGCAAATGTTGAGACCAACCCCTCCATCAATGAGGGCTCTTTTGACTCTATGACTTTCGATTAAGACCTCTATATGCAATGGTAGATTTTGAGGATGGGTTATAGACATGTCATCTTGATTGGAAAATGAAAGACAATGAGGTGCTACAAGATTACCTACCATATTTTGAAACTTTTCTGCCTCTAAGTTAGTAGGAACATGTGTCTCTACTAGAGCTTTTTCCAAAATCTCCTTATGGTTTGGTGACAATTTCAATAACTCTAAGATAGAGATTTGTGCTGGAGTACATTGCAATTGATCAACCAAACTATAAGGCCTTGCTACTATAGAAGGCTGTTTGACCACAATGTTGGACTGTGGGATGTTAGTGCTTTGAGGAGCTATCCCTTGTAGGGTTATTCTAGAATTTTGCCCTCTTGTAATGACATTTGATGCTTCCTTTTGAGGTTGTTCATTGACTATTATAGCATTAACAATATGATCATAAGGTGGTGCAAAGTTGAGATTATTGGCACTTTGCTTCTTGCTATTTGATGACTCTCCCTTATCATGTTTGTAAAAAGGTTGTTTGAATGCTGTATGATCTTCATTGTTTGGAGGTCTATCAATGGTGATTGTGCCATTATCAATTAAATCTTGCACTACATTCTTTAGTTTTAGACATTCATTTGTTGTGTGTCCTCAAATTCTATGATACTCACAATGGCTATCGACACTCCACCAACTGGGCTTATTATTTGGTTCGTAAGGCTGAATTTTGGGTAAATTAATGACATTATTAGTCATGAGAATCTTTAATGCCTTTTCAAGGGGTTCACCTAAGGGTGTGAAGTTCTTTGGAGGAGTTGGCCTCAAATATTATTCAAATTTAGTACTCCTTGAATTATCTCCTTGATTTCCATTATTGGTGTGGTTGTTGTTGGATGGTGCATTGGAACTCTGATTGGTATTATTCACTTGATTAGGTGTCCTTGTAAGAGAAAAGGGGACCACCTTCAAGTTGCTAGATTCAACTACTCCATCATTCACAATTCCCTTATTGTTGTTCTTATAATGACTGTTACTATTGAACCAATTATTCTTCTGATTATTGCCATTGTTGCCATTGTTGCCACTGTTGGAGTTGTTCTTATTATCTTTGTACAGTTTGAGCTCTCCACTTTTGACCAACACTTCTGCTATGGTTACGCCATTTTCAATTAGATCTTGGAAGGTCTTTGGACATTGCATTCATAAGTGGTAGTTTAACTCATTACTCAAACTATTTATGAAGATATCCATCTTCTCTTTTTCAGGCACACTTCTATGATATCTTGCAAAAACTGTCCTCCACCTTTGTAGAAAAGTGAGGACTGCCTCTCCATATTTTTGTTTTGTGTTGCATAAAATTATCATCGTGACCTCATGTTTAATGTTATATGAGTAATGAGCCACAAATTTCAAAGCTAACTCTTTGAAGGTCTTAATGCCAGAGGGTAACTTAGAAAACCACTCCATAGCCATGCCTCCTAAGCTTCATAGAAATAATCTCATTAAATATGTTGTATCATGCATGAACTCTAAGCTCAATGTACAAAACTCCTGTAAGTGATCTTGCAGATCCGTCATTCCTTCATACTTGTCATATTTAGGAAACACAACATTGATTGGGAATGGCACCATAACCAAGCTTTTATCAAACAGGAATGGACACAATGCTTCTATAGAGAAAGGCTTGGGAGCCCCACTTTGTTTGATGTTGTCTAATTGCATTTGAAACATCTTGAATTTCTTGTTCATGATGTCTAAGGTACTCTCCTCAACTTCCGGTGCTTTAAGTTGGTTGACATCATAGTCACGGGGAAGCTTGAGACCTTTTTGTACTAAGTCCATGAAATGTTTTTCTCTATCTCTGTCCATTGCCTTTTCCATGAGCTTCCTGAAATAAGGACATTGGATAGCCTCACTAACTTTTTCATCCATGGCATCTTCTACCATTGGTTCGGTGTTAGTTTGAGTGTGAGTTTGGTCAACTCCTTGAGCATTTTGATCTACTCCTCCATTGTTGGTATTGCCTTGGTTATTAATATTGCTCTGGTTATTCATGTCAATGCCTCCACTATTGGCATTACCTTGGTTGGTGAGATCAATACCACTATTATCCTTACCACCCAAACTACCATAATACATCATGTTGTCTTCTTTTTCTTGTTTGGGTGACTTTTGTGGTACTCTAGGAGTAGTTTCATCTCTGGGATAAGGGAGCTCTTGTCTCAAATAGGTCCCGTCAGCTTGCAAGGTTTGCTTGATATAATATGATCTGGTGAATGCAGGCATGAACCTTGGATACAAGTCAAGACTACTTGGGATCTAATCATTTGAAAAATTTTGACAGATATGTGAAATAGGATTTTCGACCAGACTGTAAGTTGAATCAGTGAAAACTTGAAAAAGGGTACTCAAATTGATATTCAAAAATTTTTGATTCTTCCTGGAAGTACTCTTTGTTTTCCCTTTTTGTTTTCTAGGTGTGACTAAACCAAGTATAGGTGTGTTTGAATCCTGCATAGGCGTATACTGGTTTGTTGAGAGGTGGCACTCTGTAGATGTACAGGGGACACTTTTCTTGCTGTTAAGTGGGTTTCCAGTATTTAAAGGCATGTTTGAATCTTTGTTAGGCAGGACTTTACTGTGTCCACGCATGTTTAAACCAATCATAGGTGTGACTGAACACTTGATAGGCATGTTTAAAATGTGCCCAAGCGACACTTCTTTGACCAGGGTATAAAATTTTGGATTTTTAAAAGTTTTGATCAGATATTTTTGGAAATTTCTTATTTTGAAAATTAAAAACAAATGCAACACACACATAAATGTCTCTAAACAATAATCTAATGTGTATATTCTTGAATGTTTTCACAAGTATAACACAAGAATGAATTCCAAACAGCCTACCTAGAGTCAAATTGGCTTGTAATCATGGCTCTACAAGGTGGCCTTTCTAATTTACTTGGGATTTAATCAATATTCCATTCCAAAAAATGAAAATCTCTCATCCCCTAAGTATGTAAAGAGGCTTCCCACATGCACCGAGGCATGATTTTGCACAATCTATAAGGAATACTAGAGGAAGTTTGAGAAAATTAAAATCCCTTTGTCATGCACCCCATTAAGGATGCATGCATTTCATTTTATAGTGGGCCGGATTCTCATGGAAAAAGCAAGTGTATCCCACTTTGGGTTGTCCCTCTCACTAGCCTTGCTAAGGCAAATTCGAGAGGCGAGCCCACTAAATCTCTAGCATGTTCATTTTGCAAGTAAGGAAAATTGGAATTTAAGTAAAGTTTTTGGGAGTTTGTTGCACCAAGAAGCTGAAGAGCATATCCCTAACTTTCCTTTTGATTCCCAAACACTTCAAACACTTAGGTCTTTTTCAATCTCTTGACAAGGAGGTTCTTAGAATTGAAATGTGTGGTTCAATTTCCTCCCTATTAAAGCTATATTTAAATGACAATGCCACAAGTTAAGGGAATGCAAGCTTGTTTGAGTAGAATACCTTTCCTTGTAGCTAGCAAAAGGCTAGGGGCATTTTTGAGTTACTGATTTTCATTTTTCACTTACTCACCTTGGCAATTTGCTCGAGCTCCCTCCTCCAACAAGTTAGTCCAACACAACCAATTCACAATCAGGGGAAACCAAACTTGCATGTAATCAATCAAAAGATTTAAATGAAAGAAACTTTAAGCTCAAGGTTCATAAATCCAATTTAGAGACACAAATTTTTGCTTGTAAGCTTCAATCATAGCCAAATGCTTCTCATATACCTTGACATCCTCATCTAGTGTGGATTCAAGGACAGCCTTTGTATGCACTTGATTCTACTTCTTTATTTTATTTGCCAATGCTTTTCCCTCCTTGTTGAACCTACTTTCTGGCCTTTTCACTCTTAGATGTCTGCTCATTTACTGATTAACAACAAACACAGATAGTTAGATTTTCAAATTTATCCAATTAAAGACCAAAATAGAAAATAAACTATAGGCGACATCATCCAGCTAATAAGCATGAACAAATTACTCAATAGCAAGACTTTAGTGATTAGCTGTGACACTTATTAGTGACACAAGTGACATCAATAATTTCATAGGTGATAACCGTTTGAGTGCTAAGCGTGAACAAACTTTAAACCAACAGAAAATAACCAGAGAAAAGCGATATTTCACAAATTCAAAGCAATAAAGAAATTATCAAATGTGCAACTTTGAACTTTAAATGCAATATCAATCCATTATTCCAAATGATAAAAAATTTATCAAAAGCGTGAATCTAAACTTTAAAGGCAAGGTAAAGAAATACTTAAAGTGACAGTAAATAATAGGTAAGTGATACTTCCTACCGTGGAGGCATGACTTTATCTTGTAAAGGCTGAATGCTTTGCTATTGTAGGTGTGAGTTTCCAACTAGTAGGCATGAGAATAGACAGTCAAAGTGACACCAAAACACTTCCAGGCATGAGTAAATCTCCCACATGTGTGACTTTAGCAAATTCCTGTAGAAAACACATGGAAACAACACAAAAATGCATGCAAAGATGATTTAAATCACAAATTTGTTAGAATTTGAGGCTCAAGGCCCCACGGTGGGTGCCATTTGTGTGATGATATTATTCACCTTCGTGAAATTAAGATCAAGTAGCAATAATTTAAGCTAAATACAAATGAAATTTACTCTAAAATGCAACTACAATCTATAACATCTCATGGATCTCTAGAAAGAAGTGGTAAGTGAGCTCTCAGCTACAAATCCTCACTAGTGACACCTCTCAAATGAGAATAATGCTGCTATGATTCTTCTAAAAGCTTATTCTATGATGAATTAATGCTTAATCTAGCTCCATTGATGAAATTATGATACTAAATGCCCAAGAATGCTCAAATTTCTCTTATTGCTCTTAGAAATGATCTCAATTGACTATAGTAACAATGCTTTTCAATTGAAATTCTAAGATGGAATGCTCTTCAAAATGCCTCATACTTATAGTAATTTCCCATGGGTAGGGGGTGTAGTGAAGTAATCATGGTTATCTCATGGTTGAGTCAAAAACTTTGCATTGTTCATAAATGGGGGGACAAGCCTTTAAATGGTTTCAAATGTTTGAAAAATTTGCAAATGTGAGTGATTTGTGTCCTTTTGTTCTCAATTTTTATTGGTTGATCACTTTGTTGAAAGAAAATAAGGATTATTAATTCAATTATTTAATTAAATTTAGCCATGCATGGGTAATGGGTTCATTTTAATTTTTTATTAAACAACTATATAATTAATTGATTAAAATCAATTATATATTGTTTTTGGCTCTTTTAAGCTTCAATTTAATCATTTAACATCATTATTTAATTTTTCCTTTGCTTTAATTGATTTTGCTCAACTTTATTTAATTATGTCCCTTTTTAACGATTTAATCCCTTTTGATGATTTTTGAGCCATTTATTGATTTATTGCATTCTGATTATCACTTGTCAAATTTTATGTGTCTACACCTACAAACACACTCAAATCCATCTAAAACACCCTAAAACATCAAAAAACACAAAATCACACCTATTATGACTCCTTGGTTGCATATGGTCACTTGGCTTATAACCACACCAATGTGCCAATGTACCTTACAATTGAGTCTTTATTCTAATTATGGACCAAACATCTTTTCTAATGACTCTAACCTATCAAACATCCTTGAATCCATGCCTTAGAGCCTTAGGTGCCCTCCACTAGTATGTGATGTTGAGAAGAAAGTTAGGAAATTTTATGATGAAATCAAAGTTGTGCAAGATGAGAGAGACATTAAATTGAGGAGATACACTCTTTTGAGAGAGCATGCTTCTATGAAGTTGAGTATTATTGAAGAGAAGTTGGAAGAATGTCTTTCAGCTAAGACATCTTTTCAGAAATTTTACTTTGAAAACCTCCAAGCATGTGAAATAGCTTCTTATGGACTGAGCGCACTACTCAATGTGGAAGATTCCATTAAGAAATCATGGGAGAAGGAGATTGAAGCCATGAAGATAGATTTTGTAGATTATGTTGCAAGCCTACCAGCTTTGCAATAAATGAATTGAGGTATAACTTTTTGTGATACAATTTTCTAACCCTCCCTACCTTATTTTGTCATTGTTGTCAAAGGGGGAGAGATATATGGAAGAAAATCAATAGTATATGATAAGGGTTGTTACTCTTAGGGGGAGTACTATGTTAGAGACAATAATTTTTTGAGGAGTTATAAGGATAGTATATATTTTATACTATGGCCACAATTTTGAGAATTTGAGTTGTACACTTAGCCAATTTTCTCATATGTTGCCACCAATGAAAAAGGGGGAGATTGTTGGTAATTTGGCTGAGTTGATTACATATATGTTGTCATTATGGCAACATATGATCCACATGAAGATTGTACAAGTCAGAGAGCAAGTATGACAGAGCGCATTGCAAATTTGTCTAAGTGTGAGACATTGTTTTGCCAGTGAACCTGGACACAATTTTTGTTTGCGACATTGAATAGAGTAAGTTCAGTGCTTGCACACTTGAACATAGACTCTATGATGTCTATTGATTACCCATCTTAGAGCACAAGTTAGTACAACATGTACTGAATTAGTTATGACAATTTTACTGAGTTGTTTAAATTGTTTGAAAGATTTGTTTTATACAAAAGAGAGTATTTGGGACTATAGGATAACTGGAATCAATTAATTCACACCCCCTCTCAGTTATCTAACACAAAGTTGAGTCAATTTGATGGTTTCAAATGATGAGACAAAATTAAATTTTTTGGTTTCAAATGTTGGAGCAAAGAGACAAAATGAAGGTCAAGATGCAACTTCAAGGCGAGTGGTTTAGAATCAATTTAGACTTGATCCATGTGAGATCATTCCTTCATTCCCATTGTTTCATTTGATTTTGTCCACATGTGGAGGGTGAGAATACTAAAAATTAATAATTGATTTATTTTAGCCATGTCTACCCTTGAATAGGTTGGATTTGATTTGATTTCAACTATATAATTAATAAATTGAATCATTATTTGATTTAATTAATCTAATAGGTTTAATTTAAATTAATTCATGATTTAGTCCTTGATTTCTGACTTTGATTTTACTTGACCATTTTAGGTGAATACAAATGCCCCTCTCTGAATCAATGTGCAAAGTGCATTGTTTCAAAGAATGTCTGATTGATTTGATTACCCGATGACCGATTTGATCTTGATAATTGATTTCAATGATAAAAGCCCGATTTGCTGATGATGTAGATTTATGTTATGATACTCAAATCTTGCTCTGATGCTTTTATTTTAAAAGATTCCCCAATTTTGATGCCCCACCGATGATTTCAAAATTTTATGTTCGATTACCCCTGATTTGAAAATTCATTGATTGCTTTGAGCACTAGTTATTATGATATGTTTCCCCTTTGGAAATGAAATGGAGGTTGATTTGATGAATTTTTTATAATTTTATAATTTTCACATTTTTTCCAAAATTTTGTGATAAAGTTTGCAAATTTGATTTGATTTCTGATAGTGGTGTGAACAAACATTTTGATAATGATACCCCGATTGTAGAAAATTTTGATATAGAATCAGGACCCTTGGTAAAAATGTGATATAAATGCACTTTTTAGGTGAAAGAGTATAAATAGGAGTTACACTATCCTTTTCACCATTCATTCTCACTCTTACTTTTCCATTTTTTCTCTGACCCTCCTGGTGAAATTTCAAAGATGGTGATCCTCGTTCACAAGTATAGGTTCGAGAGAGGGCATAGATACTAGTGCTTAGTAGAGTATGGGCCTCTAGCGAGTACCTAGATCCTTGTTTCTGATTTTTCTGATTTACAAAAAAAATTGAGATTTTTAGGCATTAAAACCTTAGGTTTTTTCTTAATTTTGTAAAATAACACGTATGCAAGTTTTATTAGCATGTGTAGAAAATTGTTTTAGCACATCTACATTGTGAAATAACATGTAGGATAGAGTGAAATAGTGCTTATGAATGATAACCCCAAGTTTATTTAGCGTGTATGCTAGGCTTAATAGCACGTAGCTGTGTAGTGGAAAATTAAAATTATTGTAGCACGTATTATATTGTAGAGTACCAAGTACAATGCCAAATAGCCCGTTGAACATGTTTTAACATGTGCACCAATTTTAGTAGTGTGTACTAGGTGAAATAGTAGCACGTGTGTTATTTCACCGCATAGGTAGAGATGAAATGATGTGTATGATATTTCCTTTGATTTTTTTAACCTAATTGAATGCTTGTCTACTTCTTTGATTAATGTGATCAACTGATTAATGATGTGTTCTATTCCTGTGATAAAAACAAGTGTTTATATGTGAGACCTACATAACAATCATATTTATACTACTTCATTTTCCATTCTTTTAGTACTTATTTCATAGACATACTTGACTATTTGTGATACTTATGTATTTGAGGATCTATTGTATCCTATGTTATATGTTCGATACCTAATTATGTAATCAGGGTACACTCGAGATACTATATCTTTTGATTCAGTTTAAGTTTATGATGATGTCACATATGATGTACTATGGTGTAAAATACTATTGTGATGAAAAGTTGGTTTAGGAAACTGATGTTATGATAGTTATTTCATTCATAGACATTGTTTTATACAATGCAGTATTGATGATGTATTATGTTTTGTATCATGCGATTTGGACCTACTGATGTGTGCAATGAGTGTGCAAGATTAGTTGACCATGGATCTAAACGTGGGGAACTAGTATTGGAACCCATATTATATACCATGCATACCAAGGTCCTCTTTGTATAAAGAAATATGGACCTCATTGTATAGTTATTATTTCATGAATGTGGTTTGCATGTGTGTATTTTATTTATTTATTGTATATGTGACTTATCCATATCATTTGTTTTAATTAAATGTGCCTAATTTGGCAAATGGTTGCATAAGTGTTGGCATGGTTAGTGAATTGTATTTGATTGGGTCAAGGGTTTGACTAGGGGTTAACCTTAGGGTAGAATCAAGTTACCTTGGGTTGGGATGTTTCTAGATAGTCAACCTTGACTTGGAAATCCGTGGGTAAACTTTAGGTGGAGTTTAGGAGGGTCATTTGGGCTCCCATGGGTTATCTAGGGTCATTTTTAGCTACCCAGATTGATACCTTAGGGGTTAGGGGTTATTTTCAGCCTATTAAGAGCCTTAAATCTCATTTATGACACCCCTAAAGTCATGATTTCAAAGTTGTGCGAAATTGAAGAGTTGTGAGGTTTTGGTTAACCTCCCTCTTCTTCCCAACTTTCATTCAACTTCATCTATGGAGAAGTAAGGCAAGTGGGAAGAAGGGAACGATAGTTTCTTCCCCTCTCATGATAGGTTCCTAGATTTGAGGAGTTTAGCCTTTTTAGGGAAAGCCTTGGGAAGGGTTTGAGTGTTCACCCACTCTCTATTTTTATAGACCATTCACATTGGAAGAAGCTTGGAAAATTATTAGCTTGAAAGGACTTTCATTTTTTAGAATTTCAACTCTTGCTTGGACTAAGGTTGGCCCTTGTGATTTTCTTGCATTTCTTGCATGTGTGTGAGCTTGGAGCTCCATTAATGGAGTCCATGGCCTTTTTTATGGTTTTTATTTTAAAAATTCATGTTTTATAATATGTTGTTTTTTATTTGTAAATTTAATTTGGGATGGGTTTCTTCAAGGCTCACTCACCCTAGGGAGAGTGGAGTAACCTTGAAGGGGGTTGATGAACTACAACTGATTAAATATCTAGATGAACTAAAGAAACATTGATTAGAGATCACCAAGTACTGAAATGATATGTAAGATGATTAAATCAGTCAATATGTTGTCATTGATATCAACTAGTCTTGACAATACTTATCATGTTAGTTACAAACATTTGAATATCTGTTAGATGAAGAAAAGATGAAGAATTGAGATATCTACATGAGAAAAAGATGGATATGACAGATAAGGATAAGGTAAACATTGGGTAAATTTTTGATGAGTCTATGGATTTATATTGTTGACTTGAGCATGTTACGTTAATCTATTATAAAGGAGAGATTTGAAATTAAACATGTCAATATGGTCAATAATTGAAGATTTCTATATACACTGAGCCAGTGCAGTGTATACTGACTGACAGTACCAACCGAGCTAGTCTAACTAGTTATCACTGATGCATTTCTATATTAACTGAGAATGGATGAAAACATTAAATGCAAAGAACAAATGACTGAAATTTGATGAGCTGGAATTGTTATGATTTTGAGATTAAGGATTAAGTTTGTTATGAGATCCACGACTGACAAAATTTGAAGAAGATCTAAAGGATGAGATTGAAACGTGTTAATGACACATCTGCCAAGGAAGGTTTAAGAGGCAAAATGGATAAAGGAGATTCAACGGAACAATCTAATGGTTGATATGAAAATGGTTTACTTGTCTATATTAGAGATATGAGTTTCATTGTTGAAACATGCTAGAAGAAGAAGACTACAGAGATATCACGTGAAGACTATTCATGCATGCCTCATCAGACTGGTTATTGAAAGAACCGAACTATAGAGTTAACCGAGTGTCAGAGAACCATTTATTGAGTGAAAGTAAGTTGAAGAATATTGATGAAGTGAATTTGATTATTGATCATAGGATTTGTATGGGCTTAGCATATATCTGAATATCTGCAATTGAGTTGTATTTGAATCAGATCATACTGTATCAGTTTAACCATTGATTCAGAAAATCTCTTAACTGAGTGGACTTAACTGTCTTATATTCTACCCTATGTCATTCAGAGAATGTACATTGTTATCTTGTTGACCCCATAGTGAATACTGGTCAAAATTTAACTATTAGTGTTAAATCCTCTAACCAGGTCACACTTAACAGTGTGTTTGTAACCTTTAACAAGGTTGTCTCTTCACCGAGCTCACTTCAGAAGAGTGAATTATTTTGGGTTACCGGTCCCAGGTGGTTTTTCCCTTAATAGGGTTTCCACATTAAGTCATTGTGTTATGTGTTATTTGTGATGATATTTTTACTACATACTTTACATACTACATAATTGATTTGGTAGGTAATCACAATTAGTTATTTACTGGTAATCGGTAAAGTAAACAGACATATTGATATTTTATGTTACCAAGCTACATAATTTGTTTAAATTATTTGATAAGGAACATCTTTTTATTTGGGACTGTAGGATAACTGATCTAAGTAATTCACCCCCCATCTCAATTATTCTAACAATTGGTATCAGAGCATATTGGTTTCTTGGAACAAAGTTTTAAGGACTTCAACAAAAATATTACAAGATGTATAAGAGGGAAGTGCCAAAGCTGAACAAGGACAATTTTACTACATGGAAAAGTCAAATGAGACTTCACATATCTAGAATTGGAGAATTTTCTATACCTTTACTTGAAAATGGTTACATACAACTGACGGTTGGTCCTTTGACTCTTGATCAGTTGAGAAACAACACTCATTTCTAAAGTTAGTAAAAATGATACTTGGATCATTGAGAGTGGTTGTACACATCACATGACTGGTGATGAAGATAAGTTTGATCATATTGAGAATTATAATGGAGGATCAGTAAAAATAGGAAATGACACACCTTGCATGGTTAAAGGAAAAGGATCTATTCTGTTGAATGATAGAATTAGATGTGATAATGCATACTAGGTAAAAGGACTGAATTGCAATTTTTTGAGTGTGGCACAACTTAATAACTTAGGTCACCAAGTGGCATTTGAAACCAAGAAGGTAAAGATCTATGATGAAAAGCGAAAGCTTGTTGAAATAGGACAATCAAAATGTAACTTATTTTATCTTGACAATGCTGAGACTTCCTATTTGTTGGTGAAAAATGAAGATGCATGGTTATGGAATAAGAGGTTATGTCATGTAAATTTTGATAACATGATTAAGATCAGTAAAAAGAGAAAAGTTAGAGGATTGCCTAGTCTAACCAAACTTGATCATGTTATGTGCCATCAATGTCAAAAAGGAAAGATTAAAAAAATAGTTTTAAAAGTAAGGACTACTCATTTAAAGGAATTTTGGAATTGGTTCAAACTGACTTATGTGGTCCCATGAGAACTCAGAGCTACTATGGAGATATATACATTATTTTGTTTGTTGATGACTATACTAGATTGATGATAGTTATGTTCTTGAAAGAGAAATCTAAGACATTCAAACTGTTTAAATGGTATAAGGCTTGTTGACACTAAAAATTTTAGGTTCTAAATGAATGAAACATCAGGGAAGTATAGTCTACATTTTTCATTTTTTATGTAATTTCCTTATGTAAAAAATTAAAATGATTAAACAGGCATAAATATTTATCGTTATTCTATGTTTATGAAATAGGTTGCTAATTATTTTATTTCAATAAATTTAATGCATATGTATTGTGAAATAAAATAATTATAAAAAATAATAAATAAAAAGGTGGCAAGAGGGAGTTGAACACTCGACCTCTCAAGCCAACCATTTTCCTACCTACCTACCCTCCTACCCTCTAACCAATTAGTCTATTATTATTCTTCGAGAGGATTTAGGGGAGAAACTAATTTATTTACATTTCCATGTGTAGGTGAAAAATCAATACAATTTCTTATACAAGGAGTATTTCTCTCAAATATTTTTCAATTCAATAATGAAATATTCCTTTCCTATGTATTATTATTTTATCAATTTTAGGAAAAAAGAGTGGGGAGAGGGAGTTGAACACTCGACCTCTTGACCCACCCTTTCTTCCTATCCTAACTACCGGACTCTACCCAAACTGATTGCCCTATGTTATTCTTTGAGAACATGGGTAGAAATAAAAGGATAAATATTAAATTGTTTCATTTCCTTTTAATAATTTAGAAATAAATTATTAGGATAATAAATGTATTTTTTTTCTCTTTTATGTGTATTTCAAAGGGATTTTACAATTCACGAGATTATTGTTTTTACTAATGTGATTGTTTTTAATTTTAATTTATAATTTACTCTCAAAACATTAAAGTGAAAAGTGTATTAAAGTAAATTCATATTAGAAAAGATTACTATGTTTTTAGGTTTTGAAATACTTTTAATTGATATTAATCTTTAGTTTTCAAATACCTAAATGTAATCTTGTAATTTTACCCTATTGTAATTTTAATTTTAAAAATTAAACTTGTAGGGTAAAATTGGCATAATTGATTATATATTACCATATGTGATTTATTTGTAATTTTTTCATTTTAGGAAATACTAATTAATTGATTTGAAGTGTATGCTTTTATTTTATCTTTCACCTTCATTTCAATGTATGCATATTAGGGTTTTTTTTTGAAATGTGAAACTATTTTATTAGAAAGACCCTAAATGTATTTCATAAAATGGTTGTAATATTATTTGTTACATTAGAAATATTTATAACATTAGGGTTGTTATTTTGCAACAAAACTAATACTTTCCCTTGATGAACTACAACTAATTTGAATACATTGTATAACTTGAAGATCTATGATTTAAGATCACTAAGTTGCTGATTAGATATGTAAGATGATTAAATCAGTAATATGTTGTCATTGATGTCAATTAGTTTTGACAATACTTATCTTGTAAGTTACTATACCCAAACATTTGTAGAAGAAGAAGAAAAGAGATGAAGAATAGATATATCTACATGAGGAAGATGGATATGACAGATAAGGATAAGGAGTACATTGGGTAACTTATGGATGAATCTATGACCTTATGTTATTGACTTGATTATGTTGCATTCATCTATGATGAAGGATAGAGAAAAATGCACAAGGCAATGTTGTCAGTTAATGAACCATTTCAGTATACACCGACATAGTGTAGTGTATACTGATCATAGTACAAATTGAGCTTGTGTTCACTGACACATTTCTTTGTTAACCGAGTAGAAGAAAAGAACTAAATGACTAGTTTAGCTGATGGAAGTTGATGAGTTGTAAAGTACCTCAAAATTAGACATGAAGATAATGTTTGTTACGAAGATCGATGGATAACATAATTTGAAGAAGATATAATGGATTGAAACAAAATGTGTTACTAACACATCAGCTGAGGAAGGTTTAAGCGACAAAATCAACAAAGGAGATTAAGCGGAAAAATCTGATGGATGGAATTAAAATGGTTTACTTGTCTATTTAAGAGACTAGGATTTCATGATGAAATCATGCCAGAAGAAGGAGATTGTAGAGATATCACATGAACAAGCTTCATGCATTCTTGATCAGACTGGTTAAGGAGAATCGAACTGCAGAGATAACCAAGCATCAGAAAGCTATTACCGAGCGATAGTAAGTTACTGAATATTGATTGAAACAAAATTGAAATATTGATCAGAGGATTTGAATGAGCTTAACATAGATCTGATAATCTACAATTGAAGTTGTGTTGTAATCAGATCAACTATTGTTACATTTTAACCATTGTAAATAGAGAAATCTCTTAAGAGAGTGGACTAGAAAGTCTTGTAATGTCATTCATAGAGTGTACATTTGTTATCCTGTCAACTCCATAGTGAATGCTGGTTGGACAATAACGGTTGGTCTAAAATCCTCTAACAAGGTCACACCTCATAGTGTGTTTGTAACCTTTAACAAGGTTGGGTCTTCACTGACCTCACTTCAGAAGAGTGAACAATTTTTGGGTTGCCGGTCACAGGTGGTTTTTCCATTCACAGGGTTTCCACGTTAAATCTCTTGTGTTATGTGTTGATTGTGATGATTGTTTGTTATCATACTTTACATATTGCATATTGGATTTGATCAGTAATCACTATATGTTATTAATTGGTAATTAGTAAAAGCACAGACAAAATACTATTTTAGTTTATCGAGCTGCAAAAGTTTTAGTAAATTGTTTTTGGATATACATTTTGTGATTGGGACTATGGATATCTGATTCACCCCCCTCTTAGTTATTCTAACAATTGGTATCAAAGCATTGGTTGCTTGGAATAGAGTTTTAAGGACTTCAGCACAAAGATCTCAAAATATATAAGAGGAAAGTGCCAAAGCTAAACAAGGATAACTTCATAGTATGGCAAAGCCGAATGAAGCTGCATGTATCTAGAATTGGGAATTCTTCCCTGACACTAATGGAGAATGGCTACATTGCACCGCCCACTAGTCCCTTGACCCTTGATCAACTAAGAGATAGGCATGAACATAATGTTACTATGATGGAGATTGTTGCTTTTTGTACCGATGCTGAATTTGAAGATATTAAAGATTGCACTACTGTTAAAGGTATGTGGGATAAACTTGCTCAAGTTTATAGTGGTGATGTGAATGTCAAAAGAGCCAGAGATAAAAGCTTAAGGGGTAAATTTGATGATATGAAGATGAAGGAAGGAGAAAATATTGTGCAGTATACAAATAGACTAAAAGAGGTAGTACATGCTATTAGAGCATCTAATGGTGTTATTGATGAAGAGATAGTGGTAAGCAAAGTTCTCAGAACCTTATTGCTAGTTTATGCAATCAGAATATCTACAATTCATGAAACAAGGTCTGCATCTGGTAACAACCTTACTCTTGATAATTTGATTGGTAAGCTTACAAAAATTGATTTGAATAACTTTGACAATAGTGTTGTACCATCTATTGAATCTTCTTTTTTGTCTTCTCTAAAGATTGGTAAGTCTAGTAGAAAAAACAAGAATGATGATAGTGATAGAAATACTGATGATGAGCTTGATGAACTTGAAGCTCTTATGGCCAGAAGGTTACCTAAAGGTAAAGTAAGATATAGAGATAAATTACCTTTAGCATGCTTTAATTGTAAAGAGGTTGGTCATATTGCTACTAGATGTCCACACAGGAAAGATGATGACAAAAACAAAGACTGATTTGGTGAAGGAAGCTATGGGAGAAGAGGCAACAGAAGTTACCGACACTACAATAGAGACAACTAAGACAATAATGATAAAGACAAGAAGGTGTGCTACATTGCAGAAGAAGATGTCACTAATACCAACATTGATGAAGATGTGGAGGTAGTATTTGTTGCAATGAAGGATGACTCAGAGGAAGATGAGAGGTATGTAGAGACAACACTTATCTCTAAGGTTAATAAAAATGATACATGGATTATAGATAGTGGCTATACACATCACATGACTAGTGATGAAGAGAAATTTGATCATCTTGAAGAACATAATGGAGGATCTGTTAGAATGGGTAATGATGCACCCTATATGGTTAGAGGAAAAGGATCCTTGATGATAAATGATAAAATAAGATGTGATAATGCTTATTGGATAAAAGGTCTAAACTATAATTTGTTTAGTGTGGCACAACTGAACAATTCAGGCCACCGAGTTTCTTTTGAGAGAAAGAAAGTGAAGATATATGATGATGGAGGAAGACTTATTGGAACTGGAACACAGTCGAGAGGTAATTTTTTTTATCTTGATAATGATCAGTCTTCTTGTTTAATGATGAAAGATGAAGATGCATGGTTGTGGCATAAGAGGTTATGTCATGTGAATTTTGATAACATGATTAAGATCAGTAAAAAGAAAAAGGTTAGAGGTCTGCCTAACTTATCTAAGCCTGATCATGTTATGTGTCATGAATGTCAGAAAGGTAAAATGACAAAATCTAGTTTCAAAAGAAAAGATTATTCAACAAAGAAATTACTTGAGTTAGTGCATACCAACCTATGTGGTCCTATGAGAACTCAAAGTTACTATGGAGAGATATTTTATTCTTTTTGTTGATGATTATACTAGATTAATGACAGTCATGTTCTTGAAGGAAAAATTAGAGGCATTTAAGATGTTCAAGTGGTATAAAGAAAAAGTTGAGAAAGAGACTGGTAAAGAATTGAAATTCTTAAGATCTGACTGAGGTGGTGAATTTATTTCTGATGAATTTATTAACTTTTGTAATGAGCATGGTATTAAAAGATAGGTCTCTCCACCAAGGACACCACAACAAAATGGAATAGCTGAAAGGAGGAATATGTCAATCATTGACTGTGCAAGGACACTAATGTTACACAATAATGTTGCTCAGACATACTAGAGGGAAGTTGTCAGCACAGTTGTTTATGTTTTCAATTGAGTACAACTAAAGGACACTAATGAGACACCCTATAAGTTATGGTTTGGTCACAAACCCAATGTAAGTTATTTTAGGATTTTTGGAAGTAAATGTTTTATTTTGAAAGATGAAAGAAATGGGAAGTTCAACTCAAAAGGTGATGAAGGGATATTTCTAGGATATTCCACTAAAAGTAAAGCATACAAGTGTCTTAACAAAGTAACTAATAAAATGATTGAAAGTACTAATGTTTGAGTTGATGAGTTTGATGATAAGAATGTAGAGAAAATCGCAAAGGAACCAGAAGACTACAGTAGATTCAGTTACATTGAACAACTAGAGTACCTACCAATGCAGCAGATAGTGACAACCAGTCTGCAGGAAAACAATACCAAGGAATAGGAAAGAGAAACCGAAGAGCAGGAAGCATCCACCAAGCAAGAAAATGAACCTACATAGGATGAACAAGAAAGAAGAGATCAAATAATGAAAAAATTTGTCAAAAGACATGATCCTGAGACACAAATCATTGGAAATAGACAAGTTGGCATGCAAACAAGAAGTAAAGCAAGACAAGGTACATGTCTAGTTTGTGAATATGAACCGAAGAATGTAAAATTTGCATTAGAAAATGATGAATGGGTTAATGCAATGAAAGAGGAAATAGAACAGAAAGAGAAGAAAAAAACTTGGAGTTTAGTACCCAGACCTAATGAAAAGAATGTTATCAGTACTAAGTAGATAGTCATAAATAAGCTTAATGAGAATGGAGAGCTAACAAGAAACAAAGCTAGGTTAGTATGCAAGGGATATGCATAGGAGGAAGGAATAGATTATGGTGAGACATTTGCACCTATTGCTAGATTTTATGCAAACCCTAGAGAATCACACATGGTTGCTACAAAGAGAATCTTAAGATACCTAAAGAAAACTAAAGATTATGGACTGTGGTATCCTAAGAAAGGCAAGTTTGAACTGAAGGTGTACACCGATGCTGATTGGGCTGGAAATGTGGATGATAGAAAGAGTACCACTGTAGGAGCATTCTTCTTTGGTAAAAGACTTATTACATGTACAAGTAAGAAATAGGCTTGTATTTCTCAGTCTAAAGCTAAAGAAAAGTATGTTGGTGCTGCTACTAACTATTCAAATATTGCATATATCAAGCAAGTGTTAGAAGGAATGAATGAGGTAATAACTAAGCCGGTGATTATATATTGTGATAACACTAGTGCTATTAATATTTCAAATAATCTGGTGATGCACTCTAAAACAAAGCATATATCAATTAAGTATCACTACTTAAGGGAACAAGTACAAGAGAAACAAGTTAAGCTAGAATTTGTTACATCAAAAGAACAACTTGCTGAAATATTTACAAAGCCTCTACCAAAGGATACATATGAATACTTGAGGACTAGACTTGGGGTCTGTCCCCTGTCTACTAGTCACTAAGGTGATCTGGAGGTTGCATCAGCCTAATCTTATCAAAAGATCATACATGTTGATGCAGCAGATTTCACACTTTGAATTTCTATCTAAGGTTGTGAAAGATTGAAGTATTGGAACCGATTTGCATAACAGTATATCGAGATACAAAGAATGCACCAAACAATAAAGAGTTACATGGCTACTACAGAGTTGTATGTTTTTATTGTTCTTTGGCATTATTATCAAAGGGAGAGAGATCAATATGAAGAATATGGAGCCAAAGACAAACAGAGAGAGATACAGAAAAGAGAGCTGGAAAGATCATATCTGTAGAACTTAGTCTACACTTGCAAATGCTTTTATGTAACATAGTGATTAAACATATTAAGCTAGGGAGAGCTTGTACTATTACAACATTTGTTGATAGAGTTGTAGAATACATGTTTGGTATGTGTATGGCATATTTCATATTGCTTGTGTTGCCATCAATGCCAAAGGGAGAGATTGATGAACTACAACTGATTTGAATACATTGTATAACTTGAAGATCTATGATTTAAGATCACTGAGTTGCTGATTAGATATGTAAGATGATTAAATCAGTAATATATTGTCATTGCTGTCAACTAGTTTTGACAATACTTATCTTGTAAGTTACTACACCCAAGCATTTGTAGAAGAAGAAGAAAAGAGATGAAGAATAGATATATCTACATGAGGAAGATGGATATGACAGATAAGAATAAGGAATACATTGGGTAACTTATGGATGAGTCTATGACCTTATGTTATTGACTTGATTATGTTGCATTCATCTATGATGAAGGATAGAGAAAAATGCACAAGGCAGTGTTGTCAGTTAATGAACCATTTCAGTATACACTGATGTAGTGTAGTGTATACCAATCATAGTACAAATCGAGCTTGTGTTCACCGACACATTTTTTTGTTAATGGAGAAGAAGAAAAGAACTAAATGACTAGTTTAGCCAATGGAAGTTGATGAGCTGTAAAGTACCTCAAAATTAGAGATGATTATAATGTTTGTTATGAAGATCGACGGCTAACATAATTCAAAGAAGATCTAATGGATTGAAATAAAACATATTATTGACACATCAGCTGAGGAAGGTTTAAGCGAAAAAATCAACAAAGGAGATTAAGTTGCAAAATATGATGGATGGAATTAAAATGGTTTACTCATTTATTTAAGAGACTAGGATTTCATGATGAAATCATGTTGGAAGGAGACTACAGAGATATCACGTGAACAAGCTTCATGCATGCCTAATCAGACTGGTTAAGGAGAACTAAACTGCAGAGATAACCGAGTGTCAGAAAGCTATTACCGAGCGACAGTAAATTACTAAATATTGATTGAAATAGAATTGAAATATTGATCAAAGGATTTGATTGAGCTTAACATAGATCTAATAATCTGCAATTGAAGTTGTGTTGTAATCAGATCAACTACTGTTACATTTTAACCATTTTAAATAGAGAAATCTCTTAACAAAGTGGACTAGAAAGTCTTGTAATGTCATTCATAGAGTGTACATTTGTTATCCTATCAACCCCATAGTGAATGCTGGTTGGATGATAATGGTTGGTCTAAAATCCTCTAACAAGGTCACACCTCACAGTGTGTTTGTAACCTTTAACAGGGTTGGGTCTTCACCGACCTCACTTCAGAAGAGTGAACAATTTTTGGGTTGTCGGTCCCAGGTGGTTTTTCCCTTCATAGGGTTTCCACATTAAATCTCTTGTGTTATGTGTTGATTGTGATGATTGTTTGTTATTATACTTTACATGTTGCATATTGGATTTGATCAGTAATCACTATATGTTATTAACTGGTAATCGATAAAAGGACAAACATAATACTATTTTAGTTTACCGAGCTGCAAAAGTTTTAGTAAATTGTTTTTGGATATACATTTTGTGATTGGGACTGTGGATAATTGATTCACCCCCCTCTTAGTTATTCTAACAGCCCTATGTGAATTCTTTTAAAAATATTAGGGTAAGTGCTCCCGTATTTTAGGAGAGTTATAAATCTTTTTACCCTAATGATTTAAAGAGTATTTCTATTGCCTTATATTTATGAAAGGGTATTTTTAGAAGTAAATGCATTATGGTTAATATCTTATGAAAGTAAATTTAAAAATTTAAAGTTATATTCCTATGTAATAATTTTAGGTGTTGACCACATTTTCATATGTTTGATTTTTAAAGTAAATACCTATGATTAATGATTTAATTTTATCGGTATTTTATTTTATTTATCAAAAACATTTGTATGAATTATATTATGATCTTATTAATGTTTATTTGTTATATCATTAATTAATAATTGAATAATTTTAAAGATCATATTAAAAACCTAAAACATTATAGAATATAATAAATTTAATTTTAAATTCAATTACCTAATGTCGGGTATTTGTGCATGGGAATTATATTTACGGATCATTATGAACATACTTGAAGATTGTAACAAATTGATTTTGTCATATGGGAAATGTGTTTCCCTAAAAACCATTATATGGTTTATTTTGTAATTTCTAGGGTTAGTTTTAGGGATTAAGTTTTTGTGAAAGGGTATGTCTTTTCACAGAAAACCTTTGGAAAATATATTTATACTGAAACATTTGTAAGCAAAAAACATCATGACACACAATTGGTACAATACCTCCTAAACTACAGATTTGGACCTAATATTTTAATTTTTCAAATGCTAATGTCAGATAAGTTGGTTTATACCTTTTGAAGTTATATATCTTTTATTTTCAATTAGTTTTTCAGATACTCTGGTAACATGGTGTTCTACTGTGTGATTTTCCTTGATTTATTTGTTCAAAGTTAATTTATGCAATTCAAATAGCAACTGTGTGGTCTGGGAACCTACCGTTGTTCCTTTCGGCCTCTTAATTTGGGTTAAAATCGATAGGATTAATTGTATGATTTATTTTGAATTGTGATTCAATGGAAGCCTATAGGATGATAGTCTTTCTTTATAGGAGTGAGTTCCCTTAAAACTGTCTCTGACTATACATATGATTGAAAGTAATTAACTCTATTCCCAATTCTGCATTAGGCACTGATCTCATTTCATTTTTAATTGTTATTTGGTTCTATTTTGTATTTTACATATTAAATATGATTTATTCTTTATAAAGAATTCAATTAGGTTTTAGTGATAGGTTCAGGCTTTAGTTTAGATATCATACTACTTAGCTATTAGGAGATTAGGTTATTTTGCTCCAAGGATTGTTTACCCCTTTGGAAGGAATTTCTTTTCTCCGTGCGTGCATTTGTGCAGTTTAAAAGCACTTGTGGATTCAAGCCTACCAGCCTTGGCTCAATCAAGTGAGAATTGTAGAGGCACTTGTGTTTTCCTATCAGTTGGCCTCAAAATAGTCCAGCATTTTTAAGCACCAACAAATTGGCGACTCTGCTGGGGATGCTATCAGTAAAAGATACCTACAAAATCTTTGGTTACAATTTATTCAGACTCTACTGGAGACATAACTCAGAGTCAGTTATATGATTTTATCCTTCTTATGAAGAAGGTGGCGACTCTATTGAACAAAGCATTTTATTTAGTGACTCTACTGAGGGAGAAAACTCAGAAGGAGATAGGAAGATAGCCTAGAAGGGATGATAAATTTTCCTTTAATTAGTAGTAGTAGATCTATTACATGATGTTTAGAATTCCATTCAAAAGGTTTTTGATTACCA
This sequence comes from Chamaecyparis obtusa, assembly GCA_027943335.1. Classification (NCBI taxonomy): domain Eukaryota; kingdom Viridiplantae; phylum Streptophyta; class Pinopsida; order Cupressales; family Cupressaceae; genus Chamaecyparis; species Chamaecyparis obtusa. Next base: position 1,908,453 of record BSBK01000141.1, read on the forward strand.
TTGATACCAAGCCTTTTGATCTTAGAAAGTTTCAATGCAGTTCTAATGAATTGTTTTCACAACTTTCACAAAGGGTTCTTGAATTTTATTTAAAATTATGATGAATCATCTCTTGATCATTTGGATGCTTTTCATATATTCCTTGATAATTATGAGGTCCATACAAAAGGTGATGCCATGAAGTTGTTTGCATGGTCATTAAATAATAATGCACAAGAAGTATATGAATCATTACCCACACATTGTATCTCATCATGGTGAGAGTTTGAGAAATGGTTTCTTTATACATTTCATGATGCTAGTGTGTGTGTGAATTTTGTACCTAGCTATAGACACAACACTTCAGAAAAATATTAGAGGTTAGCAAAAATAAAAATCTGCAAGTAATTGAAACTATGCTAACGAAGCGATTTACTACCTTCTAGTAGGTGCAAGTATGATGTTTTTAGATTGGAATCGAGATCAGTGACAATGCAACACTTAAACGAAGGATTTAAGATGATGAAAGAAATGAAATATGAATGCAAATTAATCTATATTTTTGTATTTTCTATGCAATAAGAATGAGAAACTATATGAATCTAAGCTATAATGTATGAAATTGAGTTTGAATGCAGATTTAATCTAAGAAATACTATGAATGCATATAAAAATATATGATATGAAACTATGAATTCTCAAAACAATAATGAAAATCTCACAATAGCCTTGATTCACAAAAGATTGATTCTTTAGTCACGAATTCACCAGAGTGAGGATGCAATTTTGAGGTCTTGTTTAGCTAGACCTTTGTGAAGAGCTGAGCCTTGATTTTATAGAAATATAGGGCTTGAGGATGCATTGAGAAAAGCCATAAATCACTCTTGATAAACTCAGGTTGATTTTTGAGTTAACAAGAAATTAAGAATATTTAATTCATAAAATCATGCAAAAGCAATTTTTATCTCAAAATAGAGCTTTAGTTCTCTTTTTCAACTCATCATCAGATGTTGAGTTTTAGAAAGTTTACAAATTGAAATTAGCAATTGTTTTAAAGTTGACTACTTTTGTGATTGTGCATGATTTAATATGAATTAATTTAATAAATAAAGTGATTTATTTTCCACTTAACTGATTTTGAATTAAAACAATTGATTTATGGGTTAATCAATTATTAAATCAAAATTTATTTCAATTAAATCATTAAATTTGACAACTTTGATTTTAAATCAATTAAATAAATATCCAATTGATTGTTTGTAGGAATTTTGATTTATTGTCAAAATAAAAATAATATTAATTAGGAATAAATGCAATTAAATCTAATTAAATAATTAAGTGGCAGAATTAAACTAATTAATTAATTATTCATCATATTCAATTAATCAACTTTAGGATAAATAATAACATTTATCACCAAATAATATTTAATTAAAGATAATTAGATAAATTAGGAATATTTAGGAAATATTCCCTGATGCAGAATTAAGATAAAATCAATTAGGATTTCGATGTGAAGATGTGCCTTAGGTTAGGACTTTTGTATCAATTTCATTCGATGTGTCGATATAGGAGGTTAATGAACCTATAGCCCATTTTTGGGGTATTACATTTTGCCCCTCTTTGAATTACTGTGCGAAGCACAGTGGTTGAAAGATAGTCTATGTATGATAAAGATGTATGAAACTAATTTGTTTTGAAAGATGAACTGATTCTGAGACAAAAATCAATTGAAAGCTTTAAAGATTCAAGATTTGAGATTTAGGTCCTGAGTGACCAAAGATAATGTTAACTATAGCAACAATGAACCGGTGATTATGAAAAAGTGTCAAAATGCCTGATTCTGAACCTTATGATTGCGAACAAGTGAGTGACTGATTCCAAACCTGAATGTCCTTGTATGAATCATATTGGTATCACATCTTGAACCCATCAGTTATGAAGAACCAAGGAAATGACACTAATGAACTGATAGTTACAAAAAGCTGATACAATTTACAAAATAGATTTAGGATACTAGATTGCAATAGACTTTCCCCAAGCGATGAGGACTTTAGATGAATCAGCAACTAGACGTGGTTGTTGTCTTGATTACTGAGAGAAATATTTGATTGATAGAATTGAGTTATAGACTTGAATGGTGTGTAATACCATGCCCCCTTTGGGATTAAAATTGAAATCTAAAAAGAAAATTCAGTGTTGTATAGTTTAGAAGCATGTTAATTGATTTGAGAATTGGTTATACACATTCAAGAATGCATCCTGCATCGTTTAGAGGTCCTAGAGACTAAGTTTGACTATGTTTGACCATGAGCTGACTATGGTTGACCAAGTTAAAATTTTGATAGTTTGATATAAGATAGTCAGTTAAGTTGAATACTGGATTTCTGTGATGATTGAAGGTTGATTGTGCAAGCAGTTGACAATATGAATGATCTTAGATTTCAATTTTGATCCTAAAAAAGGATAATACTTGCTATTTTGTTGGAGGAACCTTCATACAATGCTCAGTCCTTGTGTCATGTTTAGCATTTTTGGTTTTGAAGAATCGTTTAAGTGTTCAAGCAATTTTTGAGATCATGCAAAGTGCAAAATGAAATGCAAACCTAGGACCTAGGACCTAGTCACTGATCATGTGTTGATTCATTCTCATCATTGAACTTTTAGGTAACCGGATAAATCAATACAATGCCCACTAGTTATGAAACCATAGACATATGAATATTGATTTGTATGTGCAAGAATCAATACAATGCCCACTGGTTAGGCAACCATGGACATATGGATATTGATTTTATTTTTGGAATGTCAGATTAGATATAAGCACCAAGGCACAAACACCAAGATGACCTAAATATCATGTCCATTTTGATATAGCAATTTGTGTAAGTATCAGAACATAAATGTTAGGATGACCTGAATATGCCTTGCATTCAAACACATCAAACAGTTAAGAGATCATTCTAAATCCAATGTGAATCACCCATAGTGACCCTTTATTGTTCACATCCTTAGGTAAGATCATGTTTCACAGTAGGACAAATAACTCTCTCAAAAGACAATAGTTAGATCAACTTCCTTGAATTTTCTATGTATCAATGGTCAAGGTACTCATGGCCATCCAATATGAGATGGAGGCTCTTACAGATGGACACCATTTCAATCCAGAATTTCCAAAGTTGTTAGATTTTCACATACAAGAAGAAGACAAAAAAAAGATTATGCCCCTAGTCATCACTCTCTAAATCTTGTAAAGGACATCATCAAAGAGCTCAAAGGACACAATATGCAAAAATATCAATGCAAATCAGTAAGCATACAAGGAGATAAAAGCATGTAAAAAGCATAGATTGTTTTCAATTTGTGTTTGATTGTGTTCTTGTAGATGCAAAATCCCTTTCTGGAGAGGAGACTAACTGACTAACTTGGATGAAGCTTCAAAGGACTCTGACTGGATATGACTTGTCTAAGATGTACTGGAGGCCATAGGATATGACATTGATTGCCTCCAAGTGTTAAGCATTGATAGGATACAGACGCTTGAACTGATTGGTGTACAAACTGACTTTATTGAAACAATGATAAATACAGACTAAAGTAGACTAAAAGCTGAGAAAGACCAAGATTGCGCTGATAGAAGGAGCATTTTGAAACAAGTGACACCTATTTGATGGGTTTTCACCATCTTGGCAGAGATTCTTTTTTTGTTACCAAGGTGCTTGTTTCCAGGTTTTCACCAAGGCACTTTTCTTTTTCTCATTTTTTTGTATTTTTCATTTTTTTAATTTTTTTGTACTTTTGATATTTTTTACTTTTTTTGTGAATCATCAAGGCACCTATTGCTAGGCTTTCACCAAGATGTTCATTTTTTCAGGACTTTTTCCAATTTTTATAATTTTTTCAGGACATTTTACCATAGACTGAATGTCTTAAGCATAGAATTTCTTTAGATGGAGAACGTTGATTGGTTCTTAGAGTTGTTCTCCTTTAGTCATTGAGAGTTGATATGAACCAGAGCCAAAAGTAGTAGTGATTACAAAGGGACCCAACCAGTTGGGTTTAAACTTCCCCTTGCGTTCTCTATGTGATTGATTTTTAGGATTCTCTCTCAAGACTAGACCACCAACCTAAAATTCTCTATGTCTGACTTTCTTGTTGTAACCTCTCAGCATTCTTTTCTGATACACTCTGAGATGATCATGCACTTCTTGTCTGCACTCATCTAGTAGTTCAAGTTCTTGCAACCTAGACACTCTGTAGTCATCATCAGTTACTAGACCATGCATTCTGATTCTTAGTGATGGGATTTCAACCTCAATAGGTAGTACCGCTTCAAACCCATAAACTAAAGTGAAAGGTGTAGCCCCAGTAGGCATTTTGATACTTGTTCTATAGGCCCAAAGAGTTGGATTGATCATGAGATGCTAGTCTCTTCCTATTTTATTAACTGTACGATGCAAGATTTTCAATAGATTCTTGTTAGAAGCCTCTTCTTTTCCATTCTGTTGAGGATAGTAGATAGATGACCAATCTTGTGTAATCTTGAATTTGACACATAAATCATGCAAGTCTTTGTTCTTAAATTGTCCACCATTATCTGTGACTATATAATGTGGAATACCATACCATCATATGATGTAGTTCAAGATGAACATAGATATTTGTTTTCTAGTTGCTTGTGTTAAAGGGACTGCTTCTACCCATTTCATGAAATAATTTGTAGCTATAATAATGTGGGTATGCCCATTAGAAGAATGAGGATGTATGGATCCTATAAGATCAAATGCCCATTGATGAAAAGGCCATTGTGTAGTGAAGGGGATAAGATCTCTCCCTAGAGCATGAATTAAGTTGCCATGCACTTGGCACTTTTGACAGTTCTTAGAAAACTTGATAGACTCTTTCTCCATTTCTGGCCAATAGTACCCAGCCCTAATAAGTTTTTGGGCTAGTGTTAAACTGTTCGAGTGTGACCCACAAATACCATCATGGACTTCCTCTAACAAACATTGAGACTCTTCCCATTCTAAACATCTAAGTAGCATGCCATCTAGACCTCATTTGTACAGATTATGACCAATGATGACATATCGGGAGGCATTATGGATAATGTATCTCTTTTCATGATGGTTAAAGGTATTGGGAATGATTTGGTCTTTGAGATAGGAGTATAGGTTTTTATATCAAGATGAATCATGACCCACAATAGTGCAGATCATACAGGTATCAGGGTAGTCATATGTAGGATAAGATAGTGCTTCCACCAGGAACTCATAGTGTAGCTCATGTTCAGGCTACTATAATAGAGTAGATAGAATTGCCATTGCATCAATAGCCTTGTTCTCTATTCTAGGAATTTGCTCAAAGGTGATAGATATGAAACACTTCTTTAGATCATCTACCATTATTTTGTATGGAATGAGCTTTTCATCTTTCATTTAGTACACATCATTGACTTGATGGATAACAAGTTGGGAGTCCCCATGAATGTGTAACTTAGTCACTCTCCACTCAATTGCTAGTTTCATACCATTTAAAAGGGCTTCATATTCAGCAATATTTTTTGTACAAGGAAATTTGATTGTGAAGGCCTTAGGAATGGAGTATCCTTGAGGAGTGATAAAAAAGATACCTGCTCCAGATCCATTTTGTGTATAGGAGCCATCAAAGAATAGCCTCCATGCTCTAGAAGAAAGATTCATGATAGAGGAATCTAGAAATTCCATTTGCATTGGTGTATCATCAAACAAAGGTGCATCAACCAATTGATCAGAAATTACCTATCCTTTTATAGCTTTTCTTTCAATATATTCAATGTCAAATTCACTTAAGAGCATGACCCATTTGGCTAATCTACCTAGGAGGGAAGCTTTGCTTAATAGGTACTTTAGTGGATCAATCTTAGCTACTAAATGTGTGGTATGAGCCAACATATAATGTCTTAATTTCTGTGATGCAAAGATCAAAGCTAGAAAAGCTTTCTCAATCATTGAATATTTCTTCTTATATGCTACCAATGTTCTACTAATATAGTATATAGCTCTTTCATTCTTGTTTTCATCACGATGTGCTAGTAATGCCCCTAGTGATGTATCTATAGTGGAGACATATAAGATCAAAGGATTCCCTTGAATAGGAGGCATCAAGATAGGAGGATTTGATAGATATTTCTTGATATGATCAATTATTTTCACATTCCTCATTCCATGCAAAGATCACACCTTTATGTAATGTCTTGGTAAAAGGCTGTGAGATATCCGCAAGCTATGATATGAAACACATGATAGATTGTACTCTCCCTTGTAATGTACTCATTTGACTGATGTTCTTGGGAGGCTGCATCTCCATGATAGCCTTTACTTTAGCTAGATCAATTTCAATGCCCTTCTTTGAAACTATGTATCCTAAGAGCTTTCCAGAAGTGACACCAAAAGCATACTTCTTAGGATTTAGTCTGAGACTAAATTTTTCCATTCCATCTAGTATCTTGCTCAAGTCATTTAGATGTTCAACTCTAATCATAGATTTTACTAAAGTATCATCAACATAATCCTCCATAGTTCAGTGCATCATGTCATGAAAAATAGATGTAATAGCTCTCTAATATGTAGCACCAGGATTCTTAAGCCCAAATGGCATGACATTCCAATAGAAGGTACCCCACTCACATGTGAAAGCAATTTTCTCTTCATCCTCTGGAGCAATTTTTATTTGATTATATCTAGAAAAACCATCCATTAAAGAATACATCTCAAAGCCCGCAGTCATGTCCACTATCATATCAATGTTAGGTAATGGAAAATCATCCTTGGGGCATGCTTTGTTCACATCTCTAAAATCCATGCATACTCTTATTGATTTGTCTAGTTTTGAAATAGGTACAATATTAGAGATCCATTCAACATAGTCAATAACATGGATGAATCCATCTTTTAGTAGCTTCTCTAATTTAGCTTTGACCAAGAGTGCAACATGTGGATGCATCTTTCTCAATTTTTGCTTAACAAGTTTGACGTTTGGAGCTATAGATAAATGGTGTATTATAAGATCAGGATCCAACCCTAGCATATTTGAATATTTCCATGCAAAGTTGATCTTCTTTTCTTTTAGGAATGTTGTAAATTTTCGCTTCTCTTATTTTGATAAGGATTGTGCTACATGGATCAACTATGGTTCTTCTATTGTTCCCAAGTTGATGGATTGAGTGGGCTTAATTAGAACTGGAGATCTGTCCTACAAATGACTCAGAAGGACATCAAATATCTCATCCTTAGGTTCTGAGACTGCCACAAGAACCATCAGATACATCTTTTATTTTTACTTTTGTAGGTTCTAAGATTGCCACAAAGTGGTTTTCACCCTTAGAACTCCTTTTCTTTTTATTCTTATTCTTATTTTTCTGATTAAGATACTTGATGTTTGACTCCGTCATGCTAACGCTTGGTTCACTGATGGAAATCCTCATAGGCTCAACTTCATTTAGGTAGAAAGAAAGGGCATAGTCATTCGGGAAGGTTTAAATACCATAGCTCAGATTTGTGGAAGTTTGGTCAAGAAGGTCAGGATGTTGGATAGTCAAAGTGGTAAAGACTAGGAAAGAGTGTTTATGGATATGGATTTGTCATCATTGGTCCTAACCCAATGCTCAAGTTCAAAGGTGATATTGCAACTTAAGATGTTCAATTTGTGAATAGGCTCAATGTCATTGTGGAAGTCCACTTCAACCATCTGTGGATCAGACTTAATAAGTTCATCATTTCACTCTAGACTTACATTGGGTTTAGGTGCATATTGGTGAATAACATCAACATGTTTTTCTGTAATAAGCTCATCTTCTTCTAAAATGCCTCCCCATTCATAGTTTTTAGATTCTTCATCTATGCCTCTAGGAAATCTAAGAACATGAGTAAAGTTAGGATGAATACCCCAAGAAGGGTTACCCTCAAATTCTGATTTGAATTCATACTCATGAGAATTTTTCTCAGAATAACTACCACCTTCCTCTTTGGCTATTTGATTGTCTTCGAGATTAGTTGGTTCTTGTGGTGCAACTATCTCTTTCTCTATAGTAGGTTCTTATGTTTCTACTACATTAATTAATTTTACCGGATCATCTTCAGCTTCAAGGAGGTCTTTTATTTCTTTAGGCAAATGCTCATAGGGAATGAGATATTCAGTGATGTCTGAATCATCACTATCAGATTGTTCTATTGTTTCTCCCTTTAGTTGATTTGTTGTGGAAGGCTCAACCTGTTCTAAGACATGTGGGAGGTTCTTGCTAAGACAAAAAGGCTTCTTCTTGTATCCTAGACTTTTTGTATTCTTGTTTGCTTAGCCACGATGATCAAGAGGTGATAGAAGACCTTTACCCTGTAGTCCTAGAGGATCAATTTGTCTCCTAGGCCATATGACTTAGAAGGGATATTCAGTATTTTAGCATCACATTTTTTAACAACTTGAGATTTAGGTTCATCTTTGTATAGCCATGTGAGCATAGCTTCATCCTCTTCAAATTCCTATTTAGATACTTGTTCTGCAAAAAAATTTCCTTTATATGCCTCAAGAGGTTCTTTAGACTCTAGTTTGGACTATTTCAGAATTTGTCCATAGGACTTAGGTGAGATAGGGAGAGATGTCAAAGATAAGACTGACTCTATAGTATATTCTCCCATACCATTTTCTTTGATTTTAACCTCTTTAGAAAAACACAACACTTCAGTAAAACATTAGAGGTGCTAAAGTAACTGCATTTGTTGATTGATTATCTCTATCTCTTCTTACAATTTTGATGACATTGCAACAGCTTGACACCCATATTAGGCTGAGAAGAAGAATCTTCTTTACCATATTTAGCAAATGGTTCTGTGAATGTTGTATGATCATTATTGCTCTTATAATTGTCAATCATGATGTCTCCTTTATCAATTTTGTCTTGTATGATGTGCTTCAAGTGAACATAGTTATTAGTCTTGTGACCCTTATTGTGATGGAATTCACAGAAGTTGTTCTCCCTCCACCATTTTAGTTTAGGTTCAGGATCAAAGACTTTCATCTCAAGAAAGTAGATGATTTTGTTTTCCAATAGAGTTTTCATGGTAGATTCCAAGGACTCTCCAAGAGGAGTGAATTTGTGATTAGGATCTATAGACCAAGGTCTATAATCAGATGACTTTTTGTTAGATTTAGATGTTTTACCTTCAGCAGCTTTGATGGCTTGGGTGCCAATAGTGAGATTGAAAGTGGGTGCCTTAGATGGGGCACAAATATTATCAACAACGCCATCTGTGATGATGCCTTTATTCTTATTCTATTTTTTTTTTGTCCTTTTGAAGTGATATGTCTCCTTTTTGCACAAGTACTTTCTCAATTTTGATTGCATTTTCTACGATCTTATCAAAGGATGTATGATTTTGCATTTGTAAGTGGTAGTTGAGTTCTAGAACAAGATTGTTGATGAAGATTTCTAGCTTCTCAATTTCTGGAATGGGTTTAGCATATAGAGAAAATTTCTTCCTCCATCTCTTGAGAAATATCAGGAATGTTTCACCTAGATATTGTTTCAGATTGTAGATGTCGATCATGGTGACCAGATGTTGAATATTGTAGGAGTATTGTTGATAGAATAGTTTGATTAACTTCTAAAAATTTTTGATAGTTGGAGGCATTCTAGAGAATCAATGAATGGCTACTCCTCCTAGAGATCAAGGGAAGAGACACATTAAGTAGGATGGCTCGTGCATGAACTCCATGGATTGAGTACATAATTCTTTGACATGATCTCGAGGATCAGAGTTTCCATCATACTTATCATACTTAGGCATTTCCACTTTTTTAGGGAATGGTGTCATGTACAAGTCTTTATCAAATGGAAAAGGGCATAGAGCTTCCATGGAGAACTCCTTAGGTTCCTTTTCTTTTTCAAGTTTGTTAAGTTTGACTTGCATGGCATGCATCTATTTCATCATAGCTGTGATAGGAGTTTCTTCCTCATGTGTAATGATATCTTCCACATTAAAGTTTGGAGGAAGTTTAGCTCCTTGATGAGCTAACTCTAGAAAGTATGCTTCTCTATCTTCTTTCAAGAAATGTTTCATCATTCTTTTGAAGTTATCATCATTTTGATATTGGGCAATTTCAGAAGGTGTGGGTTCTTGATCCATACCATGTTGAGACTAATGTCCTTGGGACCCATGATATGTCCCTCCATGAGACATGTTAGGAGTTTTATGGCTCCCTAGATTAGATCAAGGTGGAGTTTGTTGATTACCTCTGTGAGTTGATGGAGGGTATGTAACCAATTTTCAATCAAAAATTGTCAAGCCCATCGTCTTCGTAAAGACCAGAATTGTAGAGTTGTTCAAGAGTTGGATGCTTTTGAGTAGTCAAAGGTACAGTGTTAAGTGCTTCTCTAGATTTCTTGTGAGAGGAAGCTCTAGTTTCCACCATTAACCTTGGGTGAAGCAAAAGAATAAGATGAAGACAACCGAAGAATGAATTGATTCAAGAAGATCGAATGCCGCAACCTTGTCAAGATTGAAGTGATTAAAGATTAGATCAGACATAAATGAAGGATACTACACCACAATAGTGTGGGTAGATGCCCAAAAAATGGTGGGCATGAGCTCACAACACTTAGCTGTTTAGTAAAAAGATTGAATTTGAAGATAATTTTGACAACGTTTTGACACAAGATGAAAAAGACTCAAATCGATAAATCAAAAGGCTAAATTAGACTCAAGAGACCACTTTAGAAAAATGAATGGATTCATTATAGGTGCTGCTATATTTCTGACATAATAATTTGTTTGACAGATTCCAAGATTTGTTTCTCAACTCTAGACATGCAGTTTCAAACAGTGTGCAATAGGAAAATAGGTATACCGACCCTAGACAAAAATAAGATCTAACAGAAAGTTGACCAACTGGTAGTAATAAGCTCTCTTTTGCAAATTTTAGGATAGGTTCATGTGAGAGAATGTTGTTTTATGCAAGGAAGTACCAAGTTACGCACAAGAATGTGCTGTCTTGCATGAAGGAATGCTCAAAAAGTGAAATTTTGTGGGATAAAAGGACACAGTTTGATAGTTTAGGCATAGTTTTCAAGGCATAGATTTTGAGACACAGTGTTGGCTATTCTCTGATAGAATATTCAGTTCTCACTCCAGAAAAGGATTTTTGCTCAAATTTTGCAATTTTTCAATGTTTTAGTATCAGATTGTTATGCAAATTTTGAAGATCCGTGTAACTGTTACTTTCAAGTAACTAAGAAGATATCAAGCACACAAAATAACAAGCAAGGAAAGCAAGCAATCATCTGAAAACAATGAACAAGGGCAAAAGAAACCTTGCACATGAACAATCAATAGTGACTTATTGTGTTAATCCCTAGAAATACTACTTGTGTATACTCCAAAAAGTTTTTCAATAACGCACATATTCCTAGAAAATAAAAAATTTGGCCTCACTAGGGTTTGTAGTAATGGTCTGACTCAGCAACTTTTTGTTGGAAATTTGGCTAATGTGGATGCATAGATGTTGTCATTATGGCAACATATGATCTCTACTGAGAGCGCAGAATTTGGAATGCAAGTATGGCAAGTTGAAGGAAGAAATTGTCTAAGTATGGATATAGTGATCCTGACAGAGCACCCGATGAAGATTTAAATGGTGACGTCCACAGGAGCAATATTTTTGTTTGCATAGTTAACTGAAGCTTCTACAAAGTATGAGGATACCTCATCTTAGTGCACATAAAGTTTGGAGTAGTACAAATGAAGTTACTCAAAGTTTACCGAAGATAGTTTTTGCAGACAGAACCGTTTTGGAGATAGTATTAGCGAAAGAGTTAAGGGATTATTTTTTCTTGTAAAAATAATGACTTAACATTATGAAGGGACAACATCCTAGATGTTTACTCTTGGATAAATATTTTGGAAGCTGACCATATAAAGTTATTAGCTCTAATAACTCATATATTAGGCATACTTGAAATGTAATGATAAGGATATGATATGATGTGTGAAAAGAATGAAAAGGATAACTTGCGATAGTTGTATATTGTGATAACAACAAAGGCTACTGATGTGAAGTTGTAAGTAGTACCATAATATAGTTAGAAACATTTTGTATTACCTGTTTGGGTAGTGAGCTCAGCTGGTGATCAGGTTTTGTAATCTAACTCCTAACAGGGTTAAGGCTTCTAACAAGGCCTAAAGTCCTTTAACTAGGACAGATCTACTATATATTGTAAATTGACTCTTAACAGGGTCCAATATCCCTAACAGGATACTTTTGATTAGTGATCTTTGTGGGTACCATCCCCACCGGGGTTTTCCCTTGGCCAGGGTTTCCTTGAGAACATATCATGTGTTATGAGTTCTTTCTATTTACTACTATGTTTGTTAATTAGTTTGATAATCTTTGTATGCACTAAAGTAATCTATTATATCCATAAGTGGGCAAAAGTAAAAGTTTGTGAAATACTGATTCACCCCCCCTTCTCAGTATTTCCTATTTCTAACAATTGGTATCAAAGCACAGTTACTCAGAGAAGGAACATTCAAGGAAAGCTTAGCAGCTTGAGTAAGATCTCTATGGATATGGATCAACTTCAAAAGAATCTTGAAGAAGATCTTGAATAGATTGATATGCTTACTGATGAAAGAAACTCCTTAAGAAGAAAGTATGAAGATGAAAAGAATGCTATTGACAAATTAAAAGGTAAGATTGCAGATCTAAAATCTGAAAAGAAATCTGATATTCTTGTTGAAGATTGTGATGAATTAGAAAAAGAAAATGAGATCCTTAAGCATGAACTGAAGATAGTAAATCTGAAGCTTAGTATGAAAGATGGAAATTTGATAATGAAAGATTGAAAATTGAGAATGAAGATCTGAGTTCAAGACTTGAAAAGGAAACATCCGAATCTGAAAAAGTAAAAGTTTCGTATGTGGAACTTGAGAAGTATAATAAAATTGTGAAAAGTGAATTAACTCAATCTAAACAACAACTTGAAAGGCTATATTCAAATAGTGATAGGACTGAAAAACAAATTTCTTTTGGAGAACCATTCTTTGATAGGACTGGATTTGGATTTAGTATGTTTAGAACAAATCATGAAAGTAAGAAGCCAGATCTGAAGACATCTAAAAGTATGGAAGAAATGAAGCTAGATGAGAACACATTGGAAGATCCACCTAAAGAAGAACCACCTAGAGAGAAAGAAGAATCAAAGCAAGAAGAATCAAAATAGGAAGAATCATCTAAAGGTATGCAAAGAGAATTCAAAGGTAGATGTTTTGCTTGTAATACTATTGGGCACATGAAGAGAGATTGCATAGGTAAGCAATTTAAACCTCTTAATGGACATTGTTATAATTGTCATGGTTTTGGACGTAGAGCTAACGAATGTAGAAGACCTAAAGTAATTTTGAATAATTATGATAATAGAATGATTGGGAATACTAACAATGCAGATAAGAGATCTATTGAAGAAATGAATAAAAGAAAAGTGGTAGTATGTTTTAGATGCAAAAAAGTAGGACATATTGCTAGAAATTGCAGGTCATAGATTAACCAGCAAGGACAGAGATTTGGAAACAATGGAATCATTTTTTAGATATGCAACAAGTTTGGACACTCAGCAAGAGTTTGCAGAATGAACAATGGAGGTTATCATCATAACCCTAACCCTAGGAACAATGGAAGAAGGAATGAAAATGTAGGAAACAAAGAGAAAGGTTGCTGTAGCAATAAAGATGAAGTAAAATTTGATAAAGGCACAGATCAAGGAAGTATATTCAGCATTGAAAGTAGTTAGGAAGGTAATGTAACTAATGGTAAGGATGAATCTTTACCTGACCCTTCTTTAGGTACTTAAATTATGTAAGTTTCTGTAGTTTAGGACTTAAGATTAGTGTAGATTAGGAATTTGAATGAGTTAAGTTTTGCACAGTTAGATATAGGTTTGTTATGTTGTACTAATGCTATGGTTAAGTGCACAAAAGAAAATATTGTGTTTTGTGAGGTCGCAAAAAGTTTTATGGTTGCAGGTTTGCAGAATCAGTTTTTTGAGGTTTTAGCGGCAAAATGAATGAATGTGATGTCAGATCAAGTTAATGTGAAGTGTTATAAGGTCAAAATCAAATTTATAATGATTACAAAGTGATTGAAAAGAGATTTGAAAGAAGAAAAAGTGATTTGAGAATGATTTGAAGAAGTTTGGTAGCAGTTTGCAGTGCTGATCATACCGAAACCCTAGATTTGCAAAGTTGAGGTATTTTTTGATCTTTAATCAGTTGATAAGATGGATATTTCTATGGTTCATAATGTTAAGGATAAGAATAGACCTAAGATTAAGAAAGAACTAGTAGAGCCAGCTAAAATTGATGACAGACTAGCACTATCATCCGTACCAGACAGAGTATTACACATTGAGAATGTTAAAGGATATTTAGGTTGCAAGTTTGAAATTTTGGGAGATGCAGATTTTAGTGATGATTACAGGAAATTGTATAATCAAGACATGTCAGTTAAACCAGCTTATGGGCACCTAGAGAACAATGAAATTATCAATTATTCCATGAAGTATGAATTTAATGATGAGGAATGTACCAAGATCTTTTTAAGTAGAATCCACAATGGGAAATTTTGGATGGAGGATAGAGTTATTGATATAATTGCCGACCTAATTCATGATGTTACTGAATTATCAAAAGTTGGAGAGATTCCACTGAATGAAAAGAACATGAGAAAGATTGTCTTAGACAACACTGGATCTAGTTACAATGGTAGAGGAATTGCGATAAGTAAGATTAAGCAAGATGATGTTAGGTACCTTTGTAAGATCCTAACAACTAAATTATGTAGTAGTTCAAGGGAAGATGACATGGCTATAGGAATGGTTCATGTAGCTTATCTTATGTGTATTGAGAAGAAACAAGTAGACCTATGTGAAATTCTAAAAATTCAGTTATTTGAGAATTTAGAAAAGATTAAGAAGGCTAAGTACACACAGTTTAGGTTTTCATCTCTGATAACCTATATGTTTTTCCATATTTTGCAAAGATTTCCTTACACAGTTGACTGGAGTGATAATGTGAACACAATGGAAAGAATTAACTCAGTCTACATGAAGCACCTAATTGATAAAGTCAATGACAGTGTGAATCTTGTATTGAAGACTTTTTAGAATATTGTTAAGAACAGATCAAGGATTCCTCAATCCTTAGTTGAAAAGCATAAAGATGACATTTGTTTTATGATAGACACTGATTTCACCTACATTGAAGTAGTTGAGCCTAGAATGGAATTCATAGACCCTCTTGGCTATGAAATATCTAAAGCAGAAATAGTAGGATATGTGAATAGACTGTTAAAGTGTGAGTTGGATGGTCATGTAAATAGGTTTGGAACCTATGAAGAGAATTTCAACTTTGCAATAAGTTTGAAAGAAAAGAAGCAATCTAGTAGGAGAGTTGAATCTACTATGAAGAAAATACTAAAAGAATCAAGTATGTCAAGTCATGAGTTTGACACAGCTAAGAAGACTGCAGAAGCCTTGAAGCAAAGTGAAAATCTTGTAGTTCCACCTGTGGCATCTAGTGTAGACCCTGTTGATCCTATTGCAGTAAAGGTAAAAGTTGAAGTACCTAAAAAAGATGAAGGAGAAAAATCTTTTTCTCCTATTTCTAGCAAAAGAGTAAAAGTGAGTGCAACAGGACCCAGCAAGAGACAAAAAGTGATTGTACCACCTATACCTAGAAAATTAGCAGTAATTAAAGATGATGAAATTTCAATCAAGAAGAAAACTTGGAAACCAAGAATTGAAAGATTTAATGAAGATATATTGCAGCATGGAAACTTCACTAAGATAAATAAATTCTATGATCTATATGGATCATTTGACAGATTGAATTTTGAAAATGCAATGATTACACATATGATTTTGACAAATAAGAAACTTAGCACTATTCATGGTAAGATCCCAGAAGATTTGTTTAATAGACTTGTGAATAGAAAACAAAGAGCACAAGAAGAGGGCATAAAGATGAGAGAACATGTAATCAGACAGTTCTGTGAAGTTGAGGATGAATATCATTTGAAGAGAATCTTGAAGCCTCTTGGAGAAGAACAATTCTTATAATGGGAGGCAAAAAGGAGGAAGTACAAAAAGAGACTGAGCAAGTAGTAATGCAAGTTCTTGCAGATATAGTTGTAGGAAATCATGTTGAATCAGATCCTTAGCAGAAGCAATCAGAGGAATCGCATGCAGAGGAAGTTGGTATTGAAGAAGTCCCATCTTCTTCACATATCAATATTGGCAAAGAATCAATGGACATTGAAGGAACCAAAGTGACACTAGAGTTAGATGATGTAGTATTTCATGATCTAGGAAACATTGTTGACAATTTGGCTTTAGAAGAGCAAGAGAAGATTACAGAATCAGAAAAGGATACAGAGGCAGTGGAAGCACCAGCTGTATCAGAATCAGTTCCAGCATAGCAGATAGTTAAAGGTAAACAAATTTTGACAGAGGTCACTACCCCTAGTGCACCTGATAGTAAGAAGAGATAAATTGGTTCAATTTTTGAAGACCTTGGAAAAGAAGTTGAAGATGATGATCAGCTTGAAGTCATCACATCTCTTAATAAAATTATTGGAAAGAATAAGAACGCGAAGGACCTTGAAGGAAAAGTTAGAGTTTTGACAGAGAAACTTGAGAGTGTGATCAACACTAAGGTATTTGAATTGGATCCACTTGAGAAAGCTAAAATGGTAATAAACTCTTTTGACTCTAAATTTTCTAACTTAAAGGATATTGCTAGAATAAAAGTTGAGGAAGCCTTTGAAGCAGAAATTCAACAAAATTTAAGTGTAAATATTCAAAATGATATTGGTTATTTGGATGTATGCATAAAGAATTTGAGGAAACATTTTGAGACTGGAAAGAGTTTGTATATACAATGCACAAAATTAGAAATCCTAACAGCTGAAGAAGATAAGAAGATCAGAGAGAAGATAGATGCAATTACAGCTGAAACAAACACCTTGACAAGCCCAAATATAAAGATAAGTTCTATGGAGAAGAACATAAGGAAGTTAAATGATGAAATCAGAATGTTAGTAGAGGAGAAGAACATAAAGATGATCAGGATTAACATCTTGAGAGAGCATATTTCAATCAAGACCTCAATTGTTGAAGACCAAATTGAGCAGTGTCTTTCAGCAAAGACATCTTTTCAGAAGTTTAGCTTTAATTTCCTGCAAGCTTGTCAGATAGCAGCATACGGATTGAGTACTCTACTCAATGTTGCTGAATCCATCAGGAAGGTATGGGAGAAAGATTTTGAATCATGGAAGTCAGAGTTTGGTGACTGTGTTGCAAGCCTACCGGCTTTGCAATAGCTGATAACAAGGTATCAAGTTTTTGATTGAAATTTTTGTACACCCTATCTTTGTCATTGTTGTCAAAGGGGGAGAGATAGCAGAAAATTGATAATATGTTGAGGAAGGATACTCATAGGGGGAGCTATTCTATGGAGTATAATATTGTATATGTGTTGTATAATATTTGGCCACAATTTTGTGTAAATGCTTTGAAGTTTTGTTTGCACACTTAGCCAATTTTCCCATATTTTGCCACCAATGACAAAGGGGGAGATTGTTGGCAATTTGGTTAATGTGGATGCATAGATGTTGTCATTATGGAAACATATGATGTCTACTAAGAGCACAGAATCTGAAATGCAAGTATGGCAATTTGAAGGAAGAAATTGTCTAAGTATGGATATAGTGATCCTGACAGAGCACCCGATGAAGATTTAGTTGGCGATGTCCACTAGAGCAATATTTTTGTTTGCATAGTTAACTAAAGCTTATAAAATGTATGAGGATACCTTATCTCAGTGTGCATAAAGTTTGGAGTAGTACGGATGAAGTTATTCAAAGTTTTTCTAAGACAGTTTTTGCAGACAGAACAATTTTGGAGACAGTATTAGCGAAAGAGTTAAGGGATTATTTTTGCTTGTCAAAATAATGACTTAACATTATGAAGGGATGACATCCTAGATGTTTACTCTTGGATAAAGATTTTGGAAGCTGACCATATAAAGTTATTAGCTCTAATAACTCATATATTAGGCATACTTGAAATGTAATGATAAGGATATGATATGATGTGTGAAAAGAAAAAAAAGGATAACTTGCGATAGTTGTATATTGTGATAGCAGCAAAGGCTATTAATGTGAAGTTGTAAGTAGTACCATAATATAGTTAGAAACATTTTGTATTACCTATTTGGGAAGTGAGCTCAGCTGGTGATTAGGTTTTGTAATCTAACTCCTAACAAGGTTAAGGCTCCTAACAAGGCCTAAAGTCCTTTAACCAGGACAGATCTACTATATATTATAAATTGACTCTTAATAGGGTCCAATATCCCTAACAAGATAATTTTTATTAGTGATCTTTGTGGGTACCATCCTCACCGGGGTTTTCCCTTGGCCAGGGTTTCCTCGAGAACATATCATGTGTTATGAGTTCTTTCTATTTACTACTATGTTTGTTAATCAGTTTGATAATCTTTGTATACACTAAAGTAATCTGTTATATCCATAAGTGGGCAAAAGTAAAAGTTTGTGAAATACTGATTCACCCCCCCTCTCAGTATTTCCTATTTCTAACACTTTTGTGATCTCAAAAGGCCGAACTCCAATCTAGGCACACCGGGGTTTTGACACAGTCTAAGAATTTAATCAATCAGGAGCTGCTAGGGAGATCTAACAGCCCAACAAGAGACCACACCTATGAAGATTTCCTCCATAAGGACATTTATATAGCGGTCGTTGCTACCATGATGAAAATGGCTATTACCACTTGAGGTTCCCTCCATGTGGTTGACCCAATTAAGGGAATGTCCACTATGGTTAACCCTCTCTAAAGGTGACTCACAAAAGATACCACAGGGGGACTAGATCAAATTCAAGGATATGGGTTTTTGGTACTATCCAAAAAGGAAGTAGAACACAATCCCCTAACCTCTTCACTTCACCAAGACAAAGAAGATAGATTAATCTGACAAGCTAAGACCAAAATTATCTCACAAATATCTATGATGTCAACTGCTTATGATCTATCAACCTCTCCGAAGAGAGAATGTATCAATCAAAAGTTGAAGATGCACAAATCTAGTAGAACACAAGACAATCTTAGTAACCTCCCTACCTACAAGGGGATCTATCGTCAAGAAGATCTTTCCATGCATGAAAAAAAAAAGAAGCTCACTCTCTCAAGATCATCCGAAAATAGTATTTATAGGGCCTAATTACTATGTGTAACAGATATGCAAAAGCAAATTTATGTTCGTTTTAGAGCCCAAAACTGAAGTGTGAATTATGAAAGCTATAAAGGCACTCAAGCTTGACACAAGAGAATTTTTTTTATGTCCCAAAATAAAGTGTTATCAAATGTAACAGAATACCTAAGTTCCTCACAACACGCTTAGTAGATTTTACCTATTTTAGCAATTTTTGAGCATTTGTCTTCTATCTTTTGTACCCACAAGACGTACCTACACTTGCACCTGTAAACCACTGTTATGAAAAACTTACCTATTCTTGTACATGAAACCCGCTATTATAAAAATCAATTAAAAAAGAAATGCAACTTGTCAACCCCACATGGTAGTAAATCAGGTTAGTCAAAGATAATATGTCGTTTGATAATTGAAAAACCTGTTGTCATAAAAAATCAGATTCTGACCAGTCTATACTAAATCAATAATAAATTTTGAAAAAAAATAAAAAGATTAATCCAAACTAATGGAAAATGAAAGATAACTCAAATACCTTTCCAAAAATATAAATTTTGGATCTGTATCATGTCATATGTGCATGTACCAATAAAAACATTAGTCATATTTCATAAAATCAGGTTCAGACTAGTATTCACTAAAATGATCATAACTTTTGCAAATCAAAACTAAATTAATCCAAACAATGGAAAATGAAAGCTAACTCAAATAAATTTTCATAAATATAAATTTTGGATCTTTACCATGTCATATGTGCACGTACCAATAAAAACATCAGCCAGATTTCATAAAATCAGGTTCAGACCAGTCTTCACTAAAATGATCATAACTTTTGAAAATCAAAACAAAATTAATCCAAACCAACAAAAAATGAAAGCTAACTCAAATACCTTTCTAGAAATATAAATTTCAGATCTATATCATGTCATATGTGCATATACCAATAAAAATATCAGTCATATTTTTGAAAACAAACAGCCCATAAATTTATCACAAAACTCACAAAAATTAACCTTGTGGTCATGGGTTTGAGAAAAATGATAGAAATTTGATAGAATAGAATGGAAACCCATTTCAGGGCCCCATGGTGGGTGCCAAAAATGTGTTTAAATTTTGTACCTAGCTGTAGACACAACACTTTAGTAAAACATTAGAGGTTAGCAAAAATAGAAATTTGCAAGTAATTGAAACTATGCTAACTAGGTGATTTACTGCCTTCTAGTAGGTGCAAGTATGATGTTCTTAGATTGGAATCGAGATCAGTGACAATGCAAAACCTAAACAAAGGATTTAAGATGATGAAAGCAATGAAATATGAATGCAAATTAATCTATATTTTTGTATTTTCTATGCAATAAGAATGAGAAACTATATGAATCTAAGCTATAATGTATGAAATTGAGTTTGAATGTAGATTTAATCTAAGAAATACTATGAATTCATATAAAAATATATGATATGAAACTATGAATGCTCAAAATAATAAATGAAAATCTCACAATAGCCTTGATTTGCAAAAGATTGATTCTTTAGTCACGAATTCGCTAGAGTGAGGATGCAATTTTGAGGTCTTGTTTAGCCAGACCTTTGTGAAGAGCTGAGCCTTGATTTTATAGAAATACAGGGCTTGAGGATGCATTGAGAAAACCCATAAATCACTCTTGATAAACTCAGGTTGATTTTTGAGTTAACAAGAAATTAAGAATATTTAATTCATAAAATCATGCAAAAGCAGTTTTTATCTCAAAATAAAGTTTTAGTTCTCTTTTTCAACTCATCATCGGATGTTGAGTTTTAGAAAGTTTACAAATTGAAATTAGCAATTGTTTTAAAGTTGACTACTTTTGTGATTGTGCATGATTTAATATTAATTAATTTAATAAATAAAGTGATTTATTTTCCACTTAACTGATTTTGAATTAAAACAATTGATTTATGGGTTAATCAATTATTAAATCAAACTTTATTCCAATTAAATCATTAAATTTGACAACTTTGATTTTAAATCAATTAAATAAATATTCAATTGATTGTTTGTAGGAATTGTGATTTATTGTCAAAATAAAAACAATATTAATTAGGAATAAATACAATTAAATCTAATTAAATAATTAAGTGGCAGAATTAAATTAATTAATTAAATATTCATCATATTCAATTAATCAACTTTAGGATAAATAATAACATTTATCACCAAATAATATTTAATTAAAGATAATTAGATAAATTAGGAATATTTAGGAAATATTCCCTGATGCAGAATTAAGATAAAATCAATTAGGATTTCGATGTGAAGATGTGCCTTAGGTTAGGAATTTTGTATCAATTTCATTCGATGTGTCGATATAGGAGGTTAATGAACCTATAGCCCATTTTTGGGGTATTACAGCTAGTGGTGAAGAAGATAACATGTGCTATGAACGATATGAAGACCAAAGTTCCAACATGGAAGAAGATCCAAATTACATTGTGGAAGTAGAATTGTACATGTCCCCTTTGGATACATTCTTCAATTTGGAAAGATATGAAGGAGAATCCACAATACATTTGTTCATGAGAATTGTAATGCCCCTCCAACCCTATCAAGTCTTGGTTATGCTCTCTAGAAATTAGGAAGAGCTATATGTGAGAATAGTCCTTCTTGAAATGGTTTCTTAAACTGAACCCCTTCCAAGTCACCTTAACGTCATATTTTAATATGGGAAATAATAATAATTGCATAGTTATGTTCCTATACATCTTCTTGTGTGTTAGCAATAGTTTAGGACCTTAATGCTGAAAGGATCACCTGATAGACTTATATGCTTTTATGCAAAATACTCATTATTATTATTTATGTGTACCTTAGGTTAATTGATTATAATCACTTAAGGGTTAGATGTATTACCTTCACTAATAATGTTACTTGGGATTAGACATGATTAATGCATTTAGGGTTATATGATTTGTTTATCTTGTTTTGATAATGAGATATTTTGAGTACATGCCTGATGGTTAAATGCGTTTGTGAAAGTTAATAGATGACTTATATTTACATTATTATGTTATGATGCAATTCTTGTTATACAATATGGAAAAGAGATTATTCTAGTACTAACCACACTAATCCAATCATGCTTTGTTGATGTCACTGTCTGATGTGAGTGCAAGATAAGGGGAGGCAGTCGTAGTTACTCCTACAAGAGGTCCACATGATGTTGCACTCTCCATCTTTGTTTGTCATTGTTTGTTTATACACATATATGTAGGAATGTTGGTTGGTGTTGCAGGATGCAGGTATCAAGCATTGACTTCACCTAGCTACATAGGTCTGAGCATTCCTTCAAAATCTTTGAACTGTTGTTGTGTGGAGATATTACCAAGATTACTCTCAAGGTTACCATGCACTTAGATTTTCATTTAGGAGGTTACCCTAGTTGGGGGATCCAAATGCACTATGTCATGTGGTCTTGTGATTTATGATTTGATGTTGTTCTATGATTTATGATGTGAGTTAGATTTATCCTTGTAAGTATATGTTGTTAGAAAGTAAAGATCCCCAAGATAACTGAGAGGGGGGTGGGGGTGAATCAATTATCTGATAATTTAACCATTCAACTACTTTAAACAATATAATTAATGTACTAATCAACCATAGAAAGATAACCATACATAATTGCACAATAACATAAGATATGTTGACTAGGGAACCTCTTGAAAAGAGTAAACCCCGGTGGGAATGATGCCCACAAAATAATGCACTAATATGAAAGCTCCTTATTAGAGGATGGACCTTGTTAGGAGTCTTATGAAATACATTCAGTACATATAAATCCCTGTTAGGAGATTTTGAATCCCTGTTAAAAGATTTTAACCCGGTTAAGAGTTTATGGAAGACAGAAGGACCCACTGCCCAAACAGCTTCAAGGCAAGATCTTTGAACCCACTGTCCAAAAGATCTTAGAATTATTCAATATAATAATATGAAATATATTACCTCCTTCACACTATGCCAAAACTACACTCTCTGCTACACAAGATCACAATTCTAGATCTCTGTACTCACAAGTCTTCCTTCATCACTGAATTAGCTCTTTTCTTCACTTCATGCATATATTTGCATCTCAACCTTCACAATACACATTGCAACAAGGAAAAAATTCCTTCTTATATACCAAACTCAAATAATTACAAATGAGTTGGTCCTCAATTACAAAATAATAAATTCTACACGCTACACACAAAATTTCACATAAAACTGTCAGCTTCCAGATACTGTAACTTTCTCTAAACATATCTTCAAAGTTTTTGCTATGAACCACATCATCATTAATGAGTCTCCAATATCCCTTTAACTACATAATATTATATTCCATCCCAGCTAAGAGATATCCTCCGATTTCTGAAAATCGCTTCACAGAAACACTGTCTAAACACTGCTTTCACCAAAATGCTCATAACTCTCATAAATGAATAAATTTCTTTTTGCACTATCAACCATAGGTTAATAACACACCAAAGAACATACCATCAACTATGCAAAATCCAATTTTCAATACAACATGTGCACAAAACAAAACTGTACCTACTTTCCTGCAAATATCTAGAATATCACTATGTTGACATCAATGACAATCCAAGTCATGAATGCAACAACAACTACTACATAATGACTGCCAAAATACTTTACATTCATTCCTAACAATATCCCCCATTGGCATTGATGGCAACATAGATGAAAAAATATCCAATGTTCCAAAAATCCAATACTGCAACATCACTGCAAAATATCAAATTAAATCTTGCTTCCTTTTCCTATTCAGCTCTCTCATACAATCCACAATGTTTTTCATGTATATCTCTCCCCCATTGACATCAATGATATAAATTCCATCACTAAGTCAACAACAACTTAATGTCAAAAGACATTTTTTAGAAAAATACAATAACAAGAGTCCTCATGACTCAGCTCATAAACTCCCCCATAGAGGAAGTTCCAACATCCAATCTAGAAGAAAGATAGGGCTCATATACCACTGGACAGATGCAATCATTTGCATCAATTCTCAAAAATAGGTTGGGGCATAACCCCAAGCCTACCTCTCAAATACACAAATGTATCCTTAGGTAAAGGTTTTGTAAATATATCTGCTATATGTTCCTTTGTGCTTATGTACTCCAATCTTACTTCTTTTTCTGCAACTTTCTCTCTTACAACATGATACTTGATCTCAATATGTTTAGTCTTAGAATGTAAAATAGGATTTTTTGACATACTCACTATATTGGTTTTATCACAATGTATAACAAAAGGCTCATCAAACTTTATCCAATATCCTTCAACATCTGCTTCATCCAAATAATCTGATTACAATTATTTGCTGCTGCAACATATTCTGCTTCTTACTTAACCAAGAGACCAATTTTATTCCAAGAAAAAAGGATCCACCACTAGTGCTTTTCTTGTCATCAACACTGCCTCCCCAATCTACATTAGTATAGGCACATAAAGTAAAATCATTAGAATTCTCATACCATAATCCATAATCCATTGTTCCTTTCAGATATCTCAGTATCCTCTTTACTGTTGCATAATGTGATTCTCTAGGTTCTTCTTGAAATCTTGCTACAATCCCAACTGAATGTGCTATATTAGATCTTGTATGTGTCAAGTACTACAATCCTCCAATCATAAATCTATATTTTTTCTGCTCAACTGCTGGTGTCTCATCTTTGCTAGATAACTTATGTCTAGTTACCATAGGTGTTCCAACAGGTTTAGAATCTTTCATTCCAAATATTTTCAATAATTCATTCAAATACTTAGTCTAACTTACAAATATACCTTCCTTGCTTTGTGTTATCTGTAATCTCAAAAAATATTTCATTTCTCCAATCATGCTCATCTCAAATTCAGTCTTCATTTCATCTACAAATTTGTCACTAGCTTCATCTTCTCTTGCAACGATAATATCATTAACAAATATAACTATAACCAACAAACCATTCTCAATTTCTTTTGTGTATAAGTTACTATCTGTTGTTCCTTTTATAAATCCCAATTTCAATAAATACTTATCCAATCTTGCATACCAGGTTCTAGGTGCTTGTTTTAATCCATATAAAGCTTTCTTTAACTTACATATCATATCTCCTTCTTGTGTCAAAGGAAAACCTTCAGGCTGCTCAATGTAGACTTCTTCCAATTCACCATTCAAAAATGCTAATTTCACATCCATTTGATACACTTTGAATTTCTTGTAAGCTACATATGCTAGAAACATTCTCACTGCTTCAAGTCTGGCCATAGTTGCAAAAGTTTCTTCCTAGTCAATTCATTCTTGTTGTGAATATCCTTTACATACCAATCTTTCTTTGTTTCTTATCACTTTTCCTTGTTCATTCATCTTGTTTTTGAATACCCACTTTGTTCCAATCACATTCTTGTCTTCAGGTCTAGGGACCAATTCCCATGTCTTATTTTTTTCAATCTGCTCCAGTTCTTTCATAGCATTAATCCAATGTTCATCTTCACAAGCTTCATTAGTAGTCTTAGGTTCAATTTGAGAAATCAAACATAAATGTACCTTATTTCGAGTCAAAAATTCTCTATCTAAACTTCCAATAACTTGCTTAATAGGGTGATGTCTCGAAATATACCTATTAGGTGTCATAGTTACTGATCTTGTTTTGGCTGTAGATTCTTCTCTGCTTTCTTCTCTATTTTCTTCAGTATGACTTTCATTCAGCAAATCACTGTTAGTTTCAAAAAATAATTCTGCATTTTCAATGTTAGGCTGAGGTTGTTCTTCTCCATCAGATTCATAATCAAGCATTCTTTCCTAAATTTTAAACTTCTCATCAACTTTTACATTTGCACTTTCAACAATAGTCTTCGTTCTTTTGTTATAACATCTATATGCTTTTTTTTTTAAAGAATATCCAAGAAATATTCCTTCATCACTTGTAGGATCAAATTTTCCTATATCATCATCTCTCTTTATATAACATTTACTTCCAAAAATTCTAAAATACTTAACTGAGGGTGCATGTCCAAACCATAATTCATAAGGTGTCTTGTTTGTATCTGCTCTGATTTGTACTTTGTTCATAGTGTATACTGCTGTGTTCACTGCTTCTCTCCAAAAAGTCTTAGCCAAATCATTTTCAAACAACATAGCTCTTGCTACTTCAATTATTGACCTGTTCCTTCTTTCTGCAATACCATTTTGTTCTGGTGTTCTAGGGGCTGAAAGTTGTCTCTTAATACCATTCATTTCACAAAAGGGGTTAAACTCTCTAGATGTAAATTCACCACCTCTATCAGATCTTAGACACTTAATCTTCATTCCAGATTCATTCTCAATTTTATTTTTCATGATCTTAAATTAATCAAATGCTTTAGATTTTTCTTTCAAAAATGCAATCCTTTTTCCAATCAAATTTCCATCTTTATCTTTTATCACACAAGTTTTCTCAGCAAACCAAACTTGATAACCCTTATCAGCCAATTGTCCAACACTTAGTAGATTATGTCTCAATCCATCAAAAAAGTAAACATCATCAGTGTTAGTCTTTCCATCAAGAGTAATAGATCCTATACCGTTAATCAAACAAGGTGCATTATTACCAACCCTAACAATTCCTCCATCATAATTATCTAACTTAACAAACTTTCTTTTATCTCTAGTCATATGATGTGAACAACCACTATCTATAATCCAATCAGATTTCTTTTCAACTTGAGAAACTAATGCTTTTTCTTCCCTTTTATCAGATTCATAACTTTCTTCTTTAATTGCTATAAATCCTATTTCCTCAAAGTTATCATTATCATTGTCACTTAAATGTCTTTCAATCCTGCTTCAAGATCTTCATCATTTGCATAATAACATTCTTTAGATCTTCTAAGTTTAAAGTTGCTTCTATACTTCTTAACTCTTTTAGGACATTTAGATGCAAAATGACCATATTTTTGACAATTCCAACATTTAAAGATTTTCTTACCATCTGGTTCTCTTTTTACAAGTAATGCAATACCTTCTTCAATCTTCTTATCTTCCTCAGATTTAGATCTGCTACTGCTGGCATAATCTCCATTCACACTAGTACTTCTTGTAGGTCTAATGTTAAGAGCACTGAATGCTGTTTCCATTCTAGGTAGCTCTCCTGATAATCTCAAGTTCATCTCTGCTACTTCTAATCTTCCAAGAAGAGTCTCTCTTGAAAAGTTTGATGTACAAGGTATCACTTGTTCAATCATCTGTGTTGTCTGCTTGAATACTGGTGTCAAAGTTCTTCGAATTTTCCATATCACTTCGTTGTCTATCTTATCAGCTCCACAAGACTTTATTCCTATTACAATCTCAGACATCTTACCAATATAGCTTCTAATAGATTCATCTTCCATCATTCTGATATCTTCAAATGCACAAATCCAATTATGTAATCTAGCCTTCTTTGCATGTTCATCACCTTCAAAACTAGAATGTAAAGCTTTCCAAATTGCATGAGATGTTTTCAAACATCTTACCTAACTATATTCATTCTCTGGTAGTGCTGACAAAAGTGCTTCTCTTGCAAGTATGTTACACATGAATAGATCAAGTTCATCTTTAGTTCCTACCTCTAGATTGTCTTCCTCAATGATAGTCTTCTCATTCTTTGTAATCAACCAATAACTTGGTCCTAAACACAATAGATGAGTCTTCATCTTTTCTTTCTAGTTGTCAAAATTTACTCCATCAAACTTAGGGCTTTCTTTTCTGAAATTCACCATGGATCTCCTTAAGTTGTTAAACTTTTCTTTCAAGGACCTGCTGCTCTGATACCAATTGTTAGAAAGTAAAGATCCCCAAGATAACTGAGAGGGGGGGGTGAATTAGTTATCTGATAATTTAACCATTCAACTACTTTAAATAATATAATTAATGTACTAATCAACCATATAAAGATAACCATACACAATTGCACAATAACACAAGATATGTTGACTAGGGAACCTCTTGAATAGATTAAACCCCGGTGGGAATGATGCCCACAAAATGATGCACTAATATGAAAGTTCCTTATTAGAGGATGGACCCTATTAGGAGTCTTATGAAATACATTCAGTACATATAAATCCCTGTTAGGAGATTTTGAATCCCTGTTAAAAGATTCTAACCCGGTTAAGAGTTTATGGAAGACAGAAGGACCCACTACCCAAATAGCTTCAAGGAAAGATCTCTGAACCACTATCCAAAAGATCTTAGAATTATTCAATATAATAATATGAAATATATTACCTCCTTCACACTGTGCCAAAACTGCACTCTCTGCTACACAAGATCACAATTCTAGATCTCTGTACTCACAAGTCTTCCTTCATCACTGAATTAGCTCTTTTCTTCACTTCATGCATATATTCGCATCTCAACCTTCACAGTACACATTGAAACAAGGAAAAAATTCCTTCTTATATACCAAAATCAAATAATTACAAATGATTCGGTCCTCAATTACAAAATAATAAATTCTACACGCTACACACAAAATTTCACATAAAACTGTCGGCTTCCAAATACTATAACTTTCTCCAAACATATCTTCAAAGTTTTTGCTATGAATCACATCATCATTAATGAGTCTCCAACATCCCTGTAACTGTACAAAATTAGATTCAATCCCAGCTAAGAGATATCCTTTGATTTCCAAAAATTGCTTCACAGAAACACTGTCTAAACACTGCTTTCACCAAAATGCTCATAACTCTGATAAATGAATGAATTTATTTTTGCACTATTAACCATAGGTTAATGACACACCAAAGAACATACCATCAACTACACAAAATCCAATCTGCAATAGAACATGTGCACAAAACAAAATAGTACCTGCTTTCCTACTGATATCTAGAATATCACTGTGTTGACATCAATGACAATCCAAGTCATGAATGCAACAACAACTGCTAGAGAATGACTGCCAAAATACTTTGCATTCATTCCTAACATATGTATATATATATTTATTTTATATGTGTTACATTGATTGTATGTTATAGAGGTATGTGTATATGTGGGTGCACATGCATATACCCATGCTTATATAAATAATAATATTTGTATGGATTTATTGATTGTTTTAGTGGTATGTTATTTAAAGTGAATTCAATGAAGTGTATTAAATAAAAAAGTGAAAATAATATTAATAATAGTAATAATAAAAATAAATGCTCTTTGTAGTAAAACTAGCTATCTAGGAGGGAGTTAAACTTGAGACCTCCTAGAAGTTAGGCTAGTTGGTTTCCATGTGTGCTATGTGGTTTTCTTGAAAGTTATTTATTGAGTGTTCTTGTTATGATTTCTTTCGAAGTTATTTTTTAAATTTATTAAAACTTTGTTAAGTGCTTATGGGAATAATTTTTTTATTTTCCAACCAACTGTGGAATTTGGAGAAGTTGCTTCCTGTAAAGCAACTCCTCCAACCACATAGTTGGAAGATAAATATTTCAATTTTGTGTGGTTTGAGGGAAAGATTTTTCGGGAAGATTTTTGGAATGCTCTGAATGGTTTTTTCCAGAATTTTATTTGTGATGTCTAAATTTGAGAGTTTCTGTTTGGTGAGGACAAGTGGGATTTGATTTCTGGGTTTTGATTGCTAGAGGAAGCTTGCCAGGAAGCTATCTACTCAAGGCTTGCGGATTTCCAAGAAGGTCTCCAGCCAAGGGAAGAGAATTCTCCATAGGACCCCAAGTAGGGTCTATACTGGGATGAATTCTCCAATTCTCCTATGTGTGTACTTGTGTTTTTAAATGCTATGTGATTTGATTGTTATGTGATAGCTTACTACAAAATAAGAAAGGAAATTTAAGTGTTATATTGTTTGTGTATTTCTATTGTGTTGCCGAAAAGAAATTATGTAAATGTTTGTATAGTTTTAATAGTAAAATCTTTCCTGGGAGTTTGGGATTTGTTGTGATACATCCTTTTTCTATTTGTGAGATTTATGTAATGATTTAGGGAATTTTAAGAAGGTTTGGGATGGTTTAGGAAAGGTTGCAGTCCTTCTCTCCCATTTTTCCTTTTTGTAGGCCTTCTCTGTGAATTGATGTTTTTAATTTGATTTAATTTTATCTAAGACTTAGGTAGTGTTGAGGATGTGTTTTGGATGTGGTACTGAGGTCCCTACATTAGGTTGATCTTAGAGAACCTTTACTAGGCACTCTCCATGCCTTAAAAAGTTATTTTTTGGCCTTTTCAGGAAATTTTAAATTAATTTCATAAAAGTGCCCTACAGTGTCGTACGACATTGTATCCATACTCGTACGAAACTTGGTCAAAAGTCATATGGGAATGCATACATTGTCGTATGGGTTAAAATTTAGTTCTGAAGTGTTTTCAGGAAGTTTAAAATTTAATTTTGTGGAAGTACCTTGCAGTGTCGTATGACATTGTAGTCATACCCATACGACACTAGGTCAAATGTCCTATCGAAATACATACATTGTTGTACGAGTTTATATAGAAAGTCATTTGAAGTTTTTAGGGTTTCAGGGGCTTAATATTTACAAGATTTATACAAGTATAACATTAAAGTATAAGAAATTAAAGTATTGTAATTCTTATACTTTAATTTCTTATACTTTAAGTTATACTTGTATAAAGGAATTAGGTACCTTCCAGGATGATTGGGATAGGTTTCAACTTAATAGGAGTTAAGATGCAAATTCTAGATTTTGGTTTTTTTGAAAATTTCAGACTTAGCCAAATTTCGGGCACATGAGCTTTTCCTAGACTTATAAAAAAAGTAAGCTAAGGAATGTTGTGTTTATGCATGTGGAAGTTTGTATCCCCTATGTATTTTTATTACTTGTGTTGAGGCTATATGGTTTACGTATGATGTTTTTTTGAAGTTGGCATATTCTTGAGCTTAGTTTATGAGGCTAGGACTTGTCTCGGTGGCCTATGTGCATGAGAGGGTTCCTTAGACCTATAAATGAGCCTTGGAAAGTTGTACTAATGCATGTGGAAAGTTTTATGTTTTTCTTTGAGATGTCTTGTGATAGACATTCTTCCAATGGTTCCTATTATGTATATGGCTAAGGTTAGGACTCTCTCTGAGGGCTTGAGTGCTTAGGGGGGTTTCCTAAACCTATGAATCAGGACTTGGAAGTGTTATCTTGTATTTGTGGATTGTGATAGTGTAAGGGGATAGGAACCCTAAGTGAGTGGCTCACCATAGGTGTTGGAATCCTAAAGTGGTTGCCAAATGATCCTATGGGTGGGTTTGTAAAAAGTGATAACCTTAAAAATTAACCTGGGAAGGGGGGATTCAAAAGATAATGAAAGAAAATATAATAATGGCCACATAGACCTGATTGAAGTACCGGGACCAGGGATAACTACCAGGATGGATCCCTATTCATAAAGGGGGACCAGGGTTACATGGTAACCAAGAAGGATCCCAATATATAGGTTGTGTGATGACACTCACTTAGGTGGTCTCCTAGAATCTTAACCTTGGTGTTTTAATATGATGGTATTTTTATGTGCCTTATTCTTTCTATTTTGAGTCTTGGATTTATTGGTATTTAAGACTTAGATTGCATTAAGGTCTTGAGAGTACCTTGGTTCTATCTCCTAGCATGGGGGGTGGAACTTTATTAGTTTCACATGGTTGGGTGGAAAATCTCTTTCGAGGTATTGTTCATGGTTCATGTCATGGCTTGGATTTTGAGTTGTTCAGTGGTGAAGATTTTATTCTTGTATCATGTATCTCTATCTTTTGTTATCAATATGTAAAGATGTATTGTAAGCCCTTGGGCAACTTGATGTAATTATATTTCTATATACCTTCGAGCAATGTGCAGTAACTGTAATTATGTTTGTAAAAGGAAATTGTAAGAATCTAAAAAGGGATTGAATATGGTTAAATCAATGAGTAATTTCCTACCTTATATCTCTTGTGAATTTTAAATGAAATTGAAAGTAATGGTTCTATGCAAACCTTTGTAATGAAAGTACTTATGGATGTAAACTTCTTTAAAAAGAAACTTGTTTTGATATATGGTTACTGAAAAGATATGCTAAGGGTTCAAGGGTATCTCCAAGTGAAGTAATAGGGTAAAAGGAAACATGTATGTTATTGAAAGAAGTAATGGGATGTGATTTCTTAAATGTATAGTTCAATGTGAGTGATGTCTGGTTATTCAAACTAGGTTTTAATATAAATCCTTTATTTACAAGGTTATAGTTGATAATTTGTGGAAGTTAAACTTGTGGAAAAAATGATTCATTAATGGTTTATGTTGATTAGCAATATATGGTTAAGTACTTTATGCCCCTTCTATTATTATATTGAAAATATAAAGTAAGGAATCTTAATGGAAAAGCTTAATTGAGTTTTGATGGTGTAATCGAGTTGAGCATATATAATGTTAAGGAGTAAATAAATATGAAAGAATAAATATACTTAGTGGATGAGATAAGTAATGTGTGCTTGTTCACTTCTGAAAGTAAATTACATGTTAGTTTGGTAAAGAAAATTAATTCAACTAGCTCATTAATGTAATAGGTTTTGATGTGAAATGGATGATGGAATATGGATGAAGTGACTGAGAGGGGGGGGGTGAATCAGTCAACCATAAAACACTTCACAATTATTTCTTTCCAGATCCCTTAGGATATCTTAATGAATATTATCTATTTAACACTCGGTAAATAGATTGCAATAACTTGGTAGATGCAGAAAGTATTAGTAAAATTATCTTTTAGATATTCATCACCACTTGTATATGATTAAGATAACTATTAAGAACACAAGAGACACAAGATTTAACGTGAAAACCCAATATGGGAAAAACCACCAATGTATCTAGATACTGATTTTCACTTTTTTGAAGTGATGCCCGGTTAGAAGCCAACCCAGTAAAAGGTTACAAAACACACTGTTAGGTGTGACCT